>CM069857.1:139230651-140430651 GCA_036172795.1 Pelodytes ibericus | reverse complement strand
GGAATAGTGTTGAGCGAACCCAAACCGCACTGTTAGGGTTCGTACTGAACATTACGGTTTTTGGACCCCGGACCCGAACACTGACATTCCACTGTATGTTTGTGTTGGAGTTCGGGGTTCGGCAGGGCCGGCGCCACCTGTAAGGCGACCTAGGCAGCCGCCTAGGGCACAACTTAGCAGGGGGCACCGGAACCGTGAAAAAAAAATCTTCCCTCTTACTTACCTCGTCGCTGCTGCTCTGACTTCAACATTAACTACAATCTTTAATGCATATTATAGTTTAATGTGTTTGTTAAAATATGAATATCTGTATACGTGTACATTTTCATTCAGAAGTATGGGACCACTTAGATATTTCTGTTTTTGTCATGAAAACATACATCAAATGAATTGAAAATGGATAGGAAATACAGTCAAGACGTTGACAAAGTTATAAATCATGATTTAGAGTCTAAAAAGGGCCTGTTTTAATGGTTATTTAATCAGCAAACCAGTTTTCAGCTGTTAGCAGATATATAAATATATAACAGTCATTTCCTTTTTAACAGTCTCCCGGTGCAGGTCCGTGGCTGTGAGGGAAGCGTTGTACGCTCCCCTCCAGCCGATGAGGACTCAATAAAGTTTGTTTAAACTTTTTTTTTAAACAAACTTTATTGAATGCACATTAGCTGGACGGGAACGCACAACGCTTCCCTCACAGCCACGGACCTGCATCACCGGGAGACAGAGCAGCAGCGAGGAGGTAAGTAGGGGGAAGGGGGAAGGAAGAGGGTGGCTGAATCCTGGCACATTGAGAGGCATAATCCGGGCATATTGAGGGGCATAATCCTGGCATATTGAATGGCATAATAATCCTGGCATATTGGGTGGCTAAGTCCTGGCATATTGGGAGGCATAATCCTGGCATATTGAGGGGCATAATCCTGGCATATTGAGGGGCATAATCCTGGCATATTGAGGGGCATAATAATCCTGGCATATTGGGTGGGAAAATCCTGGCATATTGATTGGCATAATAATCCTGGCATATTGGGTGGCTAAATCCTGGCATATTGAGGGGCATAATCCTGGCATATTGAGGGGCAAAATCCTGGTATATTGAGGGGCATAATCCTGGCATATTGAGTGGCATAATAATCCTGCCATATTGGGTGGCTAAATCCTAGCATATTGAGAGGCATAATCATGGCATTTTGAGGGGCATAATCCTGGCATATTGTGTGGGAAAATCCTGGCATATTGAGTGGCATAATAATCCTGGCATTTTGGGTGGCTAAGTCCTGGCATATTGAGAGGCATAATCCTGGCATATTGAGGGGCATAATCCTGGCATATTGAGTGGCATAATAATCCTGGTATATTGGGTGGGAAAATCCTGGCATATTGAGGGGCATAATCCTGGCATATTAAGGGGCAAAATCCTGGGATTTTGAGGGGCATAATCCTGGCATATTGAGTGGCATAATAATCCTGGCATATTGGGTGGCTAAATCCTGGCATATTGAGGGGCATAATCCTGGCATATTAAGGGTCATAATCCTGGCATATTGTGTGGGAAAATCCTGGCACATTGAGGGGCATAATAATCCTGGCATATTGGGTAGCTAAATCCTGACATTTTGAGAGGCATAATCCTGGCATATTGAGGGCATAATAATCCTGGCATATTGGGTGGGAAAATCCTGGCATATTGAGTGGCATAATAATCCTGGCATATTGGGTGGCCAAGTCCTGGCATATTGAGGGGCATAATCCTGGCATATTGAGGGGCAAAATCCTGGGATATTGAGGGGTATAATCCTGGCATATTGAGTGGCATAATAATCCTGGCATATTGGGTGGCTAAATCCTGGCATATTGAGAGGCATAATCCTGGCATATTGAGGGGCATAATCCTTGCATATTGAGGGGCATAATCCTGACATATTGTGTGGGAAAATCCTGGCATATTAAGTGGCATAATAATCCTGGCATATTGGGTGGCTAAATCCTGGCATATTGAGAGGCATAATAATCCTGGCATATTGAGGGGCATAATCCTGGCATATTGTGTGGGAAAATCCTGGCATAATGAGTGGCATAATAATCCTGGTATATTGGGTGGGAAAATCCTGGCATATTGAGGGGCAAAAAAATCCTGGCATATTGGGTGGCTAAGTCCTAGCACATTGAGAGGCATAATACTGGCATATTGAGGGACATAATCCTACAGCGATTATTCAAATTACTGATTATTTTAGTGGGTGCTATACTACATATTTGTACCCTGCCCTGAGCCCAGTGCCACAGAGAGTGCAGTGCACTTGCAACTGCATGTGTGCCAGGCACATGACTTTAATCCTGTTCTGTTAGCTCAGTGGGCAACATCTAGGCATTTTTAAATACTGCAATTTGTTGGTGTTAAATATTACATTTGCATTTTGCACTTCATATCTGAGAGTGAAATAGAACCGTCAAATACTGTGCTTACAGCGCACTTTGAAAAATTCTAATAGTTTTGGGTGATAAATAGTACATTTGTGTCTTGCAGTGCACTTCATATCTGAGAGTCAAATAGAACAGTCCAATACTGTGCTTACAGCGCACTATGAAAAATTATAATTGTTTTGGGTGCTAAATAGTACATTTGCATCTTGCGGTGCACTTCATATGTGAGAGTCAAATAGAACAGTCCAATCCTCTGCCTACAGCGCACTCCTCCTCCTCCAGCGCCGCTTCCACCTACACCGCCACGGTGGGTCAGTTAGTATAAACTGAAATAGAATACCCTGCACTCCAACCCTCTCTCAAATAGATAATTCTGTTGATCCTCCTGGCAGCCATGCTTTAGATTTAGATTTATGTTCTTCCAAAGCTAAAATCAAAGATTCCATCTAGTGCTATTTTATGGCTCAGCTGTATTTGTAATTTGTATGTATTTTATGTTATTTAAAGTTATTTCCCTATCCACATTTGCTTGCAGGGCACTTGTCCTACTCTTACCCACATTTTACTTTTTTAGAGGCATTTTAGTGGCCAAAAGTTCGTGTCCCCATGGACTTCAATGGGGTTCGGGTCAAGTTCGAGCACGGACCCGGACATTTTTTCGGAGTTCGGCCGAACCTGCCGAACCCGAACATCCAGGTGTCCACTCAACTCTATTCCTGATAGTACTTTTGCCCCTCTAACAGACTATGGGTTCTTGCATTAATTCAGGGTTGCAGTATATGGTGTCATTATAATAATAGTTTGCATGTAATATTAGGCATGTACCATACTAAAGGGACTGTATCACCTAAAACATTGTTTTACTCTGCATGTACAGAATAAAAAAAATGATTGAAAATGATATACATTGTGTTACCAAAACTGCAAGCAAACGCCGAAATGAGGAGAAAATGTGCTTTACATGTGCCTGTGGTGTCTCTTGCTTATGACATGACCGGTGGCTTGGTATGCAAATCAACTGGTTTTCAATGGGAAATGTGTATATCAAGCCACAGATGATGTCATAATCAAGAGACACCACAGGCACATTTAAAACACATTTTTTTATCCTAATCTTTTAGGATACAAATGTATAGATCATTTGTATTCTCTACAGTCACATTAAAAGCAATGTTTAGGTGATACAGTCCCTTTTACGAAATAAATAGTATAAGTGGCTTACAAGGTAGACTGACAAATCAAATGAAGTCCCTATGTGTTACATATTTATAATTCAACAGTATTTTGGTACTCTATGAGGAGTATTTCTAAAGCTTTATTCTGGGGCAAAGGTCTATAAGTGATAAATACAGTGTAACGGACCGTCTACCCGACGTAGTAGACCCTCTGCCCGTTGTAGGGAATCACCTCCTAGCCCCCCGATTACAGCTCAGCATTCACTCAGCAAGTCTTTCCTGGACCCTTGCTCTTTGTACCCAAATAGACCGGACATCTAGCAGTTAGGTACAGCAAGAAGAACAACTCTCTTTATTTGTGCAACAGCACAGACTTATATACACATAAACATGACATCACAGCATTAGTAATCCAGATAGAAATGACCATGAGTAAACCTAATTACAATACACACAGTAAGACACATAATCAACACAATATAATCAGTTTAACAGAAGGACATACAATGGGGAAATCCTGCCTCACACCTTTCAGGATACAAAGGTATCAGATACATACAGAGTGCACTCAATTAAAGTAACTTGCTAAGTGACATCACTGTACAACAGGACACTGAATGACTTACATGAAGACAATGGCTAAGGTGACATAATTACAGGGGTTTACAGGATAGGATACAATCTTAACCTGGGGAAAACACATTGAATGGGACAAAGGCTTAAATCCTAAAGTACACATCTTGGCTCACATCCTGAATGAGACTACAGGGAGTCTTCTGGCTGCCAGGCCCCTCCAAGAACCCCCGTCACAGTGGATCTTCAAATCCATTTTATGACATACAGTAGTTCCATATTTTTGGCCATAGATGTCAACTGTCCCGGATTCGCCAGGACAGTCCCGGCGACTATGCAAATGTCCCGCGATTATTGCGATCGTGGGACAGTCCCGGGAAAATGGGCCACCAGGTCACATGATGTCACATGTGACATCACATTTCCGTACGCGCGGCTGTGTGCTCGCAGCAGCTTTTTTTTTATATTTAAATGATTGATGGATAAAACAATACTGAAAAACAATTGATGGATAAAATAATACTGGCAAATGATTGATGGATAAAATCATACTGGCAAATGATTGATGGATGAAATCATACTGGCAAATAATTGATGGATGAAATAATACTGGCAAATGACTGATGGATAAAATCATACTGGCAAATGATTGATGGATAAAATAACACTGGCAAATGATGGATAAAGTGATAGTGTGGCATGTACTATGGGGGAAAGTAACACCGTGGCATGTTCTGCAGGGGCAGTTCAGTTAGACAAAAGGACACTGTGGTATGTTCTGGCAGGTAAATTGACACTGTGGCATGCCAAATCGCGTGGGTGCAAAATGAGTACAAGCTAAGTGCTTTGGTATTGTATGGTGCTGTGTTAAGTCCTATGCAATGTGGGTGCAGAGGAACAGAATACAAATAAGAAATGAACAATTTTTCAATAACATTTTTATTACATATGAAAATAGTTGAATATAATATTAAAAACTTCATATAAGTATAGATGAAACTAGTTATATACATATATTTGGGGTTCACCTCAAGCTTTTGAAAAAGCTGCAAATATTTAATATTTTATAGTTTTTTTTGTGGTCAGAAACTTAATATTTGTTTGCTGAGAGGGTAGTAAATGTATCGAATAGTCTTCCAGCATGTGGCAGTGGTTAATATATTAAAGGAGTTTAAGCATTTATGGGATAGGTATAAGGCTATCCTAGATATAAGATAAGGCCAGGGACTAATGAAAGTATTACTTTACTGAGAGAGTAGTGGATGCATGGAATAGCCTTCCAGCAGAAGTGGCGAGGTTAATACAATGAAGGAGTTTAAGCATGCATGGGATAGGTATATGGCTATCCTAGATATAAGAGAAGGCCAGGGACTAATGAAAATATTACTTTACTGAGAGGGTAGTGGATGCATGGAATAGCCTTCCAGCAGAAGTGGCGAGGTTAATACAATTAAGGAGTTTAAGCATGCATGGGATAGGTATATGGCTATCCTAGATATAAGAGAAGGCCAGGGACTAATGAAAATATTACTTTACTGAGAGGGTAGTGGATGCATGGAATAGCCTTCCAGCAGAAGTGGTAGATGTTAATACAGTGAAGGACTTTAAGCATGCATGGGATAGTTATAAGGCTATCCTAGATATAAGATAAGGCCAGGGACTAATGAAAGTATTACATTACTGATAGGGTGGTGGATACATGGAATGACCTTGCAGCAGAAGTGGTAGGTTTATACTAACGTATGTTTTATGGTGTAGACACAGCTCTCTGACTGAAGCACATCTGCACCAGGTCTTACTATATTTCATGTAAAAGTGATAAAATGCACCTGCCTGATGTAGATGTTGTGCTGTGAATGTATCTGTTGTATACCAAGGATGCATTTAATGTTAGTGTTAACTTGGTGATATAATTTACACTGTGACAAGTAGGTGGTGTTACATTTTGCTAATTATGTGGAGTGGGCGAAGCTTTGGGCAGTAGGTGTGCTCAATCTTAAAGTAAGTAACTGGAAGCTGAGCTGCAAAGTGTCCCTGGAAATGTTTTTCAAATGTTGGCAAATATGTTTTTGGCATATGTAATTTACTCCCACCAGACGCTTGGTGTATAAAAACATTTTCAAAAATGACTACTAGGGAGACTCATGGTCTCAGTCTTGGTAGTAATGATCCCCAGACTGATTAATCCCTTCTTGTGTTATACTAGTATCACCTATGTCTTGGGTGTGTATAACTGTATATAATTATTGGGCCTGTTAAGCTCCTGGTTGAGCTAGGCTGACTTAACATTGATTTTTTTTTTTTTTTAAATGTTTTGTTTTATTTTTGCAATAAACAATAATACATTACAAAAGTCAAATACAAAAAACAAAATATTAAACAAAACAAACTGTCTGTAAGGTGAGGGCCTCGTCGATAAGCACAGCTTTATAATAAATAATTGTGAAGTCAGAGTTTTAAGTGAAGGGGTGCAATTCTTGTATCATAGGCGGTAAGAATTTGAATTGCTAAACATTTCCAGAGGGAGGTACCTTTAGGATCGCAGCTAACTTATCTTATAGATAAGGCGAACTGGTTAGGAGTTCTTTAATCTGTAAACGAAACTGTGAAAGATAAGAGACTCTCGCTATACAGGCAGAAACAACTTAGGTGTAGAGAGGTCAGGGACTCAATGTTGGTATGAGGTCGAGAGCTTGGGAGGATGGGTGGAGAATAGGTTAAATTTGGTTCCCGGGAGAGACAATCATTCAATATAATCCCGATGAAATATCGTGAATAATGCAATAGAATAATATGTAACGGGGGGGACCTCGATAGTAAATAGATCAGTTTAGGGGATTAAGTTTAGGTTTATATTTAAATTTAAATTTGAGGGGGATGCATATAATGATATGACTGGATTCCAGATTTTGTAATAGTCGTTTAAAGTTAAATTATCCAAATAAAGTAGTCTTTCCATTTTACATTGGTAATATATCTGGGTTTTTATTTCCATTTTAGAAGGCGTTTCCCTTTTCCTCCAGTACCTAGAAATACACCTCTTGGTTGACATCAAGACATGCGATATCAATTTTTTTAAATGTATGTTTTTACCAGGCAATTCAAGGTGAAATAAAAAGTTTTCTGGAGTCAAATTTCCTAGATTAATGTGTAGGTCTGCAAGGATTTCAGTAAGATTCTTACGGACAGGGTTTAGATCTTGACAGTCCCACCAAATGTGCTTAATAGTGCCAGTTTCTTTAAGGCATCTCCAACATAACGGGGAAGTATTTGGTTGGAATTTCGCTAATTTTGATGGAACCCAGTACCACCTGTGTAATAATTTCATGTATAATTCTAAGAGGGTAATGCAATGGATTGTTTTTTTCATTAAGTCAACTGCTTTATACCACATTTGTAGGGGATAAGTTCTCTTCAAGTCAATTTCCCACTTAATAATCGTGTCGTGTTTTTTATCTGAAGGCTCTAGTTGTTCTAAGGCTTCCCGAATTTGGGAGGATAGCTTATGGTGGGTGCCATACAAGATTTTTTTCTAAGGGGGAATCATATTTAATATGGTAGTTTTTAAGAAGAGACCTAATACGAGCATATGAAAAGACTTCATTTCCTGGAAGATTATATTTCTGTTGAAGAACAGTAAATGGGAGTATGGTAGTATCACTAAATAGGTCACCGATCTTGTTTAGGCCGGAACTATACCAGTGTTCAAGGTTCAGATCCTCCAAAAGAAATTTCAGTGTATCAATCGGTGTTCTAGTTATTAATTGGTTGTCCTTAAAGAATTTAGATTTAATTATACCAATAGACATAGTTACGTTGTTTATAATTGTGTTAGCTATTTTTAATGCTCCATACCTTTGCTTTCCCGCCCAGAAGAGAAGAAAAGGGTCTATATTGCCACATAGCTCCCTTTCGTATCGGTACCAATTTTTGTTCTCAGATGCCTTATTGCCCCATAACAAAAAATGGGAGAACATCCACGAGTCGTGAATGTGATACATGTCCGGGAACGAGAGTCCCCCGTGTGAGAAAGGTTGTGACATAATTTTAAATTTAATTCTGGGTTTCTTGCCCTCCCAGACGTACAAGGCAAACAGACCGTGGAACATGGACAAAATCCTCTTTGGGACTCTTAATGGAATAGTGCGTAGCAGATATTCCAGTTTAGGCAACAGGTAGGACTTGACTAAGTTAATCCTCCCCATCCAAGAAGTCGGAATTTTCCTCCAGGTCTTTACTTTGGTTTCCAATTCCTTATACAGTCCCAGATAGTTAAATTTAACTATGTTGTCTATATCGAACTCAAGATTAATACCCAAATAACCAATTCTATCATTTGACCATTTTAGGTGGTAGGACTGTTTAAGGAGTAGGATCTGAGATTGGGTTAAATTTTTAGAAATAACTTGAGTTTTGGCAAGATTAATTTTATAATTTGACAAGAGACTAAATTCTTCTACACATCGCAATACCTCTGGGATAGAGCGCTCTGGATTAGTGAGGGTTAGAATGATATCATCTGCATAGAGCAGAATTTTTTTTTGTATTTTTCCGAATTCTATCCCAGAGATTGATTGAGTCTGTCTAATATATGAGGCCAGAGGCTCCATAGACAGGTTGTATAGGAGGGGAGCCAATGGGCAGCCCTGCCTAGTACCATTCCTGACTAGGAACCATCTAGAGTTTAGACCATTACCAAGAATTTGTGCTGAAGGGTTTGTATACATGGACATTATCATTGTTTTAAACATTCCCCCTATACCGTAAGCGGACAAGACTTCAGACATATATGCCCAATTGACTCTGTCAAATGCTTTTTCGGCATCAACAGATATAAAGGTGCATGGTGTTTTGGTGGTTTTTACTATTGTGACCAAGTTCAGTATTTCCCTGACGTTATCACCCCCAGATCTGTTGGGTAAAAAACCTGACTGGTCCGGGTGAATCACATCTGATGCAACCGTTTTCAAGCGATCGGCTAAAATTTTAGAAAGAATCTTAAGGTCGATATTTATTAATGAAATTGGGCGATAATTAGATACGAAGTTCGGGTCCTTGTCCGGTTTCGGTATCGGGGAGATCGTGGCCCTCAGCATTTCAGAGGGAATGCTCCCAGTGCTTCCAATAGTTTTATATAGCGAGCATAGAAGGGGGGATATTTCTGGTTCAAAAATCTTGTAAAAAAGAGCTGTGTACCCATCCGGGCCAGGGGCTTTACCAATTTCAAGGTTTAAGATGGCCTTACTTAATTCTTCTCTATTGATCGGATTGTTCAAATTAGCCATTTTTTCTTTAGAGACTTGTGGTATATTGATTTTTTTTAGGAAAGAGCTCAAGTTATTGATAACAGGGTCAGTATCTTTAAGATTGTAGAGTGATTCATAGTACTTAGCGAAAGATTTGCTTATTTCCTGTGGAGTATGGTATACTTTGTCTGCCTCTACAATTTTTTTTACTTTCTGATTCACACGATCTTGTTTGATTTTCCTGGTGAGCATTTTCCCTGTTTTATCGTTACAGTTATACCATCTCTGGTTTGAAGTCATTATCATATTGCTGACTTGTTCTTCTAACTTTTTTACAATCGTTTCGCGTACTAATTTAATTTGTTCCGTAGTTCCATAGAGAGGGTTACTTTTATTACAATATTCTAATTTGGCCAAATCTATATACAAATCTGATAGGGGGGATCCCTTTTCTTTCTTCTTTCTAGCCTTGAGTTGTATCAAATAACCCCGAATGACACATTTAAGTGTAACCCATAGTATTTGATCAGATACTTGACCATTATCATTATTCCTAATATATTCTATAATCAAGGCCCTTATATGTTCTTTATCTTCTTCATTTAACAGCAGAGATTCTTTTAATTTCCATTGAGTTTTTATATTATATTTAGAATTATCTTTAATTATAATACTTATAGGTGCATGGTCAGACCAAGTTATCTGGCCGATTTCTGAATTGATTATATTTTTTAAATTATATGAGTTAGTTAAAAAGAGGTCAATTCTTGAATACACACCATGTGCACGTGAATAAAAAGTATAGTTTTTATCTCTGGGGTGGTTTACTCGCCAGATGACATATAAATCGTATTTTATTAGAATTTCTTGAAATAATTTCCCCCTGAATTTGGTATGGTTTAAGGTTTCTGTTTTTTTAATATTAGTTTTGTCCAGTTTCCACTCAATTATGGTGTTCATATCCCCACCCACAATCAGTATGCCCTTTTTGATTTGGTCAACTCTTCCAAAAAGTTTTTCATAGAAGGTTTGCTCAAATTTATTAGGGGCGTAAATGTTTACCAGAGTATAGACCTGGTCATTAAGTTTACAAATAACTACTGAGTATCTGGCCATTTTGTCTACCTCCTCCCTTAACATTGATTTTTATTTGTCACCTCATTACTTTTTGTGTATTATACTCTATATCTTGTTTTTGACTAGATTTTTAATAAAAGGGACTAATAAAGTTTATTTGTTTTAAAATCAATTATGCATAATACTGATGTTGATTTCTAACAACAACCAATACAGGTTGGCAGGACAGCGGGCTAGCTTACCAAAATCAATACTGTCCTGCACAAAAAGGAACAGTTGGGAGGCATGTAAGTGGCATTTCTGGGTTGGAGTTGCATGGTGGGGTCGGGGGGCCACAGGCGAATTTTTGCACCGGGGCCCGGTGGATTCTAGTTACGCCTCTGTCACTAGCTTGCCAATTACACCCCTTCACATAATACAAATCGGCTGAGGAGGTATTCCAGGATACCTGAAATGCCAAAGAGAGGAGAGAGGGGTAGTCTTTGCCTGCAATTGCTGATACATGCTATCATCCATTGCATAGAGGATTTAGACAAGCATAGATAATGTGTGGGGATTCATTTAAGTAGCAAGCATGCACTTTTGTTTAAACACATCATCGCTGAAAGTGTAAAAAAAGATTGTCCCAAACGAACATGTAAAAAACAGAACTTTTTCCTGAAGGGGTTAAGGTAATTCAGGCTTGTTTAATACAAAACATTTGTAAAATAAGATCACTTATACAATACAAGGTGGTAAACTGTAAAAACAATTATTATTTAGATATCAAAATCAAAGCAGCTAGAGAAAAGAAAAACGATAATAATCCTAGGTATCATGTCAACCATAACAATAATGCATAGCACAAAAACAAATTGGGTACAGAGTACCATGCATTAAAACAGAACAAGGGACTACCATAACTATCACTCTGTGTGATGTTGATGCTAAATACTTATAGGGATGCAATAACCACTGAGACCAGATTTTCTTGAATATGGTTATTGATTGTAAGTTTGGAAGATATTCTTTTCTAGTTTGGCAATTAGTATGAATCAAGCTCTGTATTTCCCTTAATGTATGGGATAAAGGCAGTGGTATATCTTGGTTTTATGCTGCCCTGGGCATGCCCCATCACCCCATTACATGCCCCATCACCCACATTGCAAGCACACTAAATGCCCCATCACCCCCATTATATGCCACCATCACCCTCATTACATACCCCCACCACATCCATTACATGCCCATATCACCCTGATTAATTGGAAGGCGCTAAAGCTTGCTGAATGGTGGGGGAGGGAGCTAAAATGTTTGAAGCACCAGAACTGTCAGGAAAAGTGCTGCCCTAGGCAAGTGCCGTGTTTACCTTGTGGAAGATACACTACTGGATAAAGGTTGACATTAATTTCTCTCTATTCAGCTTTTGAGAGCAATAAAGCAATAGAATGCTAGTTATTGTGGTTGGCCAGGAGAACTCAGAGGAAAAATCCCCAAGAGTGCAATTGGTGGGCTGAAAGTAGATGCAGTGAACCACTAGCTGTGTTCCATAGACAATGAACTGGTAATCCCAATAAACGTTAAGGAATTACCATATGCTTACAACTGATCTGTAGACAAAGCTAGGATGTGGACAGTGGGGGGTGTATTGCAATGGTGATGTGGTCAGAGGGCCACGTGCCAATCTTACCAATGTGGCACAATGGTTTCTTGCCACTGCCTAGCATACTCACACATGTAAATTTACTGTTTCATATTCACAGGGGACAATGATGCACTGACAATTAATGTTGCCATACACACAAAATAGATAATGTTTTTTTGGTTTTATTAGAGAGACTGCCAGGTATCTCTAAAAAGACTAAATTGCACACTGACAGTGTCTCTGTGTGCACTCCAATCATAGTGTCCATTCAAGTCCGACGGGTTCAGAGTATTAAAAAAAAGAGAGGGTCTCTCACTTATTTAGCAACTGCATTAACCTGCATCCATCACAGGGAAGCATGGATGCTTGCAGTCAATGGAAAAAATGCATAATTCTTAAAAAATACCTGCCATTTTATTACCTTTCTGGGGCTACTGAACATTCACCAGTGCAAATATAATACCATGTCTCCGAACTTCCCCAGGAAAATAGTTATACCGGGGGAAAGGAGCTTGGGAGGTAACGTATCAGCGCTACCACCTGGCATAGCTACTGTACATGTGGACTATTTTACCACATACGCTGTATGTATTATCATATCGGGACCGCAGGATTAACCCTATTTACGTAATTTACCCTCGTTGTTCTGTTGTGTTCTCTAAAGATGGGGATTCGATAAAACCTTAGGACCTGTGCCTGCCAGTTAGGACTTTTCTCTATAGGAAGAAAAATGTCTCTATTTATATTACTACATTTTTATTACTGTATTTTTTTCACAATGCTGTTAGAAAATGCATCTGATGCCTTATGGATTGTGCTCTATTAAATTATGTAAAAAGCAAAGGAATAAAAAGCCTTTTTCACTGTAGATTAATTTATATTTTTAGGCTTTTTATCATGTTTTATAAAGAATGGTAATAATGGGATGTTTCAATGTGTTAATGATATTTGTTGGCTGGTATTTTGTTTTGTTGACGGTTACATTTTGTTTTTCAGATTTCCTTTTAATTGAGATGTTCACAGTTGGGTCTCACCAAGATGATCAGCAGATGGTAAGTGTGGCATCTGGCTATCCGACAAACTGAAAAGGGCATGGAGTGGACGGCATACTCCTCTCCTACTGTGAAGGAGCCATCAAAAGAATATTTTAGGAATTAGTCTGGGAATGAAAGGAGCACAAGCCTTGTCTAAATATGCATTTAAAAATAAATACTAAGTGCCAAACAAAGTGTCTTCTGGAGCCTGGGATCAGATAAGCGAGCCCCTCTCTGTTGTTGGTCCCACTATGCCTTTTTTTAGTTCAACATGTTTAATCATTAGTTTAAGTGCCTGTAAGCTCTCCTGATAACCCCTGCTGTTGTCCCTTATGCATTTTTAGCTTTTTGGCTCACACATCTATGCTATTAGCAAAAAGGAACCGGTACAAAATATTCACAAATGGTAAAACAAGCACAATTTGTTTTTGATGATCCTGTTTTTGATGATCCTATAACAGTTTATTCCAATTTAATGAACATCATTGCTGAATACCGATTAGCCCATCTAGTCTGCCACGTAATACATTTTAATTTCTTGTGTTCTTCAGGATAACATTATACAAATTTCAGTTATTCTTAAATGATTGTATAGTGTTAACAATAACTTCTTACATTGGAAGTCTATTCCAGATACCTACAACTCTATGAAAACTAATATCTATTCTAGAACTAAATTATCAGAACTTATCCCTCTTCCACTTTTTTAGGGCTTAGTCATTCTACTACTTAGTAATCCACCCTCTACCTTCAAATCATGTGGTCGTATGGTATGTACATTTACATATATAAAACTCAATAAAAACTATTTATATATATAAGAGATTAAGCCCCATAAGCAACAGTATTTAGTGTTAGGACCCACCAATATTGGAGTACTTTGACGTAGTGGTGGGCTTAGCATAATATGGCCATATATGTGACTAAATATTCAATTTTGTTATCTTAGTAAGGTGTTTTTAAGTAGCTTTATTTAAACCTATAGCTTTAAGAGTTTTTCTCCTACCTGCTTTAAGGTGAGTGCGCTGATCTTTGGATTTTGTGTGTATATATATATATATATATATATATATATATTTATTATTTTTATTGAGTTTTATAAATTTTATGAAAATTAATATAAATAATCTACATGAATACAAGGATCCAAAAGGAAACAGTATGTGCTTTTAAACATGGATAATCAAAATAAGAAAAACACAATAAAAAAAGAATGAGTGGTGAGAAGAAGAAAAATGAAGAGAAGGCAAGTATTAAGGAATAGAGTTGAGCGGACACCTGGATGTTCGGGTTCGGCGGGTTCGGCAGAACTTCGGAAAAAAGTCCGGGTTCGGGCTCGAACTTGACCGCGAACTTGACCCCGAACCCCATTGAAGTCAATGGGGACACGAACTTTTGGCCACTAAAATGCCTCTAAAAAAGTCCTGGGAAGGGCTAGAGGGCTGCAAAATGAAGTAAAATGTGGGTGAGTGTCCCCATTCATACAAATAGGTCAATTGACCTATTCGTATGAATGGGGACTCTTTTTCGGTTTATAGAAAGCCAATAGCCATGTAATGCTATTGGCTTTCTATAAACCGAAATAGAGTCCACATTCATAAGAATAGGTCAGTTGACCTATTCTTATGAATGGGGACTCTATGTAGGTTTATAGAATAGCAATAGCATTACATGTATTCCATAAGACGAAAGTCTATAAACCGAAAGACATTCGATTTATAGACTTTCGGTTTATAGAATACATTTAATGCTATTGCTATTCTATAAACCGAAAGTCTTTAAACCGAATGTCTTTCGGTTTATAGACTTTCGGCTTATGGAATACATGTAATGCTATTGGCTTTCTATAAACCGAAATAGAGTCCCCATTCATAAGAAATTCTTATGAATGGGAACTCTATTTCGGTTTATAGAAAGCCAATAGCATTACATACAATGTAATCGACGAACTCCAACACGAACATACAGTGGAATGTTCGGGTCCGGGGTCCAAAAAACGTAATGTTCGGTACTAACCCGAACAGTGCGGTTTGGGTTCGCTCAACACTATTAAGGAATCAAAGTAATATCCTTGAGTTGCGTTCATTTCTGCCATACCTCTGTATGACAAGAGATTAGGCGCTATAGATGTGTATGATCTTTTAAAATTGACAATAAATATGAAGCCCACTTAGGGGCCTGTTTTGATCAGTCTACACAAGATATATCATGTTATTTTATTATTTAAATTGTATTATTTTATTATTTTTATTCAGTCCAGTGAGCTCACATCTTGAGGAAAGAGTCTGTGGTATTATGTTTTTGTGTGGTAAGAATTTAAGAATGTGTCGGGGGCATGTGTGCCTTAAAATATTTGGCAAAGCACATCCATGTGACTGAACAAACCTTGAAAATCAGTTTATTGGTGTGGTTGTCTAATTTGATGACGCCATTTTCCTGTTCAACAGTGCTGTCCAGAGTCTGGGGTCAGTGGGATTTCCCAAATGTCACTAAGTAGAGCAAAGTTAGTTTTTTTTTACTTTTTAGACCTGCTTTCTATTACAATATATATTTTTGGGAAATGCTATTAAAATGTTAAGCTTGCATAAAATGTATATATATATATATATATATATATGGTTTTAAAAAACAGCAGGTTAAAAAAACTTGTTTCATTATTTTAACCCTGCCATTTCATCTCTCCATGGTAGGGTTAATGAAAAGTAGAAAAATCTAGACTGGCATAAAACTGAGAATCATTTTGATGCAGTAACACTGCCAGACAATCTTTCCCCCAAGCTCCCACTTTATTTTCACACTTTCGGAAATCATAAAGTGTGTTATAATTTTAAATTAAAGACACTAAGTATTCCGTTCAATGATGCCAAGCCCAGTGTTTTCTTTCATGTGACATCTAATTTCTTACAACGTTTTCATGTATTATAATTCCCTTTTTTTTCCCCTGCCTTCTCCGTAAGCCCAGTGAATTGCTGTAAAACAGTATTTTTGGAAATGGTAATATACTGATTACCACAAACAGCGCATTAAGTAAGTTGCAGTAATCCTTAACTGCGGGTGCCAAATAAAAAGGTTCAGATGCATTTAGAGATATGGGCACACACGCAATCTGGAGACTGCAGGGAAGGTAATAATGTAGAGAGACAAGCAGCGCACATTAACCTTTTGATTGCTGTTGTTGCTTAACCCTCTGGCATACAAAGGGAAGCTTTCATACTATTATAAATTGGTCTTGTTTAGCGTTACAAGGAATGGTTACCTTCTTGTTTTGACAACTATCCTCAGTTTTCTATATATTTAAACGCAATGGGCATCATGCTAGATGTTATTATGCTAGACACCTTTATACATGAAGCTAAACCAGCATTAAGTTTATAAGTTGCAGCACAGTTTGTTACTTGGATAGGGTATCTTGAGAAACTGAAAGCATCCCCAAAACAAAAAACTGCTTTACTAGGCACTAATCTACGATCTTTTTTAAAGCAATCATTTGAACTATAGTTAAATAATTTACATTTAGTTGATATAGGTTTTTATTTTTTAAATGGTGCAAACATTACCTTATATTTATGTATAGCTAAATTCTACGGTATTTGCCTGCTGGTAAAGCAAATTGTCTGTTGAGAGTGAATGCTTGATCTAATTTTACTGGTTCTGCAGAGATGTTTGCAGACGTGGCATACATTTATATGTGTAAGAGTACTGCTGAAATTACAAACCAAAATGGAACACAAACAACCCACACAATTATGTTGCAAACCTACTAGACGTTATACCTTGTATTAAAGCTACATGAAACACCTTATCTGAAATACTGGATATTCAGTCAGACTCTGCTGTACAGCATACACCGTTGCTAAAGATGCAAAAAAGTGATTATTGTTGACCTGATTTGCATATGCCTACCCAGAATTCCTTACTGTAGTTATAGCACTGTGAATGTGAGAGTTCTGTGGGAAAAGCTTGTTTGGTGTGTGTAGATTTGTGTTTGATAAGGCGTCTGCCACCCAAATGTATTCATATAAAAACATTGTATTGAGCATTTCAGGGTGTTTACTGCTTTCATCTATAATTGATATAGATTCATTAAAAGTGAACTACAAATAAACAGCAAGCTTAAAGGGACTGTGTGGTGCCAAAAATGTATCTTTCAAATGTTAATGCATATTAATGTGTCAAAGTACTTTAAAATGCATGTCTTACATCTTGCATTGCTTAAAATATAAAATACATATAGCTAGATGAAATAGTGAGATTACAGTACAGTATGAAAACAATTTCATTCAAATCAATGGAATTTACAGGCACTCTAGTGATGTCATCAGACAATGTGTTGCACTGTTAAGAGATCCTACTGTGTGCAAGAGCAAGTCTATTACAGTCCACACAATGTGTTATTTTACAGCAGCACAGGAAGTGACTTAATGAAACAATACTTTATATGCTCAATGTCTGTATAATCAGTGCTGCCGCACCTGTAGTAATCACTGGGGGAGGTCTCGAGTCAAATATTAAAAACAGGATTTATGCAGAATGCCTGCATCAAATCACAATGGAAAAAATGCCTGTGCACTATACAAGTAGTAATCTTCATTTTGCAAAAAAAGTGAGTTTGGGGACTAGACTGTCCCTTTAAGCCATTAAAGGACAACTAAACTTGTTTTAATCCTTGCTTCCCTTGAAGAGAGAGATTGTGGTTGACAGCCATAGCCCTGAGGCTCCCTATGGAAGTTTCATGGCTGCTGGTCAGAAGCTAAACTGGCATGTACATTAAAAAGTACATACCATTTTATCTTCATATTTGTACCACTTATATTTTCACTTCTGCTTATATATTAGAAGTAATAGTCTCTTGAAAACATAGGCAAGTGGGAGAGTTTTTTAGCTCCTTTACAAATGACTTTTTGCTTTTAAGTTCGGTTTTAGTGAACAGATGTCGTTGATTTAAATCTTCTGCTATAAGTCGATTATCCTTTATCCAGAAGTCTGTTACTGAGAACTGGAGGTTAGGGGACAGCAACTTTTTCCTGCAGCTTAACCCCTTAACGCATATGGACGTATATATACGTCCTGAAAAGCATGGTCCTTAAGGACCATGAGGACGTATATATACGTCCTCCGTTTTCATGTAGTGTTGCGCTCCTTAGCGCAACACTACATGTCTGTAGCTACTCTCAGAGGCTGCTTCGGATCCGAAGCAGCCTCTGAGAGGGCTTTCAGTTCCCCTCACCCCCCCCCCCCCCCGCGCACTTACGATCACCGCGAATGTGATCGTACGCGCGTTAACACACATAGGCAGTGAAAGCTGATCACTGCCTATTTGTGTAAAGTGTTGCAATGATGCCTCTATCGAGGCATCATGCAACACAATCTGTGCCTCCTCCGATACAGCGTGCCCAGAGGAGAGCGACGGAAGACAGAAAAAAAAAATCTCTTCCGTCGCTCTGAAACCGCTACTTGACTGCCCCTACAGGCAGTTAGACGGTATTACAGTTAAAAAATTGAAAATTAATTAAATAAATAAATGGAAAACGCTAACCCTTGATCTACTGAACCTAGATCTAGGGTTAGGGTCACAAATAGGGTCATAATTAGGGTTAAACGGGGGTTCGGATGATTACAAGGGTTAGATTAAGGGGTGGGGGTCAATTTAGGGTTAGATTAAATTTAGAGTTGGGGTAAATTTAGGGTTCGGGTTAAAAAAATCACTGTAGAAGAAAATGGTTAGAAAACAAAAAAAACACTAATATTGTTTATTGCCCTATTACGTGAAATAAAACATAGACAAACAAGGAAACATTGATATTACTAAACTCAGGACAAATAGTAGAAATATATAGACGGGGTCTTTTTTACCATTTGTAATTGTGTAAAAAAAAAATCAGGTCAAAGTTGGAAAAAGTTTTTTTATGGCATATTTTCATCATATTTTATATTTTTTTAATAGTAAATGATATCATATGATGAAAATAATAGTATCAAATGAAAGCCCTATCTGTCCTTTAAAAAATGATATATAATTTGTGTGGGTGGACTGAACACAAAGAAAGAAATTCACAGTTCAGTAAACGTATGACAAAAATAATGGAATTCTGGTCTTCAAGGCACATCAAATGCAACATAGCACTCGGTCACTAAGGGGTTAAATCAGTGGAAGCGGTAAGTAAAGTTAAAATGATAAAATGTATTGGCTATCTGAGAGTTTGTGTGCAAGTTGTTCAGGTATTAATGACAATCACTAGCAGCTGGATCACTGCATCATTACTCAACAGTTAATCTACTGCCTGCATATGCAGACCTCAGAAGAAAAAAAAATCCAAGCCAGCCCACCCCTGTCCATGGACCTGCAGAGCAGAGGCACTATATTGATTCCGGGACACTTTACTGTCCCGATTGAGGATGTCTGGTCCATGGGACTTGAGCTCCAAATACGGGACTGTCCTGGGCAATCCAGAACACATGGTCAGCCTAAGTATAGGGTGTCAGGAGCTCTTTCAGGTACAAGGCCCTGCTTGTTTATGGCTTTGAAAGTTACCAAACCAAATTTAAAACATGTTCTCCATTTAATAAGAAAGCCAGTGCAGGGAGCAGAGAACAGGTGCTATGTGATGAGAAATTCTGGTTGGTTAACAGTATGGATGCTGCATTTTGCACTATCTCTTCTATTTTTGGGAAGATCAAGTAAAGTGCATTGCAGCTATCAATGTGAGACATGCATTAGTGTAACAAAACACACATACATCGGCTAAGGTGGCCATGAATTCATGTGAATTTTAATGTACCAGTATAAGAAGGTCTGACATGGGTGCTAGTGTGTCATAGAGTCATGATAGAAACCTAGTTAGACCAAAAGGTTTGAAAAAAATAAATGACAACTGTAATACAGCAATATTAAAATAAGTGTAAACAATTAAATGTCAATATACAAATGCAATAGAAGTAAAAATGTTACAGTCACATTAGGAAGTTAACACCTTCTGGGATTTAAACGTTGTATGGAAACACCTGACGCATTTCACCATTATGGGTTCTTCAGAGGTGATTAAATGCTAAGAAGCGTAAGAACAAGTGAAAAGATAGAAAGGAGTAAAAGAATAACAGAGCTTGAAGATCAGATTTCAGACCTTTCATTGAACGTAGGAGTTTGTCTCGATGTTACTTTAATTCAAGCATGAATTTGTGTATCATTATATACCTGGGGTTTGTTTGGTTTATGTTAAATTGTCTTGTTGCATCTGGCTGTAGTGTGAGTAGAGATAAATAACTTCAGTATTGATTGCCATTGCACTACACACTCCGTGGGTGACACTGGTGCTGTACTCCTGACAACAAAGAGTCGTGGATTTGCTAATGCTGATGATAATGTTTCAAAAGATAAAAAAACAGGGATGGACTGCCCTACCTGGATACAGGGAAATGTCCCCCCCTCCCTCCCCCCAACCTTTTCTCTCTCTCCCCCTCCCCTTCTCTCTCTCCCCCCTCCCCTTGTCTCTCTCTCCCCCCTGCCTTCCCCTCCCCTTGTCTCTCTCTTCCCCCCTCCCTCCCCCTCACCTTGTCTCTCTCTCCCTGGTGGCTAGTGGGGGCAGCCGGAAGATGTCTGCACGATACGCACATAGAAGTCCCGACGGACGTGCCCGGCAGCAGCGTAGCATGTCTGCGTGCATGGCGCAGATTTCCACCGGGTGGTAGCGAGGGGGATCCAGGTCCCCTGCATCTCTGTGGGGGACCTGGATCCCAGTCTTACAGTCTGACCTCGATTTGAGGTCAGACTATAAGATGACCTTGAATATAAGATGAGGGGTCTTTTTCAGAGCATGTGCTCTGAAAAAAACCTTGTCTTATATTCGAGCAAATACGGTACATTAATAATAATGTGTGCAAATGAAACTTTATTTTGGTATTTGAATACTGTGTATGCAGCCTGATTTTAACCCCTTCACGATAATGGACGTTTCAGGCACGTTCAGCCGAGAACTCTTTTCCCGACAATGAACGTGCCTGACACGTCCTGTGGTGAAACTGCTCTGATGGTGCTGATCTATGTCGAGGCAATAGCCAGCACAATTATTCCGGCTCTGGGGCACCAACGATCGCTCCACGGATCTGGATATGTTGCTTGACTGCCTCTAGAGGCAGTCTGCAACATTGTAACGAAAAAAACTTAATTAGCTTAAATCTAGGGTTAGGGTTAGAATAGCAGCTAGGGTTACAATTAAATTAGGGTTAGCATAAGGGATAGGGTTCCAATTAAATAAAAATTAAAATATATTATGGCTTAGCATAAGGGTTAGAGTTGAGGTTAAATTTAGGGTTAGGGTTCAATTTAAGGTTGGGGTTGGGGTCAAAAGGTCAATATAGGAAAAAAAGAAAAAACACTAATTTTGGTTTTTGCCCCATAACCTGCAAAAAAAAACTGCAGAAAAATATGGAAATAACATATTTTTGAACTCAGGACAACATTTAACATAACGAAAATATTTAGATGGGGTCTTTTTAATGATTGTATTTGTGTAAATTATATTTTAGGTCAAAGTTAGAAAAAGTGTTTGTTTTTTTCATCATATTTTATGGTTTTTTTTGTAGTAAATTATAAGATATGATGAACATAATGGTATCAAGTGAAAGCCCTTCTTATGACGATAAAAACAACAATATGTGTGTGGGTACAGTATGTGAGAAAGAAGAAAATTAGAGCTAAACACAAACACTTCAGAAATGTAAAAACAGCCCCTCTCACCAAGGGAAAGTAAAGGTCAAAATGTCTTGTCACTAAGGGGTTAAATAGTCAAACTATTGCCATTTCCTTCTCAATCTGGTACAATACTGAAAGAAGTATAGGCTATAAATGTAAACTTTATAAAATTGAAATTCAAAATTCTCTTGTTAAAATAATTTTATATTTATGGAAAATTTTCATTATTACAATCATTAGGTTGCATGGAGCCTAACGTGTAATGTACTTAGGGCAGACTATCTGGGCCGTATGGATCTTATCTGCTAACACTATTTATGTTACTATATAATACTTAGGATATTCTATCAATGTAGCACAATGTAGTTGCTTGCTTCCAGGCCTCATTTTCAAAAGCAGTTGTTTATTTAGTACTCAACCAACAGATCAATAGAGTGCTTCCAAGCACTGCAGTCATTGTCATGATCTGAATAAGACAAAACTTCTGTGTCCAGTAAATTGAAATGCAATGTAATTTCAACCAATTGGTATTCAGTAATTACCACCATTAATTACCATAGTATCACACAAATCAGTACATGCAGACCTCTGTACAAAAGACAAAACAACTGTATAGAAATACAGACAAGACACATAGAGAGAAAGCTAAAGCAGTGGTTGGCCCGAACTGATTTTTTTGCAGTTTATACTAACTAGCCTTTTATCAACCCTTCTCTACCCCATATCCAGAAATGCAAAGGTAAAGGCGATACTAATAAGGATTTACTTATGTATGTTTTCTATGTGTTCACATCCCTACTATAAGGATCTACTCTATATTGCCTGAAATGGGGCCAGGTTGGTACTTGCAGCTACTCAATATGGCAAATTTTGGTGCAAATTATAAATTTTTCGCTGATTTCATCATGAATTTTTGCCACATTCGATCCAGAAGGGAAGGGGCTTGGCCAGTAAAATCCCATGGATTTTTTTCTATGCGAATAATCAGGACCGGTCCACCTATAGGCGAACTAAGCGTTTGCCTAGGGTGCCAGCTTTGTAGGGGCATCAGCTGCCTGACGCCTGTGATACATGTATCCCGGCATCAGGCAGTCATGATTTAAAAAGATAAAAATTAAATAAGAGTGCATGTAGCGCTGACTAATCCAGGACTGGAGCCAAGGTGAGTGGAGATGCCAGTCCATCCCCACGCAGGGAAGTAGGCACTGTCAGCAGCTCTCTCAGGGCTGCTAACGCTTGCAGCACAAAGTGATAATTCAGATGATGCTGCCTGGTCCCCTGCTTAAAGCCCACGGTAAAACATGGGGGAGGGAAAGAGACACTTAACATGGGAAGGGAGGGAGGGAGGGAAAGAGAAACTAGACATGGGAAGGAAGGGAGGGAAAGAGACACTAGACATGGGGAGGGAGGAAAAGAGACACTAGACATGGGGGGGAGGGAAAGAGGGAAAGAGTCACTAGACCAGAGGCGTCCAACGTGCGGCCCGCGTGCGGCCCGCCTGAGCTCTGCTCCGGTAGCCGAACCTCGAACTGCACACCACACGAGAAGCTGTGTAGGGAACTTCGTTTCCCTATACATCTTGCCGTGCGGTGTGCAGTGCACAAACCCCCTCCTCTACCCTGCGCATGAGGTCATGCGCAAGGGTCAGAGGGAGGGTAGAAGCGCACCGGGAGCCCACAACCTCCACAGCCACGTGTGATGGGGTAAGTGTATGTATGTATGTGAGTGTGTATGTATGTATGTGAGTGTGTGTGGGGGGTAACTGTATGTATGTATGTATGTATGTATGTGAGTGTGTGTATCAATGTGTGTGTGGGTTAAGTGTATGTATGTATGTGAGTGTGTGTATCAATGTGTGTGTGGGTATCGGATTTCCGATACCCTGCATAATCACTGTGTATGGAAAGCACGAGCAGCACATTCTCATACTGCCCGCGGCTCCCCGTGAAACAGGGTGGGGGCAAAGCTACACCACTCACCCGGTGAGCTCTGCCCCCTCACAGAAAGAACAGAACAAGGGGAGGGAGACACAGAACAAGGGTAGTGGAGGAGAAACAGAACAGGGGTAGGGGAAGAGACAGAACAGGGGGAGGGGAAGAGACAGAACAGGGGGAGGGCAGAGAGAGAAAAGTGGAAGAGGGGGAGACAGAACAGTGGAAGGCGGGATAGAGAAAAGTGTAAGAGGGGGAGACAGAACAATGGAAGGGGGAGAGAGAACAGGGGAAGGGGGGGTAGGGAGAGAGAACAGGGGAAGGGGGGGAGAAGAGAACAGGGGGGGTAAGAAAATGAAGGGGGAGAGAGAACAGGTATGGGGAGGAGGGGGAGAAAGAACAGGTATGGGGAGGCGGGGGAGAAAGAACAGATATGGGGGAGGAGGGGGAGAGAGAACAGATATGGGGAGGAGGGGGAGAGAGAACAGGTATGGGGGTGTTGGAGAGAGACAGACATGGCAAGGAAGAGGGAAGGAACAAACATGGGAAGGGAGAGACACATACATGGAGGGAGAGGAAAGAGACAGGCATGGGGGGGGGGGGCGCCACGGGGGAAGCGCGCACAGGGCGCCAGAACACGTAAGGCCGGCCCTGATTACATGTGTGAACGTGTGTGAACGTGCGGCTACATCTGATGTTGCATATGTGTGTACATTAGCCTGCATTTGTATGTGACACTGAAAGTGTTACTGTGAGAGTGTAAATGCCTGAGGGCAGATAAGCAAGGGGACAAAATATATGTTCGCCTAGGGATGCAAAATGTCATGCACCGACCCTGCGATTAATACGTGCTGCCATTAATCTTAAAGGCCCAATTTCCCTTGTGCTGACTGCTCTGGACTCTAACCTAAATCTGCCAAAACAGACTCTATTTGTAAAATGCCTTGCTATTCAGGTTTTCTAAATTTGCAACCATGACAATTTAAGGTAAAAGTCATGAAGACTAGTATTAAACATTTGTAAAATTATGATAATTGTAAACAATTATACTATATGAATTGTATATATTATAATAGTATTTATAATAGTAATATATGCATTTTAAAAAATATTAATACATGTATTTTAGTGTTTATTTACTTTGTTTATATTTGTTGTAATTTATTATGCTTGTAATTTTATTTATTTAAAATTTTGAATTAATTGTTTCACTTTTTTTTTTTTACTTTGGACTTTTTGGGGCCATTTTAGGAGGATTTCAGTGGGTTTTTTTTCATGCTGATTTAGGATCACTTTGGGGATCCCTTAGTGGTCATTGGGATCACTGAAGTTATTTGCATTGCATTGGTTTTTAGAGCACCTATATTACAAAGGAATACAGGAGCTGCCAGAGTAAATCCGTTAGTGTTTATGTTGAGCACAAGCCTAAAGGGTGGCAGCATAGATGTTTTTGAAGTGTGTGTGTACACATATTATTATGCCTTCGTGGGTACAAGTATATACATTTTACCATACATACAGTTATGAACCTAAATCTCCCTCCATTGCACCAGACTAGTTGGCATTGTAATGAGTGTAATATTAAAACTTACCCAAAAGGCATAGACTCAAAAAAGGTAGGGTTTCTACACTTTTAGTGTAAAAAAGAGATTTAGTGATCCTCTAAAAGAAATGTTAAATATTCCAAAAGGTAGGGAAAAGTTTTTTGCCATCACATAAATCAAGGCAATAAGGTTACAACAAAGTGAAAAGGGTGATAAACAAATACAAAAAAAGAAACAAACAAATGTGTAAGAATAATTGAATTGTTCATTGCTAAATGAATGCACGTCTCCAAGTTAAGGTCTCCTAGGAAGCTTCCAGCTATAGCTGCATAATTATTACTCCCCATTGATTTCAGACCTGTTGGTAGCAGCAAAAATGCCCTAGGAGTTTCAGAATAAGGAGCGAGGTGAGCTCAGGACAAGTGAGCCAATAAATATGCAACATTTGCCACAAAGGTAAAGCTTTGCTCTAAGGACGTAGCCTCCAGCTACTGACTTTAACATCACTAAAACTACTACATTGTGTAGAAAACAAGCTGTGAAGCATAAACTATAAATTCTTTCCGGAGGTAAATTTAATGAGATAAAATGAAGGGTTATTAGACCGCAGTTCATTCACTTGTCACATGTAACATAAAGGTGTGTCACCTGGGATGAGGAGTTCTCTGGGGGTCAGATATAAAAGACAATTCTGTGGCAAAGTTCTAAAGGTGCCCTAAACTGCAGGACCATTCAGTGGTTTCCATGGTTACTGCTAGACTTTTAGAACTTTGACTTGGAATTTACTTTTATAAATAAGTGTTTTAGGTTTTTAAATCCCACAAGCTAGATAGGAAACACAGTCAACAATCTCATGTTTTCAACATTATTGTGATGGCTATTACATAAATGAAATAATACCTCAAGTACAATCTAACTGTAAGTTCCCTTTCATAACCTGTCATGCTGTTTTCTTCACCTGAGCATAATATCGATTGTGCAAAAGGCTGCATTTAAAGTGCAACAGATGGATTGCTGTTGCTATAGCAACAGTTCTGCCTAACTCTCCAAGTCCTAATTATTGCATGTCACTAACTTAGAGGCTCCTGTGAAATTATTTTCAATGTTAACCTATAGAAAAACTGCATTTCAAATATATTACACATATGTACAACATACCGAAAATAATAGGTGCACTAGTCCATCAAGTAGAAAATTAGTCCACCAAACTGTTTAAGATTCATCATACTCCAATTAAAGCAGCTGGAGTGCAGAAGTTTGCCTATCTAACCTCTGTACTACTAAATACATTTTACATATTCTTGCCACTTTTAATTTCTGTGCTCTAGATGAAGGGGGCAGAGTTAAGTAACACCGTATGATGTCACATGGTGTTGAATTACCACGCAGCATTGAAATCCAGGCTACCTGGGTAGACATACCGGGTGTCTGGAGCTCATGTACTCGAATTTAGGCTGTGTATGTCTAGCAGTGTATGTATATGTGCTATGCACTGTGCACTGGTAGTAGTACTGACAGGGTAGACCTGAATTTGCTGGAACATGACCTGAAAAAATATCAGGACTGTTGGCAACTATGCCTTACATTATACTGCTTATTTCTCTGGGATAAACGTGGACAGGACTGCAACTTCCAATCCTCAGAAAGACATGGGCAGCTGATCACTAAAAACAAGGTGCAGGTGAGTTGAGGTGAACATTTAATCCCAACAATTTAGCTAATCATTACGCAGGGAAAAATATAGAAATTTTGTCTAGCAAGCGAAACTCACCAATCAGTGAGATAAAATGTTAATCTCACATGAAGCCCACCTGCACATCACTTTTAGTGAATAGTTACCATGGCGATGCTGTTACATAAAAATAAATTTGGCATAAACAAAAAGTTTAGTCCTGGTTAGCCGTGTCCAACATACAAAAGCACTGAAGGGTCTACTCTGTAAGGAGACATTCTCATATTCAGCAGCATTGGAGATTTTCCAACTCAGCTACATTGGCCTAAAGTTTTAAATTCCCATCTGAATTCCCTGCAATTCTCTCTTTATTGAGTAGCAGTGGTGTCGCTAGGGTTGGGCTACTGGGGCTATAGCCCCGAATCCCTGCTGCATAGCCCCGAATGGAGACTCTGGGGCTAAAGTATCCTTTCGCCCCGAATCTCCAGGGCTATCATTGACATTTTTTTAATCTCCCCAGCTGAGCTTTCCTCCTTCCGGGACATGGTCCCAGAATCGGAGGTTTAAGCTCATGCGGGGGTGAGGGCCGATCCTGGAAGAGGCGCTTCTAAAGGGAGCTCACTCCCTAGCAACTCCTCCTTGAGTCACACTGAGCACTGATGGGGGCAAGTTCCGCTCCGATGGTGTGTGTGAGAGAGGAAGACGGTGTGTGAGAGAGACGGTGTGTGTGTGAGAGAGATAGAGAGATGGTGTGTGTGAAAGAAAGAGATGGTGTGTGTGAGAGAGTGATATAGACAGTGAAGGAGAGACGGAGTGTGTGAGAGAGAGAGACGGAGTTTGTGAGATATAGAGAGATGGTGTGTGTGAGAGAGAGATGGAGTGTGTGTATGTGTGAAAGACAGTGTGTGTGGGACAGAGCCCATCTGGGCTCTATCCCCAGATAATTTTATGGCAAGACAGGAGGCTTCGTATTTGCATAACTTTCTTTACTGTTAACCTCCAGCAGCAAAACAGTTAACAGTTTTCATGAGAAAAAAACAACCAATCAGAACACTGTAGGATAGCATATAAGGCCATAACCAATCTCTTCACTTCCTCTTTCTTTGCTGCTTGACCTCCAGGTGAGCTCAATCCTTATTTATTGCTATACCATTTATGTTTAAATTTATATTTATATATTATATTTCACCTTTTTTCTATATCTATCCGTTGTCTATTATTATTTCACTTAATTTTCAACTATTTATTTTTTCATTTAACATGGTCATAATTTATATGGGTTTTTCTCTAATCTAAATTTTACCTCACGGGCGGGTCGCGGCATTGTTACCCTTAGTTGTTACCATCCGTTCCCGCCTGCCTCTTCTTTGGGCGCTCGCGCTCAAAAAAAAAAAAACGCGCGAGCACCCGAGGCTTCTCCTTCAGTTAGGCCAATCCGGCCTTCTAGCGCGAACTGACGGTCGCGGTAGTTTTTCTCCTTAGGCCCCATATCGGAGCTTCACTCACGCACGCGTGACCGCGTGTCTCTATTTTCGGCACCTCCTTTACTGGAGCGCAGGCCTCCGTCGGTGACGGAGGTTCCTTCTCCCCAAACATGCTCGCACGCGCTATATAGGCCTACATCATATGTTATCATTACCAACTGCATCCTCCGTTACTTCTCTATCGCTATATGCATGTCTTACAATTGTAAACACTATACATATATATATTTTTTCCTTCCCTATTATTATGTAGATTTTGTTTGCAGGTCCTCTTATTTTTTGGTTTAATCATTTACCTAACTAGTAACGGATAGCTGGGTGATTTTTTTCCAATGGGCATATGAGGGTTACCTCCCTCTAAAGGAAGTGAACACATCGCTATAGGGGTGAACCCCCTTCTTTATTTCCTCTACTCTAAGGACAGACTTCACAGTCTTTTGTCCAAAAACTGATTAGGGTGACCTCCTACAGTTATAACGGGTGACCCCCGTTTATGCATGCCTACATACATGTCGGGTGACCCCCGCTCAGCCATATCGACTTGATTAGGGTGACCCCCTACAACTAGAACGGGTGACCCCCGCTTATGTATGCCTACATACATGTCGGGTGACCCCCGCTCAGCCATACCGATTTGATTAGGGTGACCCCCTACATCTAGAACGGGTGACACCCGCTAATGCATGCCTGCAACCACGACGAGTGACCCACGCTCACGCAAATCTAACTGATTAGGGTGACCCCCTACAGTTATAACGGGTGACCCCCGTTTATACAGGCATCCACACACACTTGAAATGCTTGATATTTCATATGCTTCATATCATTGCATACAACGAGTCTGTTTACTCGTTTCAGAAATCAAGTGTCAATTATGAGTGAAAACCAACACCCCGATAATGCCATGCCAGCGGGACTCCAAGACTGGCTCCGTACTGCCCTAGCGGCTTCCCTCCCATCGGCACTGGCTGCCTTACAAGATGCTCAACGGCCCTCTAGTTCCACAGCAAGGGAGACGACTTCGGACTCGGAGGAATCCCATCATCCCGTACTCGGTGATGGTATCCGGAAACGTCCATGGTCCAATGCCCCGACCGACAAGGGAAAGACTCCTCTAAAGAAACACAGGAGCACCTCTCTGCAATCACTGCCCAGCATATCTCCAACGGCGGAACAACGTGGTACCATCCACGAATTCCAGATCCTAGACGAGTACCGTGCTGATCATTCAAAACCAGGCACTTCAAGGTCACGCTCCCCTGACCATTTGCCCACGGAACTGCTCAAAAGATCGGAAGTCGATCCAGACCTACCGGTGGAGATACTTGATTCATCAGGTTTCCCATTCTTCGATCCGCGCACTCTGCGACACCCTCGATCAGCAGAGTGGTCTCCACCTCAGCACATTGCGGATTTCCTTCATTACTGGCTGAGACGTCCTTTGGAAAAAGAGGTACGCCAAAAATTACGGGCGGAATGCCCTCGCCCAACCCTTCCCGACAAAGTGTCTGCAACCCCAGACTTTGATCCTACCTTTGTCACTTTTATGATGAGAAATGGGAAGGATCCACGCAAAGGTTTGGAACAGGGGCTCAGATCTACTCAAGACTAGCTACTGGACATATCGGGACCATTGACACAACTCTTCCTCATGGCTGATGAGGCCCTCACTGAAGGCTCACAGATAGATCCCCATTTAGCCCGAGAATGCGCTCAAAGGGCCCTGTGTCTGTTGGGGAACGCCAATACAGCCTTATCCTCCGAACGACGGAAGGCGGCCCTCCTTAAGCTTGACAACAAGATGGCGGAGTTGGCATCCAAGGAATTAGGACCAGAAGCCAAGGGTCTGCTCTTCGGAGACAAATTCCTGAAAAGCCTCAGCCAGCACGTAAATGTTTTTACGTCTTTAAACAAAGCTCAGTTCTCTCTGAGGCGGGTCTTCCAACACAGAGAACGTTTTTCACATACAGCTGGTCGGCAGAGGGGCCGTGCCACCAGCAGGGCAGCCTTCACTGGCTCGAGGCCCCGTCTTCCGCAGACATCTTCCTACCGTTTCCCTACCAGGACCACCTACCGCACCCCCTACTACCGGGGACACTCGCGCAGCAGAGGATCGTCTTCCTACAGGACTAAGTTTCCACCAGGTAAGACTGAACCCTCTATTACCCCATTTACCAGTTGCGGGCAGACTCAGGCATTTCGGCCACCAGTGGGCCCTTATAACACAAGACCCATGGGTTCTCCATACAGTGAATGGTTTTCTAATAGATTTCTTTTCCCCACCACTTCAACTCGTACCTCCGCGCCCTATCCATATGTCGCGAAAAGACCTCTCTTTAGTTCATGAGGAACTATCGTCGCTACGGGACAAGAATGCCATAGAACGCGCAGTTGGGGACCCTTGCTTCGTAAGCAATATGTTTTTGGTCCGCAAGAAATCCGGCGAGTTCCGTCCGGTAATCAATCTTCGATCCCTCAACCAATGCGTGACTTATCAGCACTTCAAAATGGAGGGCATCCATCTCCTCCGCGACCTCCTACGGGAAAACGATTGGTTTTCCCGTCTGGACCTGAAAGACGCCTACCTGACGGTACCCGTCCATCGGGATCACAGGCGTTTCCTACAATTCTTCTGGAGAAAGGAGTTATGGCAGTTCACATGCCTACCTTTCGGGCTCAGTTCGGCCCCATGGTGCTTCACAAAACTCTTGAAACCAGTGATGGAACACTTATGCGCCAGGGGTATCCGGTCCATCGTCTATCTAGACGACATCCTCATCATGGCACCAGACAGTTATTCCCTACTCGAAGCCACATTGCGCACGGCACACCTACTACAGGATCTTGGGTTCATCATCAATATGGAGAAATCGGTACTCCACCCCACGCAATTTCTAGGTTTTACGGTGGATTCTGTGGCGGCGGTCCTCAAACTCCCACAGTCAAAGATCACCACCATTCGGAAAGCTATCCGACGCTTTTTACGGCTTCCTCGAGTTTCCATTCGAGATCTCGCTTGCACTACCGAGCCATGCAGAGACTAAAAACCCATCACCTTCGCGCCGCAGGCTCCTACGACCATTTTTTCCCTCTTACGGACGAAGTTCGTCTAGAATTGCAATGGTGGCTAACCCACATGTCTGCATGGAACGGTCGTGCCATTTTCGGCTGCCTCCCAGACTTCATCCTGGAATCGGACGCCAGCCTTCTTGGTTGGGGCGCAACTTCCGGGAACGAAACCACAGGCGGTGTCTGGACCCCGGAGGAGAAGGGGCTCCACATGAATTGTCTAGAACTAATTGCGGGTTCCTTCGCATTACGCAGTTTTACGAAAAACACCACACATTGCGCGTTGGTCCTTCGAATGGACAATGTATCGGCCGTACGTTACACCAACCGCTTGGGAGGGTCCCGTTCCAAGACGTTGACGGAATTGACGAAGGACCTATACCAGTATTGTCTGGAACACCACCTATCCATACGGGCAGAGTACCTTCCCGGGAAGGACAATACGGTAGCGGATTGGTTCTCCAGACATTGGAGGGACACCAGCGACTGGCAACTTCAACCTCGAGTATTTTACGATCTGGATCGTCTCAGGGGTCCCCTACACCTGGACCTATTCGCATCCAGGACGAATCGCCAAACGCCAATGTTCTTCAGCTGGATGCCAGATCCCCTATCCCTAGCGGTGGACGCCTTCCTCCAAACATGGCCTCCTACGGGGGCCTACGCCTTTCCTCCTTTCGCCATGATTCTTCGAACCCTGCATCTCCTGAGGCGCCAATGCGTTACGGTTCTTCTCATATCTCCTCTTTGGAGGACGCAACCTTGGTTCCCCCTTCTCTTGGAACACTCTTGTGCGGATCCTCTCCTCCTCCCGGTGTCTCCGGATCTTTTGTCCGATCCCCAAGGGAATCCCCATCCTTTACTCCTACAGGATCGCCTCCAATTGGTGGCCTGGTTAGTTTCAGGGGTTCCTGGGATATGTCTGGACTATCGACAACGGCTCGGGACCTCCTTTGGGAATCCTGGGCACCAGGTACTAGAAAGTCCTACCTTCAAGCATGGGGATCTTGGAATAGCTGGTGTTTGGGACAATATCTTACTGCCCCTGTAGTGGCCATCTTGAATTTCCTGGCGTCTCTTTTCGACCAGGGTAAATCTTACCGTACTATCAACATTGTTCGCTCAGCTATCTCGGCCGCTCACATTCCCATCCAGGGTACCAATGTCGGGAGGGATCCCACGATTTGTCGTCTCTTGCGCGTAATTAGGTCAGCCAGACCCCCAACCTCGAAATATTCAGGTTATTGGGATGTGGCCATGGTCTTATCGTTTTTGGAACAATGGCCGGATAACGATACTCTATCCCTTCGCCAACTGTCGGCTAAAGTGGCCTTACTCCTTTGCTTGGTATCATTCAGGCGAGTCTCGGACGTTAGAGCTTTTGATTCAAACTCATTCTCTTTTTCTCCTGAAGGCGTAGTGGTTGTACTCTCACGTAGAACCAAGTCACATTCTACCTCGGTCTTCTACCCTTACTTTCCAGATCACCCTAAACTTTGTGTTGCCCGCTGCGTTTGCAGCTATCTGGCTTCCACGACGGTTTTCCGTTCGTCTCCCTGGGATCAACTATTAATTTCCTATGTTCGTCCGTTTCGACCCGTATCGGCTCCTACCATATCTCGATGGATCAAATGGGTCTTACGTCTCGCGGGCATCGATGGATCGTTCGGGGCGCATTCGGTTCGAGGCCTCTGCAGCCTTAGAGTGCGGGGGATCCTTGTCTGATGTCCTGGCGGCTGCAGACTGGTCTAGGGAATCGACTTTCCGGACCTTTTATTTTCGTCCACGATCTCATGCGGGTTCCTCGTTGTTAAGTCAGCGTTAAAAGAGCAAATACGAAGCCTCCTGTCTTGCCATAAAATTAGGGATTATTCTAGCCTTGGTGCAGAATTAATCTAAATTTTATTAAAGACAGGAGGCGAGTATTTCCCACCCTTCTTGCTTCAGGGCTTCTGCACTACTAACCCTCCCTCAAATACTCTATCTAACTATGTTTTATCCATAACTCATATACTGTTGTGTTTGGTTAGTCTGGATTAAATTTTATAAGGTTAATCTTAAATTTCTTAATTGGAATATTGTTATATGATGACACTGCAGTAAAGAACACATTACTCTCACAATGTTTCTCTTTTTTAGCTTGATCGGTTCCGGCATCTGTCGCAAAGGACCACAGCTGGCCTGGTTTCGTTTTGATTTGGGTTCGTTTCGATTGGTTCTGTTCTTCCATCAGGCTATGATTCATCTTCCGGATCGACGCATCAAAGAAAGAGGAAGTGAAGAGATTGGTTATGGCCTTATATGCTATCCTACTGTGTTCTGATTGGTTGTTTTTTTCTCATGAAAACTGTTAACTGTTTTGCTGCTGGAGGTTAACAGTAAAGAAAGTTATGCAAATACTCGCCTCCTGTCTTTAATAAAATTTAGATTAATTCTGCACCAAGGCTAGAATAATCCCTAATTTGGAGTACCTTTTGAATGTGGAAATGCAAAAAAAAAACTAAGGCCTAAAAAAAGACACAGTAGCCCAAATACCTAAAATATAAAGAAGTTAAGTAGCTTGCTGAATAATGACCTGCCACCTTCTAGCCTGCCCCCAGAAATATCATTAGATGCTAAAAAAAATTACAGTGCACAGTTAAAAGTAACAACAAATCTTAAGCTGCCAGCATCTATGTTTCAGATATCTGTACACAGAGATACAGTAATGCTAAAAAAATAATATGAAAAAGAATATATCAGTAGAATGAAATGGAAGCAGAGATCTTGAGGATCATGTCAGGGGAGGAATTGACAGTTTGTCAGGGGGGAAATTGGAAAGATTTATGAATGTGTGGGAAACCTTACTAAATATTAAATCCAATCCCAGATGGCTTTATAGAAGTAACATTTTATCATTTAAATGCTGATCCATTCAAGCAATAAGCTTAAGCATAAAATATGGTTATTCCCAAGGGCCTATTACATTCTTGATTTGTGTGAAACATCGTGAAAATTGTTACTTGGCAACATAACTGTCAATTTTACTTCACCAGTTCTCTAATACCAAAATCCCAATACTTTATTCCACACCCACTTCCTTAGTTTTAACTTTTATTTTTGTTTCATCTTCTTTGTTTTGTTTTTATGCTCTGTTCCCTATCCACCACAAGTAAAATGTTATTCCAGTGAAAACATAATGCACTGAAATAGTTTGCCTAGAGGAAATACTGCACCTCACCGTCTAACTTGTGAATGTGCATAGCAACATTACCTCAGGATTGTATAAGTTTAACCCCTTAGTGACCGAGTGCTATGTTGCATTTGACGTGCCTTGAAGACCAGAAGCAGCCTCTGAGAGTAGCTACAGACATGTAGTGTTGCGCTAAGGAGCGCAACACTACATGAAAACGGAGGACGTATATATACGTCCTCATGGTCCTTAAGGACCATGCTTTTCAGGACGTATATATACGTCCGAATGTGTTAAGGGGTTAAAAGCCTTCTCATCAAAACATCTATGATTACAGAACCTATTCACAAGAGATGAGTGTAGGCCCACACAGGCCCCTTGCTCTAATTTATTACACAAGGATACTGTGAAATATATTGTAATCTGTCAATATATACCAAGGCTCGCCATCACTGAAGACATTCAGTTATAGTGATAGAAGTGTTTATTGTAAATTCAATAGTTAGCAATGGTGTCTCTATGGTGACACATGCTCTTGATAAAGGATTATGCTTTTTATAGAAATTCTAACTTCGCATAGCTGAAGTAAGTGTCTCTTTGGTCAAGCACCCTTTATATATCAGTACTGCTTCCAATCCTGCAGCTTCATAGGCCATGTGGAGTGCTTTAACAGCTAAAGGATTTAAATATGAATAGATGGAAAAAGACTGGATGGAGGGATGTGATAGAGACTTAAACACATAAAGAGATTTAAAATGCTACTAGTTACAGGTTAATGAAGACAGAAAAGCACCTATTGATACAGATATCTATATTATAAGGCAAAATGTGCTGGACACGTATTGGCAAAATTAGGTGTTTTTTTATACTTGTAGTCTACTTTAGCATAGCTGTCATGATCAACCCAAATTGGGATTGTCAGTGCATGTCACTGTGTTATAGTCACAATGATATAGATACTCTGAACTTATTACTATCCTGTCGATTAGGCCACAACATTTCAAAGAGAATATGCACTAATTTGTGAGTTTTAGTTTTTATTTAGCCCAGAACCCAGCTATGCGTTAAACAACAACGACGTGACTTTTTACTAAATGTAACAATATTCTCCTTAAATGAACTGTCTAGTGCTCAAAATGCATCTTTGAAATGTTAATGCATATCACGTAATCACTGGGGGAGGACTTGAGTCACATATTAAAAATGCGATTTATGTAGAATGCCTGCATCAAATCACACGGGGGGGGGGGGGGAGTATTTGCACTCTACAAGCAATAATCTTCATCTTCACAAAAGTGAATTAACAGACTTTCACAGTGGGGAGCATTGTCAGCCATCTTGACTCTTCGTGACTAAGCCAACAAATTATATAAACAAATATAGTCTCATTCTAAATTTCCATATCTCATATGCTAATCTAAAAAACAACCTGTAGTTGAAAAAAAAATGCAAACAACATTCAAAGAATTGTAATTTTATAGTCCCACTGCAAACCCATATCATGCACTTGCTGTGTGTATGTTGTTACCTTTTCTATACATTCTTTTGAAAAAATGTATGCATAAGGTTATTGCTGATGCAGACTTAGATCTTTCCAGCCTTGCTGATAAAGCAGGGGCGTCACTAGGGTTGGTGTCACCTGGTGCAGAAACTCATGGTGTCACCCCCCTGGATTTCCTCCAATACAATGCCAAACAGATTCCTTAGTAATGCCAGTTAGATGGCCTGTTAACTATGCCACACACAGGAGCCCCATAACTATGCCACACACTGGAGCCCCATAAATTATGCCACACCAGAGCCCCATAAATTATGCCACACCAGAGCCCCACTATTTATGCCTCACCTCTGCCCAATTAATTATGCCACACACACAGGTGCCCCATAATTATGCCACACACACACAGGTGCCCCATAATTATGCCACACAAAAGAGTCCCCATAATTATGCCACACAAAAGAATACCTTAATTATGCCATACATGGGGCCCAATAAATATGCCACTGACAAGCGTCCCATAATTATGCACACATGGGATTGCCATTAATTATACAACACACAGGAGCCCCACGAGGTGACAATTGTACAAGTCTAAAACAATACATATCTCTACATACAGTCTCTCTCTCTCTCTCTCTCTCTCTCTCTCTCTCTCTCTCTCTCTATAACAGCCAATTTGCCCAATTATATGCCAGTATCATTTTGTCATTAATAAGCCACAGCCAATTTTCCCATTATTATGCCAGTATTATTGTGCCAGATGCCAATACCATTGTGCCATTAAGATGCCAGTATTATTGTGCCATTCATATGCCAATAATATTGTGCCAGTCAGATACCAGGAATATTGTGCCAGTCAGAGCCCAGGAATGTTGTGCCAGTCAGAGCCCAGGAATATTGTGCCAGTCAGATACCAGGAAAATTGTGTCACTCAGAGCCCAGTAATATTGTACCAGTCAGAGCCCAGTATTACTGTGCCATTCATATGCCAGTAATATTGTGCCAGTCAGATACCAGTAATATTGTGCCATTCAGATACCTGTAATATTGTGCCACTCAGAGCCCAGTAATATTGTGCCAGTCAGAGCCCAGTAATATTGTGCCAGTCAGAGCCCAGTAATATTGTGCCAGTCAGAGCCCAGTAATATTGTGCCATTACCCTGCTCATTATTCTTCCCCCCTTCCCCATCACTTACCTCCTGGCTGCTGCTCCGTGTCCCCCGCCGGACGTCTCCGTGTAGTGTTCCCTCCTGCATGGAGGAGGGAAACACAGTCACCGGATGTGACATAACGTCACATCCGGTCAAGGTGATTTATTTTTTTCCGGCGGCTGAATCCAGCAGATGCGGCTGCCAGGAAAAAAAAAAAAAGGAAGGCAGCGTGGTGCGGGGGATGTCGGCAGCGCGGGTGTCACCCCCGCTGGAGGTGTCACTCCGTGCGGTCCGCACCCCTCGCACCCCCCTTGGGACTCCACTGTGATAAAGTACTGTGTAGGTTTCATCAGTAGCTATCTGGCTGATGTTTAGTAGTTGTAAAGTACTCATTGCTAGGACTCTGATTCCAAGTATTCCATCATATGGGCATAGAGTAACATTGAAATATTGCTCAGTATGCTAGTCTAATTTGTTAGCTGTTTATTGTAGGTTGTATTGTCAATTGATTTTTTTTCTAACCATAACCTTATTTTAGAGTGCTGAATATCCATGCCAGGTTTTCAATTTTATAAAAAATCTTTTTATTATACTTTTTCCATCATTTATAGTAACATAATTAGAGTTGAGCGGACACCTGGATGTTCGGGTCCGAGAAGTTTGAGCGAACTTTGGAAAAAGTCCGGGTCCGTGCTCGAACTGGACCCCGGACTTGACCCTGAACACGGACCCCATTGAAGTCAATGGGGACCCAGACTTTTGACCACTAAAATCCCTCTAAAAAAGTCATGGAAAGGGCTGCAAAAGGAATTAAAATGTGGGTAAGAGTAGGACAAGTGCCCTGCAAGCAAATGTGGATAGGGAAATAACTTAAAATAACATAAAATACATACAAATTACAAATACAGCTGAGCCATAAAATAGCACTAGATGGAATCTTTGATTTTAGCTTTGCAAGAACATAAATCTAAATCTAAAGCATGGCTGCCAGGAGGATCAACAGAATTATTCATTTGTGAGAGGGTTGGAGTGCAGGGTATTCTCTTTCAGTTTATACTAAGTGGACATAGGTTGAGGAGGCAGTGACTGTGGCGGTGTAGGTGGAAGTGGCGCTGGAGGAGGAGGTAGCCCACACTGTGTTTTTTTATTTTGTTTTTTTTTAATTGGGGTAGCCCCCAAAATATTGGGACATATAACAACAGAAAACAAAGAATAAGTGCATTTGAGTATAACAATGACTGGGTGAGGCTGGTAGAAATGTCTATTCTGCACAAGGTAGAGACAAGTCTGGTGGGATCCATGCCTGGTTCATCTTAATAAACGTGAGCTTGTCCACATTGGCTGTGGACAGGCGGCTGCGCTTGTCTGTGATAACGCCCCCTGCGTTGCTAAACACACGTTTAGACAATACACTGGCTGCAGGGCAGGCCAGCACCTCCAAGGCATAAAGGGCTCAGGCCATGTGCCCAATTTGGAGACCCAGAAGTTGAATGGGGCAGACCCATCAGTCAGTACGTGTAGGCCTGTGCACACGTACTGTTCCACCATGTTGCTGAAATGCTGCCTCCTGCTAAGATGTTGCATATCAGATGGTGTTGCTGCTTGTTGTGGCTTGCTGACAAAGCTTTTCCACATTTCGGCCATGCTAACCCTGCCTTCTGAGGTGCTGGCGGTGCCCCAGCTGCGTTGGCGACCTCTTTCTCTGCCTTCGCCTTGTGCTTCCATTGAGCCCCCGGTGTCATTTTTGAATGCCCTCAGCAGCGCGTCTACCAGCGTGCGCTTGTAGTCACGCATCTTATGATCACGCTCCAGTTGTCTTTGTAACGGGGATCCAGCAGGGTGACCACCCAGAAATCAGCACAAGTTAGAATGTGGGCAACTCGGCATTTTTCAATGCTCGTCATAACATACGAATATTCCAGTATGACAATTATCACAAAAAACAGTTGCTCTAAACATTTACCAAGTGATGTTAGCCTTTAAATCTTCATTAATATTTACATCAATTCCTCAGAGTAAATCCATTGTTCTATGCTTTAGAAAAACCTATTATGCTGCGTATAAATTTATCGACCCCCAAAACACCTCAATTTGTTACCTAGTGTGATTAATTAATCCTTGCATAATCAACTAATGGCTCATGTTATAAATATCATTTCAGCACAATATCAGCTAATAATTACTCATTGTTTATGTAATATTTTTGTAAGGTATTAAAAAAACTATGATTTTGTATTTACATTTATCAACATCGAACACCTTCAATTAGTATTTTATAATATAAGCACATTAAAACCTAATAATTCTACAATATTTACAATCAACTAAAAACCTCCTTTTTAGTGGTATACTAAGGTGGGGCTGAAGGGTGTGGTCCGCCAGGGTGCCATGCAAATAGGGAGTTGCCAAATCAACAACCCACACTTGATTTCCCTGGTGTTTAGTGGGTGGAGCAATGGAGGATGTCTGTGTGCTGTGCACAGACATCCTCCGATGCTGCCATCTCTAGGGGGACCCTAACAGATCGGGTCAGGATGAGCTGATGCTCAGCACAGTGGGCTTCCTACTTTAAGGTAAATTTTCAGGGGGGCGGGGGGGACTCTGCTCCCAGTGTCCCCATTCTGTTCCTCAGTGTACACTTCAGCACTGTTGATGAGTGGCAATGGCTGAAGCACCAAACGGGTTAAGTATGTCAAGGTAATACTCCCCACCACACTGAGCCTACATTAGGAGCCCGGGCCCATTTCTCCTTTCCTTGGTGGAATTTCTTTATGTTTGTCAACTCTGTCCCCACTCACCTCCCCAGTGTCACCCCTGTCCCCACTCTGATCCCCAGGTCCCCAATCTACTATCTCTGTCACCACAGAGCTCCCAGTGTCAGTCCTGTCCTCGATATGCTTCATAGTGTTACCCCTGCCCAGCTCTGTTCCCCAGTGTTACCCCTGCCCAGCTCTGTTCCCCAGTGTTACCCCTGTCCCTGCTCTGCTCCCCAGTGCCATCCCATCCCCATTTTGCTCCCCAATGAAATTTCTGCCCACACTCATCTCCCCAGTGTCACCTCTGTACCTGCTCAGCTCTGTAGTGTCAACTCTCTCTCTGTCCTCATGTACACATCACATTGTCAAGAATTGAAAACAGATCAACTTAGTCTAGGTTTCAGTTCTTTGATCATTCAGTGGTAGTATATTGGGCATTCAAACTTCAAGTGTGATCTGGATGTCTGGTTTTCAGACTAATGTATTATGTGATGATGCAACAGAAATTATATCATATTATAGATCAGTCTGAATAAGAACTGAGGCCTGAACTAAGTTGATCTAATCTGCATTCATTTCTTAACAAGGAGATGTTTTTCACATTTATTTTGTATAACATGCCCGATGAAGAGACCTGAGAGGTCTTGAAAGCTTGCACTCTAAACTTAGCCAATAAAGGTCAACTTGACACTACTTTTCTCCTGTGATTCTACTGCGAACACAGTACAAACTCTCACTATATATATATATATATATAAATGTGGCAAATCAACTTTTTTTTAAATTATCTATTGAGCTATGCTATGTTAATATTGGCGTACCAATAAGTGGAAACTTATGTAACAACATGTATCTTTTTGCAGTATTTGAGTTATGCTAAATCCTAAATGATAATGCTATATATTATGTGACCCTGCAACTACACGCTAAATAGAAATATGGTCGGAAAAGCACTTTATTTGATATCTGGCTGCACAGCGAAGACCTCAGTTAGGGTTACCAATAAGCCAAAAAAATGTTTGCAAAGCACCCCTTTGAAGTGGTTTATTTGGATGCCACAGATGACATTTCAAACGCGTAAGGCTTCATTTCCCATTTTCCTCTGCTGCTCCTCTGTGACTCATTGTGGGCGAACTGAAATTCAAACTATTTCACTGCATAAGCTTTGTTCTCACCTGTGCTGTAAAGAATATTGAATACATTTTTTGCTGATTTCTGATTTTCTTTTCAGCAAATTTTTTGATAAGATTTTTTGTTTTTTGTGTCTTCTTAATTTTTCAGATTTTGCATTATATAGCTATGGGTCTGATTAATGATTACACTTTATATGAATAAAACACTTGATAAACATAGAGTTTTGTGCTTTGAAATCAGATAGTTCTGATTTAAGATGTATGTCGATGTGCAAATATTGATTTCTGGCTTGAATCACACTTTGATTTCTTAATTCCACCTTTGTACTTCGCCCTCCAGGCTGTTTATGCCAAGCTTGGAATTGATCCAGTATCAACACAACTGTCTCATCTTTGCAACAATGCAAATGAATGAGTCATTGACAATTCATTCATAAATCAAACATATGTTTGATTGTTCAAGTATTTTTACTTTGATGTGGGTATAAATAGTGGAGAAAAAATAAGCAGGTTGATCTAGGGGAAGTTTCTGTAGATATTCTGTAAATGTATAAAAACATTTTACTAACATATTTGTAAATGCTACTAAGGGGGCCATGTACTAAACAAGCGGGGTGGGGGGGGGGGGGGGGGAAGTAGGTAAAACATGAGTAAGGAGCAGTTTGCGACTATTTGTGACATTTTGTGCTTTTTTTCATGATTTGCGCCTAATCCGTTTAATTTTTTTTATAGCATGCATTTTTCCAGTTGCTCTAATGAATGGCGGTTATATATGCGCATGCTAAAGAGTTTTGCGAATATTTTGTGAAAAATAATTCTTATTTGAAAATTGTGAACTGTGAAAATTACACCAGCTTTTAGCAAGTGCTATCAAAAGAGGTATAAAAAATATTTGCAATATTGCCTGTTTTTATTCACAATTATCCCTTTTTTTATTCGCAGTTTGCTCGTATGTACTATTTAAGTGTTAAATGTTTAGTACATTGCAATAGGAGCAAAGCGCAAAAATAGTTTTGCGGTTTTTCAGTACATGCCCCTCTAAATATTAACCCCATCGTGCCGGATAGTGCTTTGTTACTTAACGACCAAAGCACCAAATTTTGTGATCAGGGGCCAGGAACATAAAAGCAGATATCTGATAAGGGTCTCTACAGACCCTGTAGGCCCCTGCCAACTTCCCGCGATACTTTGCCACGTCAAGTGTGACAAGGCCACTCAAAGTGTCCTCATCTGACTTTGCAGTGGGATCCGCACACAGCTTATCGCAGGAGCCTCGATGAGCTGTTAAATGCAGGACTTTCTATACCATCCTTTAGGCACTAAAATGTAGGATGGCATAGAACGTCCTGCAAGCGGGAAGGGGTTACATTACTTGTATAACATAAATCTATGCAAAATTGTTCTGAGTAGACTTAGATATTAATGATGGCATTTAGATCACAATATCTATAGATCCTGTGTTTGTACAATTGAAGGGCTTAATTTATTATATTTATGGCATGACATACTATGGCCAAATTTCCCATGCCTGCTTGTTTTATGGGACATTGTCATTGCTGCAGTAATACCTCTTTTACCCACACTGTCAATGAGCTATAACATCACAAAGGACCACTAAGAAGTGTGTTACATTTTATTTAAAGTGTGGGTTAGGATTTACTTCATGTCTTTAGTTAGTAGTTTGTTAATTAAAGTCAGCAAGTTCGAGTTAGCAATTGTGCTACCAGACCTTTATTAAGTATAACACAAGTAATAAAGTGAAATTCAATTGAATTCCGTTTAAATAGACTATTAAGAACATGGCACTCAAAATTGTTGTAAGACATGAATTGAGTTCCTTTAATTAAATATCAAGTTTCATATAGGCTGCGAAAGAAAGGTTGGAGACATAAAAAAAAAAGAAAATTACATTAAATTAAATAAACCAATGCTCAAAATCTGATTATACAAAACAGTTTTGAAAACAGAAGCTACAGTACAGTCTGCCGAGGTATGTTTGGGTATTAAATCCATCTGTGCACATATAAATATCCTCTGGGGAAACCCATATCAGGAATGGCAGGAGAAAATGCATGAGTGATCATGGTTAGTTCAGCTGAGTAAGCTGTATTAACATTTTAGAAACTACCACACACCTGGAAGTTCCACATAGTGTAGCATTTTCCGGAGGGAGAAAGACAGCACTGATATATTTCAAATAAAAACATCACAAACCTGTTTGAAGCTGTAGTTCTGAACAAGTAATTAGAACAATGAAGAGGGAAGCAGGTTCAGGGAGCGGATATGTGGCCTTAGGGAGCTCCATGTGTTTCAGTATTTTAGGTGCAATTAAAGCAGAAACTAAAAGCGTGTCTCTTATCCATATGTTTATCTCATTCCATTGAAAGTGCTGATGTGAGTTAGATTTTTTTGTATATAAATATATATATATATTTCAGTGATATTTGGTAAATACAGTGCCTTTCTACCAGGGATACGAGGCGAGACAACTAACATGTATGCAAAATCTTCCTATAAATACTAACGTAGATGTTAATATGACATTATAAAGTGCTGGAAATGCAATATATCACAATTGTCCCCAGACCACTCGCATCTCTGGGCCAGCACTGTACCACTTTTCACTTTTAAATGTGCCCTGCCAGAGGTGCTAAGGTAAAATATCATGCTTGAGTTGAAAATAATGTAAAAGTGCTCACTATATATACCGTATATACTCGAGTATAAGCCGACCCGAATATAAGCCGAGGCACCTAATTTTACCACAAAGAACTGGGAAAAAATATTGACTCGAGTATAAGCCTAGGGTGGAAAATGCGGCAGCTACTGGTAAATATTGCCCCCAATATGCCATTTAATATGCCAGGATATTGCCCCAATATGCCAGGATATTGCCCCAATATGCCAGGATATTTCCCCCAATATGCCAGGATATTTCCCCCAATATGCCAGGATATTGCCCCAATATGCCAGGATATTTCCCCCAATATGCCAGGATATTTCCCCCAATATGCCAGGATATTGCCCCAATATGCCAGGATATTTCCCCCAATATGCCAGGATATTTCCCCCAATATGCCAGGATATTTCCCCCAATATGCCAGGATATTGCCCCAATATGCCAGGATATTTCCCCCATAATGCAATATGCCAAGATATTGCCCCCAATATGCCAGGATATTTCCCCCAATATGCCAGGATATTGCCCCAATATGCCAGGATATTTCGCCCAATATGCCAAGATATTGCCCCCAATATGCCAGGATATTTCCCCCAATATGCCAGGATATTGCCCCTTACTATGCTCATTATGCCACCCTCCTCCCCCAGACCCCAGCACTTACCTCGTTCCTGCTCTGTCCCCCGGTGCTCTGAAGCTGCGTGGCTGTGAGGGAAGCGTTGTGAGCTTCCCTCCAGCCGCGCAGTCAATAAAGTTTGTTTAAAAAAAACACACTTTATTGACCGCGCGACTGGAGGGAAGCTCACAACGCTTCCCTCACAGCCACGCACCTTCAGAGCACCGGGGGACAGAGCAGGAACGAGGTAAGTTTTAGATTTTTTTTTTTTTTCCCCCACTGACTCGAGTATAAGCCGAGGGGGGCATTTTTCAGCACAAAAATTGTGCTGAAAAACTCGGCTTATACTCGAGTATATACGGTATATATATATATATATATATATATATATATATATATATATATATATATATAAAAGCAGCTTTTATGGATAAACACAGTTGAAAATCCATCCAATAAAATTATAAAACCAGGACCCCCGGCCATGCTTCATTTCCCATGCGATAGTCATCCATTCATAGAATAAAATGTTGCTTTTATATAAACTAGTGCATATGTTTGGCATTCAAGGCACTTGGTCATTGGCTTCTGATTTAATCAGCTGTATGGATTTGTAACTGAATTTATCAATATAAGCTGCTTTTTATTCTACAGAGTGAACTCTTAAATTCATTCAAGTATGGATGGAGGAGCTGTAGGTGCTTGTTACATGGTTCAGAGGCGGAGAAGGATAGGTAAAAAGCCAGCAGAGACTGGGATAAAAAAAAATGCATTAGTACCCACACTATTTCTATCCAATAGTAGTGTGTGTCTATAAAGCTATGTATCTTATCTATCTGAGTTTATCTCTGATGCAGTGGCGTACTAACCGTTAGTGCAGGGGTCGCATCTGCGACCGGGCCCGTCACTCCAGGGGCCCCAGCCACCCTGCGACCCCTGCAACCCCTGCAAAAAAAAGTAAAAAAAGAAAAATGTGGGCAAACGGGGCAGCTGCCCAGGGCCCATTCATCCTTGGAGCCCAAAGCACCTTCCCCGTAGGCCCCCACTACTGCCCGTGTGACTGTCTCACACGGAGATAGTAACTATCGGGCAGCAGCCGGGAGATCCGCATCCAGCGGCTTGTCTTCACAGCCACCGGAAGTGACGCCGGTGGCTGTATTTCCAGCATGCACAGTGCATGCAGGAAACAATTCAGAGCAGATGGCCGAGCAGCATAGAGGTAAGTACTGGGAGGGGAGGGGAGGGGTGGTGCACATAACTGGCAAAAACACTGGCAAACGGGCAAAATATGAGTGGCAAATGGGCCAAATGATACTGGCAAATGGGCAAAATATGAGTGGCAAATGGGCAGAATGACACTGGCAAACGGGCAATATAAGTGGCAAATGGGCAGAATAACACTGGCAAATGGGCAAAAAATAAGTGGCAAATGGGCAGAATAATACTGGCGAATGGGCAAAAAATAAGTGGCAAATGGGCAGAATGATACTGGCAAATGGGCAGAATATGAGTGGCAAATGGGCAGAATAACACTGGCAAATGGGCAAAATATGAGTGTCATATGGGCAGAATAATATTGGCAAATGGGCAAAATATGAGTGGCATATGGGCAAAATAACACTGGCAAATGGGCAAAATATGAGTGGCATATGATTAGCATATGAGTGCAAAAAATTAGTGGGACCTGGGTAAAACATGAGTGGCATATTGGCAAAATAACACTGGCAAATGGGAAATATATGAGTGGCATATGGGCAAAATAACACTGGCAAATGGGAAAAATATGAGTGGCATATGGGCAAAATAACACTGGCAAATTGGCAAAATATGAGTGGCATATGGGCAAAATAACACTGGCAAATAGGCAAAATATGAGTGGCAAATGGGCAAAATGATACTGGCAAACGGGCAATATAAGTGGAAAATGGGCAAAATGATACTGGCATATAGGCAAAATATGAGTGGCACATGGGCAGAATAACACTGGAAAATGGGCAAAATATGAGTGGCAAATGGGCAGAATAACACTGGCAAATGGGCAAAAATAAGTGGCAAATGGGCAGAATAATACTGGCAAATGGGCAAAAAATAAGTGGCAAATGGGCAGAATGATACTGGCAAATGGGCAAAATATGAGTGGCAAATGGACAGAATAACAATGGCAAATGGGCAAAATATGAGTGGCATATGGGCAGAATAACACTGGCAAATTGGCAAAATATGAGTGGCATATGGGCAAAATAACACTGGCAAATGGGCAAAATATTAGTGGCGTATGAGCAAAAAATGAGTGGCAACTGGGTAAAATATGAGTGGCATATTGGCAAAATAACACTGGCAAATGGGAAAAATATGAGTGGCATATGGGCAAACTAACACTGACAAATTGGCAAAATATGAATGGCAATTGGGCAAAATAACACTGGCAAATGGGCCAAATATGAGTGGCATATGAGCAAAAAATTTGTGGCAACTGGGTAAAATATGAGTAGCATATTGGCAAAATAACACTGGCAAATGGGAAATATATGAGTGGCATATTGGCGAAATAAAACTGGCGAATGGGAAAAATACGAGTGGCATATGGGCAAAATAACAATGGCAAATGGGCAAAATATGAGTGGCAAATGGGCAAAATAACACTAGCAAATGGGCAAAATATGAGTGGCATATGGGCAAAATATGACTAATAAATTATGGGCAAAATAATACTGGCTGTGGCATATTTATGGGCAGGTTAACAGTGGCATATTAATGGGAAATTGGCTGTGGCATATTAATGGACAGGCTAATTGTGGCATAATGGGCAAATTGGCTGTGGTATATTAATGGGCAAATTGGCTGTGGCCAAAGTGATAGTGTGGCATGTTCTGTGGGGCAAAATAATATTTACACTGTGGCATGCCAAATCGTGTGGGTGCAATATGAGTACAAGCCAAGTGCTATTGGTACTGTATAGTGCTGTATTAATACCTTTGCAATGTGGATGCAGAGAAACGTAATAAAAAATAAGAAATGAACAATTTTTCAATAACATTTTTATTACATATGAAAATAGTTGAATATAATATTTAAAAGTTCATATAAGTATATATGCAGCTAGTTATATACATGTATTTGGGGTCCACCTCAAGAATTTGAAAAGGCTGGAAATATTTTAATTTTTTTTGTGGTCAGAAAAAGAAAGTGGTGGATGAATGGAATTGTTTTCCTTAAGAAACGGTAGAGGTTAATACATTAAGGAGTTTAAGCATGCATGTGATAGGCATAAAGCTACCATAGATATGAGGCACAAAGTAGAACAGTTGGGAGGCATGTAAATGTCATTTCTGGGGTGGAGTTGCACTGTGGGGTCGGGGGGCCCCAGGGCAATTTTTGCACCGGGGCCCGGTGATTTCTAGTTATATCTCTGCTCTGATGATAACTATGGGCTGGTGAAGTTTCACCACAGTGCACTAAATAGTCTTTGCTCCCCCAAAAGTAGCCTACTTGGTATTTGAGACACCCATTAATTGGGGCTAAGTGGATTTTGGTGCTAGTCCTGAGTGCAAAGTGGATTTTGTAGCAAGTCATGGGTGCAAAGTAGGTTTTGGGCAATTCCTGGGTGCAAAGTGGGTTTTGGGACAATTCCTTAGTGTAAAGTGGGTGTTGGTCAATTGCTGAGTGCAAACTGGGGCACTTCCTGAGTGCAAAGTGGGTTTAGGACAATTCCTGAGCGCAAAGTGGGTTTAGGGAAATTCCTGGGTGCAAAGAGTCTTCTGGGGCAAGTCTGGAGTGCAAAGTGAGCTTTGAGGCTTTTTGGGGGGCAATTCCTCAGTGTAAAGTCAGTTTGGGTCAATTCCTGAGTGTAAAGTGGGTTTGTGGGCAAGTCCTGAATGCTCAATGAGTTTTTGGGGGCAATTACTGAGTGAAAAGTGGGTTTTGGGTTGATTTCTAAGTGCAAACTGGGGCAATCCCTGGGTGCAAAGTGGATTCTGGGGAAATTCCTAAGTGCAAAGTGTGTTCTGGGTAAATGTGGTGTCATGCACAGGGCACCTGAACACCTAGGCTTGCCCTGTCTATTTGTTTATGTAAAAGGCCACACAATTTAGTAGTTATGAAGTGTCTGTGTGTTTTTGATATATAAAAACTCATGGGTCTGACTTCCTAAGATTACTGGAAGTTTTTAAGATTTTAAGGGATAAAAACATTTAAAAATAACCGCCAGGTGAGGGTGGGTGCAGTCTGTGTGCTGGGTGTATGATTTACTGGTGGAAATTATTAGTGCACCCCCACCCCCCAGATTTCATCTTATGTGCCCTAGAAACATAGAAACATAGAATGTGTCAGCAGATAAGAACCATTCGGTCCATCTAGTCTGCCCAATTTTTTTTTTTTGAGTACTTTTATTAGTCCCCCGTTCCCGGTCTTATAGCTAGGATAGCCTTGTGTCTATCCCACGCATGCTTAAAATCCTTGACTGTGTTTACCTCTACCACTTCTGCTGGCAGGCTATTCCATACATTCACTACCCTCTCAGTAAAGTAATACTTCCTGATATTACTTTTAAATCGTTGCCCCTCTAATTTCTAATTTAAATCGTTGCCCTCCCTATACATTGTTCCTAGTGTTGCCACTGTTTACAAATTAGGTATAAATATAATTTTAGCTAACATAAGAACCGCTCTCACTCCTTAAAGGGAGTGTATAAGTGTATACATTTAACATATATGTCCTTCAAAAAAACTTACTAAAAATTTAAATTCAATCAGCAGCAAAAAAAAACAAAAAAAGTAAAGCAATAAGAAAAAGGACCATCGAAGACTATATTAAATAACCAACGTGGAAGAAAACCAGAAGGAGAAAAGGGTTGTGTGAGGGAGCCATAGGAAGGATTAGCAAGGACAGTAGATGGGCAGGTCTCAGGAGAGATTGCAACCAGGCTAGAAATCTGTAGTACATAAGGAAGTTGGCTTACGACGAAACGTGTCTGTGCATTAGTGAGAAGGGGCGTATCCAGGAAACACACAAGCTGCTTGCTTTCAAGGAGAGAAGCCTTGAGAATCCAGCGGGATGCCTGGTTTATACTAATCTCTAGATCGCCATGATTTCGGGACTGGTGGTCTAAAGGACATTGCTCCACTTCCGCAAGTGTTTTTATCCATGCATTTTTAAACTGTTTTAAAGTAAGCCTCATGTAGCGGGGGGCAATACATTTTCCTAATTTTATAGTCTATACTATGTAGTTTTCCTTGTGATCCCTGTTTAAAGGTCAACTATTGAACGGAGGAGCCACATTTTCTTCCCTAATCTGCACTTCTATTACCTTAGTCCAGAAAGTGAAGCTTGGGATACATCCCAGAGCCTAAAAACTAGAGCTAAGTTTAAGGGCTCTGGTATATGTGAGTGCAATACCAGGGGGGTCATTTGTTTGGTCTGTATATCTTGTGTTATCAGTATTACACATTTCTTGCTTTATTGTACACATTGGATATTGTTGAAAACTTGTGTTAAGTATATCTCTATATTTTTTTATATAAGTCACTTTTTCTTATAGCGCATCACCTTAGTCGTTTACTTTAAATTAAATATGCTCTCTTTTTTAATCTACAATGCTGTCTCTGCTGGATCTTAAAGTTTCTCTGGGCACAGCTGATCCTGTAAATGAAAAAAATGTTTGAATTAAAGGATATGAGTACTTATTTTATCTTAGCTATTAACGAAATATGGAGTTATGCAAAATTCCCTATTAAGGACCCTAATGTGAAGGCAATCTAATCCGTGGATCCACCACGCTTCCCGTCTATTAAGGATATTTTCTCTGTTCCCACCTCTTCTCAATTTTGGAATTGCCTCAATAATTTGAAAACATAGTGCAGACATTGTATGTCCTTCATCATGAAAGTATTGGAGTACTAGTAAAATAAACCCTTGTCTTCATCTTTTGCATGGTTTCTCCAGTATCAACTGACACCACAGGATATATAAGATTTAATATTATACCAATCTCTAAGTAGATGTCTGAATTTTTCACCATTGAACATTGATGGACCTGCCACAAGATTCATGTTGACCTTTAAATTCAAATTTCACCTCTCAATTTGACCTCCTTGCGCTATTCTCGAATTTTAGTGAATTGGGGCCTTTGTTGTTTTTTCTTCCCCATATGTACCTGCACTAATAATTCCCTTGGCAAGTTGGAGATTTCAGCAAATTAGCCTAAACATTGCTCCAGCATGGTCTTAATAAACAGGGACTAATGTGTTTTATGAAGTTTATTTGAAGCTAGAAATAATAGCGCCAAGTGTACTTTAGAATGTTCTGTTTGTATATGTATACAAGCTCACACATGAAGATCCAGAAAAACATGCACAGTGGAAAGTTAAAGAGAGAAAAAAACTCACTACAATATTTACCATTCCTATAAATAGCTTTCACAAGATTTAAAATCTGTATTGCTGCAGTTCTCAGACGTGTCCAGCCAATAATATTAAACAATAATTCCTAAGATTTTCTAACCCATGTTATTTTTCTGTGTTTACATCATTTTTGTTTAGCCTTGTTGCAGGTTAACAAAAGTACATTGTGTACCATTAATAATGCATTCTGAAATATGTTTTTTTTTTTTACCCTTAAGCTATTAGATGTACTTTTAAGTAATTTACAGAGAGAAAGGGAAAATATATATTTTTTTTAAAGTTTTTTTGTGTGATCAGAACAGGAAATTATGCGATTCAATGTCAAATAAATAGCTTGGTACATTATAGCAAAAGACCTCCATAATGGCCTTTATTATACATGTGCATTTTGCAATCTTTATGAATATAATACGCACCTGTTTTTCTAGGGCTGTTGCAAGGAAATTAGATATACTGTTGCACAAACAAATCCTCAAAGTACACAAGGTTCCAACAGGAAATCCAAACAAAACATAGTATTTTACATTCTGATCACGTGTGACTACTGCATTTTGGCAACATCCTTGTCTATTTGCCTAATCCTTCTCTGTGCCTTGATTCAAATAATCTGTAACTATTTCCATTTAGCCAAAATAATTGGTTTATTTCTGGAAACATCACTTGCATCGTATTCCATGTTTTGTTTTTTAATTTAGTTTTATTTTCTCACATATCGTAAATTGTTTGTGCGGGTATATACTGTATGTTTGTATATATGTATGTTTGTATATATATCTATCTATCTATCTATATATATATATATATATATATATATATATATATATATAATATATATATATTTATATTATCATTAAAATAATAAATTAAATGCTACTTCAAAGTGTAAGTGCTTTGTTGTAATGTGATCCCATATAAAATACATCATTTAGAAAGTGTGATGTCATACAAAAATGATGAAAAAAACTACTTATGGTAAAATCCCCAAGCTTTATTGTACCAGGTTCAAATAACAACTGCAAAGGGCATATTTTCAAACTTCCTACCATAGGGTTCCTGGACATAAATGGGGCAGAACCTAAAGTGGGTGAGATTATGTGGAGCCAGTCATATCATGCAGCTATTGAGTTCCAGTCCACCAAGTACAGAGAATGATTGTCTGAGGTTCATTTGTTTGCATTCTGGCTGTGTACGTCTCAAACGCAATGCTGTGCTGTGCACAGTGCAAATTCACTAATAATGACGGAACAGGACTCTGAAAAACAGGACTGTCCCAGCATCTCCGGGAGGATGAGAGGGAGATATAGGAAAGGGTATAGGGCTTGCAGCCGCCGTATCATATGAATATGATGTTTAAATACCAAGCTATAAGTGTATAATAATATAGTGTTATCATATTCATTGTATTTTTGATAGTGGTGTATAATATGATAGTTGTATGATGTGTATCATTGTATAGTATGATCGTGATGTATACAGACTACCTGGACTGAAGTCACAGTCAGATTTTAACTGAAACCTTGTGATTTATTAAGTTCCTTTGGGGTAGTAAAACCCTTTATATTGTCCAGGGATATGTATTTATTTGTTTACTAATTTATTTACTATTTTAATTGCAATTTTACATTTAGTTTGTAGTTTATAAATTGTCTTGGTCTCAATTTCTTTATTTTTACTTTGTCCTCATGTCACAGCCAGACTGCTCTGATTTTCTAAGTAGCAATCAAGTGTACAGGTAATCTAAAAGTAGCCGGTTAATGTTCATTTTATATACTTAAACATTTTCCTGTAGTTAAGTTCCCATATAGCCTTAGGGTTTTCTAAGGTGCCTCAGAGTACACATGATTCATACAAGCTGCAAAAATAAAAAGAACGACACAATTTCTGGAACGACACATTTTCAGGAAGTGAAACACTGGAAGGCATGAAGATGTCCCCTCTGTCAGTAAGAAACTTGGTTGTATTCTTTATTTTGTGACATTAGGAAGATGAGCATATTTTGAATCACCAGAAAGGAACAACACATGCTACGTGAGAATAGCCTTGGTTTCAGTGGAAAGGTTATAGGGGTGGCATCGTTTCATTGTCTCACTATGATAGTGTGTGTGTATGTGATTGCTTAGCACTTGTTCATGTAAGCTTGCTCAGGAATTTATGGCTTATAAGCCATTGTGTACTCCCTCGGAATAGCTTTCCCCATAATCTTCTTCCACCATGGCTTTTTCTCCCATATCACCCCATTTAGATGTTTATACCCCCTTACATGTGCTTCCCATTTTGTCTATTTTCACCTACCTCTCCTACTCTTTGCCAGCCCTGAATCCTTCCTTCTCTCTAGCATTCCAGCCATATTTCAAATTTTTTTTTTTTTACTAAATCTCTCTTCCCTATCAACATTTGTATGCCCTTTCAGTACAATTTGCATATGTTTCTCTCAAGATATTTCTCTGTATAAAGCCATCTTTCCCTTCTAGCCATCTTTACCCTATTCTCTCTTTTATCATATTTCATTTCCTCCACCATCCTTACCATTTTGCAATCTCCTCCAGGACAAATATGCATTAATTGAGCTTCTCTACAACTAACCTGTATTTGTTTGTGTCATGGTAAGGCTCACCCACGGTAGTCTACAGGAGGGAGCAAGAGATCTGCCCAAAACTCAATCACTCTTCTTCATGAAGCTTTATTCTGCCTTTAGTATGGAGAGCAATATAATGCCTGGTGTGCCTGGCCAAACGAATACAACAGAGACAGAGAAACAATAGCCAAACTAAAGATCAAGGCTAGCCCTATTGCCAGTCCCTGGTGGGATAGGAGTAGGAAAAAGCTGCTCTGCATCCTGTGCATCTTCTTCTAAAAGAGTAGTTGTGGGTAAATGTATACTCCTTTAATAGAGATATCTGTTCCTTGCTCCTTTTTGGTGAACCCTAGTACTTACCCTAGTAAGACTTATGATGCCAGAAAATAGATGATTTAGATTTGATATGACATCACATGTAGGTCATTGATGGAAAAGAAAAGTGTAAATTGTAAGGAAATAGTACGTTTATGCAAAACAGATCAAATATCCCTTCACACCACATGACCATATCATATCCCAGGATAGGCAGTTTGTCTATGAAGGCAATCGCGGCCTGTGTGTCACTATGTGTATTGTGTTATCAAGAACATAAACATGTGTTACTTTCAGTCACTGTTGATTCTATACCAACATATCTAAAGGCTATCCTGGCATCAAGTGAAGGTTTAAATACATATTGGTCATTTCCCATTGCTCTTTCCATTACCTGTTTGTACATGTGCCCTGGCTAGTTGGGAAACGAAGAGTGGTTATCAGTAATGGGAGATCTAATCCGTATATTCATATCAGAATACATCAACAAGATAGTTAAACTTACAAAGAAGGGGAGGTATGTAAGCATAACATTTACATTTCAAACAGAAATCGATATATTTTATTATCATTTTTATAAACAGAGACTATATATTTATAGTGGTTTTTAAATATGTTTTTGTCAATGTGTTTTTCAAATAGTCTGTGCAGTCTTCCGTCTCACAAATGAAAGCAGACAATCCATGCTGTCAACAGCTTACAATATTGACATAGCCTCGTACAAATATGCATAACACACCAGAATTACACAAAACACACATGTCACGTTTCAGTGGTCTAAAACCGTGTGTTGAAAGTACAACAACGGATTTAAAAAATAAAGGTGTCATTTAAATTGTAGACATTTTTTTCAGAACTGTCTCCTTCATGGTCCAAATAGTCACAGAAATCCTGTTATAGCTCATGCTTTGTATAGACTGGCTGGCTTAAAGTTTGCCAGCCAATATTTAATATCCTGTATCCAGAAATGTATTTATCATTGTTATTTAAAGTGATTGTACAAGAAATATTTTCAACCCTAATAAAGTTTTTAACAAGTGCATAAATGTAATGGTAATGAGGTCTAACCAACCCTGCTATCTACTTCACAGAAAGCAGTCTATTCTGCCAGCAGTATAATGTAAATAAATTACACTCATGAGCTTTGAGAAGAAAGGAAACTTTAAATCTCAGAAGTCAAATACTTTATTTTTTTTACTCTTATAGGGGAGCTGTCACAATGACCTCACTATTGTTAAGTATATAAAATCAAGCACACAGTCATGTCATCTTCATTGACTAACATTGGCCTATGCTGCAGTATCCTTTATTGAACTGACTTTCCAAATGTTTGCCTTGTTTGAACTTCCAAGTGATGTTATTATGCAAGAACTTGACTGCATGATACATATCCCTGACCTTAACGCAATTGAACACCTTAGGGATGTATCAGAACTTTGATTGTGGGCCAGGCGTAAATCAAGAAAGAAACTTTGACCAATGCGAACCGACTCCAGATCAGGGACAAGAATGCACTTTTATAAGTGAAAAAATTCCAAGTCTTTATTTATATAAAAAATAAGTGTTATACTAAAATCATGGAGACATGATGACAGGAATAAACAGATAAAAAATCAGGGCAAATACACTTGATGTGTTTCACACATAAACAATCCTTATTCTTAGGTGTAAATCACCCAATATTAGTGCCCAACCTCAATAATAATGTAATGAAGCAAATCTCCACAGCAATGTTCCATAATCTAGCGGAAAGCCTCATCATGTCCATTATATTGTAATGGGATGAGCAAAGATCTACACAATTTTGTAGAAGAGAAGATAAAGTTGTGGAAAATATTGTGAAGACAATGATAAGTAGAACACAATGATTGACAAGTTGGTTTCCAATTTGTATACCAAATAAGTTTGTGTTTGTTGTGGGCCAAGTTATTTGAGTGAACGTGCTTTTCAGTGAACTGTGTGGTTTAATTTACAGCTATTAGAATAGCTGGAAAAGCCTGACAACTATGACACATTTAATTATAGTAGAGCAAATCTTGGATCATGGATATCTAAGCAGTAATTTCTGCTACTGCAGATTAAATTGAGAAAAGTAAATTTGAGAACAGCAAATGGTGGTGTGTAATAAATAATTTCATTTCAGTCTGCAAATTGATTCATGGGAATATGGATTTTTTTTTTTTCATGATCTGTGATTGTATTTTAGACTTCTTCACTGCTATGAACATCTTTAATAAATAGCCCTTACAACCACAATGTTAATGGATGGGTTAGTGGGTCCACTAAATTTTTATTCCAACAGACCATTCGATTGACCTGAAATTGCTTTATGACAAATTAGCAAATCTGTGAGTAACCCTTAAAGTAAATAGTGTGCAATTTAGGATTGAGTTGATTGTTTGTGAAGACAGATGCTGCTTTCAGCTACATGGCTTTTTTCAGTCAAGTGATACATAGCAAAAGCATCTCACATTGCATAAAGTTATCTGAGAAATGTGAACTTCAAAAGAAAACATGTAACAAGAGACTTCCTCCCCACATCTTGTTATGTCTGGGATCCAACTGTATTCTTTGATCATCAACTATTGTTTATCTATATCTGGAGATACTAACTCTGTGTTTTACTTGTCTGCAATTGCGCACTGTCATTCCCCCATAGCACACCTTGGGCCTAGTAGACAAGTTTGATTCCTATTGTCTCTAAGCAACTGGTCATACAAATGTAACAATGCTATCTTTTGTTTAAGTCTACTGCTGAGCTGATTTTGGCAAGTTGCCACATCCACCAGTATATATTTGTTTGACCTATTTCTAAGGATGTCTATAGCAGATTTGACTTGTATTGGTAATTTAGTAAACAATTTAAGTAGTAGGGTATTGTTTCTGGTGGCTACATAATGACTCTTGCAACAGAAGAGACATTCGTCATCATCTTCATCACTTTATCTGGCAGCATGGCAAAATATGTGGGTGACTGAATTATGAACAAATAAAATTGTCCAACACATTGTGCTCAGATATCACATGATTATCACAATATTTATTGCTTTTTGATATCAACATGTAATTGTATAAACACACTGATTTTTGTAAATAGCTATTTTTTTAGCTTCTGTAGGTTTTGCAAACAGAGCCAGACTGGCCACCAAGGATTCTGGGAAATGTCCTGTTAGGTCGCCAGGCTAAATCCTGCTGATTCCTGCACTTTCCCACTTTAAACTAGAATTTGCTCTTTACGTGTAGCCCCTTTTATCCTTTCATATGTCTCTTACCCTTAAACTGAGCATTTTTCAAAATGAGCTTTAAAAATGTATGGTTTTCCCAAGTCTGGGCAATAAAATAATGGTGCGATGTTATGAGGCAGGTATACAATTGTTTCTAGAGCTTGATTTTATTTGCAGTCCAACCTTGGTTGCAAAATGGTTTCATGAAACTAAACTCGTCAATTGTTTTCATTATCTGATCCATTTTGATACTACAGTTATCTGAGGCTCTTTGTTTTATCACAAAAAAGTTAATTATTTTCTAAAATTGCGGGCCCATGAGGTAAATTATATCAACAGGAAATGCAAGGAACAGTTTCATTTAGCCTGCATTGCTTTCTTCCTCTACCGTTACAGATAATCTGCTCTTTTGGTAACAGATGAGTAGCTTCAAACCAGACCAACACAAAAAAAGGTTATCACAGCCTATCCACAAAGCACTATTAAGTTCCTTCAAATATCATATACAGGATTGAACTTTCCGCATTGTGAAATCCTTGATGGAAAATGCACTTTGGGAATGGGTCACAAAATGAAGAGCTCCCTCTCTGCTTCAAATATATTAGACAACTTCACTCCACATGACCATTTGACTTTAGGCGGATTCATTTCTATTTTGAGTCATTTATCAAAGGCTTCCTAATGCAAAATATATAAATATATAAAGTGTGAACTTATAGCTATCTGCAGTCCCTTTAGGATACCAGTTCATTTAATAGAATGTAGCAGGTTCAGCTCAATTCATGAAGGGAATTTTAAAATACGTAAAATGACTTTCATGCCCTTTTAAAATGGTTCCTATAATAAGTTATATTTCTGATAGTTATACGCGTTAAAGGGAAGTTTAAGCTAAACACAGGTTTTACCTAAATTTAAAAGTCACACAACCAAAAATATTTCTCTTGCCAATTTAACTTTAAACACGATTTTTATAAGATAGATTTTGCAGCAGTATACATGACATATTTATTATAATTAATAATATCATTTACAGACAATTAAAGACAAGAAAGCATTCATAGACTTGTAAATTGCTAGTGTTTAGATCTATTTACTAATTTTCTAAAAAAAAAAAAAAATTTAAAATATCTTAGTTTATTGCATTTATTCTGGAAAAGGTTTAAAACATTTGCCAAACAATTATAAAATATGGGTTGGCTGACTTATGCAAAAGCTGTTAAAAATATAAGTATTAAAAAAGTTATAAAATAATGCAAAATCAATAGATTTCTTAGCGAATGTATACACTTTCCGAACTAAATTGGATGCTCTCATTTTTAACATTAAAATTAAGTTTTGTTTATTTCTATCCTTTCATTAAAACATTTATATTTAAAATGCCTACACTTGATGCAAGCTTTCAAATAAAGTATATTATCGGTCTCGCTTTGCTTATATACCACTACCTGGTGGCTGCCTAGTTGTTTAGAATCTTGGGTCAGATAATGAATATCTGCCCCAAGATGTCTGCCCCCTGATAGAAACATACAAGGAAACAGGCTCAATAAGGTACTTTATTTATAGTAATTCTATAAAACAGATCTATTTAAAATGCACATATCTGCCAGTTAAGCAAAACTTAATATTTTGCCAACAATTGTTATTTAAATGCATAAGCCTTAGTTTGTCTTTCTACGTGAGAAAGTGTCTTTCTGCGTGTCTTTCTGCATTAATGTATGCAAATCTTAAGATTCTCAGAGTGGATCTTTTTCAAACAATAGCTACTCAGTTATGTCACGGATAAACATAGGATTTATGCTTCAGTGTTTATTTTGATGGTCCATAGTACATATTCACAAATGCGGTCTGTACATTCCCAGTTCAAAGAAAGCACAACATTGACTCTTGCTTTTATTTCTGGCAGAGGACAATATTGTTTATTTTTATTGTTATGCAATGTTTTAATCTTCCCCAACAATTCACAAAGGTTATAGGGTATCTTCAAGAAAGAGAGAATTGCAGGAAATTGAGAAGGAAATTACAAACTTGAGGTCAGCTGCATTAGAGAACTTTTCCATCTCAGCTACATTGGCCAAAAGTTGAAAATTCCCATGTCAGTTCCCTGCAATTCTCTCTTTATTGAGTAGACCCTTATTTCTTGAATCTACACCTCTTGCATTCATAGCTCCTCCCCCCCCCCTAACTGTCTTGATTTCGACCCTGTAGAAAAAAAGATTATTGGAGAATTTATCTGACTTGACTACTTTGACCTTATGTTTGAAATTCCTTTGTCAATTCCCTTTTTCATGAATAATGAACTATGTGTATATTCTTTGTTAAAAGCACAGTCTAGGCAACAAACATGCAAGGAATCCTTGATAACTGTCTCCCACTCTAACGTGGTGTACTTGAAAGAGGATCAGTGCAGATGAACTGCAGTAAAAAATGCATTCAGGAGCAGATAACTCCCCAGCAGTAATTCAAGGTGCAGGTTAGTTTTGTCATAGCACAAATGAGACATGTGTAGCTTGTCTTCCTCATTTTTAGTTTGAGCTGTTGATGGCATTGTGGGAAGCATCAATAAAAAGTAAGTATTCAAGCTAAACAATGAAACCTTAAAATTCTTAATTTTGTCCATAATTAAGTGACCCTGTAAACAAAGCAAAATGGACTTGATTTGGGGTAATTTCTTGACTCTAATATGCTTTAATATATAGAATGCCAAATTTAAATCCTACTAGATCTATGCCTATACATAATAACTAGTATACAAGTATATGGCAATGAAACAGTATATGACCAGGGAAGAAGAACAATAGATATGAGCTTATTGGATGCAAAACAATATGGACAACTTCAAATAAAAGGCTGTAGTCTCTGGTACTTATACAATGCATCTCCTATGGTGCATCCTTCTAAAACTGTAAGTTTCCCTACCCTTTAAACTTGTAATTGGTTCCTTAGGTACATGTTATATAGATATTGTTACTCTTCTAGGATTTGGAATTGTTCCATGTATTCATAGTTAACACAGCCATCTTCATTTGGAGTCTTTGTAGCTGGATCACCTGGAGAAAATGTCTAACTGTATATATAAGCTGTGCTTGAAAAGCCCATGGGATTGTTATGGACAAGGTTCATGGACAAGCTGTAGGGCTCATGTTGTTTAATTGATGCATTTATCACTGACATAAAGTTATACCTTCTCCTCTGTCATGGGACTGTGAATTTGAGTCCTGGATTCTTTATCACACATAATTCTTAAACAATAATTAGCTGATTTTTCTTTACAGTAAATCTGGCCTATTGGAGCCTTTCTTGGTAGCAGTTATTTTAAAATAATGTACAAACAATTGCACTTTTTTTTACACATTGTGATACATTTACACATTCCCTGTTTGTTTTTCATTACAATTATTAGTGTTTTGTTTTTTTCCCATCTTTAATTCAGTACCAGTTACTCTGTAAAGAAAGCAAAGAGAAATCCATCTGTCTATACTCAGAAATTATTATGTACTAGTAAGTCTTCCAATATATACATTAAAATCACAATAAGGTTAAAAAAAACAAAGAATTATTAGTCATTCAATAATTGATAAAGTGTATTAAAATTCCGTGTTATGGTTTTGATTTCTAGAAGTAGGTGCTGTTACAGTAAAAGCATAATTTGGCTTATTTGAGTGACTACAAATGCAGAATAATGAATAGAATTTGAATCAATGAAAGGTTTGTGTTCTTTGCATAACAATAGTGTTTCAAGTGTTAATTATGCATTGAAAAATAAAATCCAACTAATTGTGCAGATTGCAATAGCTTACAAAAATGCTTTTCTGTGTAGGTTTTTTAGATTTAATGCATAATAACACTGTTTAAATAAATTAGCTATTCCTTCCATCTATAAATAGTAAATTAAGCAGATTATAATCATGTTGGGATAGACTAAGAAACACAAAGATGGTAACATACAATTTCCCAGGTGAAAAATTCTTTATAGCTATGTCGATTCTAATTACCTCTTTTTCACCCTTGTTCAAATCCAGACCCCTTAAACTTCGTAGGTTCCCCTTCATTTACTCCCTCGCTTTTTTCCAACTATTTACACAGTGACTTTTGTTAACTTATGTAGTCCTCGCTCTGCCACCAGTGAGAATGTAACGAAGGATCGCACAGTAAAGGTTTGTCAAGACTGATGTGGAAGAATCTAACTAGCCTGCACAAAGCCCTGACCTCAACCCCACTGAAGATTTCTGGGATGAATTGGAACAATGATTTTGAGAGAGGTCTAATCACCCAATACCAGTGCTTAACTTCCCTGTTGTGGGCCCATTAGTTCTAAAGTGTAACATCTATAAAATCAATAATGACCAGCCCTCTTCTACTGCCCTCCACCTAATCTCCTGTATGTTAAGTGGCCATCTACATTAAAAATGTTGGACAGCACTGTTGAAACATAATGGAAGTAAATCCTTGCAGCAACGTTCTATCATCTAGTAAGACGTCTTCTTAGTAGCGTTGTAACAAACTGGGAGGGTGTGATGTCAACTCCATATTAAAGCCCATGATCTTGAAATAAGATGTTTGATGAGCAGATGTCTACATAAACTTTAATAAAATGCAAAAAGAGAAGCACTCACCTGAATTAGCATTTATTATAAGGGGGTGCTGCGGAAATGACCATTAAGTTATATCCATTCCACATTAAATAGGTTATAAACCCTTTTTTCGCTTAGCCCACCACTACGCCAAAGTACTTCAATATTGGTGGTTCCTAGCACTAAATACTTTTACCTAAATGGCGTTTAATCTGGTCAATTAAATTACTTATTGGGGACTAGTGGCCTTCCAATTACATATATGGAGACACTCCTGCAATTTATAGGTTTCTTTGGAAGCCATTTATGGAGCATCTGTGATGGGGAGGGCCATATCTTAGAACCCTCTTTTTTCAGTAGCCCTAATGAAATGTGAGTGCACTGATCTCTATGGACTTTTTGGTCATTTCAGCAGCACCCCTTTTTATAAATGCTAGTTCAGGTGAGTGCTTCCCTTGGATATTTGAAGTTCTGATCATTTTTTTTTGTTAAGCCCCCCACCCATCAGGTGCTCCATAAATGGTGTCCAGAGAAACCTATCAATTGCAGGAGTGTCTCTATATCCACCAATATTGAAGTGCTTTGGCGTGGTGGTGGGCTAATCATTACATGGTGTTTACTGTGACCAAATCTCCAAGACTTTGGAACCTGTTTGATGTGAGTTTTCTGATCCCTGTGGATTGTCTACATAAATTTGGCTATATAGTGCATGCATGCTGGTCGGCAAGTTTGGAACTCATAGGGATGTAAACACAAGGCAACAATAAGCAGAAAGTATCAAAAGTAAAGAGGCATCGCAGTCTGTTGGTTTAAAGCCTCATTCTATATCAGTGGCGTCCCGAGGGGGGTGCGGACCGCACCGCGCTGCCTAACTTTTTTTTTTTTCCCTGGCAGCTGCATCCGCTGGATTCGGCCGCCGGAAAAAAAAGAAATCACCGCGGCCGGATGTGACGTTACATCACATCCGTGACTGTGTTTCCCTCCTCCGTGCAGCCAGGAGGTAAGTGATGGGGACAGGGGGGAGGGCTTCCTGGGCTCTGACTGGCACAATATTACTGGGCTCTGACTGGCACAATATTACTGGGCTCTGAATGGCACAATATAAGAGGTATCTGAATGGCACAATATTACTGGTATATGAATGGCACAATAATACTGGGCTCTGACTGGAACAATATTACTGGACTCTGAGTGGCACAATATTCCTGGTATCTGACTGGCACAATATTCCTGGTATCTGACTGGCACAATATTCCTGGGCTCTGACTGGCACAATATTACTGGGCTCTGAATGGCATAATATTCCTGGTATCGGACTGCCACAATATTCCTGGGCTCTGACTGGCACAATATTCCTGGTATCTGACTGGCACAATATTACTGGGCTCTGAATGGCACAATATTCCTGGGCTCTGACTGGCACAATATTACGGGACTCTGACTGGCACAATATTCCTTGTATCTGACTTTCACAATATTACTGGCCTCTGAATGGCACAATAATCCTGGTATCGGTCTGGCACAATATTACTGGTATCTGACTGGCACAATATTACTGGGCACTGAATGGCACAATATTCCTGGACTCTGACTGGCACAATATTCCTGGGCTCTGACTGGCACAATATTCCTGGGCTCTGATTGGCACAATATTCCTTGTATCTAACTTTCACAATATTACTGGGCTCTGACTGGCACAATATTACTGGGCTCTGACTGGCACAATATTACTGGGCTCTGACTGGCACAATATTCCTTGTATCTGACTTTCACAATATTACTGGGCTCTGACTGGCACAATATTCCTCGTATCTGACTGGCACAATATTCCTTGTATCTGACTGGCACAATATTATTGGGCTCTGACTGGCACAATATTACTGGGCTCTGACTGGCACAATATTCCTGGTATCTGACTGGCACAATATTCCTGGTATCTGACTTTCACAATATGACTGGGTTCTGACTGGCACTATATTACTGGTATCTGACTGGCACAATATTCCTGGGCTCTGACTGGCACAATATTCCTGGGCTCTGACTGGCACAATATAACTGGTATCTGAATCGCACAATATTATTGGCATATGAATGGCACAATAATACTGGCATCATAATGGCACAATGGTATTGGCATCTGGCACAATAATACTGGCAGATTAATGGGAAAATTGGCTGTGGCTTATTAATGACAAAATGATACTGGCATATAATTGGGCAAATTGGATGTTATAGAGAGAAAGAGAGAGATGTCTGTATGTATAGATATGTACTGAGGTAAAATTGTCACCTCGTGGGGCTCCTACGTGTTGTATAATTAATGGCGGTCCCATGTGTGCATAATTAAGGGACTCTTTTGTGTGGCATAATTAAGGGACTCTTTTGTGTGGCATAATTATGGGGCACCTGCGTGTGTGGCATAATTAATTGGGCAGAGGTGAGGCATAAACAGTGGGGCTCTGGTGTGGCATAATTTATGGGGATCTGGTATGGCATAATTTTTGGGGTTCCGGTGTGTCGCATAGTTATGGGGCTCCTGTGTGTGGCATAGTTAATAGGCCATCTAACTGGCATTACTAAGGAATCTGTTTGGCATTGTATTGGAGGAAATCCAGGGGGGTGACACCATGAGTTTCCGCACCGGGTGACACCAACCCTAGTGACGCTCCTGTTCTATATATTTATTTATTTTTAACTGTGAGACAAATTGCCTTCCGAACAAAATAAATGCTATACAAGATTGTGAATGCCATGTAGCCTGCAATATCTTACATTTCCCAACTTAATAAATAGGTTAGGTAGGATTTTACTTCTTCAAATAAAAGAAATCAAGTCCCTTGCACGGAATATGTCAAAGTGTGATATCTTTGCTCCTAGTAACAATTTATGTTCTAAAGCAGAGCAGCAGTTGTGGACTTCTTTTCTGTGCTGAATAGTTTGTGTTTTTATTTTTATTTTATCACTTTCATGTTAAAATAAAGGGCTTTGAACACAGTGTGCATTAAGTAGTATTCAAGGCAAACTGTTTTCGTGTGAGTTTTGTGCTGTTCCAGGCTTGACGCAAAAGTAGAGAGATCAGGGCTCAGAATGCAAATTTAATGTGTATTACAGAGTTTATCAATCTATTGGAGGTCTTAGAACTATGGTATTTCAATACATCAACTACTTAGGGGGCCAGGTTGCCCTATATTAATATTTTTTTTTCTGATAATGGTACCATTAATACAGATTTTTGTTATTATTATTTTTTAGCAAGGTACAATGACGTACATGTTCATTTTATTATTAAGATAATAACTTGGTTATTTGGCCAAAAGAACTCCTCCTACATGTTAAGAGGTTTTTGTAAAAATTCTACAAATAGATCTACCTAATCTGCCCTGATCTGGCTCAAAATTGTGCCAGAACGGGGCTTGTAGCCGAATTGTGAAGAATTCTGCATTCGGCTAATAAATATGGGCAATGTTTACTGATTTTAATTTTATTTTAAACTTTGGCCATTTAAGGGGTAACTTTGGCTATTTTGACAGTAGCCAAAGTCCTTAGATTGAATTCTTTATGAGGACTTTTGAAATTTTCAGAATAACCAAAATCCTCCCAATGACTTCTATAGGAGGACTTTGGCTATCTCCATAAAACTGAAGTCCTCCTTAAATTTCACCAAAATAAGCAGAAATCCACAATAGAACTCTATGGGGAGGATAGAGTCTACCATTCCTGTCAGCCAAACTCTGAAGGAGTTCGTCAGCTGAAATACTGGCAAAAATAAATTTTCGAGTTCTTTCAGGGTCACATAGTTGACCCCTGTGTAGCCCGAATTAAAGAGTGATTTGGATCACCGAAGTGATTCAACTTAGGCCGAAACCCTTTAGCCATCTGGGAGGAGTTACACAACTTATTATCAGAAAGTGATCAAAAAGTTTAAGACAAATAAAAAAGTATGCACAGTATTCCTATAAATATTAATAAAGATAAAAAACAGACACAATTAAGTCTGGAAATGTGAAATATCATTTTAGAACCATTTTAAATGAGAAATACATGTGATCCATGTTAAATGCTCTAACACATTCTTTTTATTTACAGAAATATTTTGATTTAGAATATTATCTTAGGGCTTTGTAATTTTCTTTAAACAATGTACTGTATTTCTCTTATCTTATTCAGCATGTGGCATAAAAGCGAACGATTCTTCAGTTTCCATGTTTCTCAGACAGCAATAACATAAACAAAACCTTCTGTATGTGATACAACAATCTCACAGGAGTTAATTACTGTAGTCAGTAACTGATACACAATGGCCACATATTTTTAATGAATTTCTAAGGTGACAATAATTTCATGCTGGTTGATTTCTCTAATTCATCTGTTGATGTTTTCTTTTCTTGAATTATTACTATAATAATGGGTTGGATATTGAGATGTATTCTGATTAGTTAGCACTGTGATTATTCCGCATCATGTAAATAACAGTGGTTAAAGGAATTATCTGGGGATATTTTGAAATATAACTTCAGCAGAGCATAATACATGGGAAATATACCTTGTGTTTTAGGCCTCATTTATATATGTGGATTATTTTGCTCAGGTGGATTCAGTAAATTGTTTAAACTGTCCAAGGGTTTATTCATTTGTAATGGAATTGTGTAATGCACTAGGGAATTATGGTGAAAAATCACTTAATCAAACTTTGATTCCAAAATGGATGTGAGCATCCTGAGGGCTTGGAATTCCATTGTAAGAGGGCTCTTATTGATCTTGGCCACTAGAAATCTCTGCAGACCAGCCAGCTTATCAAGTGTATCCTGCAACAGGGGTGTATTTTGATTTTGTGCTGCCCTAGGCTTTACTAGACTTGCTCTAGAACCCAGATTTGCACTCACAGGATTTTCCCCAGCAGCCATATTTGTACTCACATGACTTGCACCAGCACCCAGATTTGCACTCAGGGGACTTGCTCCAGCACCCTAATTTGCACTCAGGATTTACACTCAGCAAAAGCAATATGCAAGTTTATCTCCTAATTTGACTACATTCATCCCTTTTTGAGATATGTACTAAAACTATAGCTTTCTAACTATTTATCAATAATGGGTACGTTCTATCAGATGAAGACTTGGAGATTATTTATTGAAAGTCAACTATGGAGCAAAGTTCTAAAAACGGAACAGTTGTCATGGAAACTAATGTTCCTGTTTAATACACCACTTTTAGAACTTTTACTCCCGAATTGACTTCTTTTTTTTTTTTTTAAATAACCCCCTTGGAGCGTAATGAACAAACCCATATTTTACTATGGATGCTTATATCATTATCACTATGTTGGCAAGCTGCTCGTACGGTTAATTTCTAAACCTAGCTTAGTACATTTTTACCCCTGTCTCAAATGCCATAATGCAAATCAACATGTGTTCATTAAATTATTTTGAACTACTCTAGGGCATAATCTGCTATTCTATCCTTGCTAAGATCTGCTAGTATTTAATATTAAATGGCTTGGAGCACACATGAGAGTTAAATATTTTAAATCATATTACTCTTTTACTGCACAGGAATAAGAACACCCATAATTGGTAACACACATACCAGAGAAATGCAGAAAATATCAGGTTTTAACTGAATACTATAACATTTTCAGTTTGAATGATAAGCTAAAATTACAATGAAATGGTTCTGTGGGTATTGCGGAGTCGGAGTTGAATCTCTTGCTGAAAGGATGGGTTAAACTTAATATTGATTTATCAGGTATTTTGAGCTAATGGAACAAGTGAGAGTGTCAGTTGTTACCAGTACTATTTTGGCACTATATTTTTCCATCAAATCTATTTGGATGGGCTTTTATTTGCCTTTTCCTATCTTCTTCACTTTGCTAGGATTAGATTGCCTTTTTCCATCTGTTTTGCTCAGATTCACACTCTCTTTGACTAGAAGTTACAATACTTATACTAGAACTGCAAAGAAATGTCTTATATCTTTTCAAGAACTGTTCGTCATTGGCTGGGAACTGACATATATGCTAAATTGTTTTATATATTTTATTCTAAAAGTAACATAACAATCCTATGTAACTAAATTGATTCACCAAAGCTGATATAAGTCCAACATTTCCGCTAAAATGAGGGCTCTGTATATATAATGGACATGTAAAGGGCTATTTATAAAAATTGCAAACATGGAAATAGCTCATAATAATGGCAGCATTCGCCAATGCATAATTTGTATTGCGCCAGTGCATCCCTGTATGGTAGGTATAAAGCTACCTGATTAGAAGGAGCAACTTTTTGAGTTTGCATCATGGAGAATTGTTATTTTCAGTTTTTAATGTCACTTGTTCTTACAGATAATACCAGTATTAGAATAGTGGAGAACTGAAATAAAAATAATTTAAAAAATAGCACACTTTTGTGACTTTTTTTTATTTTTTATACATGGCCTGCAACAAAATTTGTTGGCAATAATTAGATCACTTTTTTATCTTGGAGTAACAGACACACTGGTGCTTTCTTCAGGTGGTAATTTTACACATGGCTAAAGAGACTAACTTAAATAATATATAATCATACTTACTGGTATTTTTTTTATCACGGAAACATATCTTATATATATCCTTTATTATCTTTCCAATAATTTTATTCACATCCAGTCTCCTTTAATTCAGAACAAACTTGCAAAGCAAATTTTTTTTATCTGTTCATTTTCCTGTTTTTTTTAAAAATGTCCTATATTAAATAAAATTGTGAATTACAAGAACCTCTTTAAATCTGCCATCCAATACATAGATTCAATTTTATTAAAGTTTGATTTTGAGAAATTGTGAACAGTGTGGTCAACAGCCTATTTTACAGCCAAGTGCACAGAATTCAGGGATTAGCTGAGCATTGTGGGAGATTGCATCCACATTCAAAATAGTCAACATGATGCCAATGACTTAGAGGTAAATGCTGCCAACAGAATTAAAATAAACAATTTGACGACAAAGAGTGACGACAAAAAAAAAACAATTTGCTTGCTATTTATGCCCTAATAATTTGGGTAATACAGTGTATTGATAAACAATTATTAATTTTAAAGCACAACAGGGTCATTTTTGCATGTCAAGTGCACTTTAGCTGCTTCACTGGAAAATAATACAATATGGATTTATAATCTGCGTATTGTGTGCTATGTCTGTGAAGTGTAACTTTGTTACCCTCCCAAATGTCTTCCAGAGCTTTAAGATCAGCACAATATTGTGTTTAGCATACACAAGGCTTTTGCATTGTTTAAATTCCACCTATTTGAGTCATTTGCACTTGTTTCAATATATTTCTTAAATAACTTGTCACAATTTCTATTGAACATAAAGAACACATGAACTGAATACATAGAATTACTGAGGAATTTAAAGCAGATACTGCAAGTGGCTCTTTTCAAAGATATTAAACCACAGCAGGAAATCCATACGCAGTATTTTTTTTTCTCCCATAATATATTTAAAATTGGACTTTGTCACCTGAACATTGTTTTTATATATATAAAAAACATCTAAAATGATCTCCACATTATTGTGTTAGCAGAATATCAAGCAAATGTATTGAAAATGGGTGTCCATGGTGTTTACTGCTTAAGACAATATGCAAATTACATATTTGTTATTAAAACTAGTTTGTTTGCATTATCAAACCTCAAGGTGCTGTCACAAATAAGCTACACCATAGGCACATTTGACATATATTTATCTCTTAAGGTGGGATTAAACCGTAAAAAGGCCATTTAGGTTTCCTTTACTGATTAACTTTTATCCTGGTCTAAAACAGACTGCAACAAAAAACTTACCAATAAATCTTCAGACGTTATGTACTTATATTACAGTGCTGACAACTTTTGTCTGTCTCACCATCTACCTTTTCCCTCCTGCTACAGTGTCATGCTTCCTATTTGTGTGGCATTCACATACATGCATTTGTATACATATTCGCTCCTGCTCCACTGTAATCCTTCCTAACTATGCACATTAGCATTCTCAAACTCATTTTTATTCCCATTCACACTTATTTTCCTCCCTCCCAACATACTCGATGGACAGGCACACCGCTACAAACGACAAACAGTCGCAGGACCATCTAAGTGAAGCAACCGCTTCTAAAAATTATTTTGACAAAGATTATGGAATATCTTTTGAATGGTACTTTGCAGAACTACAATTCAAACAAGATGTAAAACAGGAAGAAATGGCCATTCTTATTTACTTGAATATGAGGTGTGGTTTTTTTCACAGCAAATGTGCTGAAAACTGACCTCGCCTTAAATGGACCACAAAAAAGAGATTCAATTCCAACCCTGATATCCCAGTTCCCAACAGAGCTACAGGAATCTGGATCTCACTAGCAGGCAGAGACGTCTGTGCACTTAGCTGGTGCACAGTCATCCTCTCTGGCTGTCTCTCACTCTGAGCATCTGCAGAGGTTGGAGATTTATGACACCAGGGATGTGTAAGTTAGAGAAGGGCAGGACATGCTGGGTTCCAATATGGGTAAAATGGCAAGTCCTGTAGGTGCAGTATGGGTGCAGTGTAAAATCCTGTGGGCACGATATGGGTGCAGTGGCAAGTTATGTAGTAAATAAAAACAAGAAATAGATTTTTTTCAGTAACATTTTTATTACATGTTTGAACAAAGATTATGTGAAGCAATATTTACTAGAAAAACTTTTTATCCATAGATCCAAAGTTTGTGGGGGTCGCCTTATAATCAGGGTTGCCTTATATTCAAACCAATACGAAAAAAAAATAATTCATTTTTTTCTCCCTCTTTAATTTATTCATTTGCTTGCAATTCTGCTAACACAATGTAAAGATCATTTTCATCATTTTGTATTCTCTAAATTCACTAAATAAACAATGTTTACATTTAAATATGAAAAGTCAGGGTTGGTTCTTATACAGATTCAATCTTCCCTACATACACACTTGAATACATAAATCATTTTTCCAGCTGTACTATATATTGTGTACAGTTGGAAAAGCAAGAATGCTACCCTCCATATGTTCTTAAACCTAAACTCCTATGATTCCCAACCAGATAATGGCTGACTGAGGATGATGATAGTTGTAGTACTGGAAAAACAAATTAGGAAAAGTTAGCACTTCCATTAATATTTGAATTTGCTTGATATAAAACTTTGTGTTATTGAACTTAAAACAATTCAGCCTGCTGGTGAGGTACCTTGTTCCTGACACATTGTCGACTAAATTAATACATTTTTCAAATTGATTTCAGCCTCATACAAGTGTTCATCTGTTATAGATGACTGTCCAATCTAAATATTCCCATTTATAAATCACTGCATCAATAAATGTGCCCAGGTAGTCCATTTCACATAATAAATCTTGCAGGTGAGATATAGTGATTTGCTTGATTTATGTTTAAAAATTCTTTTTAATTATTATCGACTTATGCTGTCTAGCATGACTTTCAAAGTCTATATACCAGAGTCTGTCTCATGGGGATGCACTGTGCCTGTATCCTTCAGCGAAAGAGACTGCAGATCTCCAACGTAATAATAACAAGGCCCTTTCAAATGTCACAGTGAAGCGCAGACTTCCGCTTTGTTTCATCTCAAAATAAAAAATCTCAGCGTGTAATCTTGGTTTTATCTCCAATAGCAGTTTCCATCAACATTCAGTAGCATCAGAAAAAAAGGAGGAATACTTGAGGGGCTCACACATTTTCAGATGGTGTGAATGTTTATGTGTATGCCATTTAACCTTTGTCCTTCTGTTTGTATTCACAAGTGCCTAGAGAAACCTTCTGTTAAGGTTTTATAGTCAGGTGTGAGAAATGCACAAAAGCCTGTCACGTTGCCTATTAGTGCATTGTTGGTGTTTGCAGTAATAGGAGTTGATATATGGTTTAACAGCAGCATCTTTATTGTATAAGTATGCAACAGGTGTTATCCTTCTTGTCTTCCTTTACTTATTACTAAATCGAGGGTTATATGGGAGAGTCAGCATTGAATATTTTTAATGGCTGGATGAATTAACACAAGATTTAAAGTAAGTTCCTGATAGGGTTGCAACCCCCTGTGCATGCCCGCTTTCCAACTCTCATTATTGGCTCTATTCATGTAAACCACAACAGAAAGATAAGCAATTTGCCATGGTTATTGGTTTAAAAATGGCTGAACGGTTCCTTAAAGCTTGGTATCCATTGGTCTATAGACTTTGCACATGTGGCATGTCAACTCCCTAGACCTTGAATGTGATTGTGAATGAATGTGACTGAATATCATGTGTCATAATTATACCCATTTTGTTCTTGATGTTCCATTTCTCAGTGTAAATTGTTGAAAGTCCCATGTCAGCACAATTGTTTCCTCTTCTAGTGTGTGCATGGCTTTAGGATTTTAATCCCTGTAGCCAAGATTTCTTTAACAGGTTTTCAATCAGTGCTTTAAAAGCTATGGTCACTTCTTACCTGGTCTCAAGGATTCTGTTGTAGCACTACCTGCCACCCCACAGATATCCTGTTGCTCAGGTTGGTAAATTCGTTTTGACAAAGATGTTCTACAGATGGTCATACCTGCCATGATGGATGCCAGGAACTTTTATTAGTTTTGTCACTATATATGGTGTGTTTCTTTAATCAGGGCTTACATATTTTGTGTGTCTCCCCCCTCACCAATGCAGGTCCTTAAACTTGGCAAACACAGACCTTAGTCATAGCTGCATTGCACCTGGCATGCTTAGTGATGACTTACTGTCATCTTCTCATGCTCTGAATCATAGTGAGGAGCATGTGGCAACTCTGACTGAGAGCTGTGTTTGTCAAACTTAAAGACCTGCACAGGTAGGGGTGAGATACATACTAAACGCGTACATTCAGCATAGAATGTGGTTCCATTCTTTGCTCTGTGCCAAGGGCTACATAAATTGTTGGAGCTGTATAAATAAATGGGAATGCAATGTAATGGAGGACAATGTGGGAATGTGGGGCAGAGAAAAACAAAGGTGAATGTAAGTGGGGAGAGAGACAGACAAAGGTGTATAATAGTGGGAACAAAGACAAACAAAGGGGAATGGAAAGGGAGACAGAGAGACAAACAAAGGAGTATGAAAGAGGGGAGAGAGGCAGACAAAGTGGGGGTGGGAGAGTGAACAGAGACAGATAAGGGGGAATAATGACAATGCCCAGCTTCTGTGAGGGCACATTGACACTCTTAGGTACTATCGTCCAATGAGACGCTGTGGCAGGTTCTGTGTGGGACAAAGTGACACTATCAGGTGCTGTGGGGAAATGCAAAAGTGCTGGCACAAGACTTACATCAAACATTTTTGCTTTAAAAATAGCTTTTTCTTTAAAATGACATCCAATTATAGTAGTGCAGCCTATAATTGGGACAAAGCACTATTTGTACATAACAAGCAGATGGAACTTCATCAGTATTGAAGATAGCTGTTGAGTTCCAAGTTGCTTCAAGGCTGCATGCAGGAAGGAAGGGTCTTTGTTCCGGCACTATACTATATACAAAAGATATATATTTCTTGCAGAAGCAGTGACATACAAATAGCTCATCAATTTCACCTTGTTTGCTTAATAAGCAGTGTCTAGTAATGGATAACTGAACTAGGAACATTGCAGAACTAGAAAATGAGTAAGTGCCTATAATAGGTTGTATCTTTCAAATATTGGATAAAACAATTGTAAAATATACTCTAATTAAATATATATATATATATATATATATATATATATATATATATATATATATATATATATATATATATATACACACACACAGTGCCTTGCAAAAGTATTCACCCCCCTTGGCATTTTTCGTGTTTTTTTTATTTTTATTATTGTGAAGCAAACAGCAAATAGGACAAAATAACAGAAAAAGTCAATGTGCATAATTCACCCCCTAAAGTCAATACTTTGTAGAGACACCTTTTGCGGCAATCACAGCTCCAAGTCACTTTGGATAAGTCTATGAGCTTGCCACATCTTACCACTGGGATTTTTGACTACGCTTGGTCCTGTATTGTTATTTTATACACTTTGGAAATAAAACTTTAAACTTTTTATTGGAAGAAACCTGCCCATAAAGCTTTTTCTACTTACATCAGAAGATGTGCACCATTTCTCCAATTTCCTTTCACCACTTGGATTTTTGCCCATTCCTCCTTGCAAAACTGCTCCAGCTCCTTCAGGTTGGATGGTTTGCACTTGTGAACAACAATCTATAAGTCTGACCACAGATTTTCTATTGAATTGAGGTCTGGGCTTTGACTAGGCCATTCCAACACATTTACATGTTTCCCCTTAAAGTGTTGCTTTAGCAGTGTGTTTGGGGTCATTGTCCTGCTGGAAGGATAACCTCTGTCCTAGCCTCAAATCACGCACAGACTGGTACAGGTTTTGCTCAAGAATATACCTATATACCTATATACGTTTTACTCTAATAGGTATAAATCCTATTCTAGAATAGATCTCTGCTTGGTCCAGCCTCAAATGATAAGTTTATGTAAAAAAATAGACATCCTAGAAATAGCCTGGTCAGACCACGCTGCACTAATAGGCGAACTAAGTGAGGAAGGAAAATACATTAGACCCACCTGGAGAATAAATGAACATCTTTTGAGCGATGATATATATATATAAAGGATCTCGCAAATATTTCAGAATTATATTTTAAAGAGAATAAATCAGACGACATCTCAATGGCCAATGTCTGGTGCGCATATAAATGTGTAGCAAGAGGGAACCTGATCAGTAGACAAGCATATATAAATAAAGAACGAAAAGCCAACCTACCTGAACTTTATGTTAAACTTCAAAATATAACTAGGAAAAATAAACAGTTGGCCCATCCTAATCTTGAAAACGAGATTAAAATGATTCAGAAGGAAATAAATGACAAACTGATGGAAAGAGCAAATAGGACTCTAACCCGTATGAAACAGAAATGGTACTATATGGGTAATAAACCAGATAAGCTACTATCTAAACAACTCCAGGGTCTAAACCTTAAATCTAGAGTTTCCAAGATTATAAATGGTACTAAACTGGCAGTCTCTCCTAAACAAATTGGAGCCGCGTTTGAATCATTTTATTCAGCCCTATACACTATACCTGACAGGGGGATATCTAGAGGACAGATAAAGGAATACATTAAGAGCTCAAACTTGCAAAAGCTTACTACCCTTCAGAGCTCCTCCTTGGATATACCGATAAAAGAATCTGAAGTCAGGAACGTAATTAAACATCTGAAAAACAATAAAGCTCCAGGGCCAGATGGGTTCTCCGGAACTTTCTATAAAAAACTAGCAGGTGTATTGACCCCCCAACTGACAATTTTTTTTAATGAGATTATGGTAAATAGATGCTTCCCAGAAGAGTCCATGCAGGCAGCAATACTACCTATTCCTAAACCAGGGAAAGACCATGCCAATATTATAAATTATCGCCCAATATCCTTAATCAATGCAGACACTAAAATTTATGCTGCCATATTGGCATATAGACTAAAAAGTTGCATTGGAGAGTTAATTCATAAAGACCAAGTGGGCTTTATACAAGATAGATTGGCTGGGGATAATACCAGGAAAATCCTAGACCTAGTTGAATGGGCTAATTCCTCTGGTGAACCTATGCTGGCCCTGTCATTAGACGCGGAGAAAGCATTTGACAGGGTCAGCTGGGTTTTTCTAGAGGAAACCCTTATGGCAATGGGCATTGGGTCAGGCATGTTGGATGCAATTATGGCCCTATACATAAACCCTACGGCTAAGGTGATTGGCCAGAATATCGAGTCCAACTGGTTCCGGATTCAGAATGGAACAAGGCAAGGATGCCCACTGGCCCCACTGCTTTATATAATCTCTTTAGAACCTTTAGCAAATATTATTAGGCAAAGCAGTGAGACAAAAGGTATTATGGTTGGGTCAGTGGAGTATAAAACCTCAATGTACGCAGACGACGTTCTGCTCACTCTGAGGGATCCAGAAAACTCCATCCCGGGGCTGCTTAGAGTGATTGATAAATATGGGTTAATGTCAAATTATAAGCTGAACTTAGAAAAATCACAGGCTATGTGCATTTGCGATGCAGGAGGACTTACAACAAAAACTCAAAAAAAAATACTCATTTAACTGGTCGGTAGAAGGGATAGAGTATTTAGGCCTGTTGATCCCACCCGATGGTAAAAACTCCTTAGAACTGAATTGTAATAGAGTTTGTAGAGAGATGGAAATTAATTTTAATAAGTGGAGGCCTCTCACAATCTCGTGGATGGGGCGAATAAATACAATTAGGGCATACGTTATCCCTAAATGGCTATATGTCTTCAGGATGATACCAGGCACGCTAAAATTGGAACAAATCAAAAAAATACAAAAAAAGCTAATGGAGTTCATTTGGATGGGGAAAAGACCAAGGGTTAGTAACAACTTATTATATATGGATACAAACAAGGGAGGACTAGGAATGCCGGCAATGAGAGAGCTCTGGGAGGCCAGTATGTTAATGCATGTCAACCAAATACAAGTGATTACTAATAGGGGAAAGGATTGGTGGCAAATTGAGACAAAGATATCAGATCTGAATAATTTGGAATGCATACTATGGCTAAATGGCCTCAGAAAACGAGATATGGGTGGGAAAATCGCAGGCAAGACTCTTGCGTCTTTGATGGACTTTTGGGGAAAGTTTAAAAAAAGATGTGGGCTGGATAATAAGCTTCTTCCTTCTGCACCTATTGAATCCTTGGGACTCAACATAGTAGATCTTGATATAACAAATTGGAGGCAAGCAGGAATAAATAGAATTGCGGATTTAGAATCAGTAAATAAAACAGCAGATTTTAACATCCTAAGAAATAAATATAATCTCCCGTCTGGGGATCTGTTTAAATTCCTGAGAATTAAGCATTTCGCTCAGGATGGGATTTATAGAGACAAGGGACATGAGGATGAACTGCTTATAATAGATTTATTTGACAACACTTCCAAGAAAAAGATACTGAGGGAATGTACTAGGGCTATAAGACAGTTATATTTAAAACCAACACCCGCGGTGTGGGGAAGTTGGGAAAAGGACCTAAACCCTAACAAGGGTCCAGTAAGAATATACGAGGATAGTTGGTATAAAGCCTGGAAACAAGTAAGGAAACACACACATTGTCTAAACCTACAAGAAACCTATTTCAAAGTTGCCAATAGATGGTACTTGACCCCGGTTAGGCTCAAAAAGATAAATTTAAATAAAGAAGATATATGCTGGAGATGTGGGAAGGACAGAGGGACCCTGTTGCATATGTTCTGGGAATGTGAAAACCTACGGGATTGTTGGAGGGAAGCCTTTTCAGCGATCTCGGCGGTATGTAGCAGAAGGGTGGAGGATACCCCTAGGAGAGCACTACTTCACCAGAATTTGGGGAAAATTGATAAGGTTCATGTTCCTTTGGTTACGCAAATCCTTATAGCAGTAAAAATTGTCATAGCAAGAAGATGGAATAAAGGCGGAAATATCCACTGGGCCGTGGTAAAGAACCAAATAAACCTACAATGTATTATGGAAAAGGGGTATATTCTGAACAGGGGGGAATTGGAGAGGTATAAAAAAACTTGGGAAAAATGGTCAAATTGATAAGCAGCCTGAAGTAATTGCTTGGAACTGCCCGCCGCCCTCCCCTCCCCCTGCTCCAGTCCCGTTGACGCAGAGATAAGTTTGGGGGTTGCCAGACGTCTCCACAAATTTATGTCTATAAATGTTTGTCCCGAATTTGTGACTGATTGTAGCTGGCTGATTGTCCTATTTATATGTTTATATATGTAGAAGTATTATCATGCATACTATGAGATACCCAATGATACGTTCTGTATACTTACCTATAGATTTTATAATACTTATGTATTTGAAAATGTGAAAAATAAAGTTAAAAAAAAAACAAAACAAAAAAAAGAATATACCTATATTTAGCACCATCCATATTTTCCTCAACTCTGACCAGTTCCCCAGTCTCGGCTGCTGAAAAACATCCCCACAGCATGATGCTGCCACCACCATGTTTCACTGTGGTATTGATGGTATTCTTTGGGTGATGTGGTGTGTTGGGTTTGTGCCAGACATAGCATTTTCTTTGATGGCCGAAAAGTTCAATTTTAGTCTCATCAGACCAGAGCACCTTCCTCCATACATTTTGTGAGTCTACCACATGCCTTTTCGCAAACTAAAAATGTGCCATTTTTTTTTCTGAAAGTTATGGCTTTCTTCTGGCCACTCTGCCATAAAGCCCAACTCTATGGAGCATGCGGCTTATTGTCGTCCTATGTACAGATACTCCAGTCTCTGCTGTGGAACTCTGCAGCTCCTCCAGGGTTACCTTAGGTCTCTGTACTGCCTCTCTGATTAATGCCCTCCTTGCCCGGTCCATGAGTTCTTGTGGGCGGCCGTCTCTTGGCAGGTTTGCTGTTGTGCCATGTTCTTTCCATTTGGTTATGATAGATTTGATGGTGCTCATGGGGTTCATCAACGATTTGGATATTTTTTTTATAACTTAACCCTGACTTGTACTTCTCAACAACATTGTCCCTTACTTGTTTGGAGAGTTCCTTGGTCTTCATGGCAGTGTTTGGTTAGTGGTGCCTCTTGCTTAAGAGTTGCAGCCCCTGGAGCCTTTAAAAAAGGTGTGTATATGTAATGACAGATCATGTGACATATACAGGTGGACATCATTTCACTAATTAAGTGACTTCTGAAGGTAATTGGTTGCACCATAGCTTTTTATGGGCTTCATAACAAAGGGGGTGAATACATACGCACATGCCAAATTTCTGTTTTCTATTTCTAAAAATTCGTTTTATGTATATATTTTTCTCATTTCACTTTACCAACTTAGACTATTGTGTTCTGATGCATCATATAAAATTCAGATTAATAAAACATTGAACTTAAGGCTGTAATGTAAAAAATTGGTAAAAAGTCAAGGGGGTGAATACTTTTGCAAGGCACTGTATATATATACTCTTCAATATATTACTTGGATATATTGATCCAAAGAAATTCAAAAAAATTGAGAAATAAAAAATAAACTCTCAAGAATAGCAAGAGACGAAGGAAGAGAAAAATAAAAAAGAGGGTAAGGGAAGAAATGAAAATGATAAAAATAAAAGAAAAGATAGAAGAATAAATCATAACAAAATAGAAGATATATAAATACAGTTGTAATATAAAGACTTATTTAGTAAAGTCAATATATGTATACACATGGCAAACATGTAATGTTATGAAAATGAATGTAATGTAAATTAACTTGTTTGTAAGTTATTTTTCTATTTTGGGATGATTTATTTTACTTTCTCCCTTATTTATTTTTTTGGCTCCTATTTTTTGCATCTTTCTTCTCTCCTTCTCTTTCTTTTAACTTTTTCTTTCTTCTCTTATTTTATTTTCCTATTATTCATTTCTCGTTCTTAATTCTTCTATGTTTTAATTTCTTTTTTTATCATATTTTTATTATTTTAGTTTTTTATGTATCAAAATAGAGATGTTATAGCCCTAGTTTCTACTACTAATATTGCATAAGTGGTTATGTCTACAATATTCAATCAATGTAGCTTGATATCCAGAAATGTTTTGGCCAATATTTATTTACACAAGAATCCCAATATCTAGAACATGTCTGGTGTCATAACAGTAGGCATATGTATTCATGGTCAAATGAAACAGAAACATAATACATTGAATACAAATGAAATACAAAAAACAAATCATAATTACAATAAGTGGAGAACTAAAAATAATCTAGTGGCAGGGGTGGGGTTTTACCAGTGACTGCTAAAATGTTTGATTTAGGATTATAGAAAGGCAGGGTCTGAAGTGATATATCATTTATATGCATACCATATTTGCTTTTTCATATTTAATAATAATGCTAATACAAAACAATTTCTTCTTTTTATTTATTGCCTTCATCTTCCCCTTCACTTTATTCCTCATGGCCTTCTTTATTGCATCACAACTACATCTTTCCACGGCACCGGATTGCCCAGACATCCCTTTCCAAGGCAGCAGAATAATCTCAATGTACCCTATTACCCTTACATTCTTTTATAAAGTACAAGATGGAACATCTATCAATTTCCACAGCACAAGTTTACCCACAGAGCATCAGATTGATCCCACATCCCTGTCCATATTTACTCTGACTATACATAGTCATGACCAAAAATTAGAACAGTTTGCTGCATTTCGATGTTTAGAAAAGCTCAGACTTTTAATACAAATTAAGCCAATTAAATTTTACATAGCAAAGTCAATGAAGCTATAAAATATAGAAACTGGCACCAACAGATAAAGACACACTGGGAATTGTGTATTCTGGGATAAAGTTGCATAGTGATACAACGAGACCAAGTATAGTTCTGTATACATTATCCCCGAAGCCTGCTGACAAAGCTGTTGTAAACAGCAATGCTCCATCTATTTTGAATGCAAAATAAAAACATTACTTTTGAGCTGCAAATAATAATGATTGTAGGTAATTATAGTAAAAGTATTATATGAATACTGTAATACTATTAAACCAGTGTGAAATGGGTTGGGATGAAAAGCATAGTATCACAGGCCCTACAATTTATTTTTCATAATTTTGGTTTTTAAATGTGTAAATTATATATGTAATGAATTCTAGATTAACGTGAAGGTCTTTTATTTTAAAGCTTAGTACCAATGTTTAAATTGCATTTACTGGTTAGACTGTGTTATTGTAGACTTTCTCAATGACAGTAACAGACAGAAGTGGAGATTTCTATGTTTAATGCCCCCAGATAATCTGTATGTCTGTTATGTGCCTGTATGTCAGTTCCACCCCCATTAGTCTTAATTGCCTTCACTTTTTTTTACTACCATCCAGCCACACTTCTCCAGTCCGACATTCCAATGTCGTCACAGTAAATGACTGTAAGTCAGGTGGACCAGGGAGTTGATATCTTGTTTTCTCTTATTACCTGTCACTGATCACCTTGTCTGTTTCTCTGTCTGTCTAATCCCATGGATGCTAAGAGTTCAGAATTTACTAGGACAATCAATTTTATGTTGTTCTGTCCATCAAACTCAGGTCTGTCAGGTATTAATACTGCCTATCAGGGCCAACATTAGGGGTTCAGGTGCACTGCGTGGGCTACCCCAAAGCTTCTCACCCAACATCAGAGGTAAGGAGCAGTGTGCGAGGGAGGGGACATAGGTATTGTGGTTGAGTGGGGTGGGGGTCAAATGGCATTTTAAATGAGAGAGCAGAGGGCATTTTGTGTAAGGTAGAGTGCACTGTGTGGGGAGATAAAAAAAAAACTACAGTTTTAGGTTCCCTGACAACTTCACCAAGTAACATGTCACCCACTTCCCACAGTGCCATTGTTGACTCCAAATTGAAAGCCTGTGCCATAACTATCCCCAAACAGCTTGGCATTGCCATCTTTGTGCCCAGACAGCTTGTCCCTGTTATCTTTGTTACCTAACAGCTTGTTTATGTAATACCCCTGAATAAAATATGAAGTGTATTCAGTTGGCACAGAATTCACCCTTTGCTCTGTACTCATGCACTCTGCATCGCGGGTTGGCATACAGACATACACAGTCCAAAATAGGATAATTGAGCTCCAACAGTATTCATAAAAGGAGTTTGATTTCCCGTGGGGAGTAAAGTGGCATATTAGCACCTTTGCAATGCACGGCACTTGCGTCCCATAAGATGCAGGCACCAAAACACTGTTTTTGTGTTCCTGACCCTAATCACAAGTTGAGAGGTTACACAAAGTGGTCTCATCTTACCGCTGTTATCCTAGCGTCTTTTGGGACCTTTAAATTAGGACAGCATAGCATGTCCTAGTTTCACAAGGGGTTTCAAACAGGTTGTTATTATTATTATTATTATCATTATTATTGTCTATGATAGTGGTGGCACAGTTCAGCATTAAATCCTCGCAGGTCACAACCTGTTTTAATCAGCCATTCCCAAAAATAAAGGCCTGACTTTTCCTTTAAAAAAAAAAATGGTACTGGAAAATGTATCCTGCCTGTATGTACTGATTGTAGCCCTACAGCATTTGTCTTCAGTATTGCCATTTAAGCAGAAAAATGGTAATAGCACACTGCTGATTATTAAAGGAAAGATATAAAAAAGACATACTGCAGACCTGTGTATGCTTTTTATGGGCATCCTTTATTACACTGTGCACTGCCTATTCAAACCTATAAATACAGCCAAAGCTCAGAACGAATGTTCTCAACACCCAACAAAACAATGAATGGCATGAATATGGTCTTCACCTATATCCTTCTTTGCAGTCTATCAAACACTTATTTAGTATTGCTATAAAATCCTAGAAATCACAGAACAATTTTTATTTTTCTAAAGTTGCAAGATTAGTCACAATGATCTAGTTCAGCTTTCATTTCACAACATCGTCAAACTGTGCGGCTTCTCAGTCAGAGGTAAAAAGAGACACAGCTGCACATAAATCAATAAGTAAAAAGCAGACAGGCAGTCAGCCAGCTGCAACACAGTGGGAGGAGATGAGGCACCTCTATAATACAAGAGACTAATTAGACACAGTATATGCATTATAAATGCAAAATGACAGCAAATCTACAAAACACGCCAAAAATAAAAAAATAATAATATAAACTCTTTTTTTTGCAACCAACAGAAGTTCTTTCTGGGATAAGATTTATTTATTTATGTGCAAACTACAAAATAAACCTTTTGATTGCCAAAGACACTAGACTGCCTTTTTAATCCTTTTGGTACATAAAGTATGGTGACAAGAGTCTGGCTTTGACCTGTAATTTTTACATGGTGGTTTTTAACTTGGGCCCCATGGGCTCTGATTGCCTGTGGCCTCAAGTTTTCTGCTTCAGGGTGATTTTGATTAACCTCTGGTAGCCTCAGGGTCCGCTCAATCTCTTAGGGTATTTGGCTTTTAGGGTGATTGCACCAACAGAGCTTTAACACTTATTTCAATGAATAGACACCAGGAACTCTGGCACTCGTTAGCCTATTTTAGCCATGCTCAACAGCACATAACTAAATGCAACTCATCCTTACTTGCGTGAGAGGACATAGTCTTAAATTAGAGGGGCAACGATTTAAACATAGAAACATAGAATGTGTCGGCAGATAAGAACCATTCGGTCCATCTAGTCTGCCCAATTATTTTTTTTTTGAGTACTTTTATTAGTCCCCCGTTCCCGGTCTTATAGCTAGGATAGCCTTGTGTCTATCCCACGCATGCTTAAAATCCTTGACTGTGTTTACCTCTACCACTTCTGCTGGCAGGCTATTCCATACATCCACTACCCTCTCAGTAAAGTAATACTTCCTGATATTACTTTTAAATCGTTGCCCCTCTAATTTAAGACTATGTCCTCTAGTTGTGGTATTTTTTCTTCTTTTAAATATACTCTCTTCCTTTACTGTGTTGATTCCCTTTATGTATTTAAATGTTTCTATCATATCCCCCCTGTTACGTCTTTCCTCCAAGCTATACATGTTAAGATGCTTTAACCTTTCCTGGTAAGTTTTATCCTTCAACCCATGAACCAGTTTAGTAGCCCTTCTCTGAACTCTCTCCAAAGTATCAATATCCTTCTGGAGATACGGTCTCCAGTACTGCGTACAATACTCCAAGTGAGGTCTCACCAGTGCTCTGTACAATGGCATCAGCACTTCCCTCTTCCTACTGCTAATACCTCTCCCTATGCAACCAAGCATTCTGCTAGCATTTCCTGCTGCTCTATTGCATTGCCTACCTACCTTCAAGTCCTCTGAAATTATTACTCCTAAATCCCTTTCCTCAGATGTTGAGGTTAGGACTGTACCAAATAGTCTATATTCTGCTTTTGGGTTTTTACGCCCAAGGTGCATAATCTTGCACTTGTCCACATTAAATGCCAGTTGCCACTGCTCTGACCATTTTTCTAGTTTATCCATATCATTTGCCATTTGGCTTATCCTTCCATGAATATCAACCCTGCTGCAAATCTTTGTATCATCAGCAAAAAGACATACTTTGCCAACAAGACCTTCTGCAATATCGCTAATAAAAATATTAAAGAGAATGGGACCAAGAACAGATCCCTGAGGTACCCCACTAGTAACAAGACCTTGCATCGAATATACCCCATTGACTACAACCCTTTGTTGCCTGTCACTCAGCCATTGTCTAATCCATTCAACAATATTGAAATCCAAACTCAAAGATTTCAGTTTATTGATAAGCCTTCTATGTGCGACAGTGTCAAAAGCCTTACTGAAATCTAGGTAAGCAATGTCTACTGCACCACCCTGATCTATTATTTTAGTTACCCAATCAAAAAAATCAATAAGATTAGTTTGGCATGATCTCCCTGAAGTAAACCCATGCTGTCTCTGATCTTGAAATCCAAGCGACTTTAGATGTTCAACAATCCTATTCTTTAACAAGGTTTCCATTATTTTCCCCACTACTGAAGTAAGACTTACTGGTCTATAGTTGCCCGCCTCCTCCCTACTACCTTTCTTGTGAATGGGCACAACATTAGCTAATTTCCAATCTTCTGGAACTACTCCCGTTAACAATGATTGGTTAAATAAATCTGTTAACGGTTTTGCTAGTACACCACTAGTTCTTTTAATAACTTTGGATGTATCCCATCAGGTCCCATCGACTTATTTGTCTTTACTTTAGACAGCTGAAGTAAAACCTCTTCCTCTGTAAACTTACATGCATCAAAAGACTCATTAGTCTTTTTCCCTAAATGAGGTCCCTTACCCTCATTTTCATTTGTAAAAACTGAACAAAAATATTCATTAAGGCAGTCTGCTAAGCCTTTATCCTCTTCTACATAGCATCCTTCTTTTGTTTTTAATCTAACTAATCCTTGTTTTACTTTCCTTTTCTCATTTATGTATGTAAAAAATGTTTTATCCCCCTTTTTCACTGACTGGGCTATAGTCTCTTCTGTGTGTGCTTTGGAAGCTCTTATAGCTTTCTATCTTCCTCACTCTGAGTATTTTTATAATTACTAAATGCTAGCTTTTTATTTTTTACTATTTTAGCCACCTCTGCAGAGTACCACAGTGGTTTCTTCAATTTTTTGCTCTTACTGACAAGCCTTATGCAATTTTCTGTTGCCTTCAGTAGTGCAACTTTTAGATAATCCCATTTCTCCTGGACTCCATTTACCGTATTTGCTCGATTATAAGACGACCCTGATTATAAGACGACCCCCCAAACTTTGTATATTCCTTTAGGAAAAAAACTAAAAGCCTGAATATAAGACTACCCTATAGGAAAAAAAAAGTTTAACTTGTATATATGTAAATTGCTTTTTAATATGTAATAAAAAATTGATATTATACAAATGTATTTCTTGTTTTTATTTCCTTGCGGCCTCTCTCCCTCCCCCCTCCAGTGTAGTCTCTCTCTCTATCTCCCCCTCCCTCCCCTAGTCTCTCTCTCTCTATCCCCTCTCTATCTCTCTCCCCCTCTCTCTATCCCCCCCTCTCTCTCTCTCTATCCCCCCCTCTCTCTCTCTATCCCCCCCCTCTCTCTCTCTATCCCCCCTCTCTCTCCCCCCCCCCTCTCTCTATTCCCCCCCCCCTCTCTCTCTCTATTCCCCCCCCCCCCTCTCTCTCTATCCCCCCCCTGTCTCTCTCTATCCATCTCCCCCCTTTCCCTGGTGGCTAGTGGGGGCAGCTGGGGGATGTCTGCACTATACGTGCAGATATCCTCCATGCTGCCCGACACCTCCGTCTATTATAACGGACAGCTGGTCCGTCATAATAGACGGAGGTGTCGGGCAGCATGGAGGATATCTGCACGTATAGTGCAGACATCCCCCAGCTGCCCGCTTTTCCCTGGTGTCTAGTGGGGCAGCAGAGGAAGTCTGCGCGATGAGCGCAGACCTCCCCTGCTGCCGCCCGGCACGCTCGCCGGGACTTCTGTGACGAAAGCGGAAGTTCCCGGCTTCTTCACAGAAGCCCCGGCGGTCGTGCAGGGCGGAAGCAGGGGAGTCTGCGCTCATTGCGCAGACATCCCCTGCTGCTAGAGAGGGGGATCCAGGTCCCCTGCAGCTCTGCTGGGGACCTGGATCCCAGTCTTATAGTCTGACCTCAATTTGAGGTCAGATTATAAGACGACCTCGAATGTAAGACGAGGGGGATTTTTCAGAGCATTTGCTCTGAAAAAAACCTCGTCTTATATTCGAGCAAATACGGTAATTTGCTCCAGTCTGATAATGACTCCTTCACACCTAATCTAATTTTAGAAAAGTCTGGTTTTTTTCTATTTTGTGTGGTGTGACTGGGTCACTGTTCTTATATTAAACCACACTGTCTGGTGATCACTAGATCCTAAACTTTCACCTACAGTAATATCTGATAACAAATCTCCATTTGTGAACACTAAGTCTAGTATGGCCTGCTTTCGAGTTGGCTCCTCCACTACTTGTTTTAGAGATAATCCCAGTAGGGAGTTTAGGATATGCGTACTCCTGGCGCAAGTAGCTGTTTTGTATTTCCAGTTCACATCAGGAAGATTAAAGTCACCCATGATGATCACTTCTCCCTTCATTGTCATTTTAGCTATTTCCTCAACTAGTAGATTATCTAACTCCTCTATTTGTCCAGAGGGCCTATAAATCACACCTACCCGAGTTACCATATGATTACCAAATTCTAATGTAACCCAAACTGACTCTATGTTCGCCTCACTAACTTGTATTATGTTACATTTTAAGCTATCCCTTACATACAGGGCCACCCCTTCCCCTTTTTTACCTTCTCTGTCTTTTCTATATAAAGAGTACCCTGGTATTGAAATGTCCCAGTCATGTTTTTCATTATACCATGTCTCAGTAACAGCCACTAAATCTACATTCTCAGTTGCCAATATTGCCACAAGTTCATGGATCTTATTCCCTAAACTGCCAGCATTTGTAGACATGACCCTAAGCTTATCATTTTTCAGCACACTGACTACAGGTAACTTCTGTACCTTTTTTGGGGGGCAATTGGATTGATGTTTTATAGCCATTTTGCCCCCCTCTTTTAGTTTAAAAACCTCCTAGCAAAACCTCTGAACTGCTCACTGAGAACATTCGTTCCCTTTAGAGAAAGATGCAAACCATCTTTTTTGTACAGTTCCTTTCTATCCCATAGTGAACTTCCATGAGAAACAAAGCCAAATCCTTGCTCCCGACACCATTCTCCAAGCCACAAGTTGAAGTCCGTAATACGCATCAGTCTATCATTCTGAATGTTATGCACAGGCATAACTTCAGAAAAGGACAGTGTGGACACAACCTGCCGTATATCATTGGATGTAGATCTCTACATTTTTTACAGAGCGACTATTACATTAACATCAGGGTGGTCAGTCACTCATTCTTGGCTAGTGAAGAACATACGAGGTAAACAGCAGCCAAGGCTGCTGTCCTTATGCCCAACATTAGAAGATCACATCACAAATAATGACTCTGATCATGTATTGACCAATTAGATTAACAAACTTGTATATACAAGCCCTAATGCCACCATAACTTAGAGGTGTGGAGGGATCACATCATACAATAGCATGTCAAGCACAGACCAAGTTTCTCACTCAAGTAAGTGGTAAACCTACCCTGAAATTCCCAGGGGGTAACATCTTTAAAACATGGTAATGCATATTTCAGTATGTAACCTTTCATCCATTTGCCTGGTTAAAAGGGACAGTTCTTCACTCAAACCTAAAGGTCTGTAGCTTTTTTTTGTGTAAACTAAGGAGCCATCCCTCTCAACCACTCTTTTCAAATATCTACTGTTGTCTTGTTATTGACATAAATAGATCTTGCTTTAATGCCACCAACATCTCTGAGGGAAGTCTGTAGGTGTATGATCTGCACAGGTTCCTGTGCAACACATGTTCACAATGCAAGCAAAGCATTTGAGATATTTTGATTGTGGCTTTTTTCCACTACAAATTCTGGAAACCTCAGTTGTATTTAGAATACATATTTTTTTATAATTATGTGTTGGACTGTCTCAAAGGCCACTCAGCACAGTGCTTGTTCTTGTGCTGCTATGATCAGTGTCTCACAGCTCTCTCTCACTCTGAGTTCAGTCCTTTCCACCTTAGCTATCTGTCGATGGTACATCCCATGCAGAGTCTTGACTTGCCATGGCACTTTCTCTATTTGATCTTCTTTCCATGTCTGTTGCACAGTCTCTGTGTATTGGACTTGAGGTGGAAAACCCTGTACATTGTGAGGAACTTTCAGGTCTTCACATTGGCAGCTTTTAGGTCTTCCTTTGGCCTGCTCACAATACTGGCAGGGTACCTGATGACTGGCAGGGCGTACGTGTTGATGGCATAGATCGTGTTCTTCCCATTGAACTGCCTCTTCTGAATCTGTCTTATCCTTTGGTGGTACTTGGATGTTGCTGTTGTCCTTAGTGTCCTGTTGACTTTCTATAGTGCCAGGCATTCACAGATCCATGTGTGTGCCATTGAGTCATAGACTTAGTCAATCCAGGCTGTGCTCAGGTTGGTCTGTCTAGACCTGGAGTCTTGGGCGACTGCTCTGTCTATGACCAACTGGTGTTGTTCCCAATGCATTTCTGGTATGGTCCTGTAGCTTGGCGGCTACGATGCCTGATAGGACTTTCCCTTCTGTATTTTGACCAGCTGACTAACTCCAAGTGCCTTGATCTTAGCCTCCACCCTCAGTTTCCAGGGGGATATGTATTGTTGTTCTTCTTACGGCAACTGCAGTGTATACCGTTTAATTGGTTTGAGTTGGGAGTAGGGGTTGTTATGAGGGCTCTATTGGCATCTTCTAGCATATTATCTGATGGTACTTCTCTACTGAGCTTTGGTAATTGGTCTCAGCTAGTAACTAGTTTAACCATGATCTTATTTCTCATGTTAGATGCTGTGCCTTGTAATGGCAGAGGAAGCAATGAAAATCCAGCTTGTGATGTTTGCTTCACATCCAAGTGTTCTTCTGGGTCTTCTTTCATCAAATCTAATGAGTAGCTAATCCATCTCAAGATGTGAGAGCAGCTTCCTCTTTACAAGTGTTGGGTAACTAGCCGTTTGTTAGTTAGGTCTTCTCTTCATCCTCTTCATCCTACGTCACCTCAAACGTATCATATATCACCTCTCATTTGGTATGCTGTTGTAGTGGGGATTATAGATAATTAACAAAATTCTCCCTATAGAATAGCATTGATTTTACTATTGGAGTATGCAGTGCCCCCCATTATAGAGCACATCGGTTCACCCAATTTAATCAACAACTGTTTCTTGATTTCTAATGGTACATGAATAAAAATAGTTAAACGGATCTTTGGGGGGAAAGTAGGTTGTTGATCTAGTCTTATGGTGCTGAAATTTTTTTTTTTTTAAGCTATTATTGGATAACTTGTTAATTACCAAGTTTCCACTTCCAGCATGTATGAGTCACTAAGAAACTGATGAAGTCTAACCCACCTGACCCCTTTAGCTATGATTTTCATTCCTCTGCAGCACTGAAAGCCAGGTTAAGACCTAATGAAATTATTTTTTTTCATTTTCCAGTTCAAAACTGAAACACTGTTACTGGTCATCATTAAATCTTTCTGTACATTTTGTGGAGCTGACCTAGTATAAGTAATGTTCCTGATGGTACAGTATACTAAAGACTATCTTGATGCAAAAATAAAATAAAATATAAAAGTAAATTACATGGCTAGTTGTTGGTATAGAAACGCAGCTGACATTTCTACATCTACCACCAGCCATGTAATTTACTTTTATATTTTATGCTGAGATTTCTTCAATAAATCTATTATTTTTTTGCATCAAGAGAGAACCTTTCTCCCTTATTTTTCTTACAGTCTATGGAGGAGGTATGACAGCTTTTGGAAGGTGGCAGGTCCAAGCAAAAAGGGAGGTGTGCAAGATTTTTTTACTTTTACTTTTTGTTTTTTTGCCTCAATAGTTTACTAAAGGTCAACAGACTAAATGCTAATAATAATAATAATAATAATAAAGTAATCTAGCCATACTTCTGGCAGCTAACTTTGGCCTAATTACTAAACATTTTTAATACTTTTATTGCCTTCCATATGCACCTACTAGTGTGGACTTCTTTGTAGCTGACCCTTGGTAATTTTGAGAGCATCAGTTTTATATGGGCGAACACCAGACATTAATTAGTTGGTTTGGCGTTATACCTTGTCTTTTTTAAAGGGCAAACCAACAGTGAAATTAGGGTGCTTGAGCCGGGGGCTCCACTGATCCTCCACACGATGGAAATGAAGAAACACATGCAGCCCAGCATAAATCAGGTGAATTGGAGTTTATTGCGAACAGGTGGCAACGTTTCGACTCACTGGGTCGATAAAGACCCAGTGAATTGAAATGTTGTTATCTGTTCGGAATAACCCCAAGTATAATTTTATCAAACATAAAAAAATGATGCACCATAATTATATTTTGTACCTCATGGTGTAGTCAGTCCATTTAAACATATTTCATAGATTACTAACAGAGTATTACTACGAGTTGTAGTTAATAAACATTATTTGGAATACCGTATTTGCTCGAATATAAGATGACCCTGATTATAAGACGTCCCCCCAAACTATGGATATTCTTCTAGGAAAAAAACTAAAAGCCTGAATATAAGACTACTCTATAGGAAAAAAGTTTAACTTGTATATATTTACATGTAAATTGCTTTTTCATATTTAATAAAAACGTATGATATAAAAAAAATGCATTTCTTGTTTTTATTTACCTTTTATGTGCCAATGCTCCCCCCAATGGTGTCTCTCTCCACCACCCTCCCCCCAATGTTGTCTGTCTCTCTCCCCCACCCTCCCCCCACCACTGTCTGTCTCTCCCCAACCCTCCCCCAGTGTTGTCTGTCTCTCCCCCACCCTCCCCCCAAGTTGTCTCTCTCTCTCCCCCACCCTCCCCCAATGTTGTCTGTCTCTCCACCCCTCCATCCCCCAATGTTGTCTGTCTCTCTCCCCCACCCTCCCCCCCAATGTTTTCTGTCTCCTCCCTCCTAGTGGGGGCAGCCGGGGGATGTCTGCACGATAGGACCCGGCTACATCATAGAAGTCCCAGCGGTCGTGCCGGGCGGCAGCGGAGGATGTTAGCGAGAGGGATCCAGGTCCCCTGCAGCTCTGTGGGGGACCTGGATCCCAGTCTTATAGTCTGATCTCGATATGAGGTCAGATTATAAGACGACCTCGAATATAAGACGAGGGATCTTTTTAAGAGCATTTGCTCTGAAAAAAACCTTGTCTTATATTCGAGCAAATACGGTACATTTCCCCCATACAATTACAACAGATTGGATACTTTCCTCTGATACATTCTTCATAGAGTTAATATTTTTCCCTCCAGACTGAGGAACGGGATGCATTTAAGAACTCCGTAGAGTGAGATAATAAAAAAAAGACGCTTTGAATTATAGAGAAATTAGTTACTGGGATAGCCTTGGAGAATGACATTGATGATAAAAGTGAGAATGCCTAATACATTCCAATGTCCTTTGCTTCTGATAATTGAGCCTACTCTCTGTACACTACATTGAGTATCAAACTTTTGCATTTAAGATTAATATTTTTTTTTCTCTGGAATCAAGATGTACTGGATTTTCAGTCTGCAGAAGTCATGATATTGAGGATTAACAACTTTGACATGTCATTAATTAAAAGGCTATAGAAGCCACTTGGCTAACTTTGTAATATTAGCACACAAACCTAAGGGTGAATTTTAATATATGCAGCAGGAAGATTCCTAGTGTTCTTTTGCTGTGTATTATGTACCACACGTCAATTACTTAATCTATTTGTATCCCTTATTAATTGCAGGTTAAACTTCTCCTGGGAAAATAGGACCAGTAATGCAATAGTCTATTATTTATGCAAAATACCCAAGTCCTCAGAAGGAGCAACTATTATATCTAGTAAACTAGTATGGGAGCTGACCTGCTTTAGCAAGTGATGGATGACCTGTTATAAACACTACAGCTGCTTAATATCACATCCCAGATAAAAGACAACTAAGTAACAAAATGGGGGCACTGCTAAAGCAGATCTCATTTGTTTTTTAATGAGCATGAGATTAATACAAAATGTGTTAAACCAGTATCAGACAGAATAATTTAGTTTAAAACAAAAATTGCATATGTTTATTATCATTTCAAAAAGGTAGAAAAAAGGTGTTTTTAAATATGGGTTAGATATAAGTAAATTTGAAGAGGTTGGCATTCTATTTTTACAGTGCTCTTTCTCAGCTTTAGGTCTCTGTTAGCTAAATATTGGAAAGGGAAATTACCTCAAGAAGCTTTCTGGGGAATGACTTATGCCATTAGAAATACCTTAGCCCCTTAGTGACAAGACATTTTGACCTTGACTTTCCCTTGGTGACAATGACTGTTTTTACATTTCTGGGGTGATTGTGTTTAGCTGTTATTTTCTTCTCTCTCACATACTGTACCCACACAAATTATATGTTGTTTTCATCGTCATAAGAAGGGTTTTCATTAGAAACCATTATGTTCATCATATCTTATAATTTACTACAAAAAAAATCATAAAATATGATGAAAACATAAAAAAAAAAACTTTTTCTAACTTTGACCTAAAATATAATTTACACAAATACAATCATTAAAAAAGACCCCATCTAAATAGTTTCTAAAAGTTGTCCCAAGGTCAGAAATATGCATGTTTCCATATTTTTCTGCATTTTTTGCGAGTTATGGGGCAAAAACCAAAAATAGTGTTTTTTCCCTATATTGACCCTTTGACCCAACCCTAAATTTAACCCCAACTCTAACCCTTATGCTATCCCTTAATATATTTTAGTTTTAATTTAATTTTAACCCTATCCCTTAGGGTTAAAATTAAATAATTTTTAGCATAACAGCTAATCTAGCCCTAATCCTAGTTTTAAGATAATTAAAGGTTTTTTTTTTACATTGCAATGTTGCTGACTGCTGGTTGATCGCGAAAACCACTTGTTTCGCCACAGGGCATGTCAGGCACGTCCATTGTCAGGAACGCAGTTCCCGGAAGGACGTGCCTGACACGTCCATTGTCGAGAAGGGGTTAATTAATGTAGAATTATAACTGGAAAATGTAGTGCCCCTAGTGGGAGGATAAAATACTTTTGATAGTACATGCCAGTTTATCTTCTCATTGGCCATTGGCAGCTACCATGTTTCCCTGGGAAGCCTGGTCAAGTCAGCAACCGTCTCTCTTCTAGTGCAGGGAGAGACCTTGGTTTTCAAAGGGGAACAACAGAGGTGATATTTACTGGAGAGAGACCCCCACTGTTTGCAGATCCAAATCAGATGAGTGGGTGATAGTACTGGTGTGCAAAAGCCTCCTGACTGGCTCTGCCTCAGATCTGAGGGAGAGAGCCCTGAGTAAACTTGTGTGTTTTTCTAAACATACACATATGGTTTACTTTCAAGTAGTTGTCCTTTAAGTATTGTTATGGAAAAGATACATAGGTCTAACAAGATTTAAACCCTCTTTTTCACCTTCTAATATTAGTCAGAGATGGCCTGGCTTTAGATGCATATTAGAAGGATTCCATCACCTAAACATTGTTTGCACTGTAAGTATACAGAGTGAAAAGTTATATATACACTCTGTCAGCTGAATTGGAAGCAAATGCAGAAACTAAGAGAAAAATGTGTTTTTAAATGTGTCTGTGTGGTCTCCCTTTTATGACCTCATATTATGCCTTCACAATTCATTAATTTAGTAAAGAATGTGTCATTTGTTTACAGGGCTTTCTCACAGGCCTCATGCAGCAAACAGCTAGAATACAGACTATTTGATAGTCCACAGGCACCAGCCAACAAACAGATTTAATCTACAAGTAGCCAGATATCAGTACAAAGACAAGAGAGAAGTACTGAAACAATAAAACTACTGTACCATTATTAACAATTTATAATGATTAGAGAGGGGTTCATCTCAGATTTTGCACAGATGCATTTAATCATAACCTTTTGCTTAATAATATATTTTTTATGGATAGAATTGGCATCCTGGAAGTCCACTTCGTCTCCTAATTTCTAAATTGGAGAAGAAATCTAGAACGGAGCTATGGATATTTATTTGACTAGGTTGATTGGGCTTAAATCATGGGTTTCCTACCATTTTGTTCTCATTTAGAATGTATATAATGAGGTATTTTCTGTTCCTGAGAATTTTCTCTCTTGAGTTTGATTGAGTACACGGTTAAATATGCCAGATGATAATATTCTCCTCTCTGATTGGTTGTGTGGCACATAACAGACACGTGCATTGTCATTGGGCCATCTCTATGTGCTGTAACAGAGCTATTCTTTGAATGGTGCACCATTCCAATTAGACTTTTTTAAAGAGGGAGAAGCCGTAGTGCTTTCTGTTTGAATGACTGCACAGACACTCAACCTCCCAAGCTGCACCCCCGGCGTCCTGATTCAAGGTATGACCTTGACTTATGACTAAGCGTGGCAACACGAAAAACGCGTCAGGTGGTCCTCCCCCTGCGTTTTGACTTACCAGTCCATGGATGTTATTCATCTCATCTGTATGCATAATTTTCAAAGATAATAAAGCACCTTATTTTTCACCATCCTGGAGCGTGGAGTGCACACCTTTTTGCTACTTCTGTGTATACATATTGTGTCTGTTCAGCGCTGTGGAAGCACCCACCCTTCATGTGTTGGATTGTGTGGCGTGGAGCCGGATTGTGAGCCTTTTTTCTTCAAACAGAAGTTATCACACATACAGATTCCCTGGTCATATGTCACGGAGTGCTCACAGGTAGGGGCTACTCTGGAACAGGGCAGGATCCAGACTGAAGCTGGATTGGGAAGGTGCCACACTGGGGGAGTACTAGTCGAGGGCCAAGCAAGGGAAGGGTTGCCACTCTGTGGTGGATACACTATGTGGCCGAGCTAGGGAGGGATGCCACTCTGTGGGGGATACCACTATGTGGCCGAGCTATAGAGGGATGACACTCTGTAGCGGATACCACTATGTGGCCAAGCTATAGAGGGATGACACTCTGTGGGGGATACCACTATGTGGCCGAGCAAAGGAAGGGTTACCACTTTGGGGAGAGCCACTCTGTGGCCAAACGAGAGAGGGTTGAACAAGGTACACGTATGCAAAACAAAGGTAGGAATGAGCATAGGTAATAAGCAAGACAGAGAGGAAAGCAAAAGCAGGAGCAAGCACAGAGAATAAACAAGCAAGCAAACCAAAAGTATACTGAGATCACTAGAACAGCTTGGATTATTCTGCAAACTATGTGAGGCCTTACAGTGCGGATCCTGCTGCAGGGATTTGATGAGGCCAATTTGGATCCTGCTGAAGGGATTTGATGTGGTTAATCAGATGAGGCAAAGTTGAGTAGCCTCAGTCTGCCACAGAAAATGTAGCTGATGCTCAAAGTGAGCGTCAGCTACACTTTACCAAAAAACCTGCAGGACTCTATTGACCATTCTGACAGTAACAGCTCATCGCGGCTCCCCGCAATGAACGATGCTGTAGATCCCGCTGCAGGGACTTGGAGCAGGATCCCCAGTTTCAAATGAGGCCACTTTGAGTGAAGGCTGTGGGACTCCAGCAAACCATGGTGAGAGCCATTAGCTACAAATGGAGTAAACTTGGAACGGTGGTGAGCCTTTTCTGGTGTGGCCGACCTTCCACTTCCAAGAGTTCAAAGACTACTCATCTAGGATGTCACAAAATAACCTAGACTAACATCTAAAGAACTATAGGTTTCAGTCATCTCAGTTAAGGTCAGTGGTCATGATTCATCAATAAGAAAATACTGGGCAATAATTACATCCATGGGAGAGTGTCAAGGCAAACACCACTGCTGAACAAAAAAACAACATAAAGGCTCGTCTCTCATTTGACCAAAATTTTTTTTGATGATTCCCAAGACTTGGAATAATTGATGGATCCTGGGCAAGAATTTGCTTGGCCACATGGACCATACCCCCCTCTCACTGGCATGCAATCACACCCTCCACCTCAAAGAAAACACACAATTGTTGCCTACAATATGTAAGTGCTCTCTAATATCCAGGTATACTTTTGTAATAAAGGCACTGTTTATTGCAGCATGTTTATTGCTGTGTATAATTAGTATATACCGTATTTGCTCGAATATAAGACTAGGTTTTTTTCAGAGCAAATGCTCTGAAAAATCCTCCTCGTCTTACATTCAAGGTCTTCTTATAATCTGACCTCAAATTGAGGTCAGACTATAAGACAGGGATCCAGGTCCCCTGCAGAGCTGCAGGGGACCTGGATCCCCCTCTCTAACAGCAGGGGAGGTCTGCGCGATGAGCGCAGACACCCCTGCTTCCGCCCGGCACGACCGCCGGGGCTTCTATGAAGAAGCCGGGGGAGGACACAGATAGACAAGGGGGGGGACAGAGATAAAAGGGGAGGGGGGGATAGAGAGAGACAAAGGGAGGGGGAGAGGGGAGGACACAGACAGACAAGGGGGGGGACACAAACAAGGGGAGGGAGGGGGACAGAAAGAAAAGGGGAGGGGGGAGAGATAGAGACAAGAGAGAGAAGTTTTGGGGGAGAGAGAGACAACGCTGGGGGGGGAAAGACAGCTGGGGGAGTGGGAGAGAGGCCGCATTGGCACATAAAAGCAAATAAAAACAAGAAATGCATTTGTATAATATACATTTTTTATTAAATATTAAAAAGCAATTTACATATATACAAGTTAAACTTTTTTCCTATAGGGTAGTCTTATAATCAGGCTTTTAGTTTTTTTCCTATAGGGATGCACAAATTTGGGGGGGTCGTCTTATAATCAGGGTCGTCTTATAATCGAGCAAATATGGTAATTGAGTTGTATTAAATGTACCAATGGAACAAAATGTATATATGGCTGCAAAATGTATACCTTATTATGCAACACTGTAATAAAAATACTCAGTGCCTATATTACAAAAGTATACACTGATATTAGTAGGCAGCAATTAACATTAAATTACAGCTATGTTACAGTAATGAAATATGGCACTGATATTACACAGGGCAAATATTATACATCTGTCTCTGTCTCTCTCTGTCTCTCTCTCTCTTAACACAGCACCATACAGTACCCACAGCACTTGCCATGCACTTATATTGCACCCACAGCAAATGGAAAAACGGGTATTCCTGGCACTGCAGAATCAGCGTGAGGACTACATGTAAAATGACAATGTAATGAATAAAAGAGTTAAGCAAATAAATTCCCAATTGTGGTGCTGCTTGTGTACAGTTATGGAGACACATAAGCGCAAACACCAGGGAGGCATATAGTGTAGTATTTATTACAAATATAAAAGATGTCACAGATATGCCACAGTTTATCCATGAAATATGCCATAGTTTGCCCATTAAAATATTCCACATTTCATCCATTATAATATCCCACTGTTACTTTGCTCATTAAAATGTTCCACTGTTTTTCTATTAATATGCCACAGCCAGGATGTCCATTACTATATCACTGTTAGTTTTCCCATTAATATGGCACTGCCAGTTTTCCCATTAATATTCCACAGCTGGTTTTCCCGCTAATATGCCACTGTTAGTTGCCCCATTAAAATACCACTGTTAGTTTGCCCATTAATATGCCACTGTTAGTTTGCCCATTCCTATGTCACAACCAGTTGACCCAATAAAAAAAGGCTGCTGCCCTAGTGTGACAGTCTCCATGTGAGACGTCATGCGGGCAGTGGACCCATGTTTTGGCCACTGGGCAGCTGCTTTGGGCCCCCCTGGAATGACTGTGCTCTGTGATGCTGCCCCATTTTCCCTGTGTTAAAGACTGCACTGAATAGATCAGAATAATCAAAGTGAAAGTTTTGGAGTGGCCTAGTTAAAGTCTTGACTTGAATCTGGTTGAGATGTTGTGGTTTGACCTTAAACAGGCAGTTCATGCTCAAAAACCCTCCAATGTGAAGGATTAAAACAATTCTGCCAAGAAGAGTGGGTCAGAATTCCTCCGCAGTGATGTAAAAGATTCATTAGCAATTATTGGAATTGTTTGATTGCAGATTTTGCTGCCAAGGGTGGTAACAAATTATTAGGTTTAGGGGAAAAACTACTTTTTCACATGGGTGCTGTAGGTTTTGAATAACTTCAATAAATAAAATGATCATTTAAAAAGTTGTATTTTGTTTTTACTTATGTTGTCTTCAGGGCCGGTGCAAGGATTTTTGCCACCCTAGGTGAAGATGGACTTTGCCACTCCCAAAGTGTTACCATTTCAGAGGTGGTATAGTCAAGCTCAGTCTATAGTTAGCACAGATACAGGTACAGCATAACTCCCATTAGCATTCAGTTGGTTGTACAGAATAGCTCTAATCAATGTAGAGTTAGCCACACAGATAATTATACTTTAAGTGGTACAGCATAGCTCCCATCAGAATATAGTTAGGCAGCACCTGTCTGAATAAACTTTATTGTCCCAATTTAATATTAAAAAATTAAATATGCCACATACAGAAGCCTGTTAAAAGCATAACCTTTTAACCTTTTCTGTCCCCCATGTTCCTTTCTGTCCCTGTCAGTATCCTGGGCATCCGCGTTACACTTGCAGGGGAGCGTGTCTCTGTGCCTGACGGCGTCCTTGCATTGGTCGCAGGAGAGGGGAATGTGCTACCTGAGCAGAGGGGCGGAGCCTGTATTGACAGCCCTATAAAACCCCCTAACACACTTCATTCTTTGCTTGAATATTGAGCTGCTAAGTGTGGTTCTCCCTGCTTAGTTCCCAACTCACCCCGTGTTTGTCCCTCTGATACCTGACCTAGGCTTGTTTCTGGACTTGGAATTCTCCAATCCTGTCCCAGCTTGTTATTCGTTTTGACACTGCTCTCCCTGCCCCGACTCTGGCTTGTCTCCGTTTTGCATCTCTGCTGCCTGCATTGAACCCTTGCTTATCTGTACCATTCTTGTGGCCCATTTGTCAATACCCTGCTCTACGCTCCCAAATACAGACCTGACAGTCCCCATGATTATTTGTATGTCCCCCATGTTCCTTTTCTGTTCCCCCATGCTCTCCCCCATGTTTTTCTTGCACCCACCTGCTCTTTATGACTTTCCTTTTCAGCTCCCAGTCTCCAGTCTGAGGGGAGGAGTCATGTGATCCTATCCTACACATGACCCCCCCCCCCCCTGCCGCGCACTTACGATGAAATTCCTGAGTCCTCCATATCTCCTCCGTTATTATACATAGGGGGTGAAGAACTTGCAGCTACCCAGCATAATAGCCGGGTGCTGTGTCCGGACGACAGGGGGAGAACTTGGCCCACGCTGATTCAGAGTTTGTCTCTCCTGCCTCCGCAACTGTAGACTGCGGGGGTTGCTTTGAGTACCCCCTGTGGGTCTGCGCCCTAGGCTGGTGCCTACCTTGCCTATAGGTAGCGCCGCCCTGATTGTCTTTGTCTTATATTAAAATGGGTTTGATGATTTGAAACATTTAAATGTGACACATACGGAAAAATAGAAGAAATGTATATACATTTTCACAGCACTGCATATTCTATAAAATATATGCCTGTGTTTTGTAATCTCATATACTGTGTCCCGAATGGCAGAAATAAAAATGGGGATTCTAAAACTCAGAGACAGAAAATCTCCTGGCAGCATTTAAAGGGCTATTATATAGCCAGTAGTTAAAGTAATACTTTTTTTACACTGAACTAACAAGAACCACAAGTAATCTGCAAAAATTGGGCATTATTTCCAACTCTGATTTGAATGCCTGATTTTTATAATTCACATCAATTCCTTTTAGTGAACATATCCTACTGTTATTGCAGTAGAAAGAATCCTGCCTATTTTTCCAAGACCTCCTAGTCATTTTAAATCACAGCACACAACTTGTTAAAATCATACACTTTACATTCCACTCATTTGAAATACTAATCTGAAATAGAGACTGATTCCACAGTAATGGCTATTGATAGCATATTCATAGAGGGGAGGATACAAATTGCTGCACAGGCTAGCCTGCATCCTGTGCAAACATTTCTGGAGGAAAGTGTTGAATTTTGTGGGCCCAGTTAATTATATGCAATAAAACTACAGGTGATGTGAAATGTCACATTACCTTTAACCAAATGACTGGTAAAAATATAAAGATACTTATTCCGAAAATAAATTAAACCAAACTTATAGGAGATCAGTGAGACTGCACGGAGGAGATGACCGGTATTGGGGAAAGTGGGGAGGACAAAATACTGGCATATTGAGTGACAAAATGCTGCCATATTGAGTGGCAAAATGCTGGCATATTGAGTGGCTAAATACTTGTATACTGAGTGGCTAAATACTGGCATATAGAGTGACAAAATACTGGCACATTGAGTGACAAAATACTGGCATATTGAGTGGCAAAATACTGGCATATTGAGTGGCTAAATACTGGCAAACTGAGAGGCAAAATACTGGCATATTGAGTGGCTAAATACTGGCATACTGAGTGACAAAATACTGGCATATTAATTTCAAAATACTGTCATATGAGTGTCAAAATACTGGCATACTGAGAGGCAAAATATTGGCATATTGAGTGGCTAAATACTGGCATATTGAATGGCAACATAATACTGGCATATTGAATGACTAAATACTGGCATATTGAATGTCAAAATAATACTGGAATATATTAAATGGCAAATTACTGGTATATATTAAATGGCAAAATACTGCCATATTATTTGGCAAATGGGCTGTGGCTTTTTAATGGCAAAAGAATACTGGCATATTATTGGGCAAATTGGCTGTGGCTTATTAATGACAAAATAATACTGGCAAATTATTGGGCAAATTTGCTGTGCCATATTAATGGCAAAATAATACTGGCATATTGAATGGCAAAATAATACTGGGATTTATTAAATAGCAAAATACTGGCATATTGATTGGCAAAAGACTTGCATATAATAAATGGCAAAATAATCCTGGCATATAATTGGGTAAATTGGCTGTGGCATATTAAATGGCAAAATAATACTGGCATATTAGGCAAATTTTCTGGCTTATTAATGTCAAAAGAATACTGGCATATTATTGGGCAAATTGTGGTTTATGAATGACAAAATAATATTGGAATATTATTGGGCAAATTAGCTGTGCCATATTTATGGGCAAACACTGGCATATTAATGGGAAAACTTTATTTTAATTGGCAAAGTGATGCTGTGGCAATGTCTGTGGGGCAAAATAACATGTACTATGAGGAAAGTGATACTGGCTAGTTCTGTGGGGCAAAGTGACACTGTGGTATGTTCTGTGGGGCATTGACACTGTGGCATGCCAAATTGTGTAGGTGCAATATGAGTGCAAGCCAAGTGCTGTGTGTGCAATATAGGTGCATGGCAAGTTCTGTGGGTACTGTATGGTGCTGTGTCCTTTAGGTGCAATGTGGGTGCAGAGGAAGGGAATAAAAACAAGGAATGCAATATTTCAATAACATTTTTATAACATGAAAATAGTTTAATATTAAAAAATTTAAATAAGTATAAATGCAACTAGTTATAGAGAGAGAGATAGAGAGATGTCTGTGTGTATAGATATGTATTGTTTTAGAATTGTACAGTTGTCACCTCGTGGGGCTCCTGTGTGTGGCATAACAATGGGACGTTGGTGTGTGGCATAATTAACTGGGTTTCAAGGTGAGGCATAAATAATTAGGCTCTGGTGTGGCATAATTTATGGGGTTCTGGTGTGGCATAATTTATGGGGTTCTGATGTGGCATCATTATTGGGGCTCTTGTGTGTGTCATAGTTATGGGGCTCCTGTGTGTGGCATACTTAATGGGCTCCTGTGTGTGACATAATTTGTGGGACTCCTGTATGTGGCATATTTAATGGGCCATCTGAATGGCATTGCTAAGGAATCTGTTTGGCATGGTATTGGATGAAATCCAGGGGGTCGACACCATGAGTTACCGCATCGGGTAACACCAACCCTACTGACGCCTCTGCTTACAGGTACATAAAGGAAATTTATAGATTCTTCCGTGGCAGAAAAGACCATTACAGGATATGCAGAAAAAAAATTCTGGGCCCAATGCTAGGCCAATATATATCTTCCATTATAACTTCATTGTTTTGGAATATACATTTTTTTATGCTACAATAACAAAAAATACTGACTTGTGAAAGATCTACCTGAGTCAGTGCATAAAATTCAGTGCATTGTAGCTGCTAAATGTGTGAACATATTGACTGTCATGGACCCCCTTAAAGGGACAAGCCTGGGTGAATTGCATCCCCTGCTGTATACATTATAGTTATTTTTTGTTCCAATGTTGACAAAAATCAAACATATTGCTGTTACTGACAAAATCACAGCTTTTACAAGCTCAGTGTACATGGTACTATTAGATCTTAAGCTGTTTGCTACATTTCACTGGATATCGCCTCTGGGATTACAGACTGTACATCGACAGCTAAGTGTCTAGAGAACGGTAATGTTTTAATGATAGACGTAGCGTAGGTAAAGACAAGAGAAAAATATAATTTAGTTGTCAGAAAGGGTTTATGAAGTAAGACGTATTTTGAGAAAATATAGGAATGTTACTGCAACGTTTTCAGAAAAACAGTAATAGGCTATTCATTTGCCTTCTAAGGGCTCCACATGTAATGCTGAAAGAGCTACCGTTACCATTATAAAACATAACTGCACCATGCTGCAGGGCTCTAAAATGGATTCAATGCACTATGAAAATTGCAGGGAAACGACGTTGTTATATTCTAACCTTAAGTTTATAATGGTCAAGTGCCATTATATTGTATAATGATAAAACAAGTACCGTATTTGCTCGAATATAAGAAAAGGTTTTTTTCAGAGCAAATGCTCTGAAAAATACCCCTCATCTTACATTCGAGGTCGTCTTATAATCTGACCTCAATTTGAGGTCAGACTATAAGACAGGGATCCAGGTCCCCAGCAGAGCTGCAGGGGACCTGGATCCCCCTCTCTAACAGCAGGGGATGCCTGCGCGATGAGCGCAGACTCCCCTGCTGCCGCCCGCACGACCGCCGGGACTTCTGTGAAGAAGCCGGGTACTTCCGGCTTCGTCACAGAAGTCCTGGCGGTTGTGCCGGGCGGCAGCAGGGGAGGCCTGCGCTCGTCGCGCAGACATCCTCTGCTGCCCCGCTAGCCACCAGGTGGAATCGGGCAGCTGGGTGATGTCTGCACGATACGTGCTGACATCCTCCATGCTGCCCGACACGGCAGTCTATTATGACGGACCAGCTGTCCGTCATAATAGACTGCCGTGTCGGGCAGCATGGAGGATGTCTGTACATATCGTGCAGACATTCCCCGGCTGCCCCCACTAGCCACAAGGGAACAAAACCAGGTGAGGGGGAGGACGGAGGACACAGACAGACAAGGGGAGGGGGGGGGAGAAAAGGGGAGGGGGGATAGAGAGAAAAGGGGAGGGGGGATAGAGAGAAAAGGGGAGGGGGGATAGATAGAGACAAGGGGAAGCGGGAAGAGAGAGAAGTTTTGGGGGGAGAGAGAGACAACGCTGTGGGGGAAAGAGACAGCTGGGGGAGGGGGAGAGAGGCCGCATTGGCACATAAAAGGAAATAAAAACAAGAAATGCATTTGTATAATATACATTTTTTATTAAATATTAAAAAGCAATTTACATATATACAAGTTAAACCTTTTTCCTATAGGGTAGTCTTATAATCAGGCTTTTAGTTTTTTCCCTAAAGGAATGTACAAATTTGGGGGGGGGTCATCTTATAATCAGGGTCGTCTTATAATCAAGCAAATACGGTAAGTTTGAAGTGGTTGGTGACATAACAAGTTTAGTCATTCATGATTCTATTCACTAGTGAACTGACAGCAAACAAGTAGGAAATATTGTCCAACTTTGCTGTTATTGCTGGATTTTTGCATCTGTATGGAAAAATACAGTGTTAGTGAACAAAAGTTAGTTTGCTGCCTGGAGTGTCCGTTTCACTAAGGAATGAATATTGGTAACTGTGACAGTTTTCATTTTTCTTACAATTAAAACTTAACATTTAACATTTTTTGCAGTTCATGTTATTCACTTTTCTTTTGTGTAATGATGCAATGGTTTGGTGACATTAACTTAGAAGACTAAATGGATTAAAAGATATGAATTTCCGTATACATACAATATGTGGATATGGATACACTTCCTGCCTAACTGTGGCAGAATAATATGTGTTTTCAATTGCATGCTCATGGTTGTGCAATCATTTAGTATTGTTTGGTGTTGGAAGTACTGGGTGAGTAAGCAACAATAATCACAGTTACACAGGGAACAGGAGCACTGCTGGTATTCAGTATGAACCTACTATGTTTAATAAAACAACTATAATTTAAAACAACTACATGGTGTACACACAAAGCAGCAGGTTGTGATAAGTTAGTAACAGAATAACAAACCCTAGGCTAGAATAGGTGAGTTGGAAAAACTCTCCAGTCATGGTGTTTGTTTGTGTTTTTGTTAATGTATTTATGAACTCAAGTTCACTCTTATATGAGTTAAGTATATAATGAGCACACAATTAACCCCTTAGTGACCAAGTACTATGTTGCATTTGATGTGCCTTGAAGACCAGAATTCCATTATTTTTGTCATATGTTTACTGAACTGTGAATTTCTTTCTTTGTGTTCAGTCCACCCACACAAATTATATATCATGTTTTAAAGGATGGATAAGGCTTTCATTTGATACTATTATTTTCATAATATGATATAATTTACTATTTAAAAAAATATAAAATATTATGAAAATATGCCATAGAAAACACTTTTTCTAACTTTGACCTGATTTTTTTTTACACAATTAGAAATGGTAAAAAAGACCCCGTCTATATACTTCTAATATTTGTCCTGAGTTTAGACATACACATGTTTCCATGTTTGTCTATGTTTTATTAGCAAAGCACTCTCAGTGGCTGCTTCGGATCCAAGGGATATGGGAATAGTTGGAGACATGTAGCTAAGGAGCGCAACGCTACATGAAACCTGAGGACGTATATATCCATATTCTATTATCCATAGACCTTAACAAGCATTGAGTGTCTTCAATTTAACTTTATCATTAACTCAATATAGAAACAATTGAATTTGGAGATAATTTTTTGTTTATTTTGTGTGTATTTATTTCAGTCTATAGTCCTTCAGCTTATTTCAGGGTTGCCTTCAGCTCTGCCTGCAGTCTGTCTGCACAGAAATTGGCCACAATGCAGATTTTTGTGCAGGTTAGAGACCACTTCAGACCGCCAAATATAAAGGGACTGTCACTAGTGCACTAGCTAAAAGGCATTTCCTTTTTTTTTATGCTGCAGGAACCAATGACAATACTTTCATTCAAATGAGTGGAATATCCTGTCTCTCTAGTGATGTCATCAGACAATGTGTTGCACTCTTAAGAAATCCTACTGTGTACAAGAGCAAGGTTACGCAGTGTCCACATAATATATTCAATTGGATGAGCACAAAAATGACTAAATCAAACAAAACTATATCTATAGTGTCTATATAATCAGTGCAGAGTAATCACTGGGGAGGGGTTAAGAATATTAAAAATATGATTTATGCAGAATGCCTGAATCAAATCACACTGGAAAAACAGCCTATACAAGCCGTAATCTTCATCTTGCACCAAAGTGAGTTTGGGGACTGTCCCTTTAAGGGCTACTCAGATCACCAAAGTGATTTGATTGGGTCAGAAACTCAGAGCTCTGATTTTCTCATAGAAAATTAGAGCTTCCTTAGCAGACCTACGAAATAAACGAATGGACAAATGAATTAATGTTTTTCCGAATTCTGAATTTGTTTCTTTGTCCAGCTCTGCATTCATTTTCTGCTGAATGGCTGCATGGATGAAAATACATATACAAGTCTAATATTTTATCTCCGCAACTGTAGCTGGGTGTCTCATATAATTCCACTAGTAGTCTAATGAGGTCTATTCAATGACCTGAGACAATTATATCATGGCATTGAATCTCATAGACTGCAATAAAAAAAATTGAGTTAAAAACAGTAATAAGCGATTGACTCAGGCCCAATAAATGGAATAAAAGAAAGAAGCAACCACTGTAGGAGAGTACTGGAACCTCTTTTTGCTCCCAAATAAAAACACTTAAAATAAATATCATATATATGACATAATGGATTTGACAAATTTTATTTGATTTTAGGAGCCAGTCAAAAAATGTAGGAGCCAGGCAATCATGCAAACATTCACACACACACCTCACATATACACACACACACAACTCACAATTACATATACACACACACACACACCTCACATACACAGTTTTTTGTTTATTTATTTTTTATGTGTCCCCTCTTCCTGCTGCTTTACCTCATTGAAGGGGAGGGGACATTGCGCTGCAGTTGATCTTCATTCATCATCATGGTGAGTACCGGGTTGTCACGTGACATCTGGCACTCAGACACGCATTGCGCAAGGGGTTCAGCTTGCAGTCTGTGATAACCACACAGACTTTCCCGTCTCTCACTGTGCTGCAATAAAATACCGGGTGGCAGCGGCAAGGGGAGAATGTGGCTAACAGCACCTGGGCGCTAGGTAGAATTTCCTGGTCGCCATGGAGACCTGGCGCCCAGCGTTTTTTAGAGCCCTGTGTTATGTGTAAACATTCATGTATGCAAAACATTAGGAATTTTGTTTTAAAAGGTGCAATTGCTTTTTGTTATGTATAATCATGATTGTGCCTTTAAATACATCCAAAAACTTTGGTATGTGGTAATGTTTATGCATAACCCCATTTAGTGGATGTTCTCTGTCACGTTTCAGGTACTGCAAAGCCCTGGATTCTTTATACATGGTTTAGTCCCCGCACTCAATATGCAAGGGCAACCCCGAAGTTTGGGAATGGCACAATGAGAGTAAATTCTCAACATTTGCCAGAAGTTAACATTAAACATAGGCACACACAGTTCCAGCTATTAGGCTCTATTCCCTTGTCCGCCTTCTTTATAAATAACCTCCAGTGTTACATTTTTCCCCCACTTAGCATAAGTATGTTGACTCTCTCGTAAAGCATTCCTTTTTGCTGGTTGTTGGTGATATTAAGTTTTAATAGGTGTAACCCACCGAATAGGTACTGGGAGTAATCCTTAATACCATAGGGCCAATTTATAGACATTCGTGCTTCATAAATGCATTATTGTATCTTAAAGAAGAATAATCAATCTGGTAAAGTGTACCATTTCTAGTAATGAACCATAGAAATTGATATTTCATTAATTTAATATTTTAATGAATAATTAAAAGCACATTGGAGGATCGTTTGGGCTATTTATGCTCAAAAATACAAGCAAATCACATTTGCCTGAAAAATCATCCACCACCACATCACAGCAAAAGCAGTGAGGTATCGACTCTTATCCTGAATCGACTATAACAGGGCAGGATTATAAAGAGTAGAAATTGGACTCTCTTTTTATTGTATCACTCTACCACTGATGAAGCCGCAGCATTTGCGGCGAAACGCACCAGGTTCTCTTTTTTACATCTACTGATGCAAACGCATTTCAAATCACAGAGGAAAACCCCCTGTTTTTGTACAAACAAGTGTTGATGTTGTACATACTTTGTTTTTAATGTAATGTTTTGACAGATTATGCTCACAAACTTCATTATCAATATTAAACATGTTTTTCCACATCTTGGTGTTCTTTTGGTAGCTGCTATTGTCCTCATTTTGGTGAAAGTCTTGTATACAACTTGTTCTGATAGAACAACTAATTTTCCGATATAAATTAATATGATTTCTTTTTTTTTCACTAGTGGCAGACACTCACATTTACAATCTTTTTTTATCCTGAAGAGGGTCATGATACATGCACAACTACACACACCTTCAGTCCATAAAAGATTTAACTATACATTTTTATCAGAAACTCACCAAGTTTGTCCCTGCACAACATGCAGCAAAACCAATGAGATAAAATATTTATCTCACCTGCAACTCCCTGCATAATGTTAAATCTTTACATATTGAATAAACGTTAATATTCCTCAACTTATCTGCACATCACTTTTAGTGAATAGCTCCCTGTATAATTCATGTAGGTGTGTTGTCAGTAGTGTATCTTCCACAAGGAAAACAAGGCACTCGCCTAGGGCAGCACTTTGCCAGAGAGCGGCACTTTGCCACTGGTGTTAAAGCACACGTATGGTGCTTCAAACATTTTTGCTCTCCCCACCGTTCAGCAAGCTTTAGCTCCTTCCAATTAATCAAGGTGATGGGGGCATGTAAGAGAATTGATTGGGGTATATAATGGGGCTGATGGTGGCATGTAATGGGGGTGATGGGGTCTTTGGTGCGTATGCAATGTGGGTGATGGGGGACATAATGGGGTGATTGGGCATTTAATGTGTGTGCAATTTGGGTGATGGGTCATGTCGTGGGTGTGCAAAGTTGGTGAAGGGGCATGTCGTAGGTGTGCAATGTGGGTGGGGGGAGGTGCCCGGATTTTGTCTGCCTAGGGCAGCACAAAACCAAGATAACACCACTGTGTGTTGTAAAAAAAATGTGTGTTCCGTTAGTTGTTTGCAAAAACAATACCTATTTAGCAATCTATGCTGAACTGCTGCTGCTGCATTTGTATATAGTTGGAGAAATGTAAACTGTGCTAGAACCAAGGGAAAGAGAAGTCTTAGTACAGTAATGCTACTGATAGAAAGAAAGGTAATAACTTTTTATACCTTCACACACAGCATCTACCCGAGGGAGCAAGAGTTCTTCTAGATCCATGAACCTAGGTGAAAAGTGGCAAAAATGTAGATTGCCAAGCAGTCAGTTCTAATCTCTTGTTACTTAGAGTTTGCAGTATGTCTAATGCACTGAGCTGGAAAACTGTAAATGTTACAGCAAGCTATTAACCTTACTAGTCAACCACAACCTTTTAGATTCGTATGCTACTCTGCTTTTCCTCTCTTTAAAAATGGTCTGTTCCAATATTTTTCCCCTCGGAACAATTTTAGTGGAACAGAAGAGCTTTATAGATCTTAAGTGTTTACTAAAAAGCTGAAGTCATCTCTCTGTTTCTGGAGACTTGGGTTCTGAGAATGCTCTCAACATATTTGCATGCAATAATTACTACAAGAACTTGGCTAAGTTATTTGAACTTTAAATACTTTTATGGCTCAATTAAGCAGAAATGCAGGTAACAGGGCCATTTATAAATGCATTTGGGGCATTTGAAAATTACTTTTATTATACATGTATTTTAATGTACTATAGAATGTACCTTTATGCTGTTTATGTAATGCACCAATGTCCTGCAGTCAGTTTTGTTTAAAGTCAGCATATTCTTAAGTGTAGATATAGTCATAGAAATGATGGTAATACTGTAATTTAAAGAAGATGTTTTTTTTTTATCATCTGTCATTTATTCCACCAGTAGGCAGAAAGCATGTTTCTCTAAGACAGTTGTTCTCAAACCATTCCTCAAAGCCCCCAACAGCCCAGGATTTAGAGATTACCCAAGTTATATTTTTGAATCTGTGTTCCTAGTCTTCTGCAGAAAGCTAAGCTCTCCAAGTATCCTCTCATTTTAGGTATTTTCCAGCACAGCAATATCAGCTACCTTGCTCATTCTTTTTCTCTATCCTTTCCTATATTTCTCTTGCACTAATTCAAGTAAAAGCTGTGCACTAAAGTGCCTAATATCCACAAACGCCAGTGTTAGATCATAGCATTTACTTGGTCTTCTATAATTGATGGTGATACTGTAGGCACATGCCGAGTTCTATCTCAGAGGTCTGCAAGTGAAATTTGGGGTATCTATGCCATAGCTTCGCCATCACTGGATTACACAGTTGTGTGCAAATCAGAATGTACACAAAACCTGGTGTGGTGTTGAAAGTTGAATTTAATGGAATCTAGTATTTTTTTTATTAGTCTTTTTTTTATTAAACTAAATCAGTGGCTCCAAAAAAGGTTCGCAAGGACAAACCACCGCCCCAGGTTTTACACATACCCTTATTTAAACACAACTGGTAGTCCCTACAGTCTAGACTGTTGGGATGGCCGTCAGGACTGGTTTGAGAATCGCTGCCCTAGGGTACCACATACACAGCCCACAGTTCTTAGGTTTATTTTGGTAAAACATGAAGTTGATTTTTTAAATTAAAAAATAAAAATAAATTGCAACCAAAAAAACAGGCTCAATCTGAGAACTAATGTCACATAAATCCCTATCTGCTTCAAGGCAATAAACAAAATAATAAGGGAATAGCACATGTTTAAATAACCTTTTTCAAAATATTGCTCAGTTGCTTTGTGTTTCTCTGTTATGCTCCCAGCAAGTCATACTGCATTTTGGCCTATACCCTCTGCAGCCTGGGAGTTAGAGGTTACGGAAACTGCTAATTGGGAGCAGGTGAACAGGTAGAAACTATGGAGGGTTCTGGGTCCTAAGTACCCTCTTGTACACATTGATACATTGACTTACTCTCTTTATAGTGCTTAACAGCTCTGTTTCAAAAATCATAAGGGATGTGATAATTAGACAATTAAGTAATACTGTAAAGAGATGAGCGTTCAGCTTCTTTCTTGTTGCCTTACTTGAAAAAGCTGAGAATTGGCATCTTAGGGACATTAACTACATTTTGATTCCAAAAATGACTGTATAAGCCGACTCTATTTCGGTTTATAGAAAGCCAATAGCATTACATACATTCCATAAACCGACATAATGAACGACTTTCGGTTTATGGAATGTATGCAATGCTATTGGTATTCTATAAACCGAAATAGAGATGGCCTACCCGGAATTTTCCAAGTATCCTGGTAGATCAGTCCGGCCTTGCACACAACCACTAAGTGGTCATTATAAACGAAGTGGCTATCACTGTGTACGCCACTGCATATTACTAGCTCCCAACAAAAGCAACAGCGAGTGCCATGTATAAAAAATCAGAGCTAAAAAGTGAAACTTTTGTTGTCTTCTTTTTTTCCTCTGTTCCTGTATTTTTCTGTTTCTCTGTCTTCGTATTATAAAAAAAAGTGTTGTGTGGGATATTATGATATTGTAAATACCAACTAGATTTTATAGATTTTTTAATCTCTCAGATCTACAGATTTTAAATCTGATATTCTAGCGGTGTATTTTTATATAATTAAAATTATAGTCATTCAGTTTTCTGGTTTTAAGCAGACTACAGGGATTTATTGCTTTAAGGCATTTAAGTCATTCTCACTATATTAAGCGTATGGGTCATTCTATGACACATAAAAAGCCTTTCTATCAGAGATAATGAAGTGATAAATTACACAGCCATGCAATTTTACAGCTGTACATTCAGCGCATCCCTCATTAAAAATAATGGGCGAAGCAACAGGTATGCTTGGAGGCGACCTAAGGTGTCTGTCCACTGGGGTCTATTAACCAAAAAGGGAACTGTGGTGAACTGCAAAAAATAAAGTATTGCTATTTTAATTGCATATCTTAGTTTAGAAAAATTCTCCAACTCGTTTTTTTCTAATTTCTTCAAATTTTTGTGAAAAGACTTCAATATAGCGCTATGGAGACTTCCAGCACTTGTTCATGGTGGACATTAACTGGACTTTGTGATCGACAACTTAATGACGGAGGTTCTATGGAACTTCCGGGTACGGACACGCCTCCGCGACGTCCGGAGGTCTCGTGATTTTTTGGCAGGGACCCACAGGGTCTCTGCCATACTGTTCGTGGCTACCAATCACCTTGTGAACAGATTGTGACGTTTTGGTGCTTGCTTCATTTGGGACGCAAGCACCATGGGTCACAAAGGGGTTAAGAAAGTATAAACATGTAAGTAGGATTATTCAAAAGACAATCACAATAGTTTTTTTTTTTTTTTAAGACAAACTACAATACAAATAAGAAAAAACAAACTTCATATTTATTTGAAAAGCGCCATCATATGCTGACATACTTATTTGGGCTTGTGAATTTCCCCTGAGGAGTGTATCTGGTGAACTTATCGATGGCAGCAAGAGAATGCTATTTTTAACAGGTAATTATTTTTTTAGGTAATTATTTTTTAACAGTACATTAATAAAGCTAAATAATGTTCATTCTAGATCTATCATAGATTTGCACTGCACTGGGGAATAGTGTTATGTCATTTATAAAACCTAACTCTGATTTTGCTGTCAAGATAAAATAATGTTCTAGATTTGGCTTCTTGATCTCATCTGCAGATTCATCTTAAAGTAATAAAAGATTTGAATAAAAATAATTATAGAAGAACCTTACAACTGTCTTACCAGCTTTGTATGACACTTGTTTTAGTGATGCCTGATAACCAATCATTTTAATACCGGTAATTTAAACCGGGATTTAGCTTTCTATATAAATAAACATAGAAGTTTATACCCATGAATAATAAATGTAAAAAGAAAGTAAGAAATGTATGATAATGTAAAAGCCTGGGAAGGAATTAAATGTTCAATAGGAAAATCATGCAACAGGAAAAAGGCATCTTTTTAATCTGTTTAAAGAAAGTCACAAATGCTGTCAAATAGCAATCAGATTAACAGAGTTTGAAATTGAAAAATGGCAGCAAAAGAAAAAAAAAGAATTATCTCTACCAAGCATTCAGTTATTTGTTTGGACATAATATAACATGGATATCCTGTTATGTAATATAACATAGGGAGGGAGAGGTGTGGGTTACAAAATCTCTTCAACAACCAAAATTCATTTAAGTGGTAGTGATAGGAACTGGAATTAAATATCACATATGCTATCAGTGCTGTATTTACCGGATGCCTAGGGCGGCAAATTTTGGGGGGCGGCAGCACACCCCCCCCCCCCTGTAAAAAAAAAAAAAAAAGCCGCCCCTTTCTAAAAAAACACGCTTGCTGGCAAAGACGGAGGTGAGAGGAGACCAGAAGATCCCCCCTCACCTTCTCTGCCTGCCAGCAGGCTGCACAGGGAGCCTAACAGGCAGCATAGAGAAACCTCCGTGCTGCCTGTTCGGCTCCCCATGCAGTGTGATACGGAAGTGCCGACAGGTCACGTGACCGGCGCGCTGACGTCATACGCGCGCCGGGTCACATGACCTGTCGGCACAACCGCCGGGGAGCCGAACAGGCAGCATGGAGGACTCCATGCTGCCTGCCACTAGCCACCAAGGAAAAAGGTAAGTGCTGGGGGGATGCATTGGGAGAGATGGGGGGATGCATTGGGAATTGGCTGGGGCATATTAATGGCAATTAACACTGGCATATTATTGGGCAAATTTACTGGGGCATATTAATACCAAATAACACTGGCATTTTATTGGGCAAATTGGCTGGGGCATATTAAATGGCAAATAACACTGGCATATTTTGGGGCAAATTGGCTGGGGCATACTAAATGGCAAATAACACTGCCATATTATTGGGCAAATTGGCTGGGGAATATTAAATGGAAAATAACACTGGCATATTATTGGGCAAATTAACTGTTGCAGCGCGTATTATGGATTTTTATTTGGCCTTTTTTGGGGCTGAAGAAAGAATAAAGAAGATGGATTATTTTTCACCCTTGGATTTTTTTTGCTGAGAAAAAAAGAAGAATGAAGAAAGAAGACCTTAAATGGTAAGTATAAAATTGTTTTTTTTTTTACAGGTTAGCTTATTGCCCACCCCCCTCACTATTATTAGGGTGAGGGGGGGTAGGTAGGAATTTTTTATTTTATTGGGGGGGGGGGGGTAGGTAAGTGACTAGTATTTGGGCACCCCTAGTCATTTTATTTGTGATCCCCACCCGCCGCTCATGGGTGGGGACCGGGGGGGACACTAGGTCCCCCCCTCATTCTTTCTTTTTAGGGTCCCCACCCGCTGGCCATGGGTGGGGACACTAGGCCCCTCCCTCATTTTTATTAGGGTCCCCACCCGCCGGCCATGGGTGGGGACCTTGGGGGACAACAGTAGGTCCCCCCCTCATTATTATTAGGGCCCCCACCCGCCGGCAATGGGTGGGGACCGGGGGTTATTTCTCTATCCACATTTGCTTGCAGGGCACTTGTCCTACTCTTTCCCACATTTTACTTCATTTTGCAGCCCTCTAGCCCTTTCCATTACTTTTTTTAGAGGCATTTTAGTGGCCAAAAGTTTGTGTCCCCATTGACTTCAATGGGGTTCGGGGTCAAGTTCGAGTCCGAACCCGGACTTTTTTCCGAAGTTCGTCCGAACCCGAACATCCAGGTGTCCGCTCAACTCTATTCCTTATCTTCAAGTTGTCAGCTGAAGCCCTCCTGGAGAGGCGGAGGGATAGAGCACCAGTTCATTAATGCTGATAACTGCCTCCTGTTTGTTTTTAGAACAGCAGTGATGGTTGGGTGTGTGCTATCACTGCTGCAGTGACTATTTCCAGTTGCTGCTGCCATGTATCTGTAGAAGTCTTCTAAATGACTCCCATAAAATTCTGGGGATGCTTATATTTTGCATGAGGTGGAGGTGTCCAGGAAAATACCTGTATACGTTTTTATGGTATTTATAGGTTTATTTAAAAACATATACACACCTTCAGTTTATAAGGTATTGAAAATAAAACAATAAGGGCTTTATTCCTGAAAGAGGGGATTGCAGGAAGTTGAGAAGGGAATTGTAAAATTAAGGCCAGAGTGTGAAGTATAACTGAATGGGATAATTTTTCCAAATCGGCTCCTATCCGTTTTATGATGAAAGACCTACCATAATTGTCAACTTGAATTTCCACTTGAAATTGGTAAGAACTCACTTGGGGTCCTTACAGACGTTTTGCTTTAATGGAATGACCTCACTTGAGTTCACCCAAATTCATTTCCTCACTTCATTTCTCTGAATACGCATGAAGCGAACTTAGCAGTACCTGATGTCTTGTCAAGAACCATAGATAATTAGTGCTCTAAGCCATTAACCCCTTCCCGTCCTTATGATGAGTTAACTCGTCATAAGAGCCGCCGCGTTAGCGACCTTATGACGAGTTAACTCGTCATGCAGTCTAGCCGGCGGTGCGCTCCGTGGGCACCGCCAGCTAGTCTGCAACGGGTCCAGGACTAAGCCTCGCACCCGAGGCAAAGCTCCTGGACCCGATCGGTCAGTTTCCGGGCATGTGATCGCGGTGATTGAGTCATCACCGCGATAACATGCAAATTAGATGGCAAAGTCAGTGTGTTCACACACTGACTTTGCATCTAATTCACTCTCTGTGCTTCACAATCTTATAGTGAAGCACAGAGAGTGACCTGTAAGTAAAAATAAATTAATTAAATACAGAGGTAAAAAAAAATAAAAAAATAAAAATAACCCTTTCATTGCCGATCACAGTTTTTAACTGTGATCAGTTTCCTTCCACTTTATGGCCCTCATTTAGTTTTTTTTTTTTAACAGATTTTTTTATTTTTACAATTTATAAAGATTTTTTTAATAAATAAAGGTAATTTTAATATATTTATTTAATACAATTTAACCCCTGCATGCCTGTTGCATGATTTTTACTGATCTGACATCGCACTCTTTAGAGTTTTTTTCTGTCTTTTTTGTTATGGGGGGTTTGGGAACCAATATTTTTCTTTTTTATTAGTTAGTTAATTAGGGGGATAAGTGGGTTAGTGTTGCACTAGTTATGTAGGTTATTACTGGGAAAATAATGGGGAAAAACTTTTTTTTTCCTCAAAAATTTCCTCTTTTATATTTATTTTTTAATACTAAAATGTAAATCATTTTTATGTATAGGGTATCAAAAGAAAGCTCTAACTGTCCTTTAAAAAACAACATATAACTTGTATGTGTACGTTAAATGAGAGAGAGGAAAATTATGTTTCAAAAACCGCGTATTAAAAATTGAAAAACGCTCTGGTCCTTGGCCCAGGAAAATCCCTGGTCCTTAAAGGGTTAAGTAAGGTTGATATTTTCTCTATTTATGTGAAACAATCGGATTGCACTCCTATCTACCCTACCCCTTTCAATGATAACTGTAATATACAAAGAAGCTGTTCTGTATTTTATGTCTTTGATGTATTATTTGCCTGCCTCATATCCCCTACCCCTCCATCCTCTTTTCTTCTGTACCCTTCCCCAGACCCACCCTTGTTTGTTTATTTACAAAAGAAAAACTACCAATAAAATATTATTGAAATAAAGTAAGGTTGATAAGTTGAATGTGGAAAGGAAAAATGGAAGGAAGAGATGACACCTAATAGACGTGATGGGTAATGAAAAACATAGCAACATAGAAACATAGAATGTGTCGGCAGATAAAAACCATACGGTCCAACTAGTCTGCCCAATTTTTTTTTTTTTTTGAGTACTTTTATTAGTCCCCCGTTCCCGGTCTTATAGCTAGGATAGCCTTGTGTCTATCCCACGCATGCTTAAAATCCTTGACTGTGTTTACCTCTACCACTTCTGCTGGAAGGCTTTTCCATACATCCACTATCCTCTCAGTAAAGTAATACTTCATGATATTACTTTTAAATCGTTGCCCCTCTAATTTAAGACTATGTCCTCTAGTTGTGGTAGTTTTTCTTCTTTTAAATATACTCTCTTCCTTTACTATGTTGATTCCCTTTATGTATTTAAATGTTTCTATCATATCCCCCCTGTTACGTCTTTCCTCCAAGCCATACATGTTAAGATGCTTTAACCTTTCCTGGTAAGTTTTATCCTTCAAAAAGGCAAACAAAAGTGTAAATGACAAACACCACATGCAAAATGAGAATAATGCAGGATTAGAATAAATGCAGGTAATTTCTTATGTTAAATTGGAAACTTTTGTAAGGAATACATAGTTTAGGCATCAGGAATTATTAATGATTCACGTTTCCCTGCCAATATGTCTGGGACACCAGAGAATGCGAACAGGACCGTGGGATTGTGGTCCTGAGTCATGGTGTCCCACTAAGCTCATAGCTCCTAAATCGGGACAGTCTGGCGCAAAGTGGAACTTTTGGTAGGTATGATATGGCCAGGCATGAAATCATATAAATAAAGGTAAAGTACTCTCTTGTAACAGCTATTTTACTATATTTGTTATAGGTCAGCTAGTATAGATATTACCAAGGCAGGGGCCAAGGGTGAGTGCCAAGCGGCTTATAGCCAATTTATCCATTGCATTATCATATGATGTTAAGAACAGGAAGAATGTGACTCCATTGTCATTCACTTAGTCAAAAACAGTCAGTTTGGACCTGACAGCAGGAAAAACAAAATAAACTCTGCAGAAGAGTTACAAGCAGGATAAAACAGAAGGCAGCATTCTTACAGAGAATCCAGTAAAGAAAATACGTTGGAAATGTTACTTCCATCTGAGGCTACATCAATGTCTAGTGCTTTTTGTAGCCCAGTATGAAACTAAGCTTAGTAACTCCAGAACTACTTACAGGGTTTAGTTAGTAATAAATAGCAATGCCTCCAAAGCCATGTTTGTCTAGGGAGATTAAACAATTTTAACAATTTAGATTAAACTAATTTTTTTTTACAAAAAATATTTTTTTCCTGAATGGAACATGCCTTCTTTGTAATTCAGGTAATATTTTACAGTATATTGTGTTGTCCCCCTCCCCCCTGTAAGTTGTGTTGTGATATTCTTCCCAATATATTGCTTTTACAACCAGATGTTTTGGCAGAGAATATCATAAAGTCTCCTGGCCTCTTTATATAATTTGACGATTGAATAAATTTATTGTTGCACTGTTACAATCTTGATTAAATTGTGATTATTAATTATTAAATCAGAGTTTGTTATTTATAAATGCCAACTCCCTAACTGTAGCACAAAACAGGTTATCACCAGATATTTATTTAACCAATTAACATTTTTCATACAGGAAAACTATTTTATTGACGCTTAGTTTGATTACTTTTTTATGCTGCTTGTCACCATTGTTTTGACCAAACTGGCAGTATATGGAAGGTGGGGGAAATTGCATTAAAAAGTTTTGTAGGCATACATTTTTCATAATTGCATAACATTTCTTCCAAAGGTTTGGTTTCTAACAACTAAATTATATACAGTATTTTGTAAAAAAAATAAAAAAATTAAAAAAAAAGATAGAATGGCACAACATCTTTAAGGATAATGACTGTTAGTAGCCAAGGCAAAAAACAGGTGGCTTTCCTATCTCATGAATATTTACAGGAAAAAAAGGTGAATGTCTCACTTGTGTTGTGTATGATGTAAGTGACTCCTCTGGGATATGTTTATGCGTTTCACCCTAGGGATTGATCAATGCCCAAATACCATAACATTCGGAATTTCACTGAAAAGAACATCTGCACAACTAGTGAATTCTATTTAGGGTTTACACAAAGCGGTCAAACTAGATTTTATGACTAATAACTTTATAGATTGTTGGACTCTTTAAGAGTCAATTAAGCACATTTTGCCAAAGACATGTATGTACATGCGAAGTGCATTAATACACATTTCTTTGGCAAAGCACACTCATTTGACTCTTTAAAAGACCAAAGGTATGTAGAGTCTTTTTTATAGAGAACAACAATCTGTAAATGTAAAAGTCTAGTAAATTATAAAAGCATCCTTATCCATCTGTTATTCTTCTCTGAGTCGTAAGCACATTTTTTTCCAACAGCTACAATTATTGAGTCATATTTTAATCTCCCTGAAATAATTGTTCTGTCTGGTGTTTAGGCAATTGATTTTCATTTTACTACAAGGTTTACATCAGGAAGTTCAATAACAACATTACCCTATGTTTCCACTGAGGCAGTCTAGTCTGCTAACGCATTATATTTGTCTCTAGCTATTAAAATTATCTTTAAAAGTTGTCTTTCCTGTTTTAGAATGAAGATCCCAGTGCTGGTATAGATGATTGTGTGTGCGCACTGTGTTTATACATCATACCCTATATTTCTATGTTCATTTATAAATTGTCCAAAGAATGGCAAAAAAAAAGAAAGAAAATCTTTTGTACTCCAAACTTTTCAGAGATAAGTTAATTTTCCCCACTAATGATTATGGATGAATCTTTGAATAATTTTGCATGCAATACTGAATGTAGCCAAATACAACACTGTCTAAAAAGCTGGCTAGATTCATGTAGACTGCCAACAAACTTAATTTTTACAAAAATTAGTGTAAACCAAATCTGAATTGCCCACCTACCCGCACTCTTCACATGAAGTAGCTCTAGGCATATTACATCTTCAAATTGTATTCACCATTCCGTGTCACCCACGCCTCAGTGCAAACCAAATACACCTTACGCATTTTGCGCTTTAAACTAGCTCATAGACCATGGTGAGGAGTGCGGTTTATGCTGTATTCCTTGGGCATATCTGTCTATGTTCATCCATGGTGTCGAGCAGCCCCGGTATTCAACAGAGCATCCTCTTACAAAACCGGCAACTATTGTGGACCCCGTCTTACCAGCACTTTCTACAGATTCAGAGTCTACGGCGTACTGGAGGGACCATGTTGCAGGTTGACATTGGTGAGGATAGGGTAAGAAAATTGTAATCATGAAGAAACAACCGAGAAAACATTTCATTTGTGTGATATTGTATAGCACAAAGCACCGACTATAGCACAGGTTGCATTTATAAATTGTAATCTCATTACTGGATTAAATGTCTATGTAGTAAAAAAGTGCAATAAATACATCTTTATTTAAAAAAATAGGTAAAGTTGATCAGTTAAGGAACGTCACTTCAGAAAGGATATATATACATTTTTTGTATGTATTGTCATGTGACTTTCAGCACCACATTTTTCCATATTCCCTGTGTTTTGATCAAGTCCCATCTGACTACATTGCCATGAACCAATACAATCTAGGGTCAACAGAATATTTCTAAAAATTGAGGTGGGTGTGACCAGGGGCAATCCAGGGTATGGTCTTGGGTGAGGCACTGCAAAAAAATGCTGTGGTGTCAAACTACATCAGCCAGTGCTTCTTAACACTTGCATAACAAGAGTTTAAAGAAACGGACTACTGAGTGTCCAGAAATCTATTTTGAGTCTCCTTGCATAACGACTCCGAGAGACTATTAGCAGGCTGCAGATACTGCTCTGTCTCCGCGTCTTTTCCTACTTAAACTGCGCTAGTGACAGCAGCACAGTTAAAAAATACATGGTTTATAGACAAGGCCAATATAAAAGGACAGGGATTCATATTTTCTCCCTATACATAAACCCCACTGAAACACTACCAGACAGTGGTAAGGTGTAGTTATTAGAGAACAAAATAGTTTTATTCTCTGCATTTTTATTTTTATGTCATTTTCTCTGCCTATCTTCACTCCATCTCTCCTGCCCCCCTTTATTGAATTGCACCCACATTGTACCCATGAGGCTTGCCACAGCACCCAGCTTGCACCGATAGGACTTATTGCTTGCAAAGAGCGGCATATTAAAAGGAAGTCTGTGCACCAGGCTGCTTGGTTGGCTGCCGTTCACACTCTCAGTGGGGGTGTTTACTGCACTGTTGCCCCATCCCAGGATCCACCAATGAGTGTGTCTTACTGACCTTAGTCTAAAATCTAGCATAATCAAAACCATAAAATAAGATCTAGCTACAAGTCTCTGCAGAGGAAGCTTGTATAAAAAAAAAAAAATCACACAATTAGTTAGCTACTGCAATAGAGAGGCATAATTCAACAAGGAATCAGAAAAGTAATAGTTTCTGGACTAATCTAGTAAAGTAATTGACACAAGACTAATCTGCATTGCCTTTCAATGCAAAGCTGTTACTCTAGGTTAAACCACCTATTACATAAGCACTAGGGCTTGACAAAAAATGTTCTTTTTTGGAAAATCCATAAAAGCTATATAGATTTATCTTTTCTGTGGTACATAATGCTTCCTAAAGTATACATATATATGGAATTAATATGCCTACATTAGTTGCTTCACAATAGGTCTCTTAAAACAGCAGTCCCCTCGTTTTCTGGTCAGAAGTATTTAACAAATTTGGGAAACCTGTCTCTCTGGTACCTCAGGTATCCACTCATTACACTCTGCACGTATATACTGATGAAAAACCACATATTGATGAAGCACCACTGCATGCCTGCTTGATAGGTGTAAGTATGTCCTGCTTGCTGTGCCAAACGTATTGTTTCAGACATCTTGGTTTAGGACTAAACTTAAAACGCAATTCCTTGTTTTTGTTTCTCTAGTTAATCAATTTACAACTTGAAATAATGTAGTTGCACATGTGAAATGAATGATTTGTGTTTAAGTTTACTGTCCATGTTTTATTTTTGAAAACAAGATTTAAAGGTTTTGTTCTGTGTAACAAAGTACTGAAGAAAAAGTTACAATATTTACAAAAACAGAGCTATGCACAACAAATGACTTTGGTTTTTCCCCTTTACTTTGGCTTAAAATTTTAACCTAACTAAATGAATTCCTTGAACTCCTCTACGGGAAAGAATACAATGATTGCTTTAATGTAACAGATTGTCCTATTGTAATATACAGTGATAATTGAATGTAAAAAAATGTTCTTGCTTAATCCATCCCAATAAACTACAGCAGGTTTATATTAAACACATCTGTAATTACTGGCCAGACATAACATTTTATAAATTTACAAGTAACAGTTCCTTATCCACTCAAGTAATAGTAGCTATAATTTTCATCCCACTTAAATTAATTCAGTTGCAGAAGTAGTGATTTTCTTCAATTTCTAAAATCATTCAGTAATAACAGTGAAGGCAAAATTATACAGGGATATAACACGCAGTATAGTGTGATAAATGGATGGAAAAAAAATGCTGTTATAAACATGCTTTTTTAATATGAGAAAACAAAAACCATTAAATATTAGCAAATCATGTAGCTTTTTTGTTTTTTCCTTTTTAAAATAACTGGTAGCTGCCTTATCAGTTACCATATCAACCAAGAAACGTCCTGGCTTGGTACATAAATATAAAACAGTTATAACCATATATTTGTAGTGACTTTTTTCCCCCTGGCAATACATTTTTAAAAACGCACAGAAAACACTCCTTTCGTGTAAATATCTGACTGATTTAGAAGTATAGCATGTGTGGTATGGCGGTTTAAGTTTGCAAATGAGAAACTAATGCAGGCCTGGGAAATAAGAACACTGGAAGATCACATATTGCCCAGCCCTGGAATTTTGCATTCAAAATAAAAAAGATCTATTCCAGTTACTTAATTTATTAACTAATCTGAACACACTGGATTACAGCATTGCAATGGCACATTGATGGTATACCAGCATGTTTGTATTTTGGAGGACTTCTAAACCCATCCAGTGGCAGGTGACATTATGCTGTACAGTGGTTGATCACCAACAACCATAAATACATGTCACATAACACTGATTCTGAGTACTAGCAAAAGGCAATTAAAGGTATGTAAAAAATGACTCTACAACTAACGTACTCTATGAGAAATCTCCATTGGTTTCAACATTGTTTTCAAAAGCCCTTAAACATCTGCTTTCAAAGCATTTCTGTCTTAGACTGCATGTATATTTGCATGTGTATGCATTGGCATTTTGCACGTGACATGTTTGACACTTGGCAGTCAGTCCAAATTTTCTGTCTTTATGTGTGCCAATAAAATGCTAATTTCTTTGCATGATTAGCTTAACGATAGCTTACAGTTGGTAACAGTGCAAGTAGACGATTGTTTTATACTATAAATGGAGTCATCATCAAGACTTGTGCACACAGAGTAAAACAGCCATTGTTGGGCCTTTTAAATTGTCATGTTAAAAACGGTTACTATGTTTTGTTGCTCGTTCACCAAGATAAACATTAAAAAAAGCAGAACCACTGAAATGAAAACGCAGTTACAAAATGAAAATTATTAATTTGTTTTTAAATCCAAAATGATGTGACAGTTGCTCAACATATCTGCTTTTGCATTTCCTGAGACCACCACACACACGTTCATTTTCTTTGTAGTAAATACAATTTTTTTTTTTTTTTTTTACAGTCTCTGAAAACAAATTTGCAGAAGATCAAACCTCATGACACTTTCTGCATTTGCTCGCATTACAGTTGCCGAACATTTATATAATACCATGTTTAGGAATATTGAAGAATGTACACTTCATAAAGTTACAAATTTAAAATGTAACAAAAAATATTTAGGCCTTTTATTGTTTAGATAATGGTTGATAAATTATGTACCAGTTAACACAAAATTATGTAAAGGTGCATTCATTATCTGTAGTGGTTAATACAAGAAAAGGAAACAAAATGGTTTAAACCCAGTTCTGCAACGCCCTGCGAAACAGAGGCCACAAGAATTAAATTTGGTTAAAGATCAGAGCATTAAGCAGCTTTGTGTTGCCAATTTAGAGATTTGTCAAATGTGAACCTGGGCGTCCATACCAGGGTCTCATAGGATGGAGGTGAAACAGGGCCCAGCAGTCAGCCCGTTCCAGTGCCTAGCTTAAAGAGTCTGTGTGCATCAGCGCCTCACAGCCAGTCTTGACTCTCTTTTCATGTCCAAAGGCAAATAAATGTTTCCTATTAAATTTGTATGTGAAAGAATGGAGGCCAAGCTAAACTATACATGGGTCCGTCTCTTAGATGCTCATTCAAAAGTTAATGTATAGCTAGAGAAGAATTAGCAGCCGTCAAGCTGTTCAATGCTTCAGTCTTTATAGCAGCAACCCCACTTGCAAAACATAAAAATAAAGAACATATAGCTCTCACTTTTAGCTACATGACCCCTTTGCTGCCTTTGTTACATTTGTTTCATAATTTAGGACATGGCTAATCATGATTTGGATTGATCTTGAGTCAAAATATCAACAGCACATATACAAAAAATAAAATATTATGAAAACGTGCAAAATATATGATTTTGCTAAAAAACGTACCAATTATGAAATACAGAAAAAAAAAAAAAAAAAAACTTTAAAGCTAAAACATGATTAAAAGAAAAAATATGGCATCCACTTCATTTACCCTGAAAATAAAATGTTACGTAAATGATCGGAGAAATTGCAATTTGAGATGGATTATAAATTAGGAGGGAAAGGTCCACTGGTATGTACATGGGCAAAAAAAAAAAGCACCTTTTGTAGTGACAACTGTTGCTCTATGGTTTGCAAATGGTTCTCCCCCAACAAGATGGAAGATATAAGGCAGTGAATAACAAAAAAATACAAATTCTGTTAAACATTGGGTTTTTACAACGCCCAACGATTTTATATTGTGGGTCTGGGACCAGCTTTCATTTACCGCTATTACGAATTCAACTTTGATTAACGATTGGTAAATATTACGATGTGCACTTAAACGGCTTTCTAAATGATTGTGAAATAGCCTTTGTCTCTTCACATTGCAATTGATCCCTTTTGCAGAGTTTTACCAAGAGCAAACAGAATTAGAAATGTGCCTGCGCATCAAAACAGTGTCATAAAAATAATAACATTATGCTATACATCCAATTAACAGCAACTCCCAGAACAAAGCCTTACAGTGTATAAAAATAGCTACGTAAAAAAATTTACATAAAAGGCAAACAAAAACAAATCTTCAGTGCAGACATTTACAAAAAAAAAAATGTAACAGAACACAACATGGTAAGCTATCATCATGGCTGTTGGAACAGTTTTTGTTGATCCTTTACTGAGATAATTTTCCTTGTAATCCTGTGAGAACTCGGTACAAATGTGTAATACTTGAACCATGAAAAGTCACAGCTTCTTCTTATATCCATAATTACAATCCACATTCATGCTTCAAACTGGTCATTATGGTTTCCCTGCAAACAAAACAAAATAACTTTTTATTGCCGATATATTTTTCAGGTCACAGAATAGTCACATTAACTAACCTAACAATTTGTTTGCAAAATTATATTTTAGCAGAGTCTAAAAAGCTTAAACAGAAGATGTCTATTCCCATTTCTTCAATAGTTGGAAGGGTTGCTACAAGTTTGCAGTTGCCCATTTTGTACTGGATATAAAAAGTGTGACTGTCAAATTGTAGTTATTGCTTCCGTCTCTGTAAGTGTGTGTGCACTACCGTGTTGTCTGTGTGCCACGTGGTACAAATTCTTTTCTCTACCTTGTTTTTCTTTGTTATTTTTATAATAAGGCAATAGCATCAGATATGTAGCCTGAACAGTTTGATACATGGGGAAGAATACACACAATTAAGAAGATCTACAATTACTATAGATCTCCAGTCTTCTTTTGTTCACTTGCAGATAATAAGGAGCTACCAGACTGAGTTTATGCACAGGAAACACTTTATTAAAGTAACATGCTTAAAAATGCCAGTGACCGGGAGCTATGAAAAACCGAAAACCTCTTCTTTCATGATCATCCATCTTCAGTTATCTGGTAATACCCATTTCTAATGATTCAAAAATAAACTTCAAAAGGGAATTTCTAAATGGAAACTTCACATCTTTTTTCTGCCTGTAATCAAAGTGTATAATTGAATGCAGCCTATTTGTTCTTTTTTGCACTTTGTCTTGTTTTTAATGGATTTCATAGATGTTTTCCTTTTTTCGAAGATGCTTGTTTTTGTTTGGGTCTCTGTTGTGGTATTATGAATAACACAATTATGCCTTTGCTTGGTATCAGAAACAAGCCTAGTTTTATTATGCAGCAGTAAATATTTTACTAAAGTTTTAACAAAAAAGCAAAACGAAAACACAGTGCTTTGTTTTAACCCCTTTATGACTGGACTGCTTTGGCCACGTTGTACGTTAAGGTGGGTGGCTGTTTTGACACTTCTTTGTTGTTTGATTTTAGCTGCCCCTTTCCTCCTATTCATTTACTGCACCCACACAAGTTATATACAGTTTTTTTCAAGGAGAAGGACTTTCTTTACTTTCTAGATACCACTATGTTAATCATATAATAATCAATAACTATAAAAAAAATTAAATCTGTTGAGAACCTTAAAAAAAAAAAAAAAAACACCCAAACACTCACATGAAAAATCTTGTTCTCATCCACAAAAACGAATGAAAAACTGCTAAATAGATTCATATATTTGAATAGTCCTGAGTTTGGGGAGTAGCCAATGTTACATTTGTTTGTTTCTCTTTAGAAACTATAATGCAGTAAGTACAAGTAGTGCATTGCTATTTAAAAACCTTTTCCCCCAAAATACAACCCACAGTATGTAACTCGGGTATTTTGACACTTTTCATGCAATCATTCTACCACAATCTTTGTCAAAGTTTTCCGTAGTTATTTTTGAGTTCCCCCCCACCACACACTTTGTACTTAATTTACAGGGGTTGTTGTGTTGCTGCTAAACACCACAATGTGTGTTTAGCTACTTCCAGAGTATGGTAGTACCCCACATGCATAGGTTTGCTAGTGTTATGTGGTAGTTACAAGGCCAAAATGTAGCATATGGTCACTGCAACTTTGAAGACGTGTAATTTTTTAATATATTGCTCACAGACTTTCCTATCATCCGCAGCCATCCAAAAATGACCTTAGTATCATAGGTAAAGTAGCCTATAGTAGGAAGCACAAATTATTGATACCCTGCGGCTTTATGGATGATATATCCAGCTGCTGCAGGCCCCTATCACTTTTTTTTTAAATAAAATATCCCTAGAGGACCACTGACTGTCCTAACATCGCTGTTCCTCTACAGGAGAACCTCTTCTTGATTTATTCATTGATTTGTACATTTAAAACTAGTTTTTTTTTACATTTAGCACTAGCTTTAGGATAAAATAAAACAAAAAATAATTAAAAAATCCTAAACAGACATGACTGAAGTGTGGTAACAAGGCACTTGAGCCATGTCATTTATACCCCATTCGTCCTTAAGTGGATGCTTGTCATGATGGTCCAGGACCGTCATCTGTCATGAAGCATAGTTTTTATTGAGAATGTAGAGAATAAATGATTTAAAATGGTCTACCTATTGTGTTAGCAAAATTGCAAACGCCTAAATTATGATAAAAATGTGTTTTAAAAGTGTCTGTGGAGTATGCGGTTTGATATTCAAATAACCTGTTTTTCAAAGGCTAATGTGTAATTTGCATATTAAGCCAAAGCATAAATCTTATTAAATATTTTTTTTATTCGCTTCATTAACAGTAAAAACAATGTTTAAGTGAAACAGTCCCTGGAAATACTTTGACGGTCAAGCCTCATAGCATTTCAAACAAGTGCCGTGTGTCACAGTGTTAGGAAGGCAGTGTTTCTCTCTCTCTCTCTCTCTCTCTCTCTCTCAGAAAGCCATTTATATGGGTTACAGAGAATTTTGGAGATTGCAATAACCAGAAAGGTTGACTAGATATGACAATGAAAACCCACCTTGAGTACTCTGCAATCTATACAATTTCTTAGGCTTCTGATTTGTGATTATTTTCTTCCAGCTTTTTGTTTTCTTCAGTGTTGCCAAGTTCTTTTCCTACATGCTTTGATGCCGAGCTGCAAAACAATTTTTAAAATAATTATTTTAAAAATATTTTTAAAGATATTTTAAATTAGCTCAGGGAGTTTGAAGCAATGCACTGTTCAATCACAGAACATTAAAAATTAAGTATCATTAAATTAAAATCTAGTCTACAAATATCTATAGCAATATTTTGATTAAAGCTACAGCTACATCAATATATCAATCACACATACATATATATATATATATACACATTATATAAATTTACATCTTATATTATATAAATTATTAGGAAGCCTTGGGAATCTTGTAGATTTCAGATGTAATAATATATTTTTAATCTACATACGGTCATTACCGGACATGAGCAGAGGATTAACCCCTCCAAGGAGTAGACCTGACCAGTTGCAGAGAATGAACTGCTCTATTAACATTAAACACACGATCTCTCTCTTAATTGATGCAGGCTCAGGCTTATACAGAGTAAAGAAGAGTGATGTTTCTGAACTCACAGCAAATCAGGAGAGTTGAGAAGTCTCTCTTCTTTGGCTGAAACCATTTAGTCGTAATATTATCAACTAAAACACACCAGCGATTTAATATTTATCCTTATCTTATTGATTATATTTATCTCTAGTATACACTCAGAGTCTAAATCTCAATAGGGCTTAGAACAGAGGCATCCAACATGTGGTTCATCTGACAGCAAGGTGTGGCCGATTGTTTAAACGCCCTTATCATTAGCTCTATAAATGTGGAGTTTTGCTTGAATAAAATTGATTCAAACTTAAATTAGACTAGACTAATCTTGTATTATTGCTAAATAACCACATATTTGCTATTGTTAAACAAGCTATTCTGCACTATACCTGTAAATTAAAGAATACATTAAAAAAAATAAAAAAAAAAGAAGATCAAGTGGCCCACTTAATGCACTTGGATGCTCCTGGCTTAGAAGGTCCCTTCAGCACATTCTGAATAGCTTATATATAGATATAACAAGTATACTGAACTACATCTTATGGTCAAAAAAATTATATTGTATGGTGGGTATGTCCAACAGCTTCAGTTCTCATGGGATATTTTTTATTTCTCCACAAATTACATAATCAGCTTCCATATAACCTACCGTCACAGTTTTGAAACCCCACAGCTCAAACTATTTTTGCCTAGGGATCACTTAAAGGGACTGTCTGGTGCCCAAAATGGTTCTTCCAAATGTTAATGCATATTGATGGGCTTTTTGAGTACTTTAAAATGCATGTTTTACATTTTGCATTGGTTAAAATAAAAACCAAAAAAAAAAAAAAAAAAAAAACTTAGATGAGTTTGTGAAATTATAGCAGTTTGAAAGAAAACAGGACTGCCCACACTAGCTGCAGGAACCAATGAGAATAATTTCATTCAAAATGGAATTTTCTGTCTCTCTAGTGATGTCATCAGACAATGTGTTGCACAAGAGATCCTATTGTGTACAAGAGCAAGGTCACTCAGAGTCCATACAATGCATTCTATTCCTGCAGCACAGGAAGTGACTAAATGAAACAAAACTTTATATGCTCAATGTCTATATAATCAGTACTGCTGCACCTGTAATATACATGCATAGTAATCACTGGGGGAGGGCTTGAGTAAAAAAATGTGTTTTATGCTGAATCCGTGCATCAAATCACACTAGAAAAAAGCCTGAGCATTATACAAGCAGTAGTCTTCAACTTGCACCAAAGTGAGTTTAGGGACTAGACTGTCCCTTTAAAGGCATTGCAGCTCAAGTACTACTCTCAAACAGACATATTTATTGATAATTATTAGACTTGATTAGTTAGATTAACAAAAATGTCTAGTCAAGGAACTGATCACTACTGCTGTTATGTTCTGTCTCTTGCATACACATTTTCTTTGAAAACTTCAAGCCCCTTTTATGTCCCCAAGATTTTGAGGACCATAATTTAAGAAGCTTAAGTCAAAGACCATATCTAAAAATTGGACAGATGTAACAGTAAAAATACAATATCAAAAACTGTAAAAATACCAGGATACTAGTGCAGCAAAACATATCAGTACATAGGGTGTGGGCATCCAATGTGCAGCCCACCTGACAACTACTTATCTTCTCACTAGCCCTATAAACGCATGGTTTTGAGTACAGTTGATCTACACTTTTTTGGACTGCTTTTATAATACTGCTAAAAACCAAAAGATTTGAAATAGGTAACAGGCTATTCTTCACATTACTGTAAATAAAAAAATCACACTGCCTGATGCACGTATGGCCTTCTGATTAAGTAACCCACGTCAGATAAATCTTTTACGCCCCCAATTTAAGGTGTTCTCTGCAACACATTTTAATTGCATATGTCACAGGCAAGAGTTGAAACATAATCACATGCAGTTTTCTCAGGCTAGTATTCTAGCTAGCATAGATTATAATGACTGAATTGCGAAATGCAGATATCAGTTGGTGCTATGAAGATATGTGTTCCATTAAAATGCCTCCATGATTTCATACTACTTTACTATTTATTGTTATTCTGGAGGAGACAATAAGTGTTTTTATGGTAAAATAAATGTTGCAAAGGCAAAGCACTCTTGAGGAATTAGATTCATTTGTTTTGCAATGTGGTAAACTACTATGGAAAAAATCTGCCCCAAAAATGTTTTACCTCGTTCCATGCTTCAGCTGGGTCATTTGCTTCCATCCCGCCAGGCTATCCAAGCCCTGATACATCTTTAGCCACAAAAGGGAGAAACCGGCAGTAAACTTTGATAAACCAAAGTTTTTATTTTTAAGTATAAATTATTTTCTTTGTTTCTCGTACTTTTTTACTTTTGCAATGTCTATTTAACTGTATGTAGTTCAGCGCCTATTAAGCCGTTTTGCTGTGTATGTTTTTGAGCAGTGAAGGGAGACCCAGTCGCAAGCGTTTCAAATTAACAGGGAGTACTAATTTAATTATTTAATTGTTTGGCTTCTCCCTCTATATGCCTTGCGCCTCCTTTTAGAGCCTATGAGTAAGTGCCCCAAAGCACGAAACGCGTAAGGCTATTATGCTGGTGGTTGCACATTTGTTACCCATTTTTGTACAAATAATTAGGAATTATTAAAGCACCTACTTACTTCAAAACCGGATCCTGAAGTCTCTCTGCCGTTTTCTCCCTTCTGTGGCTAAAGATATATCCAGATTAGCCCATTACCTTATGGCATAAAATCAACATACTTTTTCGGAGGTATGGCAGGTTAAATACTTCAAAATCCCAAATTAACCCAATCTATGACATAGTATCTCAGAAGAAGTTTTTAAAGCACTAATGAATACTTTTAGTGTGGCTGATTCTGCATTCTCCAGATTAATCTATGAAACATGAGGATGAGCCAATACCACCACTTAAATACAACCAGACATGGATAAACTTAAGTATTTGGAAACATTAAAATATTTTTGCATTTTTCTTATGCAGAAACAAATTTAAAACATATCTATATATATATTTGAACCTCATCAAAATATTAAGATATTTTAAATTAGCTCAGGGACTTGGAAGCAACACATTGTTCAATCACAGGATATTAAGAATTAAGTAACATTAAAGGAAGCAAAATATCACAGGCTGTAAAGGTAAATTAGCAAAATGTATAGTTCTATTTATTTTCTGAAGCATGCAATACATGTAAATCATAAGATAATGCAACTTTAAAAAAATAAATAAGCAGGGTTTGATATTTCTTTAATCTACATTTATTTGGATTTGCTGAAATGCTATTCTGAATTCCCATATACAAAATGTGACACACACTCTCGCGTTAGTGCGGTGAAAGACTGTGAATCCATAAAACTGAAGCAATGTCTCACTCTGGAATATATATTCATCCTTGCTTAAGTTACAGGCATAACCTCCCAACTCTCATTTGGTCTCAAAAGGTCAGCATTATGACAAATCGAACTAAATCTTTTTATTGTACCGCAAGACAGAAATCAGTGCGCTAGCCTTTTATTAATTCAACACATGTTCAGTCTAGGTGCTAGTGTATGCTTTAGGAGGTCAGTATGTCTATTCCACAATACAAGCAATATGCAAATGAAAACTATTGTACTTTCCATATTGGTAGCAGTTTAATATAAACACAGCTGTGCTAAAGTTAGAACCTTACCTTAGGTAAAAAAACTGAAAGATAAAAGGGGAAATGAATGATCCAGAATAATGTTTTACTACTCCCCAGTTCAGGTTTAACACAAAAAAAAACCCCACACACCTACAAAGTATGCATGCTGACAGCAGAAGTGTTTTCACTAGACATATGTTATTAAAAGTCAAGAAGGTAATTGCTTTGAATCCATGTGTGCAGCTGGCTTTGGCAAGATTCATAGCTGTTCCTAGGAAGCTTGCCTGCTGCTTTGTTATTCTTTTCTTAGGCTACCATCCATAGAGCTAAGAAGGATTTGAGCTTGAGCAGCCAGTGCAGCAGGTGGGCTAAGAAAAGGCTGCTGTATTATCAATCGGAATCTAGGCTATTTGAACACCTTCCTTCCACGGAAAAGTGCTGCTTCTTGAAGTATTGCAAAACATGATGATAATGCTAAAGTGAACATACCACAAACAAATGTAAGTTTGGTCAAGAATAACATAAGTCTGCGTACGTGATCGAAAATGGAGCTGAAAGTTTATAAAATGAACAGTGTCTCTCAAACTGTTGTTGTGTTCAAGTGCCAAGAGACACTATTCATTTTGTAAACGTGCATGTTATGCTGGCCTAAAACCCATTATATCTACAGAGGTTGCCTAGGGTCTCTAGTGTCCTTGGAAATGAGCTGCAGTGGTGCCCCCTCACAACCAATCATGGTTTAAGATCCAGAAGAACTATAAATAAGTCACACACAGGAGCCCATTAAAAGCATATAACCAATCTGCCCCCAGACTTGCCAGTGCATCTTGCCAATCTGCAGAGGAGGAAGGTGAGGAGTTGGGCAGATCATCCAGGGCAAAAGTAAGTTGTGCTGACGTACGAAGTACGCAAGTCGGCACCCAAGAGGATTGAGATTTTTTTCCCCCTAAGTCAAGCTTGGGTGCCAAAACTTGCCACCAGAGTTTGACTTAGGGCAGGGGTGTCCGTGCAGTGGGCCCTTCACCAGAAATCTGTGTGTGTGTGGGCCACATTACGTTTTCACTGAGAGAAAATGATATCATTTATTTAAGAAAATGAACAGTAATGTGCAGTGTGTGAGTGTATCACATCCTCTGCAGCAATGACACTCACACTGCACATTACTGTAGCACAATACACAATAAGACTCAAAGCACAAAGAAAAAAAAAAATTTTTACACAGTCACACTTATACACATACATACACAGCCACACTTAAACTCACACATATACACTTACACAGATGTCTGGCGGGCTGAGTGTTTGGCATCCAAATATGTTAAATATATATACACACACACACACACACACACACACATTTGTTTCTAACAGATACATATTTGGTATTATCTTATACTGTGGCTGGGAACAGCAACATTATGGTTCTAAAAACAGTCGAACTGATGAGCCCAATATTTGGGATGGGGGTAGAGAGACTTCAGATATGCTTTGAATACTGGTTTACATCGTATTGTACACACAAAAATGCAGGGATGATAAAAAATAAAACAGACTTTACGGTCTGTGGCCTAATCATATGTGACTGTCATTGCTTTAATTACAAAGCAAGCAAATCACAGAGGCAATATAAATTAAACATATGGGATCATATGATGGCTCTTTCTTTTTTACAGGCAATCTTTTTTTGGTTTGTTTGAACCCCCTATATTTCTAGAAAATAAGTGTATGTGATTGGGTGACCATAACACATTCATTAGAAACATTTTAAAACGCATTTAAAAAAAGCATGTGCTGTAATACTCAGTTCACAATACTGTTTGTCTGTAATCACAATCATTGCATTTATCCACTTTGTAGATCAATTAGAGATGTACTCTGTCAGTCAGGCAATAATACGATATAGCTAGAAACAGTAATTTGTAAATACTGCCAAGTTTAATGATTCATTAAACTAGCACATGATGGGGGGTATCTGTGAAGGGGCAAAAAAACCTGCTGATATTACTCTCATCAGTCAGTTCACAATATGTGCTTTGCGACAGAAAAGATTGATTATTTCCACTACACCCTATATACGTGATTGCAACACCTGGAGAGTGCCACTGCTTTCCTTGTTGAATCACATACATTAAGGGTTTTCTTAAATAATGGTACTAATATATTTCTTTATATAAATTGGTACCATTTTAGGTACTTTTTATATTTGGAGTACTATATAAGTCCCTGCCTTTTGCAGTGCTGGTCCTAAAAGATTCACTGTGGCTTGACATACCAGCTGCAAGCTGTTTCTGTGCTCTATGAATCTACAAAATTGGTTTTAGACAGCCAAAAGTAGGTCTTAGTCTATGATAAACAACTAAACAATCTCAAATCATTATTTAAAGTGTATTTCCAAAACGTCTGCATAAAGTGATAATAAATAAATAAATAAATAAATCAGCAGGAAGCGCCTATATATGGAACAGATAGATGGTTAACATTCAAAGATCCTGCTATAATCTGACAAGGATAATGGAAATAATGCAGTTGGAACATAACTATATATGGGGCAGGTTTACCAACAAGGATATTTTATACTTAACATTTATATTTTTGTCCATACTCTACTAATGGATAACAATTTAGCACCTTAAAATATGTCTCGTTCTTAAAATGCTACCTTAAAATATTACAAGACAAATAAAACAATTGAATGTTTATTGAGAAAGAGAAAAATTCCACTTTTAAATTATTACAGCTTTGTATTTTCTCTAGATTAGAGTGGGAGAAAAATGCCCAAGTGCCAGTCAAGGTTCCAAATGGTATATCTATGAGACTACATATTTGTCATCAACAATGAAGAGGCCATTTGTGAACTGGTTATTAAAGTACATGTTTGAATGTAAAACAAGTTTATTGTGATGGTTATTTTTAATTGTATACACGGTTTTCTGCAGCTCCACAGACAGATGTTGCAGCTTGTTTAATGGCTGTGTCAAGTAGGGCAGGTAGGCTTGATCTAATATTAAGAGTTGGGTTCATATATTTTATAGTATCACTGACACAGTGTATACACACACACACAGATGGAGTTTCATACACATGAGTACAGAAAAAAAATAATACTATGACCTAATAAATACATTTCTTAATTTTTCCAGCACAACAAGACTAACATAGGGTTTCTTAGAAACAGATGATGGCAGACAATCAAAATCAAGATAGTCACACTTACACAGGTATACTTCCATGTACAAACTTGCGCGCGCGCGCACACACACACAGTCATACTTACCCAGACACACCTGTGCACACGCACACTTTAAAGGGACACTCCCAACAAAAAATGAGAAGGTTTTTTTGGGGGATTTTGTTTTGTTGATTTCAGATATGTCTTTTTTGTTTTGTGACTGTATTTAATAAAATATTTAACTAAACCGGTGTGATTGGGTGCTGCCATTTTGTGAAATAGTGTGTTTGGGTGCCACCCCCTTATGACTTTACAGCACTAGTATCTCACTTTGGGGCTGGGGTCACAGATTGCAGTCTATAAGTCAGAATTCTGATCATAGACTTGCAATGAATGGAGGGTAATGTAACTATTACATCACAAGGGGGTGGAGATATGATCCTGCTTGATCAGGTTAATTTCCTCTCTGTGTTGGAAGGCAGGTAAAAAAAAAAAAAAAATATTCTACACAACCACCTAGTCCTGCCTACTATGATACAAAGGAGCCAGTAAGAGAGCAGGGGAGTATCGTATGACATCATAATGCAGGCTATGTGTTTGTTTTAAATGACCAGGTTATCTAGTTACATCTTATGTAAGTGTATTATCCCTTTAAGACTTACCCAGACACACCTGCACACACACACACACACACATCCATACACACAGTCACACTTCCACATATTGCACAGCACACGTGGTCAGTGAGGCTCAGAGGATGCGCCCAATGTAGGTGAGGCTACTGCTGGCAATCTTATGCGGGCCGCAGCTCTCTGTCCAGTGGGCAGCACGCTGGACCCACTTGTACTAGATATTACAATTCGAAAATACCTTGTTTGCCCTCTACAGTAGAAGGTTTCATCAAAAAAGTATGTAGGATGTATAAACACTATCCAGTGAGTCCAAAAACAAATGAAACATTTCCATACAACATTAAAAGTGCAAAAATTATAGCACAGCCTGCATTAATTCTGACATTTTAAATGTATTGCATGTATTAGTTCTGAAACTGCACTTACTGTTAGGATTATGTAATTATTATAAACCTTGTTGAAATATGTCTGTTTTCCTACATTCCTCTAACTCCCTACTATTCCAAAACATAGAAACCAAATGTTATGTTTGTTATGTGCAACTTAAACAAAATTTTAAGTAAAGGTTTCTTTTGATCCTACACCATGCATCATTTGATGAATCTCAGATATTTGTGAAACTGCAAAAAGTCTTTCAGTTTTACAAAATATTTAATTGTCAGATATGCAAAATATAAACAATAAAGATACAGCCATTAGGATATTTTATAGTACTCCTGCCCCCACCATATGCCATTCTGACTTAATGTTAATTAGAAAATAACTCATTTGAGAGAACAAATGTTATTGAAATTATTTAGCTTAAATCTGTGTGGAAATGATTCAAAGTTGCCATTATTTGCTGTAAATTCAACTTTGCATATTCCATATTCACCACGGAAAGTCTCACATAACTGCAATTGAATTTACCTTGATTTTTTCATGTATATCCAGTAAGCAAATCCAGCCACAAGTGCAGCCAACAGCAGACCAACGACAATTCCAACAATGAGTTTTGCATGGTCGTTATTGTCCTCTACAAAACAAATGGTGTTTTTAATACATTTAACCAAAAAAACGACACGAAATTATGCACACAAAGCAGACAAACGAATATCCATTTGAAACAGCGCGTATAGCAGCTTTGTACAATGATTGGTCAGACAGACTATCCACTTATGATATGAAACATGAGGATGGTAGATCTGTTTTATGTCATGTCCGCACTGCAGACACATTGTGTTTTGTCCCTCTCGTATATTCCTGTCTGCTATCAGTGTTCATCGCACGATAAGTACCCCTGCTCCTTTCCTTTTGTAATTTTGTGCATTCCCCTCACTTTGCAAACACCAACATTACCAGGAAAGATTATGTCATACCTCAGACTTAAAAAGGTTTCAGGAAGTTAAAATGCAGCAGAAAGATAGAAGAAAAGCTTAGATCATTATTTTCTCTGTGTAATTCCGGTTACATTTTGCTATGAAGCAAAAGCACAAGGAATTTACTGACAAAGAAAATAAGTAAAGCTGAAGAAACTAGGAATGAGACACCATCCCCCCACCTTACTCTACTACTTACCACTTCTATCATTAGGTTCATCTTGGTCTGGGATGCTGACTGAAATGAAAGATTGAGAGGTGAAATTAAAAAAAAATAGTCCTGATGATTTATGAAAGTCACCTTCACCATTGTAATGTGCACTAATCTTCAAATGTAAAATGACTCATCCCATAGTGCAAGTAAAACAATGGGAAATGTTTCACTTTTTTCAATTTAATGAAACAGACAATGGACTGACCAAATCTTCAAGAGATCCTCCCCTTTGCACGGTGACAAGGTTAAGGCTGATTGCATAGTAATAACTCTTGGTTTACAGCTTATGATTTGAAGGGAGAGATTAAATCCATCACCTGGCATTCTTGGTTTAAATTTCAGATTACTTATTTTCAGAAGCCTTTGGGCTCTTTCTGCTGCATATTAATACTTTAGACTTCTCTGGCTGCTGATTATTCAGAGTTAATTTCCTAAAGACTAATATTGAATTTACATGAAACGCATTTTAACGCACTTTAAAGTTGTACTGTAAGGAACTAAGAATATATCATGCTAGTAGGTATGATCATTTGTGCCAACAGATTTGTTAGGATCACATAAGCACAATGTATGGTTACTACTGCAGAAAATATAGGTACAGAGTTTCCTAGTGTACAGTAAAGCATGCATATGTGAAATATGCTAATGCAACATACCTGTCTGTATACTTTACTATAACTTTAAAATAATCATATTTTCAACTATGTACCACATACAAGAGAATGTGTGTGTGTGTGAGCATATCTACACACGCATACGCCCACACATTCCTCATATAGATGGGTGTGTATACACACACACACACACACACACACACACACACACACACACATATATATACGCCCACAAACATTCCTCACATAGATGGGTGTGTATACACACACACACACACACACATATATAATAGTGACCCATAGTTGAAAAAAATATATTTACGTTTAAGTAAATTGTGCTACACACACACACACACACACACACACACACACACACACACACACACATATATATATATATTTTTTTTTTTATATTTATTTTATTACATTAAAAAGGGTGACTGAATTCACACCCAGTAATATCCAGGTCTCGTATCCACAGGCTAATACCCTTATTGCTAAACTATAATCACTTGCAGCAGTTATTTCTTTCATACCAATCCACATATTTGACAGTCTCTCCAAAAATGTCATATTGTCTCCTACGTATGTGGCATGGAGTGTGGAAATATGTATGGAAGGTGCTGTGTGTGGGACAGAGTACAACAACAAGGATGGCAATGGGTATAGACTGATACATGTATGGGTATAGACTAATACATGCAAACAGTTTGAGACGTATAACCATAAAAATATATATAGCATAGTGGTGGATGGAATGTTTCATAGTGTCATATCGAACTTCCCAAGTAAATTACAAACAAAATCACTTACTAGCAGAAACATTTAGAGTACGAACTTCTTTTCCAAGTCTATTTTCAGCACTACAAACTATAGTGACATTTTCTTCAGGGGAGATGATAATGTCGGCTGAATACTTTGAATTACTCAATGTTTTTTCTTCTGTCTATTGTGAGTGAGATAACAAGATTACAACAAAGTCATGACATTTATTCCAAGGATGCAGATATTTTTTAGCTTGTCAAAGAATTTCCTGAACTGTGCAAATCATGTTTGTTTATATACAAGTTTCATTTCAAACCACCATAACACAGACCATAAGATAATTAATTTACTATACAGGGTTTTGAAATTCACTACCGTTCCTACAAAATGACCCTGTATGCAGATAACATTTTGCTCCACTTTGGTCCTGAGTCCTCTCTTCATGAAGTTCTTTTGAGGACAAGTGAATTTAGTATGTTTAATTAATATCTAATTTTTTGTATCACAAGACTAAATAACTGCAGTGATCTCCTCGTCTTAATTGGTCCAGCAGAGTAATATATTATATTGATTTCAAGATTTCTCCCAATTTGAGACAAATGGTCACTTTAAAATAGATATCACATCTAAAATAAACTTTTCTTGGAAAGGATTGGAGAGTTCATGGCTGTAGAACTATACACTCTTCCTAAAATTCTATATTTTTTAGGGCTATACCAAAGCAGGTTTCCTCTAGATCACAAAAGATATATAAAAGAAATAGAATTTTGGTTTCTCATCATTTATAAATAAAAATCAACCTAAAAGTATATTCTGAAATGTATGTATAAATGTAAAAAATTAAATTCAACTATGCATTACATTACATAGTCTACTCAAAATTAAGTTCTATTTATGTAAAGGATTTAGACTTAAGGAAGTTGATAAATTCTGGAATAAGATTATTAATAGATATATTCCGTAAGGTGATTTCATCCTCTCTCTTACTACAGCATAAATATCAACTCCCTTGTTCTGAAAGATTTAATTATTTAAGGATTAAACATTTCACATCATTTAATCAAGTTCCTGACCTCTCAGCCCTAGATATATTCCTATACTAAAAATCAAATTTAAATTATTTCTAAATTGCAGGTCTTATTACCAAGAATAGTCCTCTAGACAAAAGTAATTCTATTACTAAATGGGTATCAGACTTGGGCATCACTTATCCAGAGGAGGTATGGTATGGGACCTAGACTTTGCCAAGAAAATATGTCCTTTGTATCAATTTACAAGAGACTTATTAAAAAACTACTTCATAGGTGGTACTTCGTCCCAACTAGACTAGACAGATTTCAGATGAATGCTTTAAATTATTGCTGGAGATGCAGTTGGGAAGAGTGTGTTCCCAATTTCATATGTGGTGATCCTGCACTTCATTGCCACCCTTAAAAAAAAATACTCTCTCTCGGGTCAATCAGATACTCCGTATGAATATTTTACTAATCAGGATTGCGATGTCACGATACTTCTGCCACTTTATTGCGAACGTTTAAACGGAGATCTCACGATACTTCCACTTTTCTGCAGAAGTAACAGTGAGATACAGATTTAAAAGCAAAATAGAGTTATTTTGGATTGCACTATAATGGAGTTTATCTGCATATTGTTGGCTGCAAAGATATGTTTAGCAAGATATTAAAAGAAACCTGTGATCCCTACTTTGGTAAAAATTAAATCTCAAATGAAATGCTCCAATCTTGCCTGAAAGATACTTTTATTATAACAAAGGTAATGGCAGCAGTGTATCTTGACAGAAAAAGCCTGGGCCTAGGGTGGCACTTTGCAGAGGGGGGGGGGGGGGGGGGGGGGCTTTAAAAAAGGCTACCCACGGCCATGGGAGAGCCTGCTTGATCATTTTTTTAAGCCTGCCCACATCAGTTTTGTTAAGGAGCCATCCACACCAGTATTTTTTGTCATGCAGCTCGCATGCCAACAGAGCAATGGAGATCTTACGGCAGGTCAAATAAACTGGCAAGCATCTTGGGTTCTGAGATGGCTCTGGTAAGCTGTTTTTGGAGGACAATGACTGAGGATTGTAAATAGGAAGAGATGTGGCCTGATCGGGAAAAGGTGGGGAAAATTAAGACTAGGGGGTGCATGAATTAGTCTGGTCTATAGCAGTATAAAACCTAAATGCATTATTGGGCAATAGATCTCTGTATGAAGATATTTTGGACTATGGGTATGTGTAATACATTTGGGTCTTTAAGTACCCTCTTGTTTTTCATATCTCTTGCTCTTGAGCTACTTTTTCTCTAGCCGTCCACAATTTTTTCACTCTTTATGCTAACCCAGGCTCCCGCTTGTATATACAATCGTTTTTCTTCTAGAATTAGGCAGTTTTTGTATATTTAAATGTAAGTTCAAATGTGCACCTTTTTCATGCATATTTATAAGTAAATAATTTAAAGAAAAGTGTAAAAAATACAAAAGAAGAAAAAATAAAATAAAAAAAGAACTCTGCTGCATTGAATATCATACTGACAAAAAACATAATTTTATATGGAAAGTGAGGGACTATAGCCAGTTAATACTAGCGAATCTTAAGTACACTGATGCTCTAAAAGTTTTTTTTTAGCAACAATTTGTGTTTTGCTCTTACAGATTGTTTTGAACAAACATCAAAATACAAAACAATTTGCAGGTCCTTTAAAGTAAAACATAAAAATAGTAATAAAGTCTCAGTCACATGATGTACATTTGCTTGACGATGGTACAGGTTATTTAGTGGGTGTTTTATTACCTTGTAAAGATTCATTGGTGGGAACAGATTTAAAAAAAAGATTACTTGAGGCAGCTGTGTATATAATTTTATAATTAAACTATTTTATTTTTTACAGCAAAAATAAGTGAGAACTTACTTTGTTTAAAAAGCCTCCATTGCCCAAACTGGTACAGTGAACTTCAGGTTTCGGAACACCTTCCACCTCATATTTGATAGTTTTTGTCTTCCCATCAGAGTTTGCTTTCTTAGACAATTTAAGCTTTGGATATCCTTCAATGGTGGGGGGGGAAATGAAAGTTAATTTCTTACGAAATACTGTAGTTTAAAATATATTCTTGAGCATTTCAATGAGGAATGTCTAAACAAGTTAATAAGGTGAATAATTTGTTTTGGAATTTCTCAAATAGGCTATACCTGAAATGGAAAAACAAATGGCAGAACAACAAATAAGGCGAACGTTTTAGACTCAACAACTTACATACAAAATTCATTCAGGTAGGTGCCAACATTTAATCTACACATTTTTTGGGTGAAAGGGTCATCAAATGTATAGATTAAAATATATAATTACATGAAGATGTATTATACCTCCTTCAATATGGCCAAATGAATTGATGTGCTTACATCTGTTGTGGGGGCCTTATTTTTTTTTTTAATAGGATGGAAAAAAATACTAGTACTTTAGTACTAAAGAAATAGGAAGTATTTATGGCGGTTTGTACAGATCTAAACCAGTAACATGCTTTACCATCTAGAATAGATCTGGACTGAATGGCAGTTATAGAGACCAAAGACAGTAGAACAATTCTGGGAATTGAATACTATGGAAAGGTGAAAATGTGTAACTGTATTAGGGATTTTCATATTAAACAAAACAACTTATACAAACTGTGCAATATCTGGGCTGTTTGTTGTCTCTCAGAACCTTTTTCTAAAAGTTAATCCTAGATCTGTTACACAGGTTTTCACTTTACAGAACAAAATCAGAAATATACTCTTCAGTGCTGTCCTCTGTATAAAACAAGATGGACGAGAAGGTATTGCAGAGAAAGGTCATAAATTGGCATTTGCAACTGGTTATTTTAAAGGGAGATTACTATAGTTTCAGAAAGTTTTCAGAAAGTTTTCGCTACTGCTCTACACGGAGTTGATGTAATTGGCAGCAATATGTAAAAAAAATCATTATTCTAAGGACATATCCTTGTCCTACAAACAATATTTCAAGGGAAATACCTTTTGCAATTAATATTTGCTCACCTTCTACAATAAGTCGGAGAGTCTCTTTTCTCCTAAGGCCATCAACCTCAGAAAGGTTAGTTTCACATTCATAAAGTCCTGAATCTTGGTACTGGAGATTTGAAAATGATGGCTTGAGGATGGTTTTGTGATCCTGCAAAAACAGTTTAAATAAATTGTTATGCATTAAATTAATTCGGCAATTACTTCTATTCTTATATTTGCATGTACAATGCAGAAGTATAATAAATATTAATAAGGCACAATAATAATTTGTTTTTGTTTATGAGGAGCCATCATATTCCACTACGCTGGATTACACTATTAAATGTGGCTTGCTAAACATAGAATTACAAAAGGTCTGAGATGGACCAAAAAAAAAAAAATTATTCTTGCATGCATATTGACTGACATAATGGAAGTTATGATGTACAAAACAGGAGCATGTGGAGAAGTAGCACAAGAGTGGCTGTTGCGAGCTAGGGAGATATGCAACAGTACTGCACTTCTGGTTGCTCAGGTGCCTGAAAGTGCAGGACAAGCTCCGCCCAGTGGATTTATGGTGACAAACCTGGTGAATTTGTCTAGTAGACATCCATAATGTACAGTTAAATTGCTGGGTTGTAAAGTTCACCTCAACTCACTTTTTGTGAATAGCCCCTACCATTGTGGTAACATTTCATACTGCCTAAATTAAACTGGTGTAGCAATATTTATGGTCAATAACACACTGTTGTCATTAATATGAGGTTACTATAGAACAAGGATGCCTAATTTTAAATTAGGCCTCAGTCTGACAGAGAACCACTATATTAGGTTATATATCCCTGAATATGTATAATTCCCACTACGCAAACCTGCCCAGTGGAATGTACATTGGGAAAAAAAAAACTGTCTTACTTTCATCCATGTGACTGAAACATCTTTACTAGCAGATGCAATACATGACACAGGAAGAGTATCTCCTATCTTTTTGGTAATTTCTCCATTCGGCGTCAGGAATAAATCCAAGTCTGCAATACAAGAACATTGTCGAAATTTAGGCATGTGACCCAGTGTGCCACTGGTTTACAATGAAGCCAATTAACCAGACACAAAATGAAAGTTGAAAGCCAAAATAAACCGTTTATGCAGTAAGCAGAGGGAGGAAAGACAGCATTCGATTTTACTGCTTGTAAAAAAGGACATTCTTAAGATCACAGTGTTCATTAGTCTTGGGACATGTATACAAATGAATAATACAACATATGAAGTAAGGAAATCCTAAATAAATAGATTTAGTCACACTATACAACCATTCTAAGACTTATTCCAATTTTGGTGGCTCCCAACTTCATATTTTAGTTATATAGTTCTCGGTATCTATCAAACGATATCTCTTGCGCAGAAAGCCCTCACTATAAAATGTATGCATTTTCTTTGGACGCAGTTAATGGAACACCTGTGATTGGAGAGCTACACCCAGAAGCTTGGCCAGGTTTCAATGGACATTGCTTAGAACAGACATTTCATTACTGCTTGAAACAGATAATTTACTTACAGTGTACAGTGACTGTTGTTGATGCAATCATATTTTTATTCAACAAAGAACATTTATAATCCCCCGATGCATTTCGCCTTATGTCTGCTATAGGGTAGGCACTTGAACCAAGCATTCCTTCAATTTGACCCTTGGAGGGGGGAAAAAAAAAAAAAATGTACATACATGCAATACAAGAACTCCAACAAACACCAAGATTCACTAGTAAGAATGTTAACCATTTATTTAAAATCTTTTACATAGTTCTTAGGCTATGGCCTCAGAGTTAAAAGAGAGTTATAGAGAGAGCCAACAGTGTATATTACCAATAAAATATTCAAGATAATGCTTATACACCTAAGTGCAGTGATATAATATTTGTGGACTTTAGGAGCCAAATAGACCATTTCAGGAGTTAAAAAAAAATTTGCCATCAAAATCCCTGTATGCATGTTTCGTAGCCTCTCTTATGTGTGTTGCATTAGTGTATTTAAGTGGCTTGCCAGGGTGTGTATTAATCCAAGTGCAATTCTATTAACATTATTTTAAATTTCACATGGATATTGAAAGTAATGATAGCCATTCACAAAATGTTTATTATACTACTTTATGTTTAGGTACTCATTTTCCCATCAACACATGCTGCAGATTTCCTTAACAGTCTTCACTCAGCTCACTTAGTGGTCCAGAATAAGCACCAGTTTATTCTTTAGGTTGCTAATGTACACACAAAGAACACAGTAGAAGCTATATTAATAAAAACACACATTAAGATAAACTGCATGAAAACTTACTGGAGGGTAAAACAAAAATTGTTGTGGAGGCGGATTCCCATTTCCTATACATTTCAGAGTAATGTTATCACCTTCCTTTATTGTTTTTCTAGGCGAATGTACTTGAATTGTCACCTTCTCTGTAGGGTCTGTGAAAAGAATGGGACATGTTAAAACAACTTTGTCAAGTACACAATTATCCTGTGCATACTATACAATTTAAATGGAGTGAATTATACACTGTTTTCACATTAAGCAGGGTAAGGTAATTGCTTTAATGCATCCTTTATAGATGGATTGAAGTTAATGGGTACTTTCTATACTGAGAACCGTTCCTAATTAAAGAGTTCTACAAAGAAACCCTGTAAAACAAAATATATAGAACTTCAGCAAAATTTTCTTAACAGAACATTTTCATTGGTACAGCAGAAACCATTACTATTTTCAGTACAAAGGACCGGTAGGAACAGTTTCACAGAGGGAGTCTCATTAAGCAGGATTTTAACCACAGTACTTTAAATACACAATTGAGCTGAAGCTCATCTACTGTTTACACAAGTGAAAAGGAGAAGAAAAAATTCTATATATATATATATATATACACACACACACACACACATACATACATACATACACACACACATATCAATGGTACAGATAATATCTGAAAGGTCTTTGGAAAACTGAACAGAGCATAAATGTCTGCTTTGCAGTTTTGCTTAAATGTATTCATTTTTTTTTTTCTCCAATTCATACTTAGGTGAATAATTTTATCATCCATTTTAGTGTTTGTTATACAACTACGATTGCTTTGTAATCTTTGTGATCAAAATCAATGGCACATGTACTATATTATGTGATGTTTACATTCAACTTTGTGCAAAACCATTTCAATCTTTTGTTTAACTGACTTATGAATAATATTAAATATAGACTCCTGCAGGTTCTGAGGACACAAGGAAACCCTCTTCCAATTTTAATATATAGAGAAGTACAAAAATTGGAAATCTGTAATAAAATGTGCAACTGTACAACTTATATTGAAATGCAGTCAACATCCATCAATTTAAGAAACCAGTGAGCAAATCTAGATTTATATAAAGTGTTTCAGAGAAGTCTTTCCTCCTGGTTCCCTCCTAAAGGTTCTGAAAACACATCTAGTAAGTCTGGAGATCCAGCTTATACACAGTATAAATCAGTGTGTTTGTGCATAAGTATCATTAACCCATTGCAAATGATTTCTATAGTGGGGACTAAACCCATCTGACAACCGTTTCAACACAACATAGGTTTCTGTTCGAAGGTCAAGAAAAATGAGAACTTTTTTGTAACATCTTACTAAAGAAATACTGGAGGAAGCATTATTTAACAAACAAACTAAAATAAGTGGCTAAAAAATGTTAAGACAGAATTAAATCAACAGTAATTTCTTAAGTACTTTAGAATAAACAAAACTCTGTACAGGCTACTTACAGTAAATGTCAAAGACAGCCATGTCGGAATCTGTTGACATTTGCCCATTAGGCATATAATAGATCACTGTACAGGTAAACTCTGCATCGATGTCCTCTTTTGTTGCCATGTACTGAAGAGATGATTGCACATTATGAAGGCCACTGGTTGAATTTCTTTCTTTTGTTGCTTCTATGGATACAACTGTACCAAAAAATAATATATAAAAAATGACTGTTATTGAACACTTTAAAATCAATAAACATTTTAAAACAGATTTTAATGCATTATTCTACTTCTTTGTAGGGTCATTAAAATGTAAACGTATAGACGGGAGAAGTTACATTTTGTTCAGAAAGATTAAGTTTTTTTTACTTGTTAAAATGTAGAGTGTGTATTTGGTCTGCTTCCATTGAATGTGTGTTAATGAGCCTAATCAGCAAAATAAAGCTGATGGGTCATCAAGGTTGCCTTTTTATCAGGTTATATAACTGGGGTATATTAAAGGCACATTACTGCTTTCATATCAAGTCATAAGTAAATGTTAAAAGTATAGATACAAAAAAAGACAGAAGCAGTACACACAACATAGCATTAAAGCATTCTGAAAGAACAGCAACCCTCACATATCCATAGATAGCTCATCCCCCGAGTATATGTACATACAAAACATGTTAAGCAAACATTCCCGAAGACAAATGCTTTCAGTAACACTATGGATCAGTAGAAATCATAAATGAGCATAATTCACATACATAGCAATAAACAAAGGAAATATAGACAATGAAGAAGGAAAAACAACTATATAAATCAAATCAATCAAACAAAAGTAAAAAAATTAATGAAGGGTAGTATAAACAGAGTTCAGCTAATGAAGTTTAAAGCTATCCTAGTGTAAAGAAAAAGTTCAAACATAAGGTAATAGAATATATATAATTGTGACCTGTTTCTGACAAAATGTACAAGATTTTTTATTTGTAAATAAGATGTATTTTTTGAACATTTACCATCAATTTGTCTGAAAGTACCGTACTTCATGGAGTTTGATTAAAGACTTCATCCCATAATAAATAAATAAAAACACACACAATAACAAAAAAAGCTACTGAAATATCAGGAAACGTATGACAAAACAAACATTTAAAGAAAATTACCTCCATCAACTGGATAAAGGACCTTTCCATTTTTGTACCATGTAATGTTGCCATCTGGATAGCTTTCCATTGCAACACAATCTCCAACCTGCAACACAAAATAAATATGGGATAAGTCTCTCTAACATAAGATAGCAGATAGCATTATTTTATCAACTATGGAGTGACCAGAAAAAGGATATCTTGAAAATAACATAATGGATGTTTATCAAATCGCAATTTTAATGGTAATAAGAGTAATGTGGCCATCCCACTTTTCATCTCAGTACCAAAAAGCATATTAAGTCTGTATCCTATGTGAATTCAGACGTTGCTTTGTATATTAAAACGCCATTAGCTACTTCAAGAGGATCTCTTCAGTCATACTTAAGTGTGCAGATAAGGTATAATGTAAAAAAACAAAACTGATACATTTAAATTACACTACACACAGAACCAAAATGCAGCTATTCTACATATTTCTTTCCATAGCTTTTAGTGTCATCCCATCATAAAAAATTAGCCCTTAAGGGTTATATAGAATTTAAAACATTTAAAAAATGTGTAAGTGCAAATTGATCACCTTGTTTAGCTTTCCTGTTTCCAAGAATTTTGGTTGGTTTACAATCTCGGGCTTGGAGGGTGGCTCTAGAATATAGCAGGCGGGAAACAAAAAAGCAAAATGAAATATACACTATACGTTTAACAATATTGTGTATTTCAACTGCATATAAAAGAACATCACATTAAAATGAATTATTTTGTAAACATATAAAAGAATGGTTAGCCAGCACCAATGACTTGTAGATTAAATAGCTACAGAAAACAATTACAAAAAGGTGAGAGATTGAAAAATATATGCAAAACGTCAAGTGTATAGATAGAAAAACAATGAATTGCCTTTCTTAGAGTTTAGTCTATCAAAATCTAACGATAAGTATGCCAAATGTAACCCAATTACATTTAAATCTTTAATCTGCAACAAGGTTTTATGAGCATATACAAGTTCAGACATTCTAGGACTCGGTACAAAGGCAATTTGGTTACCGATAATCATACATTTGGCGGTCGCAGACTGTAATATAGCACCTGACCTCTCAAATAGAAATCACCATTACAATCTGATAATAGTGATAACTACACATGATTTTAGCAGGGCTTTGTTTGAAGCTGTCAAATTAAATCTGATGTTAGCACAACTACATTTTACAATCAAACCTTGGATCTTCAAAATATATGTTTTTTTGTTTTCTTTGCATTGGTTTTTCAATAAAGTGTTGAACTTCATTTAATAGATTCTGCCTATTTTTTTGTATCTATATTGTTTTATGATGCATTCGTATTTTTGGAGTTACATTTGCTTTGATGCTAGATAGCACAACACCATCATACAGTCTATGAAACATGGCAGTATGTAATTTGCTGAAACTTTCAAGAGTCCTTTGGGACCTTTGCTACTTTAACATGAAGGTTTTGTGTGCTTGTGGCTCTTGCAAGCGTCATAAAATAGAAATAAAGCAAAAAGCATGTGATAAGAATAGACGGTACATCAGTAAACAAAAGCAGACAAACAACACTTACTATGTTATGCAAACCAAAAATTCTGGTCCATACTTATACCACTTTTAAGTTGAATGATTGGTCTCCAATGAATGGTAATAAATAATGTAATGACGTTACAGATTGATAGGTAAAATAGTAATGTGTTACAATGTACTGTGCGTTATGGCAATGAATACTCACTGAACACTCGGACTACTGTTGGCACCTCATAAACATTGTCTTCCGTTACAAGCATGCATACAAATCTCTTCTCATCAGTGATTCTTGCATCTGAGATGAACAACGTATAATTTTCAGACAAGTTTAAACGGCCATTGTATTCTGGTACATCTTCGTAACTGAACTTGTTTTTCACAGCTGAACGAGCAGCCACAAATACTGGCGTCCCATCAGGTTTTTCCTAAAGACAATTTAATATAATTAAAGGGGAAGCATTAAAAAAAACATTTTATTTTACCATATATTATTAGTCAGCATGTTGCAATAATACTGTAAATAATTCATAACCATATAAACAGGACCTAGCTATGGCAATAGGAACAATGTGTTGTGTAATAATTGGGGGAAGAAACTGAAGCAACAATGTTAAAATTATTTTTCCTTCTGAACCTTTACAAATTTGGGGTTATGACATCAGGGAGATTATTGTGGCAACAAATATTAAAATAGTATGCAATTTAATTTAAGCATCATTACAATTACTGAAAATGTTAGTAGAGAATATCTGGGGTCTACTCACTAAAGTCCGAGACTGGAGGTCGAGATTAGCACTAATCTCGAACTCCAACCTTTGACAGATTCTCTCCCCCTTCCCTCCTGGATGCCTTATCTCGACCCTGAAAATGGTATTCACCAACCACTTTGACAAGATTGAGATGAGACGAAGACAGCCAACATGGCTCCCATTCATTTCAATGGGAAGGGAAAAAATATTTTTAGTTTAGTTTGATTTAGCCTGAAATAAATGCAGCCAGGGACCCTTGGCTAACCTCTGGTTTCGTTCATTTACAGGGGAGATGGGGGCCATTTGTGCAGCTCTTAGCCCCATTAATAATAGGGGTGATGTCCGGACCACTTACCTTCCCCCCCCCCCCCCATCTATTCAAGGGCCGGGGGCCATTTCCTGGACCGAGATTATAAACGCTAGGGTTATTTTCTATTACATTTTAATTATGCACCGCGTCACCTCCAAGTCCAGCTTTGTTTTTTAGTAAATGGCATAATTTTTTGCCTTTAATTTAGTCGAGTTTGAGCTGGACTTTGTCAAGGGTGGGGGGAGAGGGAAGTCGTATTTCTTTTTAATGTCTGTCAAATTCGACCTTCCAGTTCCACTTATTCACGCTATCATCAAATTTTAGTGAATAAACCCATCTGTGAATGAGGTAGTAAATCTTGTTAAGAAAAGTGGTTTAAATAAAGCAGTGGTGATCAGTTACTTGGTTAGCAAAAGGTCTGAAACACAGCAGGAGAGGTGGAACAAATCAATTAAGCAAACTTCAACAAGTTCCTGTGTCAAAGTGCGGCATCTATGCAAGAAAAAAAAGTCTATAAACTCTTTGTACAAAAAACATGGCTCCACACAATACCATTCTAGAAATGCACAAATCATTAATTTACAACTAAGTGGAGCTATCCTACTGTGTTTCATGAAGTGCGTTATAAAAGTATTGTAAACCGTTATGCAAGAACTAGATACATCAGGATGCCATGACGTAATGAAAAATAACACACACACACAAAAGCAGCCAGTTAACATATCTATGCTGCCAAATAGGAGGTATCTTGTTTTGCCAAAACATTTGCAATACACTATAGTTTTGGAACTGTAAACAGATGCACCGATTTCTCTTTAGCAGTGTCCCTTCTTAATTTCATTAAAACAAGGCGTAGAGAACATAAGCCAACTTCATGCTCGTCCGGGTTCTGATATGTGACACTTGAGTGTTCTGTAATCTGTCTGACAAATTAATTTTGTTTTATAGTCACAAAGCATTGAAGAACAATGCTAGAGGGTTGAAAGAAGAAATGTCTATTCATCTAGTGCAGATAAATTCCTCTAACTTTCTAAAGCTTTTGTGTAGCTATAGTTTAGCCCTTTTTTAAATAATAACACTTCATTAGAAAAATAATGTGAATGCAGCACTCTAACAGCCAAAAGGAATGTGGTTCAGGAGGTAGACAATTAGGTATAACAGTAATACTTACATATTTCCATTTGCCAAACAAAAGACCACCAACTATTTCTTGGCCACAAGGCATAACAATTGTTTCTCCATACACTGCATTTGATGTATGTAGTGCAAAACCTAAAATAAAAAAAAAATTGAAATTACATTTTTTTCTGTACAATGAACACAAGAAATTTCAAACTAGTAGAACAAAACAAGGTTAACAGGTGGAGCTAAAAGGATACCTTTTTTTATTGGCTAACCAGAAATTGATTACCGGAGCTAGCAAGTCTTGAAAACTTGCACTCAGAGGTAGCAGGTTGATCTCCAAATCTTGCAAAGAAATACCTAGTTAGCCAATAATGGGTATCATTTAATGTTTTCGTCTATTTCCACTGCCAACACTATACTGCTTAAAATATGGTTAAGAAGAGTCTGTTTAAACATCACAAGTTAAGGATTATGCATAACATAAGAATAATCATTCTTCTATGACTTAAAATTATCTTTTGTGTATTCACAGTCATATATAATCTCATTTTAGACATCACTTACACCAGGGCTCGACAAACCCCAGACGCCAGGTCGCCATGGCAACCAGGATATTAGACCTGGCGCCTGGGTGCTGTCAGTCTCATGGTCCCCTTGCCGCTGCCATCCGATTTTTTTAAATTTTTCCGCAGCGCGAGGGGGTAAAGTCTGCTGCAGATGGCACAGACTGCAAGCTCCGCCCCCTCGCGCAACATGTGTCTGAGTGCCAGGTGACATCCTGGCACTCAGCAGCCTGACCAACGGAGCTGCAGCACGAATGTCCCCCTCCCCTGCAATGAGGTAAAGCAGCAGGTAGGGGGGGGGGACATTAAGAAAAAAAACCAAGAAAAGACAGTGTGAGGTGCGTGTGCGTTTATATATATTGTAAAGTAGGTGTGTGTGTGAGGTGTCTGTATATATGTGTATATGTGAAGTAGGTGTGTGTGAAGTGTCTGTATGTATGTGTATATGTAAAGTAGGTGTGTGTGAGGTCTTTGGATATATGTGTATATGTAATGTAGGGGTGTGTGGAGGTGTTTGGATATATGTGTATATGTAAAGTAGGTGTGTGTGTGTGTGTGTGTGTGTGTGGTGTCTGTATGTATGTGTATATGTAAAGTAGGTGTGTGTGAGGTGTTTGGATATATGTGTATATGTAAAGTAGGTGTGTGTGTGTGTGAGGTGTTTGTATATGTGTGTATATGTGAAGTAGGTGTGTGTGAGGTGTCTGTATATATGTGTATTTGTAATGTAGGTGTGTGTGAGGTGTTTGTATATGTGAAGTAGGTGTGTGTGAGGTGTTTGTATATGTGTGTATATGTAAAGTAGGTGTGTGTGAACTGTTTGGATATGTGTGTATATCAGGGCTCGACAAACCCCGGGCGCCAGGTCGCCAGGAAATCAGACCTGGCGCCCGGGTGCTGTTTGTCACAGGGAGCCCTTGCCGGCTGCCATCCGTTTTACTTTCAGCGCGAGGGGAGAAAGTCTGTGCGGATCACACAGACTGTAAGCTCCGCCCCCTCGCGCAACACGCTGTAGTGCCGATTGTCACGAGACAACACGGCACTTAGCAGGAACCGAAAGAAGATCGGGCTCCAACATAAATGTCCCCCTCCCCTGCAATGAGGTAAGCAGCAGGGAGGGAGGACACCGTAAGAAATACATTTTTGTTCTTTGGTCTGTGTGTATGTATGAGTGAATGTAACTGGCTGTGTATGTATGAGTGAATGTAACTGGCTGTGTATGTATGAGTGAATGTAACTGGCTGTGTATGTATGAGTGAATGTAACTGGCTGTGGATGTATGTGTGAATGTAACTGACTGTGGATGTATGTGTGAATGTAACTGACTGTATGTGGTGTGTGTGTGTGTGAATGTAACTGACTGTATGTGGTGTGTGTGTGTGAATGTAACTGACTGTATGTGGTGTGTGTGAATGTAACTGACTGTATGTGGTGTGTGTGAATGTAACTGACTGTATGTGGTGTGTGTGAATGTAACTGACTGTATGTGGTGTGTGTGAATGTAACTGACTGTATGTGGTGTGTGAACGTAACTGACTGTATGTGGTGTGTGTGAATGTAACTGACTGTATGTGGGGTGTGTGTGAATGTAACTGACTGTATGTGGAGTGTGTGTGAATGTAACTGACTGTATATGGGGTGTGTGTGAATGTAACTGACTGTATGTGGGGTGTGTGAATGTAACTGGCTGTGTATGTGGCGTGTGTGAATGTAACTGGCTGTGTATGTGAGGTGGGTGTATGCGACTGTCTCCGTGCGTTTATGATATTGTGATGTGCCGTTGTCTGGCCCCTAAATTTTTTAGCTGGCTCCTAAAACTACATTAAATTTGTCAAGCCCTGGTGTATATGTAAAGTAGGTGTGTGTGAGGTGTTTGGATATATGTGTATATGTAATGTAGGTGTGTGTGAGGTGTTTGGATATATGTGTATATGTAAAGTAGGTGTGTTACAAAATAAGCCAGACAATATGTTCAGAAAAAAGTGGCTAAACACTATTATTAGTATTGTCCTGTAAAAAAAAAAAAAAAAAAGCTTTTTTATGTTGCTGTAACAGTGCAACTAGTTAATATTTTTTTTTCTTAACGAGTTAAATATACTAACAATGCACATACACACTAGCACTGCACAAATAGTCCAACGGAAAACCGAAACAAATTCTGTAGCAATGATCACTAATGAATCATCTGATTCAGAATGACTCCTGTCTTATTCAACAGATCTGGGAGACAACCAGCCGTGGTTGAGTAAATATGCTGTCAGCACAGACTCACAAAAAAAATACTGGGGGAAATTACAAGATAAGGAAGTAAATGTCCTCAATTGAACACCATGTAGGAAAAAGGACAAAGTCAAGCTCCTCCACAATAACAATTTCTCGATGCCACAGTCGGGCTTTTAGGATTTGTCAAGACTTATTATTCTAGTATTAAGAGATCACATACATTATTATTTAAGCTATTTATCTATAACTTAGATAAAAGTTAGAAAAACTGTTTTCTTTATTTTTTCATCATATTTTATGATTATTTTTGTAGTAAATGATAAGATATGATGAACATAATGGTATCTAATTAAAGCCCTTTTTACGACGATAAAAAAAAAAAAATATACATTTGTGTGGGTATACAGTATGTGAGAAAGAAGAAAACTACAGCTAAACACAAACACCCCAGAAATGTAAAAACAGCCCTTGTCACCAAGGGAAAGTCAAGGTCAAAAGGGCTTGTCCCTAAAGGGTTTTCGTCACTAATTTTCATCTAATTTTTAGATTTTTAAACATACAACCACAACAAAGAATCCTTTACAAAAGGTAACAATCCTGTTCTTGCTATTTTAATTGTATGAAAACACGTAAAACTACAAGATAAGTAAACCATTTGCAAAACATCACTATAGATTTATGATATTCATACAATGTAGTTAGGCCAGGGCTTGACAAATTTAATTTAATTTTAGGAGCCAGCAAAAAAAATTATGAGCAGACAATCCCGCAAACAAACACGCAATTCATTAACACACATGCCTACTTCACACATATATATACACACACACCTATCTCACATATACAAACACAAACACCTCACACACACACACCTACTTTACATATACCCATATATACAAACACCTCACTCACACACACACACACACACACACTTTACATATACCGATATATACAAACACCTCACACACACACACCTACTCTACAAATACCCATATATACAAACACCTCACACACACCTACTTTACATATACCCATATATACAAACACCTCACACACACACCTACTTTACATATACCCATTTATACAGACACCTCACACACACCTACTTTACATATACCTGGGGTTTGTCGAGCCCTGAGTTATGCAAATTTGTAATCTATATTTGTTGCACGTGACAAAAATGAAAAAGCAAATAAGTTTGGGTGTATGGTTATTTTGCTTTTGAATTAGGTAACAACATGTCTTATAAACTGGTACAGAAAAGAGTATTAATTTTCTAAGTGGTCCACAGACAAAATAAATTTCAAAGTCACTAGATGGTTTCTTTAAGATTTTTAAATTTTTACATAATTACACACTTTTGCTCAAACAGAAAACAGAAGCATCTCCCTAATTTTTTGTCATGGGTGACTTTTGTTTACTTTTCTCACAGGCCATAAATCCATTAACTGCTTGACTTCCTGAGCAGTCCTTTGCAGTGACTAATGCATTTTTATACAGCAACTTTGCATTTGCTAAAAATTATAAAAGTTGTTCAACTGAATGCACATAATTCTGATCAAAATGTTTAGTTCAGTGTGTAATCAACATGATTTTAGGTTAAATATATTTTTATTTCTTTATTTGTTGAAACGTGGGTCGAGAAGAAAAACAAACATAAAAATGTTATAATTTATCACCGCTATGATTTATTTATGTGTAGACTTGAGCAGATGCCACATTTTTTGCTTCTAGGTTCACTTCCCAACTTTAATAGAAATATTGCATAGCTACATACTTATAAAATCACAGCAAATAGATGAATAATCTACAAGTCAAAACATACTGTCAAATTCAATAAATTGTGAAGATAAATTACTTCTATTCAATGCGGATTTAAAAGGTTTCTGAATCATGTGTAACATTGTAAAGGTAAACAAAACTGTGTGAATTTCATATTTATCTATTTTCACAGTACCGTTGTAAGGACCAGCTAAGAAGTTAAAGCACAACTTATAGCATAAGTATAGAGATTTGTTGGAGTTTGTTGCCTTCTTTTTGATCAACAGCAGTAACCAAGAATAGGAAAAGGGTTGAACTTGACGGATTCTAGTAGTTTTTAAACCTAAACTATGTAACCAAGTGTGCCATAGTGCAGGGCTTGACAAATCTAATTAGATTTTAGGAGCCAGCCAAAAATTTAGGAGCCAGACAATCACGCAAGCATACACGAAATTCATAAACACACACGGCTTCTTGACATATATACACACACACACACACCTACTTTACATATACACATATATCCAAACACCTCACACACCTACTTTACATATACACATATACACAAACACATCACACACCTACTTTACATATACACATATATCCAAACACCTCACACAAACCTACTTTACATATACCCATATATACAAACACCTCACACACAGCTACTTTACATATTCACATATATACAAACACCTCACACACACCTACTTTACATATACACATATATACAAACACCTCACACACACCTACTTTACATATACACATATATACAAACACACACCCACCTCACACAGTCTTTTCTTGATGTGTCCCCCCTCCCTGCTGCTTTACCTCATTGCAGGGGAGGGGGACATCCGTGCTGCAGCATGTCCTCACTCATCGGCCTGCTGAGTGCCAGGATGTCACGTGATGATACCCGGCACTCAGACACTCGTTGCGCGAGGGGGCGGAGCTTTCAGTATGTGCTATACGCACAGACTTTACCCCCTCGCGCTACGAAAAAAGAAAAAAACATCGGATGGCAGCGGCAAGGGGACAGGGAGGGTAACTTATAAATGCACGTTCTGGTCATGACACTATGGCAGGGCTCGACAAACCCCAGGCGCCAGGTCGCCATGGCGACCAGGAAATGAGACCTGGCGCCTGGGGTTTGTCGAGCCCTGCCATAGTGTCATGACCAGAACGTGCATTTATAAGTGTATATAAAGTATAAGTGTTTATAAAATATGTGTAATCACCACTGTATAAGTTGGTGTCCCATTACACATGAAAAAAGACACTGCACACATGCAGTGAGGCAATGATCACAAATAATGGCTGGGGAAATCAGCTCTGTTGAAATTCTCTCCTTTTTCAAAGGCTGAAATCTACAGTGTAAATCTTAAATTAGGTACCAGGTATCCACCATGCCAGATGTAAAATGACAGTAAATGCAGGTTAAAAAAAAAAAAAAACAAACAAAAAAAAAACAATGCTAAACTGGTTGTAATCACATATATGATGACATGAGACATTTTTTATAAAACACGTCAATTAACATTATAAAAGAAAAAACAGCAAGCATGAAGTTCAACTTTTTTCAGACACTTCTGTTGATGCCGTTAATCCTAAAGGTTTTAGTACAACTTAAACAACCATGTCTTTTGGAGAGCAAATGTATGCTATGGATTCCATGTTCATGGTCTATGAAAAATGAGAAATCTCAGTTCGATAAAGGCATTCAGACCTAGTCAAAACAACAGGTCTCAACAGTTACAATGATCAACTGATTAAGATTTAAATCTTAAATATATGAGACTTAAAGATGAGATTTGCTAAAGATATGCAATTTTATTATTATGCAATCACATGAAAATTGCTAGAAAGAAAAAAAAAAAAAAATAGATTACTATATCAAGCAAAATATCGCATTGCTAAAGATCTTCTACTTGAAGATCTAGGCCGTCACAGCAGAGCAGTAACTATGGTGAGGCACACGTTTGAGGAGTTACCCCAATGATTCTCAGTCAGTCATCACTATAATGTCACTATGAAACTATATCAAAAGGGCGAACAATTTTCTGTTCTTACCTGAGATGCAGTAAGAGCTATAACTGCATCACTGCACGGTTTGTCCGCTCACAAAAAAAGTGATTTTGTTATTCTCAATAAGGTGATTACAATTGGCAAAAATGCGCTCGTTGTGAACTGGTACTATGGTCAACAACTATAAAGTACTAGTTGGAGGATGCTGTATCTCGGGAATGATGAGAAGCATGTTCTATTTCTATTTAAGATTACTTGTGAAGCTTTAAAACTAAAAGGTTGATTATTTTTGTGGGAGCAATAAATCATTCCTGTCTTTGTAGATATAACTCAGAAACTTAGTAACCAAATTGTGAAATTAATAATTTGTGTCCATTTCTGATTAAAAATGTTTATGAATCATTCGTCTACAATTAGAACATTCACTCTTTAACCCCTTTGAGACAATTGACTGGCCAAGCACGTCACAGAAAAACATGCAGTTAATGACTATTGACATGTTTGACACGTCATATGATGAAATGAGTGTGAAAAGCAATCAATGATCGATTTCTTCACTCAGTCGGTGTTGCTGTAATGCCTCGATATCAAGGCATTCAGCAACATCAAATTTGGACCCTAGGGCTATGTGCGATCATTCTCCAGAGCAATCACATTTGATACCATATTTGCTCGAATATAAGATTACGTTTTTTTCAGAGCAAATGCTCTGAAAAAGACCCTTCGTCTTACATTCGAGGTCGTCTTATAGTCTGACCTCAAATCGAGGTCAGACTATAAGACTGGGATCCAGGTCCCCCGCAGAGCTGCAGGGGACCTGGACCCCCCCCCTCAAGGAGCCGGGGGATGTCTGTGCGATGCGCGCAGACATCCTCCCCTGCGGCCCGGTACGACCGCCAGGACTTCTATGATGAAGCTGGGTCCTCTCATCTGAATTCCGAATGCAGAGCTGAATGAATGAACGAATGTGCAATGAATGAAAATGTAATTCCTTAATAATCCATTCGGATGCAATTTGCATAACACATTTATTTTTTTCACATCATATTTATTTCTATAGTAAATTAAAGGATATCAAAATAACTGTATCCCAAAAAATTAAAAAAATAAAAAGACCTTTTTATTCCCACCCTGCAAAAAAAAAAAAAAAAAAGGTACAAGTTCCATACAAAATCACAGCTGTTTACATGCCTCTCTGACAGGAAGGGGATTGTGTCTCAGGTGATGTACCCCGCTAGGGATTCAATAGCATCAGTTGCACAAATTTGTCCCTACTCCCTTGTGGTTCTGCATGAATGCCTGAATGAGAAAGGAAATGCCAAAAAACGAGGTAATTAAATCAGCTTGTTCTGCCTGCACACACGGAGAAGCACAGACAGAAGAATTCTAAAGTAAATGCACTGAAGTCCACTCAAACTGTTGTCTGGTGGGAGAATATCACAGGGGACCTCCTAGAATCTCTGCAATGCTACTAGAAAACATGAGAAACAAGAAAATATGAAGTCTGATTATAGGAAGAACACCAACACTAATCTACCATTCAAATGAAAAATGTATTAAAATAAATAGATGGAAATTCTGCAGTATAGTGCCACTTTAATTGAGTTAAATTGTCCAGTGTCAATTATGAATCTTATTAATGTGGCATGTAAATCTTTCCATAATATTGCTTTCATTTTAAGAGCATTTATTTTAGTACTTATTGGGGTTACGCATCTGTTTTGTTGTACGTTATCTTTTACAGGGGAACTAAACGTTATTTTTCAGATAAACGATGGCATTGCTTTCCTTCGTATATGTGGACGCGTCCAAATATAGAGACATTTTGGAAAATGATTATTGAAACAATTAGACGAATAGAAGATATAGAAATAGAATTTATTTTTTAATATAATCTCTTAATACAAGGTTGACTACCGCGGCCAGGATATCAATACCGATGTATTGGAGGCAAGTGCTGGCTCCAACATATATAGATTGGCTCTGTTTAGTTGAGGAGATAAAAAAAAAAACTTGAAGATTATATACGCCGTTCAGGGGAAAAGTCCTGAACACAATTACAGAGGTACCTAGATCAGTGATGGTGAACCTATGGGAATAACATAATTTTAAAAAAAATGGTGCAAAGGGTTGCATGTATCCCGCATGTATTTATTAAGATACTTGTCAGGTTTATTTAGGAGACGTAGGATATAAGGATAAAAAAAAAGGTTAATTGTCCTTTAAGTCAATGGACTGCTAAATGCTGGGAAAAGCTCTATAATATTTATACCACTTATGCACTGCATAGATAGTTTTCCTTATTCCAAATCCTTTTAGATAAAGAAAGACTATGGGCGCTAAGGAGCGCAACACTACATGAAAACGGAGGACGTATATATACATCCTCATGGTCCTTACGGACCATGCTTTTCAGGACGTATATATACGTCCAAATGCGTTAAGGGGTTAAAATAAGATTTACAAAAAAAAATAAAATAATAATATTAAAAAGAATTAAGACTACTCAACAGCAGCCCTTCAGCTATGAGAAAGTGTACTAGAAAATAATAGATTTAAGTTATAGAAAATACATGAAATATAGGTTTTGTTCATTTTTATTTGGATTAGCTTTAGGTTTGGAAGACTGGTCCTGACTCCCACCAATGTCCATTTTATATTCGCTGTAGAGAACTATCTTGGGCCTAATGAGAACTAATGTGCATGAGGAGACCGTATTTGTATATTGCAAATGTAACAGAATTAAAAAAAAAAAACTACAGGTTGCGTATCCCTTATCCAGAAATCTGTATAAGATTCTACACACATCTGTCAGAATGCAAGTGCAAACCAGTGTTTTCAGTGTCCAACCCCCTCCTTAAACTGGAATATAGCCTAATCGTGCACAAGCTCGGATATAGCCTAATCGCGCATAAGCTGGGATATAGCCTAATCGCGCATAAGCTGGGATATAGCCTTTCCGGGCATAAGCTGGGATATAACCGTTGTGTGGATACGCTGGGATATAGCCTTTCAGGGCATAAGCTGGGATTTAGCCTTTCCGGACATAAGCTGGGATATAGCCGTTGCGTGGATAAGCTGGGATATAGCCTTTCTGTGCATAAGCTGGGATATAGCCTTTCCGGGCATAAGCTGGGATATAGCCGTTGTGTGGATACGCTGGGATATAGCCTTTCTGGGCATACTCCCCCACTCCCACAAAGGTAAGTCAATGGCACGTGTGCAGACCTGACGTACCAACAGCAGATTCACAACGTATTCAAAATACTTCTGGTCCCAAGCATTTTGGATAAGGGGTACTTAACCTGTCCAACATTTTGTATCATAGGCATTTTAAGAGTTTGGAGTTCAGAAAAAGAGGAATAATTTTTTTTTTTTAAATGGACTGGAACGATACAGCTGTGTAGTTTGTTCTATAAAACCACATATTAAATCAGTGATTGATGAATCCCAGGAGCCAAGGAAAGCCCTAAAATACCTACTAAAGCTGCTAACTTTTTTAGATTATTTTACGTTGCACTATATGGAAGTATCACCCTCCTTTGCTTCTCAAAAAAAACTACGGAAGTCGTCATTCAGCAGAATGATTCAAGCACCGGAGCACTTGCTTACCTTTAAAAAAAAAAAAAAAAAAAATACTAGTCTGGCTCCTGAAGTTATACATATTTGTCAATTCCTGTAATAATTAAGTGTGCATTTTCCTTCAACTCCCCCCAAATATAAAACTTTCCCTCTGTTAGTTGAGGTTTCTTTAAAAGCATTAGGCTGATTTCTTGTTAATTTATATTTGAAACACACACATCCGTTGTAAAATATTAATTATACTTTCTCATTACATGAAATAAAAAGGAGAAGGTATAAATACTGATGCAATCCTTTTAAACTGATGCAATAGTGTTAATAGACCAGTAGTATTCAATCCACAATGAACTTAGTCAAATTGGCAACAATAATTACATGTTGTTACTTCCAGTAAAAATTAGAGGTCATTTCTAAGTGTTTTACTACAAATGTTCAATAAACAAAACAAACAAAAAAACAAATGTTACCTAGTAATTTAGGTTGAAAAAAGACACAAGTCTATCAAGTTCAACCCATCTACCTATCATTCCAGCGTTTTGGTTCAAAAGAAGGCAAAAACCCCATAGGAAGCTATTTCGATGTTTTGCCTCCTAGGGGGGAAAAAATCCTTCTTGACTCCAAAAGGGCAATCCGATTTCTCCTTGAATCAGTAAGCTCTATTATTAATGATTATTCTATTACTAATAACCCTGTATGTTCTGCTTTTCTAAAAAAAAAAAAAAAAAAAAAAAAAACATCCACACCATTTTTTAAATGCATCTATCGTGGTTGATAGCACTACCTCTCTTGGCAGTGAGTTCAATAACTTTATTGTCCTTACCGTAAAAAATACCTTCCTTTGCTGTCTATTAAATCTTTGCTCTTCCAGTCTCAGGGGGTGACCTCTTGTTCTTTGTGCATTTCTGTTAATGAACAGGTCCCTGGAGAGTTCTTTATATTTGGCCCTGCACATATTTATATAATGTTATCATATCCCCTCTAAGACACCTTTTTTCTAAAGTAAATAAATGCAATTTTTTAACTCTCTCTTCATAACCAAGATCCTCCAATCCCCTTATTAATTTTGTAGCCCTCCTTTGCACTTTTTCTAATTCCTTAATATCCTTTTTAAGGACTGGTGCCCAGAATTGTACTGCATATTCAAAGTGAGGTCTTACCATTGATTTGTAAAGAGGCAAGATGATGTCCTCCTCCCGTGAATCTATACCTCGTTTATACATACCAATATTTTATTGGCCCATGCAGCTGCTAATGTCTTCATTATTTTAACTACAATATAGGAAGGTTGATGAACAAATGACCAACCCTGAAGCTAATATACCATTGCTCTTTCAAATATCAGGTCACACTTCATGGCTGCTGTTGCTGCAAACACAACTATTAATACCATTAAAGTATCATTTTTACAAGGGAAGAGAACAAAATCTTCCTTAAAAAATATGCTGCATTTGTCATTATTTAGATAATCCCATTTATATTTTAATGAAGTACATTCATGATGGGCCTGCATCTCCTAAATAATACATATAATCAATTGAAATAGCCAAACTGAATAAACTCCAATGTGAAATGATGTGCATTGCATGCTTTTCTTGTCTTTCTTTTGCCTTTCAAAAACATGAGACCACAGATGCACTCTGAAAACAAAAAAACACCAGTTATAAACCTGAACCTGGTCACCTGCTGAAAGGGTTTCCCAAACAGGCCCTTACAAGATTTAATTGCATGACAAAGAATGTCTGTGCCTGAAGCTTACAAGTAACACAATAACACACAACGTAATAATGTATGACTATATTTTACAGATGTATTACATCAAACGTGGCATTGCCAAAAGATTTTATATTACCGTAATTATTGATAGTGAAACAATAGTTGTACTAACTATTGCATTGTACGACTGCAGAAAAAATAAAAAGGTCAGCATATATAGAGCGCTTTATACCTAAAAGACATTTTTTTTAAACAAAGGAAATCCCATCACCTGAGAAATGACTACATCATTAGTCATAAATCACCATGTGGAAACTTTTAGCACACTCATATTTTCTGCATCTTCTGACAACTATTTGTCCACTATGGGGAAATTGCTCACTCTAATCTTTGTAATAACACTTTCATTAATTTATTTGGGTAAAGCATAATTCCTGCCCTTTCACACTACTCTATCATAAGCTATGTAGTGTAGACAAAACCTTCTGAAGGTCTTCACTTCTTTGCATATACTATGTAGCACATTTATAGTAGTTACAGCATGCACATACCTGATTTGTAAACCCTATAATATTTGCATAGTAGCTGACAAGCCTGTGTTAGACAGATTCGTTTTTATTTTACTCATACAAACAATATAAAAAAAGACACTTACAAAAGTTTATATAAACTGTAGGTCATATAACAAGTGCTTTTTTTTTTTATTCGTCATTCTTTATTCAATTTTAACGTATCCAAGCTTTCTAATACTTTGGACTGTGGAAACTGTGCTAAATGAAAGGATAACAATACACATTTGTTAAATAAAAGAGTCTATTTTTCTTAAAGGGACAGTCTAGTCCCCAAACTCACTTGGTGCAAAATGAAGACTACTGCTTGTATAGTGCACAGACTTTATTTCCAATGTGATTTGATGCAGGCATTCTGCATATATCACATTTTTAATATTTTACTCAAGCCCTCCTCAGTGATTACTGTGCATGTTTACTTCAGGTGCAGCAGCACTGATTATATAGACACAGCATATAAAGTTTTGTTTTATTTAGTCAGTTTGGTCATAAAAAGCCTGATCAGACTGATGGGCGATGCTGCACAGCACACTGATCCTGTGTGCAGCACACACACACACTGCACGACTTGATAGGCTTTCAGGGCGAAAGCATCAACTGCAATGCCATACACAAAGAACTCCATCAAACAGCTTTCACCATGTTGCTCACAATTGGACTAAAGAAGTGTAAACTGATAGAAATCTATGGAAATGAGAAGTGACTGTCAGCTTATTTGAATAGGACAACAAATACTGGAGAGAGCAGCTCAGCCTGGGTTTATATGCTCCCCCCCATGATAATTAGGCTTAAACAAGTGAGAATATTATGATTTGTCAAGAACATATATTGCCATTACTGACTACTGATCACTATTTTAAGATTTACCAAATCAGTATTCACTTATGCAAAGCATGAATAATTAATACTAAAGACACAGTAATGAGTCTGATCTAAACAGCTGTCTGTACAAAGGAGCATATATATGAAAAGGTTCTGAGACTTCAAATACACTTCAATTGCCTTAGGGTGTGTTCCTCAAAGGATAAAACGGAATTGCCATTGATTTATTTTTAAATGTGCATATCCGGTCAAAGACTTATTTCAGGGCTCGACAAATACTGGGCACCAGGGAGACTAGAATCTGATATACCTATCAGATAACAAGCAGTGTGTGGGAGGAACAGTACAGAACAGCTGGCACATTAGCTCCTCCCCCCAGCTTTCTGCTCCTGCTGCTCATAGACACACATGTGAGGAGTCATGGGAACTCCTTCGCTACTGCTGCGTCAGCTTCGGGAGGAGCCTCAGTGACCCCACCAAATCCTCAAACGTCCCCCTCCCCTGCAATGAGGTAAGCAGCACAGGGACGGAGGACACCGTAAGAATACATTTTTGTTCTTTTAAAAAGACAAAAATGGTTTGTATGTGGCGTGTGTGAATGCAACTGGCTGCGTATGTGGCGTGTGTGAATGCAACTGGCTGCGTGTGTGTATGTATGTGTGTACGTATGTGTGAATGTAACTGGCTGTGTTTGTGAGGTGGGTGTATGCGACTGTCTCTGTGCGTTAATGATTTTGTGATGTGCCGTTGTCTGGCTCCTAAATTTGTCAAGCCCTGATATATGTACCAGCATGTGTAAGTATATAAGCAGATTAGAATGTATGCATGCACTGGTCCAGGGCTCGACAAACCCTGGGCGCCAGGTCGCCATGGCGACCAGGAAATCAGACCTGGCGCCCAGGTATCGTGAGCCCCGCGTGGTGCCCTCGGCAATGGGATCGGGTTTTTTTTTTTTTCTATTTCAGCAGCGGTGGACGAGGGAGCAGAGTGAGTGCACCGGCTGCACAGACTTCCTGCTCCGCCCCCTCGCGCACCGCGTTCTTATGCTGATCCAGTACTGGGGAGCATAGCAGGGAAGCTGCTCTGAGCCACCGGGCTGCAATGGAATCCGCGCCCCCCCCCCCCCCCCCCTCTCTGCATTGAGGTGTAATCGCAGGGAGGGGGGACACTGATAGGTGAACTTTTTTTTTTTTTCTTTTAAAAAAACGACAACCAAAAAAAAAAAACTGCTGTCTTGTGTATGTCTGCGTGGATGTGTTTGTGTGTATATATGTGTGTGTGTGACTGGATGTATATATGTGTGTGCCTGGATGCGTTTTGTGTGTGTATATATGTGTGTGCCTGGATGCGTTTTGTGTGTGTATATATGTGTGTGCCTGGATGCGTTTTGTGTGTGTATATATGTGTGTGCCTGGATGCGTTTTGTGTGTGTATATATGTGTGTGCCTGGATGCGTTTTGTGTGTGTATATATGTGTGTGCCTGGATGCGTTTTGTGTGTGTATATATGTGTGTGCCTGGATGCGTTTTGTGTGTGTATATATGTGTGTGACTGGATGCGTTTTGTGTGTGTATATATGTGTGTGACTGGATGCGTTTTGTGTGTGTATATATGTGTGTGACTGGATGCGTTTTGTGTGTGTATATATGTGTGTGACTGGATGCGTTTTGTGTGTGTATATATGTGTGTGACTGGATGCGTTTTGTGTGTGTATATATGTGTGTGACTGGATGCGTTTTGTGTGTATGTATGTGTGTGACTGGATGCGTTTGTGTGTATGTATGTGTCTGACTGGATGTGTTTGTGTGTATGTATGTGTCTGACTGGATGTGTTTGTGTGTATGTATGTGACTGACTGGATGTGTTTGTGTGTATGTATGTGACTGACTGGATGTGTTTGTGTGTATTGTTTTGCGTTCAGAAGTGGAGGGTGCACGGAGAGGACTTTCACCCTAGTCCTCCAAATCAGAATAAAGGATCCTTTATTCTGTATGTGACAGACTATGTGACTGCGCGTGTTTGTGTTTATGTGCCGTTGTCTGGCTCCTAGATTTTTTAGCTGGCTCCTAAAACTCAGATAAATTTGTCAAGCCCTGCACTAGTCTATGTATCAACATAGTGTGTATGCATTTGTGCCAGCATGTGTTAGTGTATGTATCAGCAGGTTTGTGTCTGTATGTATTTGTGCCAACATGTGTAAGTGCATCAGCAGATTCGTGTCTATGTATGTATTTGTGCCAACATGTGTAACTGTATCAGCATATTTGTGTCTATGTATGTATTTGTGCCAACACGTGCAAGTGTATCACCAAATTTGTGTCTATGTATTTGTGCGAACATGTGTAAGTGTTCCAGCAGATTCCTGTCTATGTATGTATTTGTGCCACATGTGTAAGTGTATCAGCAGATTTGTGTCTATGTATATGCCAGCATGTGTTAGTGTATGTGTCAGCAGATTAGTGTGTATGTATGTGTTAGCATTTATATGTATAGTTATGTGTTTGTGCATGTATGCAAGAGTGAAATGATGTGTTAGTGTGTGTCTGCATATAAGTGTGTGCTAGGATTTAAGTGTGTGTGTCTGTATTTGTGGGTGAGTAAGTGTGTTTGTGTCAACATATTGGTGTGTTAACATGTGTATGTATTTAGGGTGAGCATGTGTGTGTATTCGTATGTGTGTATGTCATATATACATGTTTATGGACCTTGACTCAAACATTTACCTTTCTGACACAGAGTTTGCTACTGGCTCCTAAAATTTGCAGCTGGATCCTAGATTTAAATCAAATTTGTCAAGCCCTGACATATAAATACTAGCTGTATTCACATTGCCTGAGAATGCAAAAGAAAAGCCAGATAGAATTTTCATTAAGCCAGTAATATTCTTTACCTTGCTACACTCACTTGCTGGGTAAATGGAATGAAAATCAGGCATGAAACATGACATAACTATTTGACAATGACTATTCGTGTACTGCAACCAGAAGAACAGTCTTATGTGTTGTATATTAAAAATGAATATCAAGTGTCCACAAATTCTCACATTAATAGTGAGAAAATTGCAGATTTGCGTGACAGTGTCCTCTTTAATCTGCCTGCATGTCCAGCTGTTTGCAAGGGTTAAATGTTGAATCCTGCCACCATAGATAGCATATTGGGAGAGTTTTGAAAAGAGGAGGAGGAGGAGGAAGAAGGAGGAAAGAAATCTGTGTAGGGTTTCCATTTAAAACAAACTAAAAGCGAAATGCTGGGCACTGTGACATGCAACATGGGCAAAAACAAATAGAAATAAAAGTGCAATGCTTTACTAAAAATAATAATAATAAAAACACATTTGCAATCAACAAAAAAATTGTGAGCTTACAAATTGGTGTGTGGAATCCATTGTATCTTTATGCAGAGACATTTTCCTGACCAGAATTGAGTAGATAGGAAAAATACTTTCACTGTTAGGCCTAACTGAAACCCCATTGTATCCACACTTGGCTAAGCAGAATTGGATCATTTATTTGCTGAATATGCTTTGACTTAGATTATATATATAATAATATTAAAGCACATTACATACAATTTTCAAAACTAGAGGAAGTGGTGGGGCAAGCAATGTTTCTAAATTATTTCATATAATACGAAAATGAAGTAAAATCATACAATCTTAATTTTGTCTCTCGAGGAAAAGTTGAAACCACAGAAAATACCACACACCACACTTCTATTGCTATAAAAAAAACAAAAAAAAACCACTACAATATATTGGTAGTCTTTTTTAAGCCATTGTCTTTCTATTGCTTAGCTTTATTCAGATATGTCAGCTAAAACAATTACAAGAAACATTGATTACAACAGTGAGCATAATATGGATGTATCCAATACTGGATGTAAAGAGCAAGTAATGGTAGAATTTTTTTTTATGTTTTGTGGACATGTTCCACTTTTTACATTTTTGTTATATTTTGTTTAAAAAATATTTGTGATTAAGTAGGATAGAATCCAAGTACTATGCCAATTATATCTTCTAATGTCTACTTGTGTGCCTTTTTTCTTTTTTTGGAAGAGTGCTATGCTCAGGGGCTACACCCCTGGGCCTATGCCAACAAGAGGGCCTCCAGCCCTCAGAGGCATACTGAATATCTGTGACTATTATTCTTAGAGGAGAATCATTTACACTTACTGTGAATTAGAATACACGGATACTTACTAAAATTACATTTGGGCACATTTATGCTCTTTAGTGTAGGACTTGCTGGTAATAAAGTTGTTATTTTATGGTCAGTCAGGGTATTCTGAAAACAGTTTTGGAGGAGAATTGTATGTACAGATTTTCTCTCTTTATTTTTCAGTTCCATATTGAGCTTTATATCATGGTTATTCCCCCAGTTAACTGCACATTTTAATTTATTTCCAAGACCAAATTCTATGTAAATGCAACCTGTAAAGTTAAATATAAATGTCATGCATGCCTACCACTAGACATACAATTTGGTGCCAACAGAACAAGTATGTCTTGAAATCCTACTCTGCATTTGTGTCTTACCTTATGTAAATACTCAACTGAAACTGTACACTAGGAGCGACATGCAAATAAATGAAATTATCATGGGAATTGAATAAACAAACAGGCAATCAAGAGAGTCATTGTCATATTATTTTTTTAATGCTCCAAAGAACATAAAGACAATTGGGTGTGATCTGTTATTATTATTGAATTGTCTAACTCGACTAACTAACTTGAAAGTTGGAGAAAACATTCAGCTATCAAGTCAACCACCATCTTAGTAATTTTTGCAAGCTACAAAATACACAAATCTTGTCCAAATTACACATTTTCCAGCAGCTCTAAAAATTAGGTTGTTTTTTTGAACAGGTGATTATGCATTGCAACCTACAAAAGCAGGAAACAAATATTATAATTATCGATACCTTCACTTGCATCTCACTACCAATTTATACCAGAACTTGATAAATACCAGGAGCCAGGGAGTAACGTGTCCTAGAAGTCCTATTGCTGACTTCTAACAAATTGTTTTACATACAAATCTATGGAGATACTAGTTACCTGGTTCCTAAAAATAACTCATGATTTAGCATGTCTGCCTTCAAAGTTTACAAATATTGGTTTTGCCAGGGCCTGACAACTCTGTGGCTCCTAAATTTCCTACTGCCGACTCCTAACCTTCTTAATTGTTTTCCATACAATATGGTAGTACCATTTCACTGGCTCTTAAATTGGTCTATCTGGCTCCCAAAGTCTACAAATATTTCTTACACCTTGTGATAAACGTTATCTATACATTGTGCTTGCAAAACTGCAAGCATATGCATGAAATAAGAAATATAAAAATGTTATGATGTGTCTGGAGTGTCTCCTGCTTATGACATTACTTGTGGCTTGATATGCAAATTAACTAATTTTTAATGGGAAATGTGTAATTTCAAGCCACATAAGCAGGACACACATTAATTTGTCTTTTTTCATGCATTTGCTTATACATTTTGTCAACACTGTATCGATATTTTTCATCATTTTTAATTCTCTACATTCCTAGTACAAGTATTGTTTCGGTTGAGAGAGTTCATATAAGCCCTGTTATAAGTGTAAGTGCTGCACCTAAACGGTGATTGAACACTAAAAACACGTTTTGTTTAAATCACTGGCAAACATTCTCATATAAAATAAGGTACACATTTTTCATTTGCTGATTCACAGCTGAATAAGCGAGATATCTAGTGTGCATGCTCTAAATCTAGAAATAGTTGGATTGAAACACGACAGAACTTTAACAACCATTAAACCCTAGTAGGCCCAAATACTAAAAACTGCCAGAAAAGGGTGTTTAAACATTTCTCTAACCCTTAGAACAGGGCTCGACAAAACCCGGGCGCCAGGTCGTCATATTGAGCCTGGCGCCCGGGTGCTGTTGCCCTAATGTTTCCCTTGCCGCTGCTATCCGTTTTTGCAGCACGAGGGGGGAAGTCTGTGCGGAGTCTTGCACAGACAGCAAGTTCCGCCCCCTCGCGCAACACGTGTGTGAGTGTTCAGCCGAAAGAGTAATGAAGATCGGCTGCAGCACGAATGTTACCCCTCCCCTGCAATGAGCTAAGGCAGCAGGGAAGAGGAACATTCGTGCTGCAGCCGATCTTCATTGCTCTTTCGGCTAAGTGCTGGGTTGTCAAGTGACGACACCCAGCACCCAAGTTAAAAAAGGGGGGGGGGGGGGGGGGACTTGTGTATGTGTGAGGTGTATATGTGAAGTGTGTGTGTGTGTGTGTGTGTGTGTGGGGAATGTATATGTGAAGGGGGTATATATGTGTGAAGTGGGGGGAGGTGTATGTGTGAAGGGGGGTATATATGTGAAGTGGGGGGGTATATATGTGAAGTGTTGGGGGGGAGGTTTATATGTGATGGGGGGTATATATGTGTATATGTGAAGTGTGTGTGTATATGTGAAGTCGGTTGGTGTGTGTGGGGTGTATATGTGACGTGGGTTGGTGTGTGTGGGGTGTATATGTGACGTGGCTTGGTGTGTGTGGGGTGTATATGTGACGTGGCTTGGGGTGTGTGGGGTGTATATGTGACGTGAGTTGGTGTGTTTGGGGTGTATATGTGACGTGGGTTGGTGTGTGTGGGGTGTATATGTGACGTGGGTTGGTGTGTGTGGGGTGTATATGTGACGTGGGTTGGTGTGTGTGGGGTGTATATGTGACGTGGGTTGGTGTGTGTGTGTGTTTATGAATTGCGTGCATGTTTGCGTGATTGTCTGGCTCCTAAAAAATTTTGCTTGCTCCTAGAATAAAATTAAATTTGTCAAGCCCTGCCTTAGAAAGTAAAAAAAAATACTATTATGCAAAATATATGAAAGAGTAGTATTTTATGGTGCCAGAAAAGTGCATAGATATTATTTAACAATGGATGAAATGTAAACCATATAAAATGTTTGTTTAGGTGCTTCAGCTGATCCCGGAGTTTATTTATAATTATTACTTTATAATTCTTTTGATTTATTGTGTTGGCATGGGAGCACCAGAATATCTTTCCGAATGTCCCATTGTAATTTTGCCTGCTTTTCTTTGCTGATCAGTATGCACATGTCCCTGACGAAGATCCACTGTTTGTATGGTCGAAACATTAGCTTGTTCAGCATGTACCATTAAATCTTGAACTAGATGTGTGAGGACCTATATTTTTTTCACGTTAACCCCCAGAAACCACTGCCTTGGCTAGAATAGCTTTTAAAAGGTAATGGGGGGGTGCAAAATATTGCACATCTGTTTTTGCACAACTAATGCCATATAAGAGAAAAAATACCTTTAGTTTCCTATTCTGCTCTTTCACCAATGTCATTGGTGCACAACTCAAGTGGTCAATTTAAAGAGCAGAAAGTGGGGACATATCTAGGGCTCACAATCTCTACAGTTTGAAACAAATTTCATATTTGTCCAAGGAAAAAAAAAACGAAACTTGCTCCCAGTGCTCCTTGAAGAAAAAATGGAACAAATACATAAGCAATGTTTAATTGAAAGATTGCATTGTGTGTAAAAATGTTAAATAGAAATGTTTGGATGAAAGAATATCAAAAAAGTACCCTATTGAGCACAGTTTTCCTTTAATAATAGAAGCCTCTCCCTTCCCAGAGGAAACACAAACACAGACCATTTGACCCCATAGTCATTTAATGGAAAAAGAAATATCAGTGAAATTACCTCAGCAATCCAATGTTTTCAAGCAAGTGGTATGTAAATGTGTGCTTTTCTAGGTAGAAAGATAGCATTCACAATGCTTAAGCCTTCAGTGTGGGGGGTAAAGCAACCTGTTCCAGATTTGAGATACATCTATAGAATTTAAGATCCACACAGGACATTTTATTGCTACCGATTTGTTTCTGGATTCAATTAAGCACCATGTCAGGCTATAAGATAAAAATTAAACTGATGTTTATCTAACATCATAAAACAGGATATACATGGTTGTACTACTACCACAGAGCATACCCTCAGCTTCTTTCTATAGAAAGCTGGAGCAGAGTGTTGAAGTAATACTGCTGTTCATCTTAAACAACTTAATTTGCTAGGTCCACTGAAAATCAGATCAGACCACCTAGATCTGTTGTGTGTAAATGATGAAATGTTCGATGACACTACTGAAAAACAACTATACAAGCAGGGCTGCTGCTCTTAATACATAAATCAATGAATTGCTAGAGTTTTTGGCATATCCCAAAAATTCAAACATGGCACACATACAAGCAAACACAGCATATACATACAAATCACAGTATAATACAAATAACGCTATTTTGAAAAATTAGGAAGAATGGCAATGGTGCTTTACATAAAAATAACATGATGGCTCCTTAAATATTGCAAAGAAAGATGTATCCTAAACAGACACATTGTAAATTATGCGTATAAACACAACATTTATTTTGAATTCAATCATTAATGCTCATTAAACTGTGTGAAGTACACATTTTTAATGACTCATTTAATTAAAGCTGTCAAAGACCACAGAAACATGTTTGCTGCTCAATAACACTGAAAGGTGAGGCCTACTCTATAATTCAGCTTCATCAAACATTACAGACTCAATACGAAGCAGATGGTTTGCACCTGACTTCAAATTCATTCTGAGCTGATAACAGGTGAAATAAAATTACCTCTCCTGATCACATGCAATACTAATGTTATATAAAACATGCATTATTGCATTAGCCAAAACAAGACCCTCTGTACCCAAATAGTTAATTTCTCCTACAGTCAAGAAGACAAATTTGGGGCCTTGGTTATTTACTTTTAACAGTAGATTGGAGGTTACATCAATTATAATCTGTTGTTGTACTGCATTCTTTCCTGTTAAAGTACTCAAAGGGTTTCAGGATATACGCAGCCCTTTTTCGTCAGACTTTTCAAGGGCTCCCATTATCACCTTTCAGCCACAGCAGAACTGCCTGACTAAAACACAACATTTGAAGACTGGGGGCTAGATTCACCTCATAATACAAAATGGTAGGTATTGTGCCTGATAATTATCTTATACACCCTTTAACTCTGGATAAGGCTAACCACCACAAATGCAGGTACATAGCATTGTATTCTGATATTTATCAAAATATACTGTATATGTTGACTGAAATGCAGCAAGGAGAGAGAACAAAAAAAACCTCAATCCCTGCGTTTTAGCCAATGGCAAGACCGTATAAAAATCCACAATGATCATGTTTGTGCATTTGCATACCACCTTCAGGAACACTGCAACTACAGGAGAGGAAATTCATATTACCTGTCCAACTGCACTGAAATGATTTTAAAAATTGCTTGCAGAGGGCTCTCAATATCCTCTGCCCTTCTCCCGTGTCCAAACAGAACAAGATATCAAATGCCCATTTATTTTGGTTTAATTATTTAATAATCTTAATGCTGTTGCAATTTAAGTAGGCAGTTAACAGTAAAATTAATTACGATCCACAGGCCTAGTTGTTTCTATAATTTAAAAGGGCTGCAACAACACAATCTCATTCATGACATTTTTGTTTGTCACATGACCAGAAAGAGCTCCAGGCACTTACTCTTGAGAGTACAGCACAGTAAACTATGAAGGCCTACCCTCATGCATCTTACTGTAGTATGATGGTCAGAAAGAGATGCTCTGGCAGAGTAATCCGTCTGGTGGAACCACTTTATATAGTCTTGGACAGCACTGCAAAACATGCTGAGCTAGTTAAGTGAAATTAATGTTGTTCCTTAATTCTAATCCTGATTTGTCCATTTATTCTCATTAAATTAAAGTCAGTGGCAAAACCTCTATGGGCAAAATATGTCAATATTGTATCCCAAACGGGAGGTTGTCAATTATAGCATTGATGGTTTTATTGCTATTCTCATCACTGATCACTTCTGAAGCTCTTGCCCACAACAGGAGCATGCTGCTCTCCAATATGATCTGTGATCACTTCGTGGCTGAATTCTGCACAGATTTTAGCCATTTATTAAAGCCTGAACGGTGTTATCAAGCATTGATTGCCAACACCACTCATTCCACCAAAGTATGTGCCAAGCACGTCCTAGGATGCGAAGGGGTTAATGGTGATGGTTTAGGTGAATTTGTGAGCGCTTAATATGACACGGGTGATTTCCTTCTCCATTTTCATTTAACAAAAATCAAGAATAGAAAGTCCTCTTAATGATACAGTTTCCGCCACTAAAGCATCCAGTTCTCCATGTGGACAGGATTGCAACCTTCTGCATGCGTCATCTCACAGATATTTTAAGACAATAGGGAAGTGAGATAAACAGTTTTTTGTTAGAAAACAGAAATGCTTAAACATTGGATACATTTTATTCCATCATTAAGAGTTAATTACGAGCACACTTCATGTTGCTGTAAATGCATCCACATTTACAGGGAAACAAAGTAGACATGGAACATGCACAACGAGAAGCCTATCTAATAAGTCTCGTTATAAATCTTCTTGTTATAAAATTTTCCCAACTGCAGTGTTTTTACAGTTGATGGCTAGGCTTCTGGTATGGTTTTTCAAAGATGTGCCACTTATCATTGAAAAGATTATGTAAATTAACATCAGACTGTTATTTGTGGAATAACGATAACAGGAATAACAAAAGTTAAAAATATCCTCATTCGTTAGATAGAGTCCTGTTGCTTAAGCCCTCACGTGTCTCATCTTTCAAGGTGACCGTGTCTGAAATACAGATATGCTAACCTTACAAGATCATATCACATGCATGGAAACTGATTAAAGAAAATCCTTATTTCTATAGAAAATAATACAACTTTCTTAAAATGTAGCATGTCAACATTTGACTCAACCTAAGCTCTGTAGAGTTTACCACTGCACTGTACAGTTAATTAATTGCATTTCTTGCTCTCCAACATATAAGGGCATGTAGGATATTTAAAGAGGAGTTGTATGCAGAATTGCAGAGGCACACACATTATCTACTCAAAGTAATAGCAAAATAGATTTCCTGGGAGAAAGTGCAAAGTAGGAGCACAAGAAAATACACACGATTAGAATGAAAGATTATTTAGTTAAAGGGACACTCCCACCAAAAATGGAAAGGATTTTTCTATTGTTGATTTCAGATGTCTTTTGTTTTTGTTTAAACAAGTGTGGCTGGGCTCTGCCATTTTGTGAAAGAGTGTTTTTGGGTGCCACCCCCCTAGTGACTTTAAAGCACAAATTTCTCAATTTGTGGATGTGGACACATAATGCAGTCTATAAGTCTGAATTCTGACCATAGACTTGCATTGAACGGGAGGGCAATGTAACTATTGCATCACAAGGGGCGGAGTTATGATCCTGTTTGATCAGGTCAATCTCCTCTCTTTGTGTTGGAAGGCAGTAAAAAAAGTTCTACACAACCACCTAGTCCTGCCCACCATGATACACAGGAGCCAGTAAGAGAGCAGGGGAGTATCTTATGAGATCATCATGCAGGTTTTGGCAACAGTTGTAAAGTGAGACTGGCTGGAAGATTTTGAACAATGTTGCATCATGGGAAATATTCACAAAACAGGGCCAGGAGATAAAACTCCTAATTTTATTTTTCATTGTATATGCAATTAATTCAATCATATAAAAAAAAAAAAATCAGTGGCATATGATTTATATATGAGTTTGTTTTAAATGACCAGGTTATCTAGTTATCTTATGTAAGTGGTAGTGTCCCCTTAAACAGCATACTGAAAACTGTAAGTGTAGTTGAGTCTTATAAAAACAAATTTAAAAAAAAATGATACATAAAGGGATACTTATCGATAAAACATTTGTTCTAACTTGAAAGATGGTCTTAGTTTGCAGAAGGCTAACGCAAAACATAAACAATATTTAAATTAAACCATAACAACATTTTAAGAAGCTGAATCTGGGCTAGAAGAAAACTTCAGTTCTAGTGTCGAATTTAAAGCCACCCATTAGGCAATTCAATCGAGCATTGCTCAAATTTTGTGATCAATGCAGCAATTTATTTGGGTGTGGAATTGATTTTAAAACTCTAAACACCATTGTGTATTTTTACTTTATTTTGGGGTTAACCTTCTACAAATTGAGACCATCTATCAGGTGATCTAACGCAAGAACAAAATGTTTTATTCAAAAGTATCTTTTTTATAAATTTGTGTTTATAAGACAGTTGTGGTTACACGTTTAAGGTTTAACTAACTTTTTTTATTCAAATAGTGTGTATTTTCTTTATTTCTTTCCTTATTTTAGTTGAACATATGTATTTTTTTTTTCATTCAGTAGTGAGCTGCACTTTTTATTGGTACATCCAAAAAAATTGTATAATATTTCTTGCAGCACCTAGCACTTTACTTTCTCTTTTGCGAATATTTCCTGGGACCCAACGTAATTACTGCAGTGTAAAATATGTAGCAAAATGTTACTTTACATAAAGTTAAATCCATGGATGTTTCCAGACCTGTTCTGGGTTCTAGTGTCTCACGAATAAATGTCTTGTTTCATCAGGTCAGGAAATACCAGCCTGCCAGTAGCAGAATTCCCAGCATCTGTTTCATAAACAATCATTTATAATGCAGTTGGAGATATTTCACAAAGACATACGGTATGTATATAGCAATACAACCTTCACCAGATTTAAGACTGCTAGACAAAGGTGTCGTGTACATTCCTAATACAACATGTACACATTGTCCTTCACACTTAAACTGGAAACACAATGAATTGCCATCTTGTAAATTTTGAACTGGCTGTACAAATAGAGGAACGCCATCATAACTATTTTTAAAGGGACAGTGCCATTTTATTATCCTATTCAATATAATTGCACAGCATATATTACGGAAAATCAAAATTCAAAATAAACTTGTGTTTTGATTTGTTTACCTATTGCAATCTGCCAAGAAAACCAATTCAGTCTTATCTACTTGCTGTAAATATTAGTGTTATCATGACAATCTCTTTGATGGTTCATTGAGTGTGCGAGCAGACACAGCAATCTGGTTTTAAACGCCTACCCAGAGTTTAGCCATTCAAAAGAAATTGCTCTGTATAAAGAAGTCTAACTAAAAGGATGCCATGGCACTTACTGATTCTGAGCAGTGAGCTGCTCAGAGACCACCTATTTTCTCTGCCGTTGGTTTATGTGTGGACAAGCATGGACATATAAAAGAGCTAGAAGGTATTCAGTGCCTCATGCGGCAACACCAAGCCTTCTGTTAACAGCAGTTTCAGGACATAGGAGTTTGATAGTCAACAGAATAAAAATGAACTGCTCGCTAAATAGCCCACAACATTGTAGAAAAAAAAAAATGTTAATTTACAAGTTTTATCATGACTGATTAAACCTGTATTTTTAGTTTTATTTTGAATATTTTTTCTGAAACCATGGCCTCAAAAAAGTAGAAAGGTTTAAGATCATTTAGTATTCATTAGAATTTAATAAGTCGGTTTAAAATCAGTTTTAACAAGGACATTCATGTGTGCATTGGATTTGAAGAGTAAAAGGCATGTCTAATAAAAACACAGTAAACCGATATGGTAAACAAACCGTATTCTGCAACTCAGTCAAACAATCCCAATGTGTACTTTAATGTAGAATCCTGCATGATCTGTACTTTGCACCTAACTAATTGCTTAAGTAGCAAGGGATCAGGAGTTTGAGTAAGCAGGATTATCAAGCGTAAAACGTGTTTGGTAACAATTTTTTTCCTGCCCATTTTCCTTTAAATAGTTGCTCAATGAAGGAACCTTTTATTTCATGAAGTTTAGTGTGAATATTTGGAGGGAAAAACTGTTTCACATTTTTACAGCTGCAATATTAAATAGGGATTAATACAGGGCTCGACAAACCCCGGGCGCCAGGTCGCCATGGCGACCAGGAAATCAGACCTGGCGCCCGGGTACTGTTTGTCACAGGGAGCCCTTGCCGGCTGCCATCCGTTTTTCTTTTACTTTCTTTTTCAGCGCGAGGGGAGAAAGTCTGTGCGGATCACACAGACTGTGAGCTCCGCCCCCTCGCGCAACACGCTGTAGTGCCGATTGTCACGTGACAACACGGCACAGGAACAGAAAGAGATCGGGCTCCAGCATAAATGTCCCCCTCCCCTGCAATGAGGTAGGCAGCAGGGAGGGAGGACACTGTAAGAAATATTCTTTTGTTCTTTAAAAAAAAAAAAAAAGGTGTGTATGTGTGTATATAACTGGCTGTGTATGTGGTGTGTGTGTGAATGTAACTGACTGTATGTATGTGAATGTAACTGGCTGTGTATGTATGTGTGAATGTAACTGGCTATGTATGTATGTGTGAATGTAACTGGCTGTGTATGTATGTGTGAATGTAACTGACTGTGTATGTATGTGAATGTAACTGGCTGTGTATGTATGTGTGAATGTAACTGACTGTATGTGGTGTGTGTGTGTGTGTGTGTGTGTGTGTGTGTGAATGTAACTGACTGTATGTGGTGTGTGTGAATGTAACTGACTGTATGTGGTGTGTGTGTGTGTGTGAATGTAACTGACTGTATGTGGTGTGTGTGAATGTAACTGGCTGTGTATGTGGTGTGTGTGAATGTAACTGGCTGTGTATGTGGTGTGTGTGAATGTAACTGGCTGTGTATGTGGTGTGTGTGAATGTAACTGGCTGTGTATGTGGTGTGTGTGAATGTAACTGGCTGTGTGTGTGGTGTGTGTGAATGTAACTGGCTGTGTGTGTGGTGTGTGTGAATGTAACTGGCTGTGTGTGTGGTGTGTGTGAATGTAACTGGCTGTGTGTGTGGTGTGTGTGTATGTAACTGGCTGTGTATGTGGTGTGTGTGTATGTATGTATGTATGTGTGAATGTAACTGGCTGTGTATGTGAGGTGGGTGTATGCCACCGTGTCCGTGCGATTTTGTGATGTGCCGTTGTCTGGCTCCTAAATTTTTTGGCTGGCTCCTAAAACTAAATTAAATTTGTCAAGCCCTGGATTAATAACTGAGATACCCATTAGCAATACAAAATTTGCCAAAAAATTAGCCATACAAATGAAATATGTTAATTTATTCACCCCCTTATATGTATGTAGCCTTTCACTCTCTTTCCCTCTCCCCCCTTTGTAGGTGTGTAGCCTCTTTCCCCCTCCCCCCATTATAGGTGTGTAGCCTCTTTCCCCCTCCCCCATTTATAGGTGTGTAGACTAGCTGTCCCCCCGTTATCCATGTCTGTCGACTCTCTGTCCCCCCGTTATCCATGTCTGTCGACTCTCTGTCCCCCCGTTATCCATGTCTGTCGACTCTCTGTCCCCCCGTTATCCATGTCTGTCGACTCTCTGTCCCCCCGTTATCCATGTCTTTCGACTCTCTGTCCCTCCGTTATCCATGTCTTTCGACTCTCTGTCCCTCCGTTATCCATGTCTGCCGACTCTCTGTCCCTCCGTTATCCATGTCTGTCGACTCTCTGTCCCTCCATTATCCATGTCTGTCGACTCTCTGTCCCTCCGTTATCCATGTCTGTCGACTCTCTGTCCCTCCGTTATCCATGTCTGTCGACTCTCTGTCCCTCCGTTATCCATGTCTGTCGACTCTCTGTCCCTCCGTTATCCATGTCTGTCGACTCTCTTTCCCCCGTGGTCTCTCATCTCCATTTTTTATTTTTTACATAGCGGGGGCAGACTGGCCCCCCCTCAAGGCTACCTGGTGTCGGGATACATATATCCTGGGTGTCTGGCAGAAGCCGCCCCAAAAGGGATACTTTTTCGTCACAGAATCTTTTTCCTGCAACACTGAGACAGTGTCGAAAACTGAGACGTCTGGTCACCCTGTTAAGGATACAATGTATATAGCAGCCACCTGCAAACAAATAGATATCTACTGAAGAGCTCTGAAAAAACTCTGCCATTAATGTAAACCTTGCAGTATTATTCAGCAGATGGAAGACAGCAATCCTGACTGCCACCCAAAAAGTATGATGATGATGATGATGATGATATTTAAAAATAATTAATAAAAAGTAAAAAGTAAATGCATTTATTCATTAGTGTTTCTTTACAGTAATGTAACAGAGCAACCAAATTTGTATAGTAGAATTATATATGCATTTAAGTAGAAGACTTACCAGTCATGTTTGTTGGATTTTTTAATAAAACAAACAATTCAGGAAATATATTTATTTAACCTTACAAAGCAAATTAGATTATTGACTAAATTTGGCAAGTGCATACTAAGCTCTTGTATACAGTAAAAGGTTTAAAAACAATTTATAATCCATGAGGAAAATATAAAAAAATTTCAACATATTGAAAAGGGCAATCATTTTATTTTTCAAAAAGACTTCTACCCAGATTAATGCCTTGTATACATTTCTAATTTTCTCTCATTCTCGAAGACTTGTAAATTAGTGGTCCTATCCATCTACTGATGTTTTAGTTACATGTGTCATCTTACGGCAAAGTGTAGAATTGTAATCCTTACATTGCAACTGAGTTGTATTGACATTTTGTCAGTTACTGAGGCATTGTAAAAGGAATACGTTCCCATTGCTACAGCTTGACTGTTCCTCACACTTATTACTCCTCTATAAGGGATACAAGACATCTCTGAAAGCTTTATGCTTGACACAATTTCAATACAGCTTGATTCAACCATAAAATAAAAACAGCCATGGGACGTCTGGCCATTAAATGTTGAATTTTAGGTTGGAAGATGGCCACATGAACCCCTTAGGTTGGTCTTCTAAAAAATGAACATTCCCAACTAAAAAAAAAAAGGTACATAAAAAAAGTGATCATATAGAATTCAGTATCACAGATGACACTACAGATGTTTTTTTAGAGAATGAAATGTAAAACAAATCACATAAACAAGACACAGACAGTATTGGATTGCTTTCCACTTAGTTTGAAGAAACGTGTTTACCTAATGCTTAAATCCATTGTCTTCACAGATGTACATTATAATTCAGTTAGCGTTTACAATTGACAAAACACATGGTGTATCTAACAAAAGTTCAAGTTTACCAAAAACAACCTTATGGCTTTCTATTACAGACTGATTTCAAATTAATCAAAAAAGTAACAATTTAGGAAAGCATATCTTGCTTTCTGACACATCAGAAAAGCTGAAATCACAGGATTTCTCAAGAGATGTGTAAAAAAAAACAGCACCATGTTCATTCATACATGGCTCATCATGTAAGCCTGATAGAATTTAAGTTTACAATGGATGAAAGGTACTTAAATGATCCACAGTTTGCAAATGTGTGTAATGCAACAAGTCTCCACAAGTAGGCACTATTATTACAGACAAAATTTTCCAGCTTTCCTAAGCATAAGATACAACTTTAAAAAAAAAAAAAAAACGTTTTAAAAACAAGAAACCTCAAGCAAATGAATGCTATTAGCCAAAGAACATTTATCTTAAAGTAAATATTCATTAAACACCAAGCCAATATTTATTTAGTTTTGTTAACACCTAAAATAAAATACATTCGCAATTACTGCAAAATGAGTCATGTGGTTTCTTAAGGGACAGAATAAACCTGCTAAAATAACTTTACACTATACAGGCAGTAGACTGGTTCAACAGATTACAGCTTCCAAATTGCTTTACAATGCTGAAGAGATGGATGCTGCTGTAAAACTCTGAAATAAAATTGTTTTATAGCCCACTAGTACAGACAGTTGGAGATGTGAGAGCACTGGAAGATCAAGTAGCAAATATATAGCCACAAATCTCAGTACTGCTGTGCTTTTCAAAGGAGGAGGGAGAACATTTTTCAGAAGCCCTATTATCTCTGGGCACAGCCACTCCCTTTGAATATCTGTGTTCATAGCACATAGAAACGGACCTACATATGACTCCTGTATGACTAAGACAATGGAGTTTGCCTTTAATCTAAGGGATTCACTTCCCAAAAGATATAACGATGTTGCGAGTTTAATGCAAAATGTTTTATTTTTCTTCCACGTTTCTCGGACTATAAATCACATATTAGGGAGTTTAGATTTTTAAAAAAAGATTCAGTTCCTAGGGCATCATGAAATTAGCTTTCTGAAAATCTGATTTACACCGTCATTTCATGTGCCGTTAGCAAAACCTGAAAAACGACTCTGGAAAAGTTTTTCTGGTCTCCCTTGCTCTTTTGTTTGAACAATCTTGTGGTTTCAGAATACCAGCAAAAAAAAAAAGCAAATACCTTGCGTGGTGAAGGAAGTAAATGCTTGTTACCAGGAAAAAGAACAGGGGTGTGGTAAGGTGGGCTACAAAATTTCAAGAGAATGCCCAAAGACTACATAAGCATGTCTCTGGGTCACATTGTAACCATTTCTATTGCTCCAGGTTTTAACATTCAAGTCATCCTTACACTAGAGCTCAGTCACATAAGAAAAGTACTTATATTGCTTATCTGACAAGTGGACGAAGGTTTCTAAAGCTCTCACAACCATTGATAGCAGAGAACAATTTCCACATAAGTGGTGGTGCCTTGTATACTCAGTGGTACCAGTTCTAGCAGAATAAACTGCAATTACTTGCAATGGAAAGGGGAAAAGGCTCATTTTGCAGTTGCATGGTACAGAAATCCCTAATAATGTTCAAGTGGGACTCATGATAAAAAGTTACATTAAAGGATGGGGGAGGGAGAGAATATATCATTCAACAAACGTGTGCATTATAGCAAAGAGGGGGAATACATCGGATCTAGCAGTGCAGTTTCCAGTAAATGGCCAAACAAATACAAAATGTTAAATGTGAAGTAGCTCGTTGCGCAGATCCAGTAGTAATGCATAGATTACCATAAGTGAATACAAATAATAAATCTTGGCACAGTATGAAGGAGGGGAGTAAGAGATAAAATTTGGGTTACAATAGAAAAACAAAGGGGTTTATTATAGGTAGTGACTCCTCATCTAGAATGCTGGGAAGTCTCAAACAGGCTCACAAAAAAAAATCATGCTATAACACAGTGGGGGCTATTCTCTGTATGAAAGCAGCCTGGGGTCTGAACAGTGTTTCAATGGCCACCACTTCCAACAGGTTGTGTGCACCGGACAATACACCAGAGATTCCAATGGGGGAGGGCAGTCTACATGTGTGAGATAAACCATCTCTCCTGTGTTACCAACTGGAGATGACGCCAGTGACTGAGACACAGCCCCGAGCCCATCAATACAAATGGCACCATCTCCACATCTCAAAAACCCAGTCAAGGAAACAACTTCAAAACAAACGGAATAATCTACCTAAAACCATTATAAAATAAATACAATTTTTAAAAAAGAAATCACACCATGGGCAAAATAACAAAAACGGTGGTGGCTGACCTCTGTCACTCTAACAGTTGTGCATATGGCTTTTCTTTGATGCTAAATGTCTGAGAGTGATGTGAATATGTAACATCTGGAGTGCCCAAGGTTAGCAATCATTGTAGCAAAGCAATAGAAATGCCTCACAAGTGGTTGAAAAGAAATCCATATTAAACAAAATAACTCTACAAGACCGCATCCAATACCAGGTAAAAAGGCGTTATGCATAAGATAAACGTGGTATAACACATGCTAAACCAGCCATGTACTTGCACATACATCTAATATACAGAACAAAACCGTGTGCACCGGCGGAGTGACTTCTCAAACACTGTATTCTCGTTACACTCCCAGGGCATCAGGTCAGGCGTGTTACACTAAACAGCCCCGGTATCCATCACATGTAATATGTGCCAATACATACCTGTCCTCAGGGTGGCCGCAGAGAGCACACACACGGCCAGGAGAGATCCTACACTGGCTGCCATGACCCAGCTCCTGATCCCAACCGAAAAAGGAGATGCCCGGACCGGCCGGGGACAATTGTTAGAGGAATGAGGGGCACTTGTGGCTCCTGCCCCTAGTATCAGCTCGGACACTGCGCCACAAGCTGTCCGGGAACACTGCAAAACACCAGATGCCCTCTCCCGGGCTAAGCACGTTATAGAGCCTCACAGAGGCAGGTACTTCAAACAAGCGCCGCAGAGACAGGAACTAGTGCGTGAGATCCTTGATTGGGCAGCGGGGAAAAAAGCTCAACCCGAACACACAAACTTAAAGCCGGGAGAAGTTTGGTGACCCAGCGACTAAGCTCTTCCACTCTCTATTTGAGCAAGACAAGGGGATTGATAGTTAAACCAATGGATTGGGAGGCAGTCCTAGCAGGTGCTTCCTGGCGGGGTGTCCACACAGTAAGGCTCCGTCCCTCAGCCGCCGGTCCCTCTGACTGACTCTTTCTAATCTGACGGTTGGCTCTCACAATTCCCCTCCTCCTCCTCTATTACCACAACTAACCGACCCAGCGCGAGACAGCCCTCGCGCGATCACGAGACTTGTGCACGCGCTCACTGGGGGTGCATTTCTTTTTTTTTTTCCCCTGTTGGTGCGGAAAGGTCATACATAATATAAATGTACAGAATACAGCAGGTGTTGTTTCTCTCTCACTATTTACTTTTTTTTTCTACAAAGCGAAATCAGCAGACTATCTAATTAAGATTCGGTGGAAGGAGCTTTATTTACAGGATGTGACCATATGCTGTGTAGCTGTTGTGACGATGACCAGACATAAGTGAATTTTACTTTGGTGATTAATTCGCCGTATAGAAAGAAATTTATTGGGGCTAGACCAGGTAATAGGCAGAACATTGATTCAATACGATACCGTATTGAGCCGCAGGTGCGGGACAGCATGCAGGCAGGAACGCGCGCGCCCTGACTACAGGTGCCTCGCGCTGTCCTCCTCGCGGCGCTGCAGGACTTCAAGTCTTTGCTATAGAATAGGGGAGGGGAAATCATACTGTCCTCACCCTCTCAACAATGAGACCGACGCGCGCGCGACACCCTGAGAGCCATCACTAATACATGGCCAATGTTATTTTTTGGGAAGTGGGCACTAGAGGCGGGCTTTGCGGAGTCCAATCGAAATTGTAGCTTGGTCTCTATGTAGGGAGCGGGTAATGGGTTCGGACAGTGGTTGGCATATTCACGGAATGGGGGGGGAGGGGAGGGAAGAGAGCACAAGGATGTATATACTTGTTAGAAACTTAGATTATGGCAACGGACACCAAGCTAGCACGTCTGGTGTATGCATTGGTTTTGTAAACGTCAATCTTACTTTACTTAAGGATCAGATCATAACGATGAGTGAGTGAGAAAACACAAGGAGCCCATACATTGTGACACAGAAGGGTTAAATATAAAGCTCCATTTTTTTCCGCCTTTGGTTCACCTTTAGAACCTTGTCCCAGAATTGCTCTTTATACAATTACGGTAGTTGTTATACATATTTAAAAAAAATATTCTTTTGTGACCCGTCTATTTGAACTTTCCTGCAGCTTAAAATGTGTGATGCGCCTTAGTCTGCTCTGACTTAGCAATACTTGTGCCTTATTCCCAGGTGAAGTGACCCTGCAGCTGCCTTGTGTGTGGAGGCGAGGTAGAAAACGATTTCAATGCCAGCAGCAACAGGTGTTTCATCAGGGGAAGCTATGAATCGGTTTAAAAAGCAGCGTGAAACTTCCCTGTCGGGCTGTGTTCCTTCTGGAGCCCGTTGTTTTCACCTTCTCTTTAACATTGGCATCATTAGATGTTCCCACCTCAGGATTTCCTGCTGGTATGAATGTCTGCAGGAGCTGTGATTAACCTTTGAAACACCATCGGTTGGGAACTGCAGTTTCACTGATACTCAGCCACTGCCAAACGACTGGACTGCTGCACAGCCAGGACTATGTCTAAGCTTGGGGACATATGTGATTAGTCGATCGGGAACTATAATGCAGTGATGGCTAATATTTAGCACATGAGCTTTCGCAGTCCATATGATGCTCAGCCAGCTTTATGATTGAACCCTAGTCCATAACTACTGGAGTACCCAGCGAATAGCCTATACACTGCACTTGAGACAGAGCTGCTAAGCATTCCGTCCTGCAGCACAAACGTCTGTGTTTATTCCACCGAGCAAGGATGGGCACATTCCTGAGATCTGACACACAGTCCAACAGCGAAATCATGATCATTAGAGCACCTCTGTAATTACATATTATTACTTTCCAGCAGGACTCTGCAGCGAAAGGGGAATGTACCAGACATTTGCCTGCAGATCAAGTGATGAACATTTATGAATTTACTTACTAATAACCCTACAATATGACAGCAGGGGACTTCTTAGTTGGGGAAAATTGTGGTGATTTTTGTTTAGGTGACTGCTAAAAAGAGATGGCCAGGGGGGGAATTTGTTCTACACGGTAACAGTAAAAATCAAATTATGTTGTGTGTAATGATTTCTCAGTTTTAAAAAATATATATGAAAATGCTGTCAATGTAAACTGACGCCATAATTATTTTATTTATAAAGCAGTCAGCATGTTCAGCCGTACTGTGCAATGACTAGGTTCTGAAATGTAAGGCTATTAGACTTCCTCATGCTGATATCATTTTCTCCTGAATATTAACAGTCTATTTTGGAATGACATTTATGGCAGTAATATTTTCCCGTGACTCATGCACAGTAGTGGGGTGGTGATAAGCATGGCACCAGCTGGCCTGTAGTTTCACTTTCACCAGGGTGTTACATCAGAACAATGAGGTCATGTAAAGTTCCCCATAATATGGGGCTTTCCCAGGTCAATCTGTCTCAGGTTTGAGAGTGGAGGGGCAGTATTATGTATTGCAACGTCCTGAGCTAATTTATCTTTAGATATTAAATGCCATAAACTTAAATAGAAAATGCTGTTAAAAGCCTCTGATAAGAGTGGCTGACATCACTGAATAGAGTCCATTAACTCTACATACCGTGTTTCTGGTCATTTACAATTAATATATTTGAAAAGGACAATCAGAACTGTACACTGTTGTATTCCCTTTGTACAACACTACCGAATAAGTTGGAGCGTTTATTAATAATCTAATAAAATGTAATAATTTTGGAACTAAACCGGTTTTGCAATATATGTACTTCAGCTATGAGTTTGATGCCTTTTAATTATTTGCACTGATTACATTTTTAAAAAAACTGCATTATGCAGTAGATCAAGGGATTGTAATTCAATGCCCTCCGTTAGCACATTTAATGGGTGCGGTAAAATCAGTTCTGCACCCGTTAACCCCTTGCTGCCTTATGGTGATCAGGGGTCAGGGACACAGAGGCAAGACCCAAACTTGGGGCATGCCCAAATGACGAGATTCAGTTAAATGTAACAGGCGATTACTGTGACCTCATCTGACACAGAATCCTGCTGCCATCAAGCGAGTCAGTGACTAGTGCTAAGCCAATATTTGCATATTAACCCTTTCAGTGCCATAGGGACCCCAAAAATGCTCCATACAATGCTGAAAGGGTTAACCCTAGATTTAAACTGTGGGTGCAGCATCTCTGCCTGCCCCTTAGAAATTGCAGAGGCTGACTAAAAGAGTACCAGGGGCTACCAAAATGGCCATAATAGTGATTATTAATGGGACTGGGCATGATTTCTCTGGTCCCCTTTTTACATGGGGGGGGGCAGTGCATAATGCTGCACCATGGATAATTAGAGGGCCGCGGGCAGTTCATGAAACCCCCCAGCCCCTTAACTACATACACTATATGGACAAATGTATTGGGACCCCTGACCATTACACCAACTTTTATGACATCACATTCTGTAGTTGGTCCCAGCTATAACAGCTTCAACTCTTCTGGGAAGGTTTTCTGCAAGATTTTTGAGTGTTTCTGTTGGCATTTTTGACCATTCATCCAGTAGAGTATTTGTGAGGTCAGGCACTGATTTTGATTAGAAAGATTGGGTTGCAATCTCCATTCCAGTTCATCCCAAAAGTGTTGAGGTCAGAGCTCTGTGTGGGCCAGTCAAGTTTTTCAACACCAAACTCATCCAACCATGTGTTTATGGACCTAAATTTGTGCATTGGGGCACAGTCATGCTGGAATAGAAAATGGCCTTCCCAAATTGTCCAACATTTGTGGAAGCATAGAATTGTTCAAAATATCCTGCTATGTTCACTGAAAAACAGCCAATACCATTATGCCTTATCTATTAAAGTTTACAGTTCTAACACTTGAAGTCAGGATGTTTAATGCTGTCCTACATCTAGGCACCTGTAATTTAAGCATCTAGGCACCTGTCATTTGGGATGGCATAGAACATCCCAAGTACGAACAGGTCAATAATATTTTGGTAACAGGATAGACTGCTTTGCGTGCTCACGATATAATAGATGAGGAGAGGTCCTCACCCTACTGAGAGTGTGCCTTTATGTTGTGGGTTATGCTTTGGCATATTCATATAACCAAGCCTCTCATTTTTATTATGCTTATTAAAATGTGGCCAAAATTATTGGGGTGAGAAGCACAGGCACTTTTTTGCATTACGTTATTATGCCGCTTGTTCAAGTAAAAGCAATCTAAAATACATTGTTTACTGACCAAAGTACCAGTTTTCTAATTTACAAGAAAAACATTTTTTTTTTTTTGCCAACTTTATCTTTACTCTGATTAACTTATTAAGGTAGTGATTGAGCAGAGATAACACAGTGGGGGGTAGCAAGTTGTAAAAAAAAAAAAAAAAAAAAATAGGGATTCCTGAGGGTGTGCATTGTACCTTGCAAGGTTTCTTAAAAAAAGTCTCTCTCTGTTTTAGGGATTAAATAAAAAGGATGACTTGATTTACATTTTCACCACTTTCACAAATTGTATTACATGAAATGTACTGTATCAGCGTGTTTTTTTTTCATGTCTGCCAATTGTCTTGGCTGTTGGTTGGTTTATTCTTATATATGATATAGTGCTTTTTACTGCCACAAGCCGGGCAGTTCCTCTTTTCTAATGCAGAAATAGAACAGCAAGAGTTTCCAGATACTCTTCCTGAATGATAAAGTACTTTTAAATCAAGCCACAGGGAGGGAAATTTCACAGCACAGATAATTTCCAGGGGAAATTACAGTACTGTGCGGGACCCAACATAAATAATTCCACTGTTATGTCTATTGTATACTTTAAAATGAGTGGATAAAAGTGAAGGTTAAACTTTTTTTTAAGCCATTTTAATTTTTGTGCTTATTTCACATTTTATATGTGTCTCAATATATACAGTATTTAGTGACCCATCTAACTATATGTTGGCAAGCTAGCTCAACTCACTTGTGTTGGTTGTCTATTCCATACATACTTTTAACATTTTTTTAATATGACATGCTAAACATTAGGTAAAATCAAAAGTGCCTCAAGTTGTACTGTACAATGGGTTAAACACAAAAAATAGGTAATGGAACAAATGAGCTCTTGTAATAGAATTACATTGTGCTTGGATCATTAGATTGAATAGAGAGCAAGTAAATAGGTGAAGGGTATGTGTTTCAATCCACTGGATCTTTTATTTTTCTTCATTAATGGTATATACTACTTGATACTACACAACAGTATTATTTGTGCTGTCATTTTGACAAACCCTGTTTTGGTTAGAGATGTTTGCAGAAAATAAATAAGGTGTGTGACAGAATAATAACTAAGAACTTTTAGAAAATGATCACTAATTTGGAAGCTTATTACTATTTCACCTGAGAAATTACAGACCTATTATTAAATTGCTTTATTGTTCTGGCATTAGAACAGTATTGACTCATATGATTAAACAATAGTGCTTTGATGTAGGTCTGGTTACTGTGGCACACAAACATTGCAGAAATGCCCTTGTTTCCACAGCAGCAGGACATACATTTAATTGTCCTGTCTCCAGAAGGTGTGTTTGTGGGAAAACCTCGGGTTTCTTTGAACCATTGCCAGTAAGAAATTGACAAACCATTCACAAAACAATATAGGATTGCTGCTTTGGCTATAATTTTATTTTCATACTAAAACCTTTGAAACCTTGTTTGTTTTCTTTCAATGGTGTTTTTGGAGATATTTTCAACAGGTAAAGATTGTCAACCCTTGGCTATCCTGTTAATAAGAACTATAACTTCTATGAAGTTGGTAAAGTCAACAAAAATTGGGTAATTAATAATAATGGTTATGGTGGTCCACAGCGTGAAGAGGTTGCCTATACATCAATTGAGGTAGATTAGTGACTAACATGTAAGGGGAGAGTCAAATATACAGTTGAATAACCGCTATAGGCATATTTTAAAGTGATCGTTTTAAAAGAAACACTAAAGGGTTGACTCAGCTCCAGTTTTTTCAGCTCTGAAATGGTCCCTCCAAAATTTCAGTGAAAGAAATTATGAAGAGTTCAGACTGCTTTTAATCAGAACTGGTGTTCTGACAAATATCTCGAGCAAATTCTACTGCACAGGCGCAGTAGAATTTGCTCATTGCGCACCACAGCATGTCCCACTCTGTCCCCCGTGTGTATCTTCCACTTACTAGCATAGCATGTAACTGATATAAGTTTTACTGATTTCTTGCTATGCTAGTAAATGACAATAATCAGTAATACGCTTATACTTACCTGTCACCGCAGCTGATCTGAAGGGGGCATGAGGTGGTGTGTGTCCCTCGCGCAGGCGCACTTCTGCCAAAGTTACGGCTGATTGACAGCCGTAACTGTGTGCGCATGCGATGTGGTGCGCAATGAGCAAATTCTACCACATTGGCATCCTACAGTGCTTAGCGTGTGACCCGTATCCTTCATCATCGTTGTAGTTTTTGGAACAAAGGTTCGAGGCCAAGCCATTTTAGTCAAGGCATGAAAATGTATGCCTTGTAAAAAGATGTATAGATTTCCTAGCAATTTTGTTAACAAAATATATAGACATTCTTTCTCCATCATAGTGATAAGTACTCACTTTAATGTTATTTACTATTGAAAGATAAAGTCTTCCTTTGGTTTCTTTTGTTTGTGTTATTCTGTCTCTTTCTTTCTAGTTTGTCTGTTGGCTCATCATATAACTGCTACATATCTACTAAACCAACAGCTTCATTTCATTTTAAAGCTTAATTTCTGTTTCACTTTTCCACAGAGGTTAATGACACAGTTTGTCAATGTTTAATTAAAGCTTTAATAGCTCCTTTTGTGCAAAACGTTTTTATTTGTAAAAGCACACTGACTAGAGTTCAGATGTGTATGTAAAAAGATGTGAGGATGGCCTATTATTTATTTTACTGATGCATAAGCACTAGAATTTTGTAGGGAGTGGGAGTGTAAGGGAGAGTCAAATGGAAAAAGAAACTCACTGGCACTTTGGTTCAGAACACCAAGAAGCCAATCAGATCACAGCTAGTGTTCAAATCAAGACTGACAAAAGTATACACAGTTGAGAATGTTAAAATTTCATATTCCTATAAGGTATAACATTATGATCTGGTTGAATAATAAAAGTAAAAATCGGCAGGTTTCATAAGCTTTACAAAGATATTTGAACTTTTATAAATGGCTCTTTTATATTACAGGCATTTAACTGGAACATTACTGCTTAAAGCAGTCATGTCCAAAGTCCGGCCCGCGGGCCAGTTGCGGCCCGTCCTTTACTTCCATACGGCCCCAGAGACACGGCTGATCAATGTCTCTCTCTGTCTGAGCCATCGCACATCCCTGCCCCGATGCGATGGGGCGGGGGGCGGAGCGGAACTTGGCGGGACTCGGGAGCAGCCGAGAGAGGCCATGCCCCCCGCTCTTCTCTATGTGCCTGGCGCCGCCCACGACGCGGGAATGCAGAAGAAATGCTGAAGGAATTTGAAATCTGCATTCCTTCTCTCACTACACAGCCACCTGTAGCCCCATGTGGAGCTGACCGAGGAGGTCTACTGCCTGTCTTAGTAAGTGCAATTTTATCCATAAAGCCCTGATGCTTCATATATTTCCATATATATACACACACATAAATATATATATATATATAAATATGTGTGTATATACAGGTCAGGGTAAAAAAAAAAACAGACACCTTCCATGTCATTGAATACTGAGTCCTTTTTGTTGATACAAACAATAAAATAAATTAAATTTGCATTTTATATATAATGGTTTATTTACTTTTTCTTATTACACGCTCTAGCCAAAGTTTTTTACTAAATTTAATAAAGTCAGGGACAAAAAAAACTGGACACTTTCAATATATAATAAAATTTTGCTCTCCCCGCTGAGCAGAACGGACTCGGTCGGGCGGTGCGCCTGTGTAAAAGGGGCCTAAAGTGGTGTATGACCTGCTGGTAATACAGGGGTCTTACAGTTTGTCACCTGAAGTGGATCCGGTTTTCTGGCACCCTCCCTCTTTCATTGGACCCTACCTGTTTCTAGGGACTTTTGGGCCTTACTGCTATATTCATTTGATGTGTGATAGACATGTTTTTTTTTTTGCGCTGCACTTTATTTTTTAAATTTTGTATCTTTTCTAGTAATGTTCCTAGCTTAGTGTTCAGCTTGCAATTCTTATTTATTTGATCACTTTGACCACTGCCTTTGAAACAGACCTAGCCTATGTGCTGCAGTCCAGATCTCAGTTTCACCCTTCACATTAGTGCAGGCCATTTTTTTTCAATAGAGATGAATACATGATAAAAAAAATCTCAGTTAATGTTAGTTGTGTTCCTGACATATATTTCAGCATCCTGTGTTGTTGTTTTTTTCATCTGGCCTTCAGATATGAAAGGCAGAGTGATTTTACTACTGTTTAGAATTGTCATTCAAATCGTTTGCAATAAAGTTTGCATAAAAAAGTTCATTTGTACTTAATTTTAACTGTCAGGCAAAATGGTCGGCCCTCACGCATGTTCACTTCATCAAGTCTGGCCCTCTTTGAAAAAAGTTTGGACACCACTGGCTTAAAGGGACTCCATCACACAATAGATGTTCAGGCAATGAAGAAATTTCTAGATTAAAGATATCTGTCCTTGTAACACTGATACAAATACTGTAAGTAGCTATTTTCAGGCATATTATGCGATGACGTCATTAATTTGCATAACTGTGACCACCAATAGAAAAGTGTGATATGACTTACAAATGTGGTACACAACCCCTCCAGCAGGGGAAGTGAGGTCACTTGCATATGATTGCCCACAAACTGATTAAATGGCTTCAAGCACTTGCTCAGTGCTTGTGTGAAAATAAACAGACACAGATTTCAAATATTTTTTTTTTTTGACATGCTAAAGATATTGGAGGGTATCTACTGCTTGATCTACTGAAGCTTTTCCTTCAGTATTTACTTGGCAGTGAGTGGTTTATGACATACTATTAGGTCATAGTGGGGGGGGCGGGGGGGGAGTGGGAGGGGCGATGTTTCCTTGTGTTTTATGAGGTGCCCAATTCTATTGTTCTGGGGTTGTGTCACGTGGACTAAGCAAAAACCCCATCTCCTCAAAGTGTCATGAACTGGAACTGACCCACCCACAACTTATGCATTAACACGTTATTGTGTTTGTTATTTTTAATGAGAAGCTGGAAGTGTGCAAAGTGGCATTTCTACCTTGCACTGCCACCATGCATAATTAAAATGTTGATGCTGCTCAGACCTACACCTTATGTTCATTATAGTGCATTCCATGAGCTATACTGTCTTGCCTCCATTACCCACCCCCAAACTAAGCACAGTGAGGCAGTGGCGTAGCGTGGGTTGTCAGCACCCGGGGCAAGGCAAGTAATTTGCGCCCCCTAACCCGTGGATTTTAGCACTCAAGTCTCTTCTACTAGATTAGTTAAAGAAACCCTTACCCCCCAAGCACATGTATTGTTTGTTATGAAAATACTTATGTAATTAAAGTAAAATGCATCTAAATACAAGTTTATTTTCCAACACTTTATTGAGTGCGAACATGCATTACACACATTCTCCACATTTTCAGCAGGTCTATGAATACAAATATACACATGTAGTAACCTAGCATGGGCCATGCTATTATATGTCGTCTCACAACCATCGTAAACGACAAACAATATCAAGAACAAAAACTAAACATCAAAATGGAACCATACCCTGGAGATGATCCAAGACTGGGCTAGATGGAGCCAACTTCCTCAATCCTGTACCTCTAATGTTACCCCCCCCCCCCCCACACACACACACACATATGCCATAATTGTTGTGCCATTCAGATGCCAGTAATATTGTAACTTTCGGATGCCAGTAATATTGTGCCAGTCAGAGCCCAGTAATATTGTGCCAGTCAGAGCCTAGTAATATTGTGCCAGTCAGATGCCTGCAATATTGTGCCTGTCAGATGCCTGCAATATTGTGCCAGTCAGAGCCCAGTAATAATGTGCCAGTCAGATACCAATAATATTGTGCCAGTCAGATACCAGGAATATTGTGCCTGTCAGAGCCCAGGAATATGGTGCCTGTCAGATGCCTGTAATATTATGCCAGTCAGATGCCTGTAATAGTGTGCAGTCAGAGGCCAGGAATATTGTGCCAGTCAGATGCCTGTAATATTGTGCCAGTCAGATGCCTGTAATATTATGCCAGTCAGATGCTTGTAATAGTGTGCCAGTCAGAGGCCAGGAATATTGTGCCAGTCAGAGGCCTGTAATATTGTGCCAGTCAGATGCCTGTAATATTATGCCAGTCAGATGCCTGTAATATTGTGCCAGTCAGAGCCCAGTAATATAGTGCCAGCCAGATGCCTGTATTATGCCAGCCAGATGCCCAGTATTATTGTGCCAGCCAGATGCCCAGTAATATAGTGCCAGTCAGATACCCAGTAATATTGTGCCAATCAGATGCCCAGTAATATTGTGCCAATCAGATACCCAGTAATATAGTGCCAGATACCCAGTAATATAGTGCCAGATACCCAGTAATATAGTGCCAGATACCCAGTAATATTGTGCCAATCAGATACCCAGTAATATAGTGCCAGTCAGATACCCAGTAATATTGTGCCAATCAGATGCCCAGTAATATTGTGCCAATCAGATACCCAGTAATATAGTGCCATTCAGATACCCAGTAATATAGTGCCAATCAGATACCAAGTAATATTGTGCCAATCAGATACCCAGTAATATAGTGCCAATCAGATACCCAGTAATATTGTGCCAGATACCCAGTAATATAGTGCCAGTCAGATACCCAGTAATATTGTGCCAATCAGATGCCCAGTAATATTGTGCCAATCAGATACCCAGTAATATAGTGCCATTCAGATACCCAGTAATATTGTGCCAATCAGATACCCAGTAATATTGTGCCAGTCAGATACCCAGTAATATAGTGCCAATCAGATTCCCAGTAATATTGTGCCAATCAGATACCCAGTAATATTGTGCCAATCAGATACCCAGTAATATAGTGCCAATCAGATACCCAGTAATATTGTGCCAATCAGATGCCCAGTAATATAGTGCCAGTCAGATACCAGGAATATTGTGCCAGCCAGCCCCCCCCCCCCCCCCCGTACTTACATGATATTCTGCTCCGTGTCCCCCGCCGGATGTCTCCTCCGTGCAGTCTCCCCTCTTGCACGGAGGAGGGAAGCAGACACCGGATGTGACGCGACGTCACATCCGGCGTCAGTTTTTTTTTTTTTCCGGCCGTCGCATCCATCGGATGCGGCTTGCCGGAAAAAAGCGTTCACAAGCGCAATGCGCTGTGAACGCGGCAGCAGGGGCTGGGGGCCCACGGGACAGCTGCCTTGGGGCCCCCCAGGAGTAAATGGGCCCAGGGCAGCTGCCCCGTTTGCCCCGCGTTAAAGACGGCCCTGGCGGCCACGCGGCCGCATAGGGCTAGTGCGCCCCCCCAGATATTGCGCCCGGTGCGGCCGGCCCCCCCTGCACCCCCCACGCTACGCCACTGCAGTGAGGTTTCTGCATGGTGCATTTGAGCAAATCACTGTTTCTTCAACCAGTTAGCATTGCTTGCCAGCACATAGGAGTGGAACACCAACATCCTAACTCTGCCCTGGATGTATCTGCCATGAAATATGGATGCTTATATTGCTTCTTGCACTTTACTACCCTGGATATCAATATTTACATGCATTACAACAGATAGATAGTTGCTTTTGCAATGTTCCAATGATGACAGAATCCATTTAACATGCACAGTGGTTAATTAGGGATGTTGCTTGACAACCCAAACCAACATGTGTGGTTGGTCGAGGAACTGTGTAACCACTTTGTGTCTGCAGTAATGCTGACATACCTCCTTCATAGGCCATGGTGAGACACATCACGGTTCTCAGTTCAAGAGTGTCTAGGTGTATGAAACAGGAGGGGCTTGGATATTTTATATAGGTTTAAATAACAGATGAAGCTATGACATGCATCTGGACTTTGATACAGCAGTATAATACCTTAATAAAACTTGTTTAAAATTAAAAAAAAAATCAAGCATTACTGAGGATAATACATTAAAGCTGTGTTTTTTAAATAATAACAACATAGAAATATTTCTGTTGTTTTCTACTTTACTTTGTTAATTTTCTGTTAATCAAACAAGTAGAACCTGAATAGTTTTAGCTGAAGGTTTGAGGGTCTGCAGCAGTAAGTACACAGCAAATGATTAGAATAGTACTGAATCACTGCATACATTTCTTGTACATGAACATGGACCTCTAATACGTTATGCATATTTAACATATTTTTCTCTCAGATGGAATATTGACTTGGGGCTCTATTCATGAAAAAAGGGAATTGTAGGAAAGAACAGAATTTTAAATTTAAAGCACAATTCAACTTTTGTTTTTTAACTCTTGCTTCCTTAAAGTAAGCAATGGTTAAAAAACCCTCAGCCCGCTCATCTAATCGGGGTCTGCAGGATGCGGAGGTCTCTCTCTGCTAGCAAAAATGAGAGAGAGACAGCCACTGACCAGACTGGCTGCCTGCTTGTGTTAAAAGTACATGCCAATTTATCTTCACACTAATTTTTTTACTTGTGCTTCTATATTATTGTCCATTAAGGTTAAAAAAAAAAAAAAGTTTGCAACTCAGTTGCCAATTCACCATGACAGAACAGCACCAATACTATCCTTATAAAGGCCAAATCCATTTTTATGAGCAAGCAGAATCTATTATTTAGTTATTGCTTTGGCTACTGAATATATTTCACTTGGAGGCACAAGTAAAATATCTAGCAATTTATCTAAAAATATAACCATAAAAAATATGATGAATACCAGTATTATATGACAAGTATCCTTCTTTATAAGATTTTCAATGTGGTGGATAGCAGAATAGTATTTTAAAAACCTGTGCTGATTCCACTGTCTCTATAGGGTTATGTAGAAATGAATTAAATTACAGTGTGAACAGCTGGCTAATGTTAAGAAAGGATAACAATATACTTTTCAAGATACCAGCCAGGGCAACTGAAAATGTAATGCCTTAGCTGATGAGTGCATTAATAGATAATAACAGAGCACTAGTGTGATGTATCATCAGCACTATTGTTTGTGACTAGGGCCAAGATAGTTGTATTATGAATAGACATTCACTGTGGCAGCATTCTTGTAAATGCAAGGTAATTGTTCTAAACCACAGGTGGCCGCAACTCAGATCATTGTAACCACCTTCAGAACCTCCTTTCCCCCTTCTTTTTCTTAGGAAAGAAAGAACAAGGGGAAAAAAAAGACATTTCTTCAAAAAGTAAATCTAACCTTCACAAGCAGCTTTACAATGTTGCAGTAGACATAAAGCATAGATGAATGCTGCTTTCCCTGCCTTTAACGTGACTCTATGGGCCTGTTAGTATGGTAAATAAGAAGGTTGCATTACAAAGCCAAGCCTGATAAGTGTCAGTTACATTCATGAAGCTAGCAGGACTAGTTTTCGATACATTTGGGGGGGGAGGGGGAGAAGTGAGTTGTAATTAAAAACTTAATTCCAGAGAAAGGGTAAAAACAAGTTAATTGCCCCCCAGCTGATAATTGCATTTTACAATCTATTTTTGAAATGGAGAGTATTGTTATGTAACAGTCCTCGGAACAAAATGTATAGAAAATAATTATTTTTATGTGACCAGTTTTTGCAAATGAATAACATTTAAATTATAACCACTTCAAATCTACCTTTGAAAGGTTGTTAAGTAAAATGTCAGGTTTGTAAAAGATATAGGCAGAAATGAGTTGAGAACCAGCATTCAAGTTACTTCTGATCTTTTTAATACACTGATTTCTGTATAATTGTTTTCATACATTAAACATAAAATAATAATAAAACAACTTACACATATGTAACATAAGCTCTTCTAAATTTCCAACTTTTATTGTCAAATTTAGATGGTTGAATATGTCCTGTATAAAATACAAACACAATAAAACAGATACAAAAAAAAACAGCTTAAAATGCAAAAACAAAAAAACCTAAAGGTGCGGTTCCAACGACAGACTCAAAGAACATATTAGTTAATTGGTGCATCATTCAAATAAAATGAACTGATAGAAATACTGCTGTTGCTACATTAATAATTTTACTTATCTTCCCAAGTCCTCATTCTTATCATAGGGCACCAAAGCTCCTCCTTCATCCTTGTTCCATGCCCTTGACTGGATGATTCCACAGTAATTGCTAATGACAGCACTTTATAAGAGAAGCAAATGCATGCTGGGGTAAGGGGTTGTAGCCTACCACATGTCTATTCCATCTTACTGAAGGGGGTATGGTGAAAGTGTTTCCCCCCAAATGGAACAGAGAAAACTATAATTTGGTTTAATGTAAAAAGTACATTGACGTATCAATACTTGACTATAAACAGAAAATAAGGTAGGTTGACCTGTCAACCATAAGAGCTCAGTAAATACCCCTAAACTTGGACTTTAAAAAAAAAAAAAAATGTAGACAATAGGGTACAGTGGCTATAACATAATCTTTTGCAATTCTCTTGACTCAGCATGGACTAAAATCCCTAAAGAATGTTTCCAGCACCCCTCTGAATCCATGCTGTGAAGAATTCCGGCTGTCCTAGTTGAAGAATTCAAACTGTACTGGAGAAGGAATTCAGACTACTCTAATACTAAATAAAGTATGAAACAGGTTGCCAAGTCGGAATTGTTTTTACCAGACATATGTAACCTTTACCTGCTGTCATTCATTATATGGAATTCAAATGTTTGGAGAAGGAAACTAATTAATAATTGAAAGGGAGTTCCAATGGGATCCTGTCTGATTAATGAACTGACTTACCCAAGGATACATGACTTACTTCAATAGTGAGGAAATTAATGGAAACCATGTTAAAAGATAGAATTGCTGGACACATAAGGATCTACTCAATAAAGAGAGAATTGCAGGGACTTAAGATGGGAATCTCAAATTTTAGGCCAAGAAATTCTCCAATACAGCTGAATGGTAAATTTTTCCAACTTGACTACCTTGGCCGTAAGTTTTAAATTCCTGTCTCCGTTACCTGCAATTCCCTGCATTTCTCTCTCTGTCCTCTGCAATGGATTCTGAATAAAGAATGTGGATCTTTAACTCTTCCATATGAACATGTATATTATGTTTTGTAACATTTCACTGTAATTCTGCCATGTTGTGCAGCATTGTGGAATTTGCTGGTGCTTTCTAAAAAATAAAAAAATACATATATTTATATTTTTAAAATGAATGTGATTACAATTAAAATGTTATTTATAAGCACAATGAAAAATCTAAGGCTACTACATGCTGTGCTTCTTTGGTTTTATCCAACAGACTCCTAGGCAGCTGAATGGGAGGTTTTTTCCAACTCAGCTACTTTGTCCATAAGTTTGAAATTCTCTTTCCAATCCCCTACAATTCTCTCTTTCACAAATAAAGCCTTTTTAGATTCTTCTGCTTGTAAATAACTAACTTGTTGATCCTTTGTAATAAATGCCTCACTATATATTCAACACTTCACAATCATTGTTACAAAAATGGATAACTGATATATTTCTAACACCATCACTTAAAGAAATAAAAAAAAAACTTCAGTTAAACATAATGTGGTAGCAAAGAAAATGTTTATTTTTCAAAAATTGCTATGTTTATTTATGTATGTGACAGCACTGAAACTACACACATTAAAATACAGTAAGGAGTAGACACTGCACTTTTGATAAACATAAATCTTTGTAACCTATTTATGGACTATAATTAATCTTTAGGTCAGTAGGTGGTTACATTGTTTGGTAACCTAAGTCCTGCCCATAGAAACCGGTCCAGCTGGTTCAGGAGTCTTAATTGCTACTGGAGATTGTCCCATCTGCCTGAAACAGTTTTAAACCAATTTAAATAAAGCATCTCAGGAAATCTGTGCTTTTAAGTCCTTAGCTCTAATTTTACAATTTGCACTTTATTGATCTATTTTTGGCAATTTTAGAGCCAGATGGCAACCATATGTTAAACGAAAGTGCTAGATGGCCATTTATATGTTTTTGTTGGCTATTACCTCATACATTTAGGCATGCAAGTAAAATAAAGTGCATCCTGCCTCTTCTGAGACAGGTCCTGGGTCTGATCTTGATGGGAAGTGAGCTGTGTAAGGTGGAATTTTTGAAATAGCATTAATTTAGTTTAATTTTGATTATACTCTGACACAAGGTAAGTATTGCATGTATAATAAAACCCTTGATAAGTGTCAATAAACCATATTAAACATAATAATAATAAGTATTTTGGCTTCCAATACCATCTGCTTCGCTTTAACAGCGGATACTGACTGCACGCAGTGCTCTGTAAATGTCACCCTGTCTGCAGCCATCACGCTATTCAACCTGCACTGAAAAGAATAAAAACTAAATTTAAAAAGTTCAGCCACAGCAAGTGCCGAATTTTAACAAGTTCAGCACTTTGGCAGCACTCTTGCGGCCACTGTTAGGTCAGCTTGCACATTGACAAAGTCATATCCTGCCCCCTTTTCCATCAAGCACATCCTGTAAGTGCAAGCTGCATGCTAGTGTAAGTACTGGGGCAAGTCCTGGCCTGAGTGTAATCTGCGTGCAATCTGGGTGCTGGGGCAGGTCCTGGCTGCTGGGGTAGCCCTGTGAGTGCAATCTGCATGCTGGGGTAATATATCCACCCATTATGTACACAAGGTTATATCTCACACACTTCCTTGATATATACCGCTGCACACAGTGGCGTACTTACCGTTAGTGCAGGGGTCGCAGCTGCGACCGGGCCCGTCACTCCAGGGGGCCCACTTTTAAAAAGTGTGGGCAAACCATTCATTCTTTGGGCCTAAAGCAGCTTCCCCATGGGCCCCCGCTGCCCGTGTGACTGTCTCAATTGGAGATGTGGACCCTGCTTTTCTTCACAGCCGCCGGAGCAGCATACGGGGGGGGGGGGGGGGGGGTTAACTGGCACATCAACGAGCAAATTATGGGCAAAATATGTCTGGCAAATGGTGGGCAAAATATGACTGGCAAATTATGGGCAAAATATGACTGGCAAATTAGCAAAATAACACTGGCAAATGGGCAAAATATGACCAGCAAATGACGTGCAAAATATGTCTGGCAAATGGTGGGCAAAATATGACTGGCAAAATAACTGGCAAATGAAGGGTAAAATATGACTGGCAAATGAAGGGTAAAATATGACTAGCAGATGTTGGGCAAAATAATACTGGCAAATGAATGATAAAATAATACTGGCATATTAATGGCAAAATAAAACACAGAGGAGACTGCCAGATGAGAACTGGGGAAGGGGGAGGAGGGTGGTGGTGTATTAATGGACAGGTTGTCTGTGGCATATTCATGGGCAAATTGTCTGTGGCATATTAATGGGCAAATTGTCTGTGGCATATTAATGAGAAATTGACTGTGGCATATTTATGGGGAAAATGGCTGTGCCAATATGAATGTCTGGCTGTGGCATATTAATAGGCAGGCTAATCGTTGCATAATGGGCAAATTGGCTGTGGCATACTAATGGGCAAATTGGCTGTGGACAAAGTGATACTGTGGCAAGTTCTGTGGGGCAAAATAACATGTACTATGGGGGAAAGTGACAATGTGGCATGTTCTGCAGGGGCAGTTCAGTGGGACAAAGTGACACTGTGGTATGTTCTGGTGGGCAAATTTACAGTGTGGCATGCCAAATCGTGTGGGTGCAATATGAGTACAAGCCAAGTGCTGTGGGTACTGTATAGTGCTGTGTTAAGACCTTTAGGTGCAATGTGGGTGCAGAGGAACGTAATAAAAATAAGATATTAAAAAGTTCATATAAGTATACATGCAGCTAGTAATATACATATATTAGGGGCCCACCTCAAGATTTTGAAAAGGCTGGAAATATTTGAATGTTTTTTTGTGGTCAGAAAAATAATATTACTTTACTTAGAGGGGTGGTGGATGAATGGAATAGTTTCCTTAATAAATGGTAGAGGTTAATACATTAAGGATTTAAGCATGCATGGGATAAGCATATGGCTATCCTTTATATAAGACAAGGCCAGGCACAAAGAGGAACAGTTGGGAGGCATGTAAGTGTCATTTCTGGGGTGGAGTTGCATGGTGGGGACAGTGCAAGGATTTTCATCTACACAGGCAAAGGTGCATTTTGGTGCCCCCCTCCCCTGACCCGCCACTACTCCCATACTACCAACCCTCCATATATTTTATATATATAAAAGTATAATGTATAGAGTGGAAAATAAATACATCTAAATATTTAACTCGCATGCTCTAAATTTGTCACACATTGACACCCTAACACACATTGAAACCCTTAAACACAAAGACACCCTTGCAGTCACACACAGAGACACACTTACACCCTTATACAGTGACACACTTACACACACACACACCCTTACATTGACACAGTGATACACACCCTTACACAGAAAGTGACACACTTACACACCCTTACCACTTACACACACACAGTGACACACATAACCTGAGACACACTATTTAGCCACTCAATATGCCAGTATTTAGCCACTCAATATGCCAGTATTTAGCCACTCAATATGCCATTTAATATGCCAATATTTTGCCCCTCAATATGTCAGGATTTTGCCCCTCAATATGCCAGGATTTTGTCACTCAATATGACAGGATTTTGCACCTCCATATGCCAGGATTTTGCCACTCTATTGCCACTTAATATGCCAGGATATTGCCACTTAATATGCCAGGGTATTGTCAATTAATATGCCAGGATATTGCCAATTAATATGCCAGGGTATTGCCACTTAATATGTCAGGGTATTGCCACTTAATATGCCATGGTATTGCCAATAATTATGCCAGGGTATTGCCACTTAATATACCAGGATATTGCCACTTAATATGCCAGGGTATTGCCAATTAATATGTCAGGATATTGGCAATTAATATGCCAGGGTATTGCCACTTAATATGCCAGGGTATTCCCAATATGCCAGGGTATTGCCAATTAAAATGCCAGGGTATTGCCACTTAAAATGCCAGGGTATTGCCACTTAATATGCCAGGGTATTGTCAATTAATATGCCAGGATATTGCCACTTAAAATGCCAGGGTATTGCCACTTAATATGCCAGGATATTGCCACTTAATATGCCAGGGTATTGCCACTTAATATGCCAGGATATTCCCAATATGCCAAGATATTGCCAATTAAAATGCCAGGATATTGCCAATTAATATGCCAGGGTATTGCCACTTAATATGCCAGGGTATTGCCAATAATTATGCCAGGGTATTGTCACTTAATATGCCAGGATATAGCCACTTAATATGCCAGGGTATTGCCCCTTATTATGCCAGGATATTCCCCCCCCCCCCCTTGGGGCACCCTAAGGCAGTCGCCTGTGCTCCCTTACGGTAGCGCCGGCCCTGGGTGGGGACAGGGAGCCCCCGGGCAATTTTTACACCGGGGGCCCAGTGGTTTCTAGTTACACCTCTGCCTGCACAGGAAAATTCATGTAACCTTGTGTACATACTGGGGTATATGTTGCCCTGTGCAGGGATAAATATCAGTCTAATCTATAAATATTATACTCTTCAAATGTACTTTTTTGGTTTAACCCTTTTATGAACAAGAAAATTATGACATTATGCTGGAAAATGGTTAGATTTGTTAGTATCTGACATCAGCGGTAAAAAAACAAAGTCGAAGAGTGGTGCGGGTACTAACCAGAATGTGCTTCTAACCACTCAAAAAACGGGGATGAGAAAAAAGCTCAAAAGGTTAAAGCGTCAGGGCCTGCAGCAAAAAGAGAAGGCAACAGCCAAAGGAAAAGTGATTAAATCGGCTGTAGATGAGTTTAAGAAGAACAGCAGCACACAGGATCATCTGGTGCAGAATCTGAAATACATGCTTGATTCCCATAAAGTTGCAAATGAACAAATTGTGACCAAGATCTTTACTTCAGAGCAAGGCATTTTTTTCCGGATATAAAGATGTGTTGATTGATTTTATTTAACATCTTCAAGACCTTGTTTCTGGACTTTATTCATTATTACACCTGTCTTTGCAAATGTTTATTTACTGCTCTTGCTACATTTGATATTTTGCCACATTTTGTTTCAACACATATTATTGGTTTTATTGCAGCTATTTCATTTATCCTTATTCCCTTTTTGTCTGCGTTCATATGTGTTATTTGCTTGCTTATTTTTTTCACTTTCTTTAGAAATTTATTGTTGTTCACTATATATCATCTTTTTCACTTACGACATTTATTTGTTTTTTGTATTTAATTTATTGATATGTGATTTGTGTTCTATTTGCTAATTTTTCCAGGTCCAGGTCCCACTACCCGCAAGCATCAAGGTCCCCTGTCTCCTTCGCTCACCTCTGGAGATCCATCCTCCCATGTTGTGGACTAGGCCGCATTCCCAGCCACGAGTAGCAATTGACAACCACAGAGCGAGTACATGCATCCTCCTGCCATTGCGGGTGTGGCTTCACAGACAAGGGGCATGGTTTCGCGTCCAAGGGTCGTGGACACTCCAACAAAGGACTAGGTAGAGGGAGGAGAGTGGGTGTTGCCTTTCCGGCACACCTACTATGCAGTGAATGGCAGAGGGAGGATACTGAGAGCTGAGGGGAGGGGTTATGGTGCCTGACTCCCTATTTAAACACTGCTCACCTGACATTCTGTGCTTGTTTATTCCCAAGCTAGGTTCTCTCCTTGTGAAGTTCCTGTTACCCTTCATTACTATTCAGTATTGTATGTTGAACCACCGGCTATTGACCCTTTGGCTTCCCTCTTGGATACTGCTGATCTCTCCTGACCCCGGCTTCCCAAACTCGTCTTCCTACTTATCTGCCTTCCTTGACCCTCTGGTGTGCCTTTGACCTTGCCTTTGCCTAATCCTTTTGTACTTTTGCCTTTGGACTCATAGAACCATACTGATTTAATTAGATTTCCTTCTGGATAATTATGACTTCTTTAATCGTATTTGCTCGATTATAAGACGTCCCTGATTATAAGACGAGCCCCCAAACTTTGGATATTCCTTTAGGAAAAAAACTAAAAGCCTGAATATAAGACTACCCTATAGGAAAAAGTTCAACTTGTATAAATTCACATGTAAATTGCTTTTTAATATTTAATAAAAATTATGACATAAAAAATGCATTTCTTGTTTTCATTTCCTTTTATGTGCCAATACTGCCTCTCTCTTTCCCCTCAGCTTTGTCTCTCTCCCCCCCTTTCCCCCAGCGTTGTCTCTCTCTCCCTCCAGCGTTATCTCTCTCCCCCTTGTTGTCTCTCCCTCCCCCCAAACTTTTGTCTCTCTCTCCCCCCAAACTTTTTCTCTCTCTCTCCCCTCTCCTTGTGTGTCTCTCTCCCCCTCACCTTGTGTGTCTCTCTTCCCCTCCCTTTGTCTCTCTCTGCCCCCTCCCTCCCCTTGTCTCTCTCTGCCCCCCCTCCCTCGTCTCTCTGCCCCCCCTCCCTCGTCTCTCTGCCCCCCCTCCCTCCCCTTGTGTCTCTCTCTCCCTCCCTCCACCCCCCCTCACTTTGTCTCTCCCTGGTGGCTAGTGGGGGCAGCTGGGGGATGTCTGCACGATACGTGCAGACATCCTTCATGCTGCCCGACACTTCCGTCTATTATGACGGACAGCCTGTCCGTCATAATAGACGGAAGTGTCGGGCAGCATGGAGGATGTCTGCACTTGTCTTATATAAAACTTATATAAAACTTGTCTTATATCCGAGCAAATACGGTACATATTCCAGGTCACCATGGACTAGTTAAATATCAGATAATGGTCAATCTGGAAACCCTAGCCATCTCAAAACTTCAGAATTGCTTAGCGCTTTCCTAACTGGACCGAATCTCATTTCAGCTGTAGTCTGGTACACTATGTACTTTCTTGCTCATCAAACAGCAACAACTCTGAATTTGCAATAATTTCTTTTTTTTTAATTTATTTTTACCTGTATGTCCCACCCCTTTTTTCTTCTTTCAAATATTTTTCTTGTTCACTGAGTATTACATGTATCATATATATATATATATATATATATATATATATATATATATATATATCATTTTTCATTAGTCATTACTGCAATCCTCACTATACAGCTCACTAATTCATAGTGTTTCTGAAACCTATTTAATAGCAATAAGCCAAATAAAATAGATTAAATTATGAAATGTTTCCCAACTGCAGAGCTCATGATCTCACTCTATAAAAGCAATTTCAGCAGACGTAATCAGTTGCAAAATGTTGAATATTTTGTCACAAGCATAAATAATATATTTAATATTAGCTTGATGCTTTAAATGACATTACTAGGAACATATTATATGGGGAGGATTTGGAGAATACCATGAATATTGTGAAACGTTTCACCTGTGCCTATAGTGTACTATATAGGGCAAGTATGAGTTTAGTGGGATATATACAATGTAGGGACCTGCACAACTAATGGGGCTGTCAGAAATGTTGCTTGTGGGGACTCAAATACAATGAGGTAAACACATATCATTATCTCTGGTTTTAAAAAAGCCTCTGGCTCTGCTGTTTAGACATTTTGTCGCTTCATAGGAAGAATGGATGAAGAGAAGGAAATTACAAGTAAAATTTTATTAAGGACATAAGCCATGCTCTCTCCACAGGAAATTGAATTCAGAGTAATCTTGCCCAAGACAAGCTTCGCGTCCGTTTTATTTAATGCCTTACTTGCTTTCTTTTTTAGCTGTGTTGCTAGGGAGATGAATTAAGAAATAATACACTGAATCATACAAAGATCATGTTTATATATAATACTAAAAAATATAACACAAACGAATCTTCTGCAAATATACATTGTTGACATAAACGAATATATTCCTGGCTCCAGAGTGTAGAAATGACCACATATAGAATGCTGCTTCCATGCTATGGGTCAGTGACTCTCACTCCTAATTCTTTGTTATTTGATTCCAAAACAAAATGAGTTATCCTCGGCAGCATTATAAAAGAGGGTGTGTTGGAGGATCATGGTGAAAAGGTTTTAGACATAACCACCAGCCATTTTAGCTGGTGTGTGGGCTAATGCTGATGAAGTGTGCCTCATGAGACCCTCTAATTCAGAGTGTAATGACAGAAGGGCATTAAATAGTGAGTCAGTGACCCGTCCAGAACCTTACACATCCTGGCTATATCACATGAACTCATCATGAAGAAATAGCGTAAGTCTGGCTGCATGTAAGCAATTAAAGCAGCCTAGCAAAACAGTAACATATGCCATTTCATACATCATTTATATTTTATTTCCCATTTGAAAGCAGCATAGGACAAGTGAAAGCACTTATCATATCCCTGGAGAATATGGTATCATTGCTGGGTTTTGAGACAAAGAAAGATTAGTAAATCAGAATATATATTTTTAAAAATAGGTTTATAATAATCTGTGTATAATTGTCTTACTACACAGCAGGACTGATGGCAGAATTAAACTGCAATACGTTGATAATAGCATCAAATTCATATCCCATCCAAACTGTTAAGTAGCTAATTACTGAGCAATACTGCTTTTTGAGCCAAATGGTGTTATAGTGAATATTGCAGATTTTAATATTGATAAATTAATTAAGTTAAAAAGAATTGAGGGTTTATAAATGATGACATAATTAAGTACTGATTACCGTTTAAAGTCAGTTAAATCTAGGATTGAACAGGTAATAAATTTTTTTGATGTACTTATTAATTGTGTAAACATATAATATTTTAAGTAACTGCCAGTCCAAAATCAAACAAAATACACTATGTGGACATAAAATATTGGAACACCTGACCATTACACAAAAAGGGAGTTTTATGGCATTCTAAATACCTGGACATCAATATGATGTTGGTCCCCCATTTGCATCTTTAAAAGCTTCCACTCTTGTGGGAAGGTTTTACACAAGATGTGGGAATCTTGGAGTGTTTCTGTGGGAATTTATGACCATTCATCCAGTAGAGCGTTTGTGAGGTCAGGCACTGATATTGGAAGAGAAGGCCTGGCTCGCAATCTCCATTCCAGTTTATGCAAAAGGTTTTTGATGGGGTTGAGGTCAGGGCTCAGTGCAGGACAGTCAAGTTCGTCAACATCAAACTCATCCAACTCATCCAACAAATGTCTCGAACTGGATTCAGGTCAGTCACTTTAGATGAATTTTGCAAATCACCAAAATGCAGCCACTCAGTATCCCTGAATTTGGGTCTCAATCATCAGTACGGGCCATTTGATAACCAATGCTCACATTGTGCCGCCGATGTGCCCCATGTGCTCCTTTTGTGTAGTAACCTATTTTGTGAGTTGTTACTATCCTACTTTTGGTTTACACATTAAAATATATATGAATGATACAGATATTCTCTACTTTTCACCAGTGGTGGTGACAGACCTACAATGTGGTCAGTGACAGCCTCTTCATAAATACCCCTCAGGAGCTGCTTTTGAGACTTAGCATTATGTCATATGTAGGACTTTACACTCATTTATCAATGTACCGAATTTGCTCGAATATAAGATGACCCTGATTATAAGACAACCCCCCAAGCTTTGGATATTCCTCTAGGAAAAAAACTAAAATCCAGAATAAGACTACCATATAGGAAAAATGTTTAACTTGTATATATTCACATGTAAATTGCTTTTTCATATTTAATTAAAATGATGATATAAAATAATGCATTTCTTGTTTTTATTTCCTTTTATTTGCACATCTGCCCCCCACAGCCAATGCTGCCCCTACCCACAAGACTTGCCCAATGCTCCCTCTCCCCCCAGACTTGCCCAATGCTGCCTCTCCCCCCTCAGACTTGCCCAATGCTGCTTCTCCCCCTCCCTCCCCCAGACTTGCCCAATGCTGCCTCTTCCCCCCCTTCCTCCCCCAGACATGCCCAATGCTGCCCCCCTCCCTCCCCCAGACTTGCCCAATGCTGCCCCCCTCCCTCCCCCAGACTTGCCCAATGCTGGCTCTCCCCCCTCCCTCTCCCTCCCTCAAATGTAGCCAATCTCCCTGGTGGCTAGTGGGGGTAGCCGGTGGACGTCTGCACATATGAGATCCGCAGACATCCTCCATGCTGCCTGACACTTCCGTCTATTATGACGGACCAGCGGAAGGTCATGTGACCTCCCGGCTTCCGTCATAGAAGTCCCAGCAGAAGCGGAGGATCCACCTGGTGGGGAAATTGGGGCATTGCGCAGACTTCCACCAGCTGCTTGCGAGGGGGATCCAGGTCCCCTGCAGGGGACCTGGATCCCAGTCTTATAGTCAGACCTCGATTTGAGGTCTGATTATAAGACGAGCCTTGAATAAAAGACGAGGGAACTTTTTCAGAGTATTTGCTCTGAAAAAAACCTTGTCTTTTTGAGCAAATATGGTATTGGTTCTTACAGATGCTCTGCACTAGGTGACTGCTTCTATTTGTTTCAGCAGATTCAAGGAGGGTTGGAAATTACATTGCATGTATAATTTTTTTCTGTTTGTTGATAACACTATGGTTTATTGGTAACAACATTGTAGATTCGGTGTTTATCAATGTATTATACACACATCATTTGAATTCACATTTTGTTACCTTTAAAAAAAATGAGTTAGAACGCAGTTAGACTTCAATTCATTTCTTTATGGCTTGTAAAGCTCAGCTAGAGCATTGCAGTATATGTGGGAGGTCCACTGATTAAACATGTTAATCTGACCTTAATAAACAGGTCACCTTGTATTCATCCTAGGAATCAATGACAGCCGATTCTGAATGAATGAGTCTAGTCATGAAACTTGATGGGCCACCTCATGTACTTTCTATTTGGCCAAAAGAGCAGAGACTTTTGTTTTTTTGTTTACAGAGCAGCCTCGGTGTGATTATTAAGTAAATATTTAGAAATGGCGATGTTGATTCCCTACACACAAAGGTTCTATTCACAGTACAGTCACACCTCAAGTCAATTGAAGTGTTTTAATACAAACACACCAGTCATGGTGTTCATTCCTAACCGGTTGTGAATGTCTTTAATGATTTTAAGATATTTATTAGTTCTGCACAATTATTCCCTCCAAAAAAATAGCTGATAGCAAAAAGGTTTGAAAATTCTGAAGGGTCTAATGAGAGCCTGGCTCAGAAATAGGTAAGATGGATTTTAGCAGCATTACGGCAAAGACATGAAAATCATTCCTGCAAGTTTATTGTTTTAACATCTGTTTTTAATGTCCAACCTAGAATATATATTTTTTACTCCATGAAGGGGAAACTGGCCAATTAAAAAAAAAAAAAGAAAAAAAAAAAAGCGTATTTAACATATTATAACTGTAGACTTGGCAGCTGTGAATGCAATCATTTTAGTAGCAATGGAAAAAAATGGTTTTATTAAAATAAGAAAACTCCTAATGCATTCTGCCATTAGCATATTCAAGGCATTCATGAGATAAAGTATCTCTGTGTGTAATATATTCATTTGATAAATAATGTTCTCTGTATTGCAGCAAGCTGTCCATAGGTGGTGTTTTACTGTTATGTATTAAGTGGTTTTGGAACACACTGAGAAGCTAGTTCTAGAAGAGGAGAGCTGTGAACTCTGCAGCAGCAGTTCCAGCCATTAACCTGATAAGTAAATAAGGAATAAATCATTAAATGAACAGTCTTGGAACAATTTTAAGTATAAAACATGAAAGCTGTGCAAAGGGCCAAATCAAACTGTGATCTTAATTCCTTCGGACTGAGGATAGGATGCAGAGAGGTAATAGTGCAATAAAAAGCATACTACGATTATAAAAAATATTTTGGCTATTATTAAAAGAGTTGCAGAATCATGGTTAATTATTTAAATATTCAGTTGTTTACCATGTTTATCATAAACTTTTTTCATATGTACACAAGTAAATCCCAACAAAGATGTACCATTTCTCTATTCAGAGGACAACTGTAGTGCCCAAATGAAAAACTAAATAAAAATATAGTTTTTTATTAATAAACAAAAAAAATTTTTTAAAATTTTTTAAGAGCTTAATGTTAAAGTGATTTGCCTATAAAACATAATTTCCGCACCCTACGCAGGAACAACAAAAGTTCTAGGCCAGGGGTGTCAGATTAAAGCCCTTCAGCTTTTAGTAGGACTACATCTCTCATACTCCCCTGCCAGACTTTTAGCTGACTGTGTATTATGGAAGATGTATGTTTTAAGCAGTTAGAAGGTTGAAAAAACTCATCTAGGCTAAAACTCAGAACAATTATCGCCACACATCACTGCAAGATATTGCCATATGAAGCTGCCCCGGAAACACCCGGTCATTGTGACAACCAATCACAGTGACCGGGTGTTTATAGCAGTCAAATCAAGGGCCTGCTCTGGCAGCTATAATCTCTACCTGCTCCACAGCAATTGTGGGTCAGGAAGAGACTAAGCATATAAGTAGCAATCTTCCCAAGGCCCCCCAATATTCCCCAGCCCCCACCCCCAGGAGAGAGGGCGGAGAACAGGGAGAACTGGTGTATGGGTGGCAGAAATTTTTTGGGGGGTACAAGAGCAGGGCACTTCTAGGAAAGTAGTAATGTCCAGTATGTTAAGAGGTAGTTAGTAGGGTGGCCGTTCGAGGGTTTTATATATACTGCAAAATGCCTACTGTGCTCAACTCTCAGAACCCATTTGCGGTATGATGGAGGGAATGGGTCACCCCACTGAAAGGGTATAAAAGCCTTTGCTTCATTAAGTAGGTGTCTAACCACTCTGACTTCCTATACACTGCATTTGGGAGGATTTAGGCAGGAAGGTGGGGGGCCGGTCCGTGAATTCGGGCAGTAAGGCCCGTATCTCTGCCCAGAAAGCTTTAATGAGTGAGCATTCCCACCAGATGTGTAGGGTAAGCCTGCAGCTTTCCAACACTGCCAGCAAGTTTCCAAGCGGTAGGGGAAGATTTTGTGTATATAGGCCGTTGGGTGGTACCAGTAGGTAAGCAATTTATAACCCATTTCCTGGGTTTTGTTGCTCAAGGAACTTTTTTGTGTCAGAGCACAGATTTTTCCCATTGAGGTTGGCTAAAAGATTTCATTTTTCCCCTCTAACCCTAGCCCTAAAGTCCATTTAAAGTTAGGATTAAATGAAAAAAAAAAAAATGCAACTAAAATATAAATAAAAAAAATACAAATAAATTATATTAAATAAATAAAAACCCCTTTTTTGTTCTAACCCTAAAGTCAGGTTTAAATTAAAAATAAAAAAATATATATTTTTACTAAAAAAAATAAAATAAATACTAATAAATTAAGTAAAATAAATAAAAGCCCTTTTTTTCTAGCCCTTACCATAGAGTTAGGGTTTGTACTGACCCTAAAGTTAAATAAAAATAAATAAAAATAGAAAATGTACTAGAATAAAATGCAAATGAATTGCATTAAAATACGAAGTTATTCCGTAGAGGACCAATGACATGTTAATACTGCCAGTGGCCCTCTAGGGATATTTTATTGAAAAAAACAAAACTAGTGGGTCTGCTAGTGGTGCTTGTGATACTGAATGAGACTGTTTTCTCACTAGGTAATTTCTAGAGGTGAATGTCCCTTTAATTGTGCCCTTTTATAATATAGCATTGCATGATTTCTTGAAAGGTAACTGCATGCTTGTATGGGTATATGACTCAGTGCATGTATGGGTATATAACTGAGTGCATGTATGGGTATATGACTCAGTGCATGTATGGGTATATGACTGTGTAAATGTATGGGTATATGGCTACGTGCATGTAAATGTGTGCTTGCATGGGTAAATGATAAAGTAAGCTACAATTGCCGTTTGGAAATCTGTTCTGGTTAAGCTCACTGCCTACTTGCATTTGTTGAGTGCATTTAGGTATTGTTATGTCTGTTTCCTAAGTTGATCAATGAAGATCTTATTTAAATATGTGTTTACATTTTTTTTTGTATTGGGACAAGTAGAATTGCCATGCGTGCGGGACAAGTAGACTGGGCTACTTATTTAGTCAATAGACAAGTAGTTTTTTTTAAAAATGATCACACTTTTTTTTAGCATCCGAGTTGTCCTGAGTTAGCACTAATTTACTTTCTGTGGCTAGGCCAAGATGATAAATCATCAGATTCAGGAGATAAAGTAGATACATTTCATAATAAGGCATCATGTAGAAATCTTTATTTCTTCCATACTGTGTAAGACAATTTAGTAACATATTTTTCTTAGGAACATATCAATTATAGAGGATTGTGCTCATTTCATTTTTGCAGTAATCTATCATCACAAAAATGTTCTTTGTATGAGCACATTTCTTTGTAATCTGTATTTGTACAATTTATCCAATTGCTACTATGCTTAGTTTAATCACAACCTGCAAACTGGTTCATGGAATGTTTCTCTTGATTGCTCCAATTTAGCATATTGCCCCAATTTGCTCCAATTATGCCTTGATACATATGGCCCATAATGAGACAATACTACAAATTTGTAACTGGTTCTTTTCTTACATGATATGTGGTCAGTTTCAGAATAGCTAGGGCAAGGAAACATATATACTTTGGTGGTAATTGTTAAAAAACCCACAAACTTTATTCTACCCAGTTAAATACTAAACTATTAATTTGTTAGAAACATCATTAAAGCAAATGTGGTCTCCCTAGGTCAGATATATCTTATTATAATAATAATAATAATAAAATGGACATTTATATTTGCTACTAGAATTCACAACATAACTTTTTAATGTGGAGGACTATACACAATCTCAAAATTTAGGTTAAAGGATCAGCACACTTGGGGATTATTCTAGCCTTGCTGTAGAAATAATCTTAATTTTATTAGACAAGAGGCTAGTATTTTGCATAATCCTATTTTACTGAATAACCTCCGGCAAACCAGTTAAAGGGACACTCCCAAAAAATAAAAAGAGTTGTTGATCTCAGATATGTCTTTGTTTTTATTAAGCAAGTATATTTTATGAAATATTTTGCTAAACATGTGTGACTGGGCACCATTTTGTCATATATAGTGTTTTTGGGTGCCACCGCCCAGAGATTTTACAGCACTAGTATCTCACGTTGGGGCTGGGGACAAAGAATGCAGTCTATAGGTCAGAATTCTGATTCTTGCATTGAATGTGAGGGTAATGTAACTATTAGGGGGTGGAGTTATGATCCTATTTGATAAGGTAAATCTATTCTCTTTGTGTATGTTAAAAAAAGTTGTACACAGCCACCTAGTCCTGCCCACAACGAAAACACAGGAACCAGTAAGAGAGCAGGGGTATATCTTGTGGCATCATCATGCAGGCTTTGTCCACAGTTGTAAAGTGAGACTTCCTGGAAGAGTTTGGACAATGTTACATGATAACATTCTCGAAATGGATGCTGGTAAGAGACACCTAATTTTATTTTTACTTTTATATGCAAATCAAACATAGAAGAAAAAAACAGTGGCATATGTCTTATATATACAGGGAGTGCAGAATTATTAGGCAAGTTGTATTTTTGAGGATTAATTTTATTATTGAACAACAACCATGTTCTCAATGAACCCAAAAAACTCATTAATATCAAAGCTGAATATTTTTGGAAGTAGTTTTTAGTTTGTTTTTAATTTTAGCTATTTTAGGGGGATATCTGTGTGTGCAGGTGACTATTACTGTGCATAATTATTAGGCAACTTAACAAAAAAACAAATATATACCCATTTCAATTATTTATTTTTTACCAGTGAAACCAATATAACATCTCAACATTCACAAATATACATTTCTGACATTCAAAAACAAAACAAAAACAAATCAGTGACCAATATAGCCACCTTTCTTTGCAAGGACACTCAAAAGACTGCCATCCATGGATTCTGTCAGTGTTTTGATCTGTTCACCATCAACATTGCGTGCAGCAGCAACCACAGCCTCCCAGACACTGTTCAGAGAGGTGTACTGTTTTCCCTCCTTGTAAATCTCACATTTGATGATGGACCACAGGTTCTCAATGGGGTTCAGATCAGGTGAACAAGGAGGCCATGTCATTAGATTTTCTTCTTTTATACCCTTTCTTGCCAGCCACGCTGTGAAGTACTTGGACGCGTGTGATTGGGCATTGTCCTGCATGAAAATCATGTTTTTCTTGAAGGATGCAGACTTCTTCCTGTACCACTGCTTGAAGAAGGTGTCTTCCAGGAACTGGCAGTAGGACTGGGAGTTGAGCTTGACTCCATCCTCAACCCGAAAAGGCCCCACAAGCTCATTTTTGATGATACCAGCCCAAACCAGTACTCCACCTCCACCTTGCTGGCGTCTGAGTCGGACTGGAGCTCTCTGCCCTTTACCAATCCAGTCACGGGCCCATCCATCTGGCCCATCAAGACTCACTCTCATTTCATCAGTCCATAAAACCTTAGAAAAATCAGTCTTGAGATATTTCTTGGCCCAGTCTTGACGTTTCAGCTTGTGTGTCTTGTTCAGTGGTGGTCGTCTTTCAGCCTTTCTTACCTTGGCCATGTCTCTGAGTATTGCACACCTTGTGCTTTTGGGCACTCCAGTGATGTTGCAGCTCTGAAATATGGCCAAACTGGTGGCAAGTGGCATCGTGGCAGCTGCACGCTTGACTTTTCTCAGTTCATGGGCAGTTATTTTGCACCTTGGTTTTTCCACACGCTTCTTGCGACCCTGTTGACTATTTTGAATGAAACGCTTGATTGTTCAATGATCACGCTTCAGAAGCTTTGCAATTTTAAGAGTGCTGCATCCCTCTGCAAGATATCTCACTATTTTTGACTTTTCTGAGCCTGTCAAGTCCTTCTTTTGACCCATTTTGCCAAAGGAAAGGAAGTTGCCTAATAATTATGCACACCTGATATAGGGTGTTGATGTCATTAGACCACACCCCTTCTCATTACAGAGATGCACATCACCTAATATGCTTAATTGGTAGTAGGCTTTCGAGCCTATACAGCTTGGAGTAAGACAACATGCATAAAGAGGATGATGTGGTCAAAATACCAATTTGCCTAATAATTCTGCACTCCCTGTATGAGTTTGTTTTAAAAGCACAGGTAAACTAGTTACTTCTTATGTGTCCCTTTAACACACTGATAGTAAACAACCAATCAGAAAACTGATAACAGGATAAAAGATCCCAGCAGTCACCCCCACTTCCTCTTTCTTTGTTGTGATGAACAGGAAAATAGACCCATTCAGTATTCATAAAAAACATCATCTAGAACCAAGAAGACGATCACACTGAAAGATAAAAGACAACAGCAACGTTAAAGTAAACTGATCTCAAATTCAATGAAGCATAGAGCAAATAACATAATATCCTAAATGAATATATAGCCAATGCCAAAAAACAACTAGAAAAGGGCTGGGAATAAATATGAAGGGAGGGTAAATATTCTTTAATAAATTTAAGGTTATTTCCACATCAAGGCTAGAATAATCCCCTTTAAACATATTTTGTAGTTTTAATGCTGATCCAACAGAAAGGTCACTATGTATACCCGAGTGCGAAAGTAAAAAACATGAAAAAAGTCAACTCCCTAGACTAATCATCGGCCGCTAGTACATCCATCAGAGAACCTCCTGAGACGACAGCCCTGACACATAACATGATCCCCGGAAACTGTCCAAGTGACCAATGGCAACTAGTCCTATAGGATCATTGGATGAAGGTTCCATTCAGGGTCCGTCAGGAGATCAGGAGTTGTCGGCAACAACATGGGGTCGTTGTTTGACAATTCCAGCAGAAATGGAAACCACGGTTGTGGGGTGATAAGAACAACTGTGACGCATTGTAGACTCACCAGACAGAGAGACTGGAGAATCATGGAGAATGGCGGGATCTGGCATTCGACTTAAGAATGCTGTAGTCTGCCGATTTGTCCTGGAAGCAAACAGGTCCAGACAGAAAGGGCCCTACAAATTGTGGAGACAATGAAATACCCACGGATGTAATTGCCATGTGCTCAAGTCCCTCCAATGCTGGGAGAACCAATCTGCCACCATATTTTCCTTCCTGGGGAGATATTTCACACCGAACTTTGTTCATGACAACCACCATCCTATTGTAGGAACCTATGGAATTAAGATGATGTGTTTTTAAGTGCTGTAAGGCCCAATAGTGCAACGGACCTGGGAAGATCATCTGAATGGAAGCAGAAAGTAGATCTGCCATGTAAGCTATCTTCTGCAGAGAGATATGAGACCAGCTAAGAAGTTGGTGAATGGTCATGGTTGATAGCATGGGTGTAGGAACCCCCAAAAATCTGGGGGGGGGACAGCATTTTTGCTCGCCGGGTATATTCTTATTCAGTAAACTGGGAGTTGTTTATAACGTTAAATTTTAAGTGTGTGTGTGTGTGTGTGTGTGTGTGAAAAAGCAGTAAAAATAAACCAACATGGCATCAGTAAAAATAAACCCACATGGCATCAGTAAAAAATAACCGGTATAGCAGCATTAAAAATAAACTGGTATAGCAGCAGTAAAAATAAACCCACATGGCAGAAGTAAAAATAAAGCTTGTTACAGCGTATATTATATCACCAAGTTCCCACCAACATTACCAGGATCCTTGGTATACAACAGATACATTCACAGCACAACATCTACATCAGGCAGGTGCATTTTATCACTTTTACATGAAATATAGTCAGCGAGCTGTGTGTACACCATAAAACATACATCAGTATGAACCTACCACTTCTGCTGGAATGCCATTCCATGTATCCACTACCCTCTCAGTAAAGTAATACTTTCATTAGTCCCTGACCTTATCTTATATCTAGGATAGCCTTATACCTATCCCATGCATGCTTAAGCTCCTTCACTGTATTAACCTCTACCACTTCTACTGGAAGACTATTCCATACATCCACTACCCTCTCAGTAATGTAATACTTTCATTAGTCCCTGACCTTATCTTATATCTAGGATAGCCTTATACCTATCCCATCCATGCTTAAACTCATTTACTGTATTAACCTCTACCACTTCTACTGGAAGACTATTCCATGCATCCACTACCCTCTCAGCAAACAAACATTACATTTCTGACCAGAAAATAAACTGTAAAATATTAAAGTGGACCCCAAATATATGTATATAACTAGTAACATTTATACCAGGGCTTGACAACCTTAACTAAGTTTTAGGAGCCAGGAAAAAAAATCTAGGAGCCAGACAACAGCACATACACACAATCACATGCAGTCATATACAGTCAGTCACATAGACACATATACTCATACATACAGCCTGTCACACTTATACATACTGTCACATAGACACACACTCATACATATATACATACAGTCTGCCAGGCACACACTCACACATACATCCAGTCTGTCAGACACACACTTATACATACAGTCTGTCAGACACACACTCATACATAAATGCAGTCTGTCGCAGACACGCACTCATACATACATGCAGTCTGTCAGACACACATTCATAGTCAGTCACATAGACACACAAACTCATACAGTCAGTCACAGACACACAAACTCATACAGTCAGTCACAGACACACACACTCCTACAGTCAGTCACACACACTCATACAGTCTGTCACACTCCCTCATACAGTCTGTCACACACACACTCATACATACATACATACATAGTCTGTCACATACACTCATACATACATACATCCAAAGTCTGTCACATACACTCATACATACATACAGTCTATCACATACACTCAAACATACACACAGTCTGTCACATACACTCATACATACACACATTTCAAGTGAGCAGTTTTTTTTTATCTTAAAAAAATACATTTAAAAAAAATGTAGATCAATAGCAGGGATAAAAGCTATATCTCATTGCAGGGAAGGTGGGCATTTCCGTTCCAGGTTTGTCTGTGCCTCTTACAAAGGCACAGACCATCATTACTTATTAATTACAATATTTTGCCCATTCATTTGTCAGTTTTATTTTGGACACATTCATTTGCCAGTGTTTTTTTTGCCCAAATTCATTTGTCAGTGGGGTTTTTTTTGCCCACGTTCATTTGTCAGTGGGTTTTTTTTGCCCACATTCATTTTCCAGGTTTTTTTTTTGACCACATTCATTTTCCAGGTTTTTTTTTTTTTTGCCCACATTCATTTGCCAGGGTTTTTTTTTGCCCACATTCATTTTTCAGGGTTTTTTTTTTTGCCCACATTCATTTGCCAGGTTTTTTGTTGCCCACATTCATTTGCCAGGTTTTTGATCATCTCATCATTAGTAGAAGTCATTGGCAGATTTAAGAGACATGTTATTATGGCAGCTTCGGAAGTCATTGATTATTGCAGCTCTAAGAGACATTTTTTAAATGCCCCTAAGAGCTGAAATAATCAATCACGTTCCGAAGCTGCCATAATAAAAAGAAAAACGGTACATTATTGGCAGTGACACAGTCACTGTTCCTACCTCGTTCCTCCCAGTGTGGGGCTGCGTGACTTGTGGAGGACGCACACAAGCCGTGCACATGATCACGTGACATCACGCAATGACGATCAGGTGACCTCCGTGATCGCTGCAGAGCTGATTCTCCCGGGACTGTCCCGGGATTGAAAACGTTGCGGGACATTTTCACTTTCCGCGGGACTGTCCCGGGTTGGCAAGTATGCTGGGGGGGATTTAACCCTACCTGTCCCCCCTGCATTATTTCCTGGGGGGGTCCGTCCCCCCCATCCCCCCCGCTTCCTACGCCCATGGTTGATAGCAGCAATCTTTGGAGCTTGAGAACCGTTAGAAACCGACAAAAAGTGGAACGATTGGGTCAGGACTAAATATGACTTGGTTTTGTTGATTACGAATTCCAGGTCTTGAAGCAACTGTACTGTGGAAGAGTATACATGAGAAAGGTTAAGAAATCCTATTAGAAGGATGTCGTCCAGGTATATAATGGAGCAGATACAGTGAGCATGTAAGAACTCCATGACTGGCTTCAGAAGTTTTGTGAAGCACCAGGGGGTGGAAATGAGCTTGAAAAGTGAATTGGCAGAAGTGGTTGCGCCAGCGAAATTATAGAGACTTCCCATCGCGCCGATGGATGTGTATACTAAGGTACGCCTCCTCGAGGTCTAAACGGATGAACCAGTATCTTTTTCTCAGAAGATCGTGTAAGAAATGTATGCCTTCCATCAGGGGCGTTGCTAGGTCTTCGGATGATCTGGGGCTAGAGCCCAGATGAGCTCGGTCACACACAGGGCTGGCCTTAAGTGTTTTGGCGCCCTGTGCGGGCTTCCCCCGTGGCGCCCCCCCCGTCTCTTTCACCCCCCTATGTATGTGTCTCTCTCCCTTCCCATGTTTGTCCCTTTCCTCTTCCTTGCCATTTCTGTCTCTGTCTCTCAAATCCCCCCCGCCCCCCCCTGTTCTGTCTCCCCCCCTGTTCTGTCTCCCCCCGTCCCCTGTTCTGTCCCACCCTCCCCCTGTTCTGTCTCTCTCTCTCCCCCCCTCCCCCTGTTTTCACTCTCCCCCAGCCCCTGTTCTGTCTGTCTCTCTGTCTCACCCCTCCCCTGTTCTGTCTCTCCCCCTCCCCCTGTTATCTCTCTCCCCCCTGCCCCTGTTCTGTCAGTCTGTCTCTGTCACCCCTCCCCTATTCTGTCTCTCCCCCTCCCCCTGTTATCTCTCTCCCCCCTGCCCCTGTTCTGTCAGTCTGTCTCTGTCACCCCTCCCCTATTCTGTCTCTCCCCCTCCCCCTGTTATCTCTCTCCCCCCTGCCCCTGTTCTGTCAGTCTGTCTCTGTCACCCCTCCCCTGTTCTGTCTCTCCCCCATCCACTGTTCTGGCTCTCTCCCCCCCCCTCGTTATCTCTCTCTCCCCCAGTTCTGTCTCTCCCCCCTGCCCCTGTTCTGTCTGTCTCTCTCTCCCCCCTCCCCTGTTCTGTCCCTCCCCCATCCACTGTTCTGTCTCTCTCTCCCCCCTCTCCCTGTTATCTCTCTCTAGCCCTGTTCAGTCTCTACCCCCCCCTGCCCCTGTTCTGTCTGTCTCTCTCTCCCCCCTCCCCTGTTCTGTCTCTCCCCCATCCACTGTTCTGTCTCTCTCTCCCCCCTCTCCCTGTTATCTCTCTCTCCCCCAGTTCTGTCTCTGCCCCCTGCCCCTGTTCTGTCTGTCTCTCTCACCCCTCCCCTGTTCTGTCTCTCCCCCATCCACTGTTCTGTCTATCTCTCCCCCTCCCCTGTTCTGTCTCTCCCCCATCCATTGTTCTGGCTCTCTCTCCCCCCTCCCCCTGTTATCTCTCTCTCCCCCAGTTCTGTCTCTCCCCCCTGCCCCTGTTCTGTCTGTCTCTCTCTCCCCCTCCCCTATCCACTGTTCTGGCTCTCTCCCCCCTCCCCCTGTTATCTCTCTCTAGCCCTGTTCAGTCTCCCCCCCCCCGCCCCTGTTCTGTCTGTCTGTCTCCCCCCCCCGCTAACCCCTGTTCTGCTCCTCTCTCTCCCCCCTCGCCTACCTTTGCCTTCAATGTTGGATCCAGGGAGGGGGCGGAGCTAACCGGCTGAGAGGTGTAGCTCCGCCCCCACCCTGTGAAGCAGAGCACAGTCTGCATTACGGGGAGCCATGGGCAGCAAGAGAAGGTGCTGCTTGGCTCCCCATGCTTAATGCAGGCATGGGGAGCCGAGCAGCACTCTCTCATGCTGCCAGTGGCTCCCTGTGAAGCAGACGCTGCTCTGCTTCACAGGGTGGGGGCGGAGCTACACCTCTCGGCCAGCTAGCTCCGCCCCCTCCCCGGATCTAGCAGAGCCTGCCGAGCAGAGGGCTGTTGAGGGGGGATCTTTTTATCTCCCCCAGCCAGTGCCTCTACCGGCTTTTTTTTAAACTTTTGTTTGTTTTTTTAAACTTTTTTTTTTTTTTTTAAACGGGAGGGCGCCCCCTGGGGTGTTGTGCCCTGTGCGCTCGCACAGGTCGCACACCCCTAAGGCCGGCCCTGGTCACACACACGCCGTCTCTGTCTCTCACACGCGTCTCTCTTTCTCTCACACGCCGTCTCTATTTCTCACACACACCGCCTCTCTCTGTCTCTTTCTCACACACACCGTCTCGCTCTCACACACTCACACTGTCTCTCTCTCACACACAGCATCTCTCTTTCTAACATAAACACCCTGACACACACACCTAGACACCCAGACGCACACATTGAGACACCCCCACACACTCACACACATTGAGACACCCACACACTTCATTGCTGACAGTTCAGCTTTCTAACTGCCGCGCTGAACTGTCAGCGATGAAGATGCGGCGAAGAAGTGTCCTAGACCCCACCTAGACACCCACACACATTTCTTCAATTTTTTTTATTTTTTACGTACCTTACAGTTGGTCCGTTATCCAGGATCTTCTGCCGGATGTCACCTGACATCCGGCGAGCAGCTCTCACAGCACGACGGGGCAGAGCTTGCACACATCGCGCTGTGGTCTCTATGGCCAGGAGGTGCGGTCACCGCAGGCACATGCCTGTGGGCCGCACCTTGAGGAGGAGAGGCTAGGGAGAGAGCTCCCTATAGCAGCCTCTCCTCCTGATCGGCCCTTACCCCCGCGTGAGGTTAATCCTCCGATTCTGGGACCATGTCCCAGACGGAGGAAAGCTCACAGGGCGATTTTTTTTTTAAACAATTATAGCCCTGGAGTCTCGGGGCTAAAGAATACTTTAGTCCCAGAGTCTCCATTCGGGGCTATAAAGGGGGGACTCGGGGCTATAGCCCCAGTAGCCCACCCCTAGCGACGCCTCTGCCTTCCATCTTGAAATTGCAATAAGTGAAGTGTAGATTCAGAGTCTGAAAACTGATAACTGGGTGAAATTCCCCAACTTTTTTCTGAACAGGAACATGTTGCTCAGAAAATAAGGACATCCTAGTGTGCATTCAAATGCCCCTTTTTCCCACTGAGAGATCCGTTCTGCATCTACTAAGATGATTGCGTCTGAAGCCATTGGTAGGGGCTGAGTGAATGCCTGACTACATGCATGGAAGAAAACTCTATGCGGAGAACAATCAGTGTTTGGAGGACCCAAGGATCCTTGGTGAGTGCAACCCATTGGTAAAGGAAATGGGACAATCTGCCAACAATGGAAATGTGAGGGAGAAAAGTCTTACATGGCTCAAACTTGGCCCTGGAAGAGGCTGATCTCCTGAAAACAGTAGAGGGGTGATCGCTATGTTGAAGAGTGAGTTGCTTCAGGACCCATTAAGGCAGCTCTTCTGGCAGGATGGCCTTTATGCCGGCCAACTCTTTGGAAGACACATCTCAAGAAGACTGGGTTTTGTTCAATGAGGTAAAGATATTTACATGTTTGTTGAGGTTTGTTGAGAAACTGTTCCTGAACAGTAGAACTTTGGCCTTCGGGCCCAGCTCTTTGAGAGCCAATTCATCCAGTTTATTGTCCAGCTTGAAGAGCGCAACTCTATGTAATTCCACTGATAAGGCAGAGTTTGCATTGCAAAGCAGATGTTGGGCCTATTCTCGATTTAGCTGAGGATCCAACCGGGATCCATCTGTAAGTGCGTCATCTGCCATCCACAAAATCTGTGTCAGTGGACCAGAAACAAGGGTCTCTTTGGTGTGTTGATGTTGGATGAGATCAGATGCGAACTGGTCTCTAGAGGACCCTGGCCAAGAAGTCCATGCATGGTATTCATCAAAACTATCCTGGTCTTCACAAAGTCCATCAGGTGTACACAGATATCCTGTGGTAGCGGGTAGGGAGTCATTCTATTCAGATCAGGGGGAACCACTGGTTGACTCTTGAGTGGACTGCTGATAATGCTGTAGGCAATAAGTCTGCCAATGCTGTGGGCCAGCTGGTAACATGATGTGGGACTCGTCAGAAGTAATGGTGAGGTCTGCGATGACACAGAGAGGTTGGAGTTATGGCAGGCAAGGAGTTGGGGGTCACCTGGTAGCGCTGAAGGGGGTCACCCAATACTTTGGGAAAAATATGGCTATGGGTCCATCTCTTGTTATGAGGGGGGTCACCCTGCGCATCACCCACAGTCTCAGTAGTAATATGTATAATACAATGCAGGGGTTACCTGTAGGTATTTAAGGGTATTAATCAAAAGGCTGGACAATATGGCTGTGAGGGCCTGTCTGTCACCCTTAGTGCCACCTCAGTGTAATATTTATACACAGTATGGGGGTCACTTGTATGCTCTGAAGGTGGGGTCATCCGACATGCGTTATCCAGGGGTCCGTTAATAGTGTTGAGGTACAGCCTTGCTGAGTATAATCAGAGACTTAGGGCTCCAAGGGGATGAGCTGGAGGAGCAGGTAACTGCTGGGATCTTTTATTATTGTTATCTGTTTTCTGATTGGTTGCTTGCTATCAGTATGTTAATGGTTTTGTTGCTGGAGGTTATGCAGTAAAGAAGGATTATGCAAAATATGAAGCCTCCTGTTTTGCCATAAGATGTAATTAATGGTACAGTAAAATAGAACCTACAAGCTCTACAGACAGTACAAGCGTTGTAAATAAATTTCAGCATCCCACCTGCAGGCCTCTTTCAGCTGTTCGGTGTACAAACAGGGAGATCATACTTATGTATAAGTGCATAAATGTATGATTTCTTCTAAAAATGGTTAAAGGTCAAGCCATTAGGTGATGTCACATACGGAATACACCAAACACACATTTTTCTCCTAGTCTACTGTAATCATTTGATTGCAATTTTACAAACAAAATGCATAAATTATTTTAAATGTCTACATTCCTAGTATAATCAGTGACCGAGTCTCATATAGTATAGTCTTTTACTTATTTAAAACATTTTGAGATCAACCAGTCCCCCAAGTAACAAGGTGTACAATAAAGTAGACTGTTCAATCCTGAATATTTTTTTTTATTGTTCCAGGGATTCCAATTTTGGATTATTTGGAATTGTAAAAAAAACAAAGAAGCATAAAAGGTTGCAAAAAAGGAAAAGAGGTACGAAGCGCCTACAAATATATAAATCCAAAGTTATTAACAAAATATACAAACCCAGAAGGAATACTAGGTATAATAATGGAGATGGAACTCTCAGGTGTAATCAGGACATCAATTAGGGGATAAATAAATAAAACAGCTGCTGGTCTCTAAATATCACAGTGGAATACCACTGCAAAGAAAGAGGGGAGAAAAAAGCATAAAAAGAAAAATAGACAGCGCTATATCTTATAAATAATGTAAAAAGGAAATAATAGAATACACACCTGAATATGATAAAAAAAAGTACAATTTTAATATGAAAGAAAATACATATACTTAATAAATAAATATAAATAAAAATACAAAAATATAATCAATATGTACATACAATACAGAATCAACACAGTACAATAGGGAAAATCACAATAAATAAATACATAATATAAGAACTGCTAAGTACAAAGACTAGTAAGCAGTAAAAGCAGAGAAAAGGAACAGTGGATGTAAAAATCAATACATACACACCTGTATGTCTGCCCGTGTAGATGCTGGACTCAAAAAAACGACAAATGACGAACTTTGATCCCAGTGGGAGAAAGCCTGGCCAGGTCTTTCTATAGAAGGGACGCCAAAAGAAAAAGGGACGCGTTTCAGATACTTCCTCAGCCTGTAAACGATTGGCGTCCAGCATACTCCGGGCAGACATACTACAGGTTTAAATATCCCCACTTCCGGATATGACAAAAAAACGGAAGCGAGGCGTGGTGACGTCGGCAGTCGTCGTCACCATGGTTACGCATCTCTACTTTCACAAAGCCGGCATAGTGAAGCAGAAATGCGATCATGGGGAGGACAGACTATGTGTACACCACTAGACTCATCAATATTTTGTGGCCCGACTATTTACATACTGGCAACATGCATAATCATAAAAGAACATGATTAGTATAAAAAATAAAATAAAAATAAAATCCGGTATTTGAGAAACGTCTCCAGTTGTATTGCGCATTCATTATTACCATGGAGAAAAAGACATAAATTACTTCAGGACATCAATTGCATGTACATATATATAGATTCTTATAAGATATTAGTACCAGTGGTACAAAGAGAATATATATTACGCAATAGTGTTTGCACATGAGCAAATATAAATATAAGAGATATTTTACAACAAAAACGTACAAAAAAGGAAAAAATCTTTTTATAATAATGTGGGCTAATAATTAGGACCCTTAGAACATGTTGGTAATTAACCCAGGAATGGTATAAGATCAAAATGGTCATTTAACCCCTTGGGGACTAGAGTATTTAAAGTAAGGATCCAATAGGTCTCCCTCATACATAACAACTTGAGCCTATCACCTTTGCGGGGGCCCAGTTTGGTATGTTCAATGGCTAAAGATGAAAAAACAGGCTCTTTTGCCACCAAGACCTACTTTAAACCAGTAGACAAAAATACTTACCTACATTCAGCTAGTTACCATGATTCAAGGTGGCTCAATAATAATATACCAAAAGGGGAATTGATACGTATTAAGAAAAATTGCTCCAAGCTAGAGGATTTTGAAGAGCAGGCCAATGAGATACAAAATAGATTTATCAACAAAGGCTATAATGGGAAATTAGTCCACAATACTCTGAGCCAGATTAGATCGTATGACAGGAGCTCTCTCTTGGAAGGCAAAAATAGAAATAAGAATAAAAATAAAAAATTCAGAATTACAAACCTTAACAATTGTCCTATTGCTAGTGATAGTAACAACTTGGAGGCTCTGCCCTCTAAGCCTAATCAATATGAGTCTAGTTTTGTCACTACATATTCTGATAAATGTAAAGATATAGGAGTTATTTTGAATCGCCATTGGCATATTCTTAAAAATGACCCCATTTTGGCTCCCATGCTCCCAACAAGAGGAAAAGTTATTTGTAGGAAGAACAAAAATCTAAAGAGCCTGTTGGCCCCAACAGACATGACAAACAAGTTCAAATGTAGAGAAAAACCCCTACAGCACAACTTTCTATCTTGCATTAAGGGATGGTATAAATGTGGCAATTGTGGTCACTGTTCAGTTTGCCCCAGAAAGGTGGACCATTTTGTCGACAATGCCTCAAAAATTACCTATCCCATTAAGAGACATCTAACCTGCAGTACTAAGTTTGTGGTTTACCTGCTCGAGTGCCCTTGTGGCCTCCAGTATGTGGGGAGAACCAGCAGAACTTTTACGAAGAGATTGTCAGAACATAGATACAATATCAGACGAGGATACGACAAACATATTTTATCTAAACATTTTCTTGATCATCATCATAAAGATGACAAACAACTGAAGGCTTTAGCCATTGAACATACCAAACTGGGCCCCCGCAAAGGTGATAGGCTCAAGTTGTTATGTATGAGGGAGACCTATTGGATCCTTACTTTAAATACTCTAGTCCCCAAGGGGTTAAATGACCATTTTGATCTTATACCATTCCTGGGTTAATTACCAACATGTTCTAAGGGTCCTAATTATTAGCCCACATTATTATAAAAAGATTTTTTCCTTTTTTGTACGTTTTTGTTGTAAAATATCTCTTATATTTATATTTGCTCATGTGCAAACAATATTGCGTAATATATATTCTCTTTGTACAACTGGTACTAATATCTTATAAGAATCTATATATATGTACATGCAATTGATGTCCTGAAGTAATTTATGTATTTTTCTCCATGGTAATAATGAATGCGCAATACAACTGGAGACGTTTCTCAAATACCGGATTTTATTTTTATTTTATTTTTTATACTAATCATGTTCTTTTATGATTATGCATGTTGCCAGTATGTAAATAGTCGGGCCACAAAATATTGATGAGTCTAGTGGTGTACACATAGTCTGTCCTCCCCATGATCGCATTTCTGCTTCACTATGCCGGCTTTGTGAAAGTAGAGATGCGTAACCATGGTGACGACGACTGCCGACGTCACCACGCCTCGCTTCCGTTTTTTTGTCATATCCGGAAGTGGGGATATTTAAACCTGTAGTATGTCTGCCCGGAGTATGCTGGACGCCAATCGTTTACAGGCTGAGGAAGTATCTGAAACGCGTCCCTTTTTCTTTTGGCGTCCCTTCTATAGAAAGACCTGGCCAGGCTTTCTCCCACTGGGATCAAAGTTCGTCATTTGTCGTTTTTTTGAGTCCAGCATCTACACGGGCAGACATACAGGTGTGTATGTATTGATTTTTACATCCACTGTTCCTTTTCTCTGCTTTTACTGCTTACTAGTCTTTGTACTTAGCAGTTCTTATATTATGTATTTATTTATTGTGATTTTCCCTATTGTACTGTGTTGATTCTGTATTGTATGTACATATTGATTATATTTTTGTATTTTTATTTATATTTATTTATTAAGTATATGTATTTTCTTTCATATTAAAATTGTACTTTTTTTTTATCATATTCAGGTGTGTATTTTATTATTTCCTTTTTACATTATTTATAAGATATAGCGCTGTCTATTTTTCCTTTTAAGCATAAAAGGTTGTTCTTCAAAATAACCAGGCTGGAGCATTTAAAACACTTTGTTTATTATTCCAAACATGAAAAGGTCAGTTACAGCATAAATGAAACAGACATCTCTTTTTTACAGGAATGGCTAGGTGCCACATTTTGTTTGAAAGGACTAGGGTCCACCCAAGTAGCTCAGATTTTCTCATGGAAATCGGAGTTTTGAGTTTCTGACCACTTTAGACCATGAATTATGGATACTCAGAAAGCACTGAAGGGTTCTTGAACTGGCATGAAAATTGCCCATTCTGGCTTTGGAGACATTTCCCTAGCCCCCAAGCCACATGGACATGTATTTATTTATTATGGTGCCGGGAGCACATGTGTAGCCCTTAAATCCCATTTAAGAAAGGGTTCATGGGCATTTGCCTAGTTCCCAACCCCCATGGGGGTTATATTTATTTATTATGGTGCCGGAACCATGCCAAGAGCTGGGTAAGTGCTCCCGGCACCATAATAAATAAATAAATAAAATGAAATAAATAAATAAAATTGTAATAGGATCGGGGATCTGTGCAAGTAGCCCTGTCCCCCCAGGTATATCATATTAGAACTGAGAGCCATTTGGATGTCTCTCTGCCCATTTATCATGGGGGACAGGACTGCTTATCATGAGTATTATGGTATTAAGGCCCTAATTATTATTAATTTTGGCCATCAAGAGAACCCTGAATATTATTTATGGCCGGAGAGGGCCAAATGTTTTACATGGGGCCAACAGGGCAGTCCGCTTAACTATTTTTAAATTATTTTTATTTAAATTCAGGTCCATTCTTACCAGTGTAGTAATTACCATGTCTCAGGAAAACATCAGATATTCCTTGGCCCTTTCTCAGTGGCCTGGGGAAGGGGGGCAAAAACTATTTAATGGCCCATAGTGCAAATTTAACACGCATTATTATCAGAAATATACACAAATACACAGGCAAAGCAGATATGTTGACAGACAGATAGACATACAAGATAATTGGATGGGAATTTAGATGTGATATGTGGTAAAGCCCCATCTTATTGAATCAGGTTAGTGAGCAGCCTGGGATGCAAATGCTCCTCTACCCCATTTGCAAGCCCACTTCTCCTCTTTATACAGCAAATGCACCCAAGCCTGTTTGCATCAGCTGGACTCTGCCCATCGTTTTGCATCATACCCATTGTATTGTACTAAGCATTACATAAAGTGTTGGTGCTGCACTGTACAGAGCCAGGAGAGATGACGAAGCAGGCACGTACGCTCTCTGGGCAGTGTTTGATGCCAAACAGATACACATACCTCTAAAACGTTTGGCAGAGAAGCAGATAATTATCTGATTCACTGATCCCAGCAAAAGAAAAAAGTAACTTTCCTGCTTCTTTAGTAAATCAATTGAGTGATGTTTACAGATTCAACTCTGTTCAGTGACCTGAGTTATTTTTTTTTTGAATACCATAGACTGTAATAGAAAATTGTAAGTTATAATACAGTGATAAATTATCTCACTTTGTTGAACCAGTTATAACAATAGTATTTCTTTAGAGAGCAATCATCTTAAAAAGACCACTCTAGTGTCATTCTGGCCTGCAGTCTGGTCACACCACTGTGGAAGTTGCTCACCCTGAATAAACCATGCCTCTGTGGTTGGGCTCAGAGGTTCAACCGGACTGGAAATGCGAAGAGGTGAGTAGCAAGGTCTAGGCAGCAATACAAACAGATTATAAATTGAAGACAGAAGTCTGGAAAAATCAGCACAAAGTAACTTTTACTAGTCCAATAAGATATTTTCACAGTAGACACTCACTGGCCAGCACAGTAGAAAGTATCTTAGCATGCTTCAAAATAACAATGTAGATAGTAGCTTGCAATGTGAGGCTTGTATGATACTAGATACAGCAGCAGACACAAGATCAAAAGCTAACAATCCACAGAGTTTGCAGCAGACAGGGACTGTAGCAAAGACAGTAGTAAAGATTGCAGTTCACAGAACATAGCAGCCCACTTTAACTGGGGTACAGAAAGTAGCTGTATCCTTCACAGGATACAGCAACAGATGATAAATAATCCATAGACTGTAGCAGAGCTTGGTGTTCACAGAGGGTAACAGTCCATTATAACTGGGGTACAGTAAGTAGCAGAGCTAACACTTCACAGGATGCAGGAGCAGATGATAACTGACGCACATAGTGTATCAGAGCTTGCACTTCACGGAAGTTAGCAGATGACATGATATGCAGCACAGGTAAAATCAAAGCTTAAACCTAACTGGAGAGTTGCCAGGCAGAAAAGTAATATAAATGGCAGGAGAATTTCCACGAAAATAGCCAGGAGAATGGTCAGGGGTAAGCCAGGATCGGAGACAAAAAGCATGTAGTTAGACGTGCAAAATTGGAGAAATCAAGACAAAATAGCCAGATACAGGAATCACAGGAACACTGAGAAACCAGAAACCACAACAAGTACAGATCAGCTGTAAAGCTGACCAATTAAAATTTGGCTTTCTCCATTTGACCTCCCTATTTTTCTGCCAACCCTGACTTTTGGACAAACTTCTGTGCCCACCCGAGTGCTGATTGTGTACCTCAACCTTTGGGAATGGTGGCTTAAAATAGTCCTTAGTATTCAATGCACAACCCTCTAAAATAACTGCCACTATAAGGTAATAAAAGCACAAGACATAATTTATTTTGTTAAATATGTCTATGGTACTCAAACCTCCATTTTTTTTATGTTGAATCTCCCAAACGAAGCCTCAATAATTTCAAACAAACATAAAACAGTATTATCCTGGAAGCATAGTCTGTGACATTTGAGGACTTCAACACCTTTGATATCGTCTATACTCTCAGTACACAGTGTTAATGCATGTTATTTACCTCTAACATCAACATTGGTTCAGTGGGAAGGATAAATGTGTGCAACAGACTTAGACACCATAATTAAGCTTTTAATGATTTGAAATGTTAAACTACATAACACTTATCTTGTATTTGTGTGACAATGTTGTAGGTAAATATACATATTCATTGCCACAGATTCTTTGAGAGTAAAACTATCTGGTGAAGTCAAATAGTTTACAATAGCTCAATTCAACTTTTCAAATTCAACTGTATTTTCTGTTCTGAGATTAATTGTTGTTACTCTTGGCTGCCTTTTATATGTAATATAAATTCACTCAGCGAGGTACAAGTGATTATATGTTTAGCAGTAAGAACTAAGCTAAACATGCAATAAATAGACCTGGCAAGGGGTACAATTAATAGACGTCTTTCTGAAATGGTTGCATACTTTTTGCATACTGAGCAATGTGAACCCTGCGGTTAGGATTCGATTTTAGTTCTAGCTCTATCCCTGTGCTGAGCAGGTAGAACTATAATCTGTCCAATCGGAAAACTATCCTGTCAACCTTAGAACGTTCCTTTTCTGACTTGTGACAACTTGCCGATGGCATCGGCGAGAATCATGCTGAGTCTATTAGGAGAGTTACCTTGAAAGCAAAAAGAGTCTTGAGCCCTGAGGTGTAAAATATGGAAATAAATCAAGTGCGATAAAAATGCCATCATTTCAGGGAGCCTGGAAATGTTTGTGATAGAAGAACATGTACACAAAAAAAGCCTATAATGCAATGCAGTGTGAAAAAAACGTAATGACAGGTAAAAATAAAGCAATACTGGGCATGATGACAGTCTAATGATGTGACGCTACTTTTTTTAAGTTTCACATAAATGTTTTATGCAGGGACAAATGTATATTTAAATAATACTCAAGACAAAGTACTATACAAAACAATAGATATAGAATATAGGTTTTTACATATGGGGGAAATATATACATTATAAAATGAAGGGCATTGTTACATGTTATATTACATGTATTATGTAAGTAAACTATGAAGCAGGGGCGTCAAGCATCATCTCCCATCATCTCCCATATTCCCTGACAGCCTTTTGAGGTGACAGATGATTACAGTATGTGTAGTCCATCAGCAAATGGAGGGTGACAGTTTGCCATGCCTAGAACAAGAGATATGCAGGAAGCTTGGTATGCAAATCATATATCTGTGGGTATAGATGTTTAGCATACAAAAATTATATATATAAGGGTCTACTCAATAAAGAGAGAATTGCAGGGAATTTCAAACTTTAGGCCAATGTGGCTGAGTTGGAAAAATTCTCCAATGCACTTGAATTAGAGAATTATTCCAACTCAGCTATTATGGCCTTACATTTGAAAGTCCCACCTTAATGCCCTAAAATTCTCTTTTTATTGAGTAAACCCTATAGTTTCGATTATACAGAATATTTAGGCATACTGGTTAAACATAAATAGCATGTAAGTTTAATGTAAATTTCAACATGTTACATTATAAGGTTGATAAAGTTCCTTTATGTTTAATACTACAGTGTAAGTATAAATGCCCTATTAATAAAGTTTATTTATGAATATCCATATAAATACATTTTTGTTTATACTGGCAGTATGCTGGGTTCTATCTATAGTATCCTGTATCAAAATAAAAATTAAGTGACCCATTTTGATGCCCGAAATAGGTTGTTATGGGCAATGTTTTAAACCCCAAACATTCCACTTAGTTTTGCTCAGTTTTACTATGTAACAATCCCAATTATAGTCAAAGTCATCGTGGGAAAATGAAAAGTTTGCAAATGCAGCCAAAGAAAAAAAATAAATCCACAGTTTGCAGTTATGCTTTGATTAGAATTGCAAGCTAAATGAATACATTAATTGCGTAGTTGTCCTGTTCCGTGGTGTATTTAGGGTTTGTGATACTCTAGTCCTGACTAAACTCATGCACCCCACAATCTTCATCTGTCACACCCCTTCACGTTGCACCTCTTCTCTTTCCACGTTTGCCGCCAGAGGCACTGGCTGGGAAGATCAGAAGATCTTCCCTCAGCAGCCCTCTGCTCAGTGTAGTGGAGGATCCGGGGAAGGCGGGGGAATCATACCGGGAGCAAGGAGAAGGTCTGCCCCCACCGTATGTACCAGTGCATGTGCCCTGCATCCTCACTACGTGTGCGGAGCACGAACAGCACTTACTGAGCTCTGCGAGTATCTAACACACAGAGCTTATGCTGCCCACTGCTCCCCAGTGAAGCACGTGACTGCAAGTAAGAATGGGAGGGTTGTAGGAAAAGGGAGAACAGATATGGGGGAGGATACAGAACAGATATGGGGGAGGAGGAGAGAAAAACAGATATGAGGGGAAGGGGAGAGAGAACAGATATGGGGGAGGAGGGGGAGAGAGAGCAGGGGGAGGTGGGGGAGAGAGAGCAGATATGGGGGAGGAGAGAGAGAACAGATAAGGGGAACAGGAGTTCCCCTGTATCTCTATGGGGACCCTGGCCATATAATCATACCTTATACCTCACTATTCTAGAATATTTACATTTGAGAAAATGCAGTAAAATTGGTTATCTTCTCACAAAACTACTTATGTAAATTACATAATTTCCTAGCTAGATGCAGTCTTTCAAGCCCCTCAATGAAATGGATTGGCCACAGTACATAAAGCACACAGCTGTTACAGGGGTCACCATTTCCAGCAGCTGTCTGCATTCAAAGCCAACTTCAGTGTGGGGTGCGAAAAAGCATAATTTGCAATCAACTATCTAATGCAAGAAATATTGTTTTTTTTCACAAAAAAATTTCAAAGTATGTATAGTCAGTATGTTAAAAGTAGGTATAGTCCAATAAAATACATTGTGGTAGATTCAGTCACCCATGTTAATCAAAAAACTGGCGTTAACAGTAAATTTGTGGGCACTGATGAGTCAATGCCTGTCGCTAACACCAACACGGACAATAAAATTATTAATTATTTTATGTCAATTTTACACAAAAAAGAAACATTGATGTTCACTGGATGCTTAATGCAGCAGATATGTGCACACCTTAACCCTTCCAGTGCTGTAAGAAGCACAAACATTATTCCCTGTAGCACTGAAAGGATTAACCTGTAAAAAAATAGTTTGAGAAGCAACAGGGGCTCCCCCAATGTTCCTCACCCGACTCATAAAATAAAAATCATTTGCCCTTCCGTCTGTGGCAAGCAGCCTCCCGCTTATCCCATTAAATAAAAAAAGTGCCCACCGGCCAATAATAAAAGTATTGGACCCCCTGTGACAAGGACCGGTGCAATGTCTGTGACCCCATTAAATAAATAATGGCCCACTGGGTCATGGGTCAGTGCAATTACTATGGGCCCCAATATCAGCCAATCACATGCCTCCTGATGTCTTTTACATCACCAGTCCTTCGGGGAGCAGCACACTTTAGGGTCCAAGACTGGCAGCTGAGGTTCTAGGGCTTCTCAGATCACTGCTGGAACCTGGATACAGGTATATTTTTCCTTAGAGGACACTCTTTGTGTGGCAGGGGGTGGGCAGTGATTTTAAATGTCCACCCTCATGCCACACAAAGGTTGTGTTTTTAGTATTACTGAGTGGACACTAAGGGGCTGGGGGAGGGTATTACACAGGGAATTAGGAAATAAACTCCATTATCCCCTTACTGCAATACCAATGCTTTAATGCGCTTGATATTTGCGTTCCGCGTTCCTTGGGGTTTCAAACTTTAACTTTTGGCTGCCTTAATGGAGGCATAGAATCTACCCTTATGTTTGTATTAAAAACTATTTTCATACTAACAAAATATTTTTAAATGTACTATTGTGTTTTACTTTATACATATTTTGATATACATTTATTAAAAAAAATATATAAGAGCACCAAACTTGGTGAGTCCTATCTCTATAATTTACTTACATGGAATGAATTACTCTGACAATCTGTCTTAAACCATAATATATTTAATTTCACTGGACACCATATATAGAGCACCTGTGAGTTTATGGGGTACATGCTCAGAAACTGGTCAGGCTTTATATTTACATTCAAAAACAATTATTTGGACAGCACCCCAGAACCGGCAAATGTCATATAGAGCTCCACTGGCATGACCAAAATTCATATTTTTTACAATTTTATGCATACTGAATTTATGTATTGCATTGTATTGTATTGTATGACCGGGAAAGGGGGACTAATAAAAGTATAAAAAAAATTGGGCAGACTAGATGGACCGAATGGTTCTTATCTGCCGACACATTCTATGTATTCTAAGACATGTCTCTAGCCAACATGTCTACAAAATTAACTGTATCATGTTTTCAGATCGATTACCTTATCATTTTAAAACTCACATGCACTAAAATATTCAACAAGTTATAAAATTGAAGATGGAACTGTGCTGATCTACCAAGATGTGACCACCAATCAGACATAGGACCCTGAATTAAGAAAAGGCCACTTGCATGACCTGTCTATTATCACTACAGTCAGGTGTTACACTTCTGGAGCTCAATCAAAACTGCTCTAGAATTTAATTCCATAGAATCAGTACAATATTCCAATGTACGGTCATCAGATGGTAAATAATGTGATACCCAAAGCTGGCTATTCAATAAAAGTGAACTGCAAAAATCAGGCACTAATAGTTGAGAATTTCTTGAAAGTCTATTTTTTTTTATTATTGATAACCTCGAGAAAAAGTATGTGTGAGTGTTCTGTGCAACAAAGAGTTACAGAAAGTCTCCTGGGTAAATTGGGTTTACTACTTGGTAGATTTTAAAAAAAGCTAGCAATGTTGCTTGGAATTATTTGCTGCTTTGCTTCCCGCTGACTATTCATAGTAGTCAAATACATGTATACAGCTGTATAGCTTCTTATCACTGAATGCTCTGAGGCTAATTAAGCATGTGATTCTTAAGACACAAATGTAAAAAGCCACATTAGGAACAGGTGCATGGATAGTTACACAAATAACCTTTTCAAAATAATCAGTGTACATATTTCACATAAAAAACAATCATGGCAATAGAGCTACAAAATGCCAATTTAAATTTATCATAACACAGTAAAAGTGGGATCTAGGGAATGAAAACAAAATTAGATATTTTATATAACGTTTAGCTATCTGTACACCAATAGCTTTTTTCCAAGTTCCATATGTCTCCCTGTGGTCTATTCACTAAAAGGTGAGTAGAACATTTCATCTAACCATCTTAACTATGCATGGTGCAGAGACAAACATAGAGAACATCTCCAGCTGGGAAAATACAGCTGAACATTTAAAATCAACTATGATTAAGCGTGGAATACGCGAAACGCGTTAGGTGGGGTCCGCTGACCACCCTTCCCCTTGTCTGCACTGTTTGGTTGGACTGATTTTTATTTGCAATAAAGCACAATACTGACGTCGCGTCACATCCAGGGACTGTTTCCCTCCTCCATGCAAGAGAGAAGACTGCACGGAGGAGACATCCGGCGGGGGACACGGAGCAGGGTTATGTAAGTACTTGGGAACGGGGGGGGGGGGGCTGACTGGCACTATATTACTGGGCATCTGGCTGGCACAATATTACTGGGCATCTGGCTGGCACAATATTACTGGGCTCTGACTGGCACTATATTCCTGGGCATCTGGCTGTCACTATATTCCTGGGCATCTGGCTGGCACAATATTACTGGGCATCTGGCTGGCACTATATTACTGGGCTCTGACTGGCACAATAATACTGGGCATCTGAATGGCAGAATATTACTGGGCTCTGGCTGACACAATATTACTGGGCATCTGGCTGGCACAATATTACTGGGCTCTGACTGGCACAATATTACTGGGCATCTGGCTGGCACAATATTACTGGGCATCTGGCTGGCACTATATTACTGGGCTCTGACTGGCACTATATTACTGGGCATCTGAATGGCAGAATATTACTAGGCTCTGGCTGGCACAATATTACTGGGCATCTGGCTGGCACAATAATACTGGGCATCTGACTGGCACAATATTACTGGGCATCTGGCTGGCACAATATTACTGGGCTCTGACTGGCACAATATTGCAGGCATCTGACTGGCACAATATTCCTGGCCTCTGACTGGCACAATATTCCTGGCCTCTGACTGGCACACTATTACAGGCATCTGACTGGCATAATATTACAGGCATCTGACTGGCACAATATTACAGGCATCTGACTGGCACAATATTCCTGGCCTCTGACTGGCACACTATTACAGGCATCTGACTGGCATAATATTACAGGCATCTGACTGGCATAATATTACAGGCATCTGACAGGCACAATATTCCTGGCATCTGACAGGCACAATATTCCTGGTATCTGACAGACACAATATTCCTGGTATCTGACTGGCACAATATTACAGGTATCTGACTGGCACAATACTCCTGGGCTCTGACTTACACAATATTCCTGGTATCTGACTGGCACAATATTCTTGGTATCTGACTGGCACAATATTACAGGCATCTGACTGGCACAATATTACTGGGGTCTGAATTTCACAATATTCCTGGTATCTGACTGGCACAATATTCCTGGGCTCTGACTGGCACAATATTCCTGGGCTCTGACTGGCACAATATTCCTGGGCTCTGACTGGCACAATATTACTGGGCTCTGAATGGCACAATATTCCTGGGCTCTGACTGGCACAATATTACTGGGCTCTGACTGGCATAATAATACTGCGCTCTGAATGGCACAATATTACTGGCATCTGAATGGCACAATATTACTGGCATCTAAATGGCACAATATTACTGGCATCTGAATGACACAACAATTATGGCATATGTGTGTGTGTGTGGGGGGGGGTAACATTGCGATGGAAGGCGGGATTGCATGCAGGGGAGGGGGCAGGGTCCAGGGGGCCCAAGCAAATGCTTGCCCAGGGTCCAATCACTATTAAAGACGGCCCTGCCCCTCCCGTTCTCCCCCTCATCACCCATCTCTGTTTCCTCCCCCCTCCTCTGCTCTCTACCCCTCCTCACCCATCTCTGTTATCTCCCATTCTTACTAGAAGCTGGCAGCACAAGCTCCGTGTGTTTAGGAGCTCAGTAAGTCCTGCTCGGGCTCCCTGCATGCAGTGATAATGCATCATCACTAAGCGCGGGGAGCGCAAACAGCACAGAGCTTATGTTGCCTGCAGCTCCTCATGAAGCAAACGCTGCTCTGCTTCACAGGGGGGGGGCTACCTTCACCTCTCACCCAGTGAGGTCCGGCCCCTCCACTGCGGCGGTGCAGAGGGTTGGCGAGGGGGGATATTCCTATCTCCCCAGCCAGTGCCTCTACCGGCAAACTTTTTTTTTTTAAAGTGGAGGGTTCCACCTGGGGTGTTGCTCCCTGTGCACTCGCACAGGTTGCACACCCCAAAGGCCGGACCTGACTGTATAGCTTTTTGCACAATTTGGTTATTTAACTCGAATTGAGTCAGTTCGGTCGCATTTCGGTCATGAAAAAATAAACTGTACCTAGGGAAACTTCAACTTCCTTAGTCACTTCAAAAATAAAACAATTGAAGAACAATTTACCTTCCTTTACATTTATATACAACTTTCAGTGAATGCAATAAAACAAAATTACGTTGACAGTTAAGCATGAATTGTGGATGGTTTTGTTTATTATATATTGTATTCATCATTTCATTTTTTTTGTAGTGCAGTAGGAATTAAGTCTTATATGAAGGCCTTAGTTCCTTAACTGTATAAGAACAACTGGTAGTAAAAAGGCAATTGCAACAGTACTGGCCAAATGCGGCTCATTTAACATGCAGCCGTCCTGACTCAGCTGCTCCTATTCTCACTATCCCTATAAATGTATATTTTTGTTTCAATAAAGTTAATTTAAATTTGTTTAAACTGCTTTTGTATTACTGCTAGATAAGCAAACATTTTTCTATGGCTAACAAGCTGTCTGTAAATAAGAAACATGAATGCGGTCTGCCATGGACATAGATTTTTGAAAAATCTTGTACACCTTTGTAACAGTATGTCCTTTGCATTACGTTTATTATTATTATATCTAAAAAATGAATTTTAGAAATCATCTTAATTTAGGAGAATTTCAATGGCTGGATCAGAAGCAGTAACTGTTACCAAATCGTCCTTTTTCTGTAAGTCTCATGCAAATTCCTCAGTACAGACACGTCATTGTGCTAATCTAATTTACTTGCAGGTGAACACTTAGAGGAAAATCACACTTAAAAATACATTTTCTTATAAAATTGCTACTTTAGAGCTACTGCCACTAGCCATTAATCATGTACTATTAAACAGGTTTTTAGACTTTACCATTTACCCTAAGCTTCACTGCCTGCTGCTCATGTTTATTTTGTACCCACTTACAAATAAGATTAGATAAATCTACAGATGTATTTGATCGCCTCTGTGTTGTCTGTCACTGACAGTACTATGTTATATACTAACGGGTACTGTAATACAGCTCACAGACAAAACACGGAAATTAAGGGAAAGCTGCCCTCTTTAAAAAAATCCATTTGATAAAAATAATTTGATCACAAGTGTTACATGAAAGCAATTCTCGTAAACAGTTACATATATCAGAGTTTGGCATAGCAGTGAAAAACTACAGATATGGAGCCCATCCACCAAACGGTAAGCCCTCTGAGATGTCAGTGTCAGATGTCTGGCGATATAGACAGCTAACATGAAGATCACAAGTACAAACCTACCTGAACCTAAACTTACATCGATAACTTTTGTGGACAATAGGCTTACTTTAAAAGTTTTTTGTCACATGTACGGAGTTTGTTAACACAATGGAAAGGGCTTGAAATGTTGAGGATGGGCTGTATAAACATTGTAAAATCATATCTTATTCCCAAATTTCAGCATCTTCTATTCCTTTTACAATTTCCGAGTCTACTGAGGGAGTTTGACCTTTTGCTCTTGGGATACGTCTGGACAGTAAAGAAACCTTAGATACTTAATGCTGTTTTAAAAAGGAGTACTGATTGGATATCCTGACAAATATTGTTTATACAATGCCTTCAAAGCTATCTCTCATGCTAGCATGGGGCTCAAAGATAGACATATTCTGAATTTCTGACATATTTAGTCCACTGTTGAGAGACTTAGAATTGTCTGGATAGAGAATAAAGAACCGGTTTGTCTAAAACTCTTCCCAATGAAGCAATGTTGTGGTGTATCCCAAATATAAACATATTAAAGGGTTTTTTATTTGCCTTCTTTTGGATCAATAGTGGTAAACATGGAATAGGAAAAGGGTTGAACATGATGGATGCTAGTCTTTTTTCAACCTAAACTATTATGTAACTATGATGTCACTATAAATATGGAAGGCAGCGGGTATTAATATGTCAGAGGATTTATAAATATATGTGATTTCATTACTTTTGCTTATCTTTGCAAAACATTTGACTTATCAGTAAGATAATTATTTAAATACATCAGCTTTAATCATTTCTTAGTTTAAATCCACCTGTAGAGCCAGATATATGGAATGATTTTTTAAGTTCATATACCCCAGCAAACATAGTTTCTAAGATCTAAAGATTTTTACCAAGTTGTAAACAGATTGATAAATCCCAAGCCATCCAAAAATGGGAAAAATATGCAATTTTTTTTTCCTTTACAAATTTGGTTTAAGTCTTGGCCTGCTACTAAGAAAGCAGTTCACTGCATCAACGTAGATGAGCAATATTATAAACTTGCTCACAGTTGGTAAATGGTACCTTCTCGTCTGCCCAAATTTCATCCAAATAATTATGATTTATGTTAGTGTTACCTTAATGAGGTGGGAACACAGTTCCATATATAAATAGGGAGTGCGGACTATTACATTTCTATACAGATAAAATTTCTGAATCTTTTTTATACCTTTATTTATTTACCATATATATTGACTCTACAGGATTTCCTGTTCCATGTAGATTTGCCTACTGTAAAATAAATACACTAAATACCTTTTGATCAATATTCTATTAGCATTTAAAATATTTCTTGCAAGATATTGGAAAAAACAAGAAACTCCAACTTGGCCAGAGATTAAGTCTCAAATAGTTTTTCAGGCTCGCTCAGAATTCTTTTTTTTCTTTTTTTTAACAAGGAAAACAATTTTTTGAGATTTATGATAAAATCTGGATTTCTTGGCCACTGATACTTGTATGACATGGCATGATATATTTTTGGGTCTATATTACTTGTTGGTTGTATGTGTCGTGCAGACTAACGGTAACAATTCCCTCATCCCCATCATGGACGTTTTATTAAAGATTCCTTTTTTTATTTATGATCTCTGTATATATTTGTCTATGCTTTGTATAAATTAATATATATATTTTTTTTTTTTATTAATTCTTTTTTTTATTTTCACTTAAAGACAAAAAACTTGATTACATCGGACATACACAGATGTCTACTTAGTATAGTAATACAGTGTATTTCCAGTACCGATACCAATCGGTTCTTTAATAGGTAAACATCTTAACATAGTTATGACATAAAAGAAAAAGGAAATAAGACAACATGGGTTATACATTTAAGAGAAAACGGTGGACATTTGGTAACGTTGTAGGATATATTTAGCTATAATCAAATAGAGGGATTTCCGGGTGGGATGGGATGGAGGGGGCTGGATGCTGTACACCAGTTTCACCTCTGATCCAAGGTAGTTCGTATCTAAGTTGAATTAATTTTATTTTATTATTTTAATGTTATGTTTAGTATTATATCTATAATTATATCCATAATTGTAATTGCGTCCAGGGTTTAACACACGCCTTTTCCCTTGTTCTCCCTTATCTTTTATGATCTTTCATCCACCTGCACCATGGGGCCCACTTTCCCTCAAATTTAGTATTGTTATCATTTTGAAAAGAGATACCCCTTTCCATCTTATATTGGAACTCAACCTGTGTTTCTACTTGACGCCACACTGGTTTCCTATCCTGTCTCCAGAGTCTGGCTAGAACTGTCTTTGTAGCTAGTAGAATCTGAATAATTAGATATCTCTTTCTGTGGGGAAAGTGTAGTATGTTAAAGTGTAGTATTGCGGTAGACATTTCGGGAACAACTTGGCACTCCATTATGTCCGAGATATTTGAGAAAACTTCCCGCCACAAAGGGTCTATGACCTTACAGTCCCACCATATGTGTTTAGTTGTTCCCTCCTCTTGTTTACACCTCCAACACAAGCTCGAATTTTGTGGGTCCATTTTTTTCAGAATTTTTGGAACCAGATACCAGCGATATAGGATCTTGTAGTGCATTTCTAAAGTATTTAAACAGTGGTTGACTTTTTTTACTTCGCTAATTGATTTGGCCCAAGTCTCTCTAGGAATCTCCTCTCCCATGTCCCTTTCCCAGTTCAACCAAGGTTTTGGTTTACAGTCTTTGTCTTGAAGACCCAGTACCTCTAGGAATCGGGATATTTTTATACACTTTAACCTTGGGTCAAAAAAGGCGAGCAATCTAGAAGACCTAACGTCCCCTTCATCTCGAATCATTTGTGACTTTAAATAGTTTTTCAATCTTAAATAATTAAATATTTCTTTTGATGGCAAGTTCAGCTCATGCTGTATCTGTGGAAAGGGCTTAAGCCGATAGTTCTCCAGTATGGCTTCAATCGTGCAGGGATGATGATTTTTTTTCCAATTGTCTAGTTTTAAATTCTCAATATTAAGTTCTATTATTTCCATTGAACAATAAGGTGGTATTTTATCTAGTATGTTATTCATCTTTTTAAAAAGAAGCCAGTCATTTAATAGGTCTCCGAGATGTTTACAGGTAGTTTTTTCAATTATTTTTTTAGTAGCCTTTTTACCAATCCATAGGACTTGGGCCATATCATCCAGGTCCATGGCAGATAACTCAATATCATACCATGGCTCCGTTGTAACCGTAGGGTCCTGCCATCTCCGCATATGGAAGAGACGGGAAGCCTGATAATATCTGACTACATTTGGAACAGCTAAACCTCCTTTACTAGATTGCTTCATCATATGTGACTTAGCTATTCGAGGTTTCTTTTGAGCCCAGATGTAATCTAGGAAAAGCTTTTGTAATGCTCTTAATTTGCAGATTGGAATCTTGAGTGGGACCATTCTAAATAAGTAGGACCACTTTGGCAATAGGTAGGATCTTATAATATTTATTCGTCCTAGCCACGAAATACCTATTGCCTTCCAGTCTTTTAATAATTTCCCCTGAGAGTATTTGTATAAAATATCGAAATTTTTGGTCTCTAGATTTTCCATTTTTGGGGTGATAGTTATACCTAGGTATTCAAAACCCTCTAGGAATTAATATATATTTTATTGTTTTTTTATACTGAATTTGATGGGGAAGAACAAAAAAGTTAATTATGGATGTATTTGTATTTTTGTATGTGAAATTATTTTAAAAAATACAAATTTAAATATAAAGTGTGTAATAACCAGATTTCTGTGACAAAATAAATTCCACAGATGATCTTTTAATGGCAGTAGAGCAGACATGTCTGCTATGTGTTGTGGCCTCCTTGGCTATTTAATTTAATTTACTTAATTTCAATTAATTTACATCAGTGGGCTGCAGATGATATTTTAATATGGCCAACAATAATCACAGCCAAATTCTATTGTTAAAGAACAAATATTATTTTATGCAGTGTTTGTCAAGGAGTGCGGACTATCATAGCCATAATAATAACTCATTGAAGTGCAGACTAGTATGGCCACATTTAGACTATGATGATTAAAATTATTGTGTTTTGTCATAGTTTGTTGCTATATCTATATAAACAGGGCTTCTCTAAGTGGGCCTTATTTAACTCCTTAGTAACATTGGCTGTTTTTACATTTTCCTCTTTCTCAGATAATATACTCACACAATAAATATATAAGCTTTTTGTTATTGTAAGTAGGGCTTTTTTAGAACACAATTATTTTTTATAAATCATATAATAACTATAGTAACTATAAAAAAACACAAAAAACTGGTTAAATAGTTTCTAATACTGAGTTTAGAAATACCTAAGGTTCACATGTTTTGTTGTTTTTTTTGCAAGTAATAAGGTGATAACCTAAAGTAGCATTTTTTTCTCCAATTTTCTCCTACAGTTACTTTTTGACCCCAACCCCAATGATCAATTACACCCCAATTATAAATCCAAACACACTTCCGAAGTTCTTGCCCACAACAGGGCAGTGATTATATCCTGGGAGCAATCATACATGTGCCAGAGAGGGTTTTGTAGTGTTGCTTGTTGCCTCCACATGGAGGCATTATCGCAACACCATCTGATCGAGTGAGTATTGATCACTTCAAATGATCGTTAAGACACGGTTAATAGTGCGTCCCCTTTCCTCTCAATCCTCCTCTTATTTACAATATATAAAAAGCTAATTATTACTTCCATATTCCTTCTTTCCCTACATTTTCCTCTAAATTTAGCCCTGGCCAAGGAGAAAGAGGCCTCAGTTAAAGCGGGACTAAAATCTTCAGGAGATCTTGTAATCAGACAGAAGTTCTCTTCTGTCTTATTTATATAGCCTTTGAATATTGCACCTATGGAGCACTGTTCCTTATCGATTCCCATTTGATTTTAAATGCTCTGTGAAACTTTCAGACTGCTGTCATGTATCTGGTTCTCCATAATCTCATCCCCTTCATATAATTTCCCTCTGTTGGCTTTATGTTGGCTTTATGTAGTGTATGTAAGGTCAGCAAAGGCACCTCCCGTCACCCCCCTACCAGATCTGTCACCAGGAGGATCCCGCTATCGGGTCCTCGTAGCTCCAGTGTCCCTCGCCGTCGGATCCCCCGCTTAGTGCGCGCGCGGCAATGGCAACTCACGCGCGTGTGCAACAATTCAGTAGCTTTTCTGTCCCAAGCGTCGCTATGGAAACGGGCAGCATGGCGCACGTATCACACGTCACGGGGGCGGGGCTATAGCCCTTTAAAACAGAGGCGCGCATTCTAACAAATTGCTTGAGTATTATCAAGCTTGTTCCTGTGTTCATTTGTTCCCTGGCGTTCACCCTACCTGACCTGTACCTGTTTTTGACCCGGTTTCTCTATTTGGATTCCCATGCTTTCTGGTTCCCGTAATTTGGCTTCATCACTGGTTTATGCTGTTTTCTGGAAACCCGACCCCGGCCTGTTTACCGATTCCTCTACCTTCTGGCTCCCCGACCCGGCTTTCTCCTGACGATTCTTCTGTTGGCACTCGTGCCCGATATCACTGCTGCAGCTTACCATATTCTCCAGTATTGTAAATTGGAGCTCCACTTCAGAACCACGGTACGTTCCCCACAAAATACTCAAGCCATCTTTCATGGACCCCGCAGAAGTGATGGAGGCCGTCACTGCGTTGTCAAGACAATTATCCACGCTGACTCAGTCAGTCCAGGACTTACAAGCAAGCCAGTCTCACTTCCAACACCAGCTCCATGACTTGGAGACATCACGTCATTTTCCTTCCCCAGAGGGAATACCTCCGTCCTCTTCGGTGCCAATTTCCGAACCACTTTTGATGTCTACTCCTGAACCCAAGATCCCTCTACCGCAGCGGTTCTCGGGCGACAGGAAGAAGTACCGTGCCTTTATGACGTCGTGCCGACTCCTGTTCTCTTTACAACCCAAGACATACGCTTCGGATTATGTAAAGATCCGGACTGTCATCACGCTACTTCAGGGGGAACCACAGACCTGGGCACATCATCTCCTACATTCCCACCATCCTGCACTAGACACTTGGTCTGCCTTCTGTCAAGAGATGGATGCTCTCTTCGATGATCCCCTTAGAACGGCCACTGCTCAATCTTCACTCCGTTCCCTAAAACAAGGCCGAAGACCGGTTGAAGAATACGTTACCGAATTCCGAAGTTTGGCAATAGATAGTACATGGAATGAACCAGCATTACTGGACCAATTTCGTCAGGGGTTGGCCGAGTCCCTCTAGGATGAGCTTGCACGTATAGGGATACCAGCGTCCCTTGATGCCCTTATACATTTAGTCGTACAGCTGGATCGAAGACTCAGGGAGAGAAGATTGGAGCGTGCTTCGTCATTTCCATCCCCACAGGGTAAATCTGCAGCCTCCTTCGAACCTTCTAGTTCATGTTCTCCAGCCAGTAACCCCTCTGAAGAACCAATGCAGATTGGCATGGCCAGAGGCCCCCTCACTGAGTTCGAAAGGAACCATAGACGAAAAATAACTTATGCCTCTATTGTGGTAAACCCGGTCATCTCATTCGTACCTGTCCTCGACTACCTAGACCATCGAGAGGTAAGGATACCCCCTTCCATACATGCCTCAGTTCTGTGCTACTGCCGGGGTCTCCTCATCTATCCTTTCCCTTATTTTTACAGTGGACCACTAACCCTGCCACGATCCATGCTATCATCGATTCCGGAGCCAGTTGCTGTTTCCTTGATCGATCGACAGCGAAGTCTCTGTGCATCCTTATCTTCAAGAGTGAAAGGCCGTTACATATACAGGTAGTGGACGGGACTCCTCTCAACTCGGGACCAGTTACTTTTGAGACCCTCCCGCTGCAAATCACGATTGGCTCCTCCCATACAGAGACTCTTCGCTTTAATATTGTGTCCTCTCCTCTCTATCCTGTTATTTTGGGAATCTCCTGGTTACGACAGCACAACCCTCACATTGACTGGGGTAAAGGATCAATCTCTTTCCACTCTGACCACTGTCAACACCAATGTTTGGTCAACCAGTCTCCTCCGTTGACCACCGTGGACTCTTGTACCACCAGCACCACCCCTGGTATACCAGATCCCTATGCAGATTACGCTGATGTATTTGACAAGAAGGGTGCTGACGTGTTGCCTCCGAGACGCCCTTATGATTGTCCGATCGATTTGCTACCAGGTTCATCAATCCCATTCGGGAGGATTTATCCATTGTCAGAACCCGAATTACTCCATCTTAAGACCTATATTGAAGAAAACCTGGAGAAAGGTTTCATTCGACCCTCTACCTCTCCTGTAGGCGCTGCCATATTTTTCATCGGAAAAAAAGATGGAGGTCTCAGACCATGCATAGACTACCGAGAACTCAACGATATCACAGTTAAAAATCGATATCCGCTCCCACTCATTCCAGAACTCTTAGACAGAGTGAGGTACGCCACGGTCTTTACCAAAATAGACCTACGCGGGGCCTACAATTTAGTCCAGATTCGTAAATGGGACGAATGGAAGACAGCTTTTCGCACCCGATACGGGCATTTCGAATATCTAGTAATGCCATTCGGCCTATGCAACGCCCCAGCTACGTTTCAGCACTTCTTGAATGATGTTTTTCGGTATTTTTTGGATGTGTTTTTGGTAGTATATTTGGACGACCTTCTCATCTTCTCCAAAGACATTTGAGAACATCGCCTCCATGTTCGTAAGGTACTCTCTCGCCTCAGGACACATATCTCGCCTCAGGACTATATGCCAAGCTCGAGAAATGCTCGTTCGAATGTTCGCAAGTTTAATTTCTGGGGCACGTTCTCACTCCTGGAAACATACAAATGGATCAGAAAAAGATTGCCGCCGTCCTGTATTGGCCTACAACTACCTGTAAGAAGGCGGTACAACGGTTCGTAGGGTTTGCAAATTACTACCGTAAATTTATAAGGGGGTTCTGTCACATTGTCGCCCCCATTACAGAACTGACTAGACAACACATCTTGTTCAGTTGGTCCCCACGGGCCCAAAAAGCCTTCGACCTCCTCAAACAGCGCTTTACCTCTGCTCCTATCCTTATCCAACCGAACACTTCTATTCCTTTCTTTGTGGAAGTGGATGCATCCGAGACCGCCGTAGGGGCAGTGTTGTCACAAAGGCATGGGGAGAAGGCTCTCTTATATCCGGTGGCCTTCTACTCACATCGTCTAACCCCTACCGAATCACGTTATGACATCGGGGACAGAGAACTTTTGGCCATCAAACAGGCATTGGAGGAATGGAGACATCTGTTGGAAGGTACGGTGCATCCAGTCACTATCTACACAGACCATCATAACCTCGAATATCTGAAAAGGGCTAAACGTCTCCGACCCCGACAAGCGAGATGGTCCCTCTTTTTCACCTGATTTAATCTGCATATAACGTTCAGACCAGGGGCTCGCAACACTAAAGCTGATGCTCTCTCACGGATCTATGACACCTCCCCTAAAGACCATATTACACCTGACACGATTCTTCCTTCACACGTCTTCTTGTCCACTCACACCGATCTGATGAAGGAAATACATACCCATTCCAAAAAGACGGTTCTTCCTCGCACCCCGGCTCCTATGCAGTCCCAAGGGGGATATTATCGATACCACGGTAAAATCTATGTGCCTGAACCTGTCCGAGTCACAGTAATGCAATACGGCCATGACTCCGTGTTATCCGGACACGGCGGGATCACCAAAACTATTGAACTCCTTCGTCGTCACTTTTGGTGGCCTACTATGAGGAAAGATATTATGTCTTATGTTCGCACCTGCGATGTGTGCGCCAGAAACAAATCAACTTGAACAAAGCCGGCTGGCCTGTTATGCCCTCTCCCTGTGTCCTCTCACCCTTGGACCTCTATCTCTATGGACTTCATCGTAGACCTTCCTCCCTCACGTAAACATGACACCATATTGGTGGTGGTCGACCGATGTACTAAGATGGCTCATTTTATCCCCGTTATTGGAATACCTACCGCAGCTACTACTGCTTCCCTGTTTGTAGCTTCGATCTTCCGTTTACATGGCTTGCCTCAGTCCATCATTTCTGACCGGGGAGTCCAGTTCACTTCTCGTTTTTGGAAGTCCTTCTGAAAAAACCTTCAAATTAGTCCTGCATTGTCCACTGCTTTCCACCCCCAAACCAACGGCCAGACAGAGCGTTTGAACCAGATATTGGAACAATACCTCCGGTGCTACACTACCCACTTACAGGATGATTGTCTCTCCTTACTACCAACCGCAGAGTTCGCATACAATAACCATTATCAATCCTTAATCAAAATGTCCCCATTCTTTGCTTTGTATGGTTTGCACCCTGTGTCGATCCCCGGCATGATTTCAGACCCTTCTGTTCCCGAAGTCAGAGACAGGTTGTCTCGTATGTCTCGTCAACTGTCCGTTCTCCACTAGAATCTCAAGGCAGCTCAGGCGACCCAAAAACGCTATGCCGACCGTAGACGCACTCCTCCTCCGACCTACGCACCAGGTGACAAGGTATGGCTTTCATCCACTCACATCCGATTGGCCTGCCCTTCAAGAAAATTGGGTCCTCGCTTTCTCGGTCCTTACCCCATTGTGAAGATCCTCAGTCCCGTTGCGGTACGCCTGAAACTCCCGACCTCGATGCGGATCCACCCAGTATTCCACGTCTCTCTTCTGAAACCTTACGTGGTTAACCCTTTCGCGGGACGGGTCTCGGCGCCTCCAGCCCCTGTTGTCGTGGATGGTAACGAAGAATACGTGGTTCAACAGATCCTGGACTCTCGTTGGCGTAGGGGGCGTCTGGAGTACCTCATCCACTGGTGCGGTTACGGTCCTGAGGAGCGATCCTGGCAACCGGTGTCCCACGTTCACGCACCGGCTTGTTTGCGTGCCTACCATCGGTGGTACCCCTCTCGCCCTCCGCATGATCGCGCCCGGAGTTCGCGCCTGGGGAGGGGGCTCTGTAAGGTCAGCAAAGGCACCTCCCGTCACCCCCCTACCAGATCTGTCACCAGGAGGATCCCGCGATTGGGTCCTCGTAGCTCCAGTGTCCCTCGCCGTCGGATCCCCCGCTTAGTGCGCGCGCGGCAATGGCAACTCACGCGCGCGTGCAACAATTCAGTAGCTTTTCTGTCCCAAGCGTCGCTATGGAAACGGGGAGCATGGCGCACGTATCACACGTCACGGGGGCGGGGCTATAGCCCTTTAAAACAGAGGCGCGCATTCTAACAAATTGCTTGAGTATTATCAAGCTTGTTCCTGTGTTCATTTGTTCCCTGGCGTTCACTCTACCTGACCTGTACCTGTTTTTGACCCGGCATCTCTATTTGGATTCTCCTGCTTTCTGGTTCCCGTGATTTGGCTTCATCCCTGGTTTATGCTGTTTTCTGGAAACCCGACCCCGGCCTGTTTACCGATTCCTCTACCTTCTGGCTCCCCAACCCGGCTTTCTCCTGACGATTCTTCTGTTGGCACTCATGCCCGATATCACTGCTGCAGCTTACCATATTCTCCAGTATTGGGGTGTCTGGCAAGGGCTGTCGCTTCTGCAAATTGGGGCTCCACTTCAGAACCACGGTACGTTCCCCACAGTGTAACTGATGCACACAAACCAGTGAAAGAGAGGATTGACTCTCACTGCTGTCACATAGCTCAGTATCTTTTAAATATCTAAATTATAGTTTAAATGAGTCAGAAGTGACCTTCTGTCTCTTAAAAAAAAAAGATCAGATCTATCTATCTATCTATCTATCTATCTATCTATCTATCTATCTATCTATCTATCTAGTACAGTTGAACTAGAAGACTCTAATGAGGGTCTTTAGTAGGTTTGCAAGATTAGTCCAGTTTTTTTCCAGGACACTGCTCTACTGGATAAGCAGCAGCAAAAGCATTTATACATAAACAAATACATTGGTCACTGTTAGTACGCTGACTAAGTGTGGTCATAAATAAATCAGACAAATCTTCTCTGTATGAGAAAGACATTGCTTACTTTTGCCTTTAATGTGTTAAATCTACATAATAAACGTCTTTCTTGCAAATCTGACATAAACCCAAGCCTCAGCATTGCATGTTAATTAGCAATGATGTCAAACTGTCACTGAAATCAGCAGCTTTTAGCCATTAGACTGCTTTTACACTCAGGCATTAATTAACATAGCACATTATTGCAGTTTGTGTTTCCTTTTACTTTCTAAGAAGTAATTGTTTTAGTGGCTAGAAACTTCTTATAAAGGAAGTATCAGAAAACCAAAATATAAAATACACATTATATATTGTAATACATATATTGTATTAAACATGGAGGTAGATTGAATGCCAGCCATAAAGGTCATCAAAAGTTAAAGTTTTTATAAAGAACTATATTCCAGAAAGTGTGTTAAAGCACTGGGATTGTGGTAAGGGAATATTATGCTAGAGGACAGGGGATGTAATAACTGGTGTCTTTCCCCCCCAAAAAAATAGCATTTATCACCCCTCCTCCCTGGGGCCATCGGCTCCCCACTAGTCCAATTAAATATAAAATGTGGCCCCTTGCGAGCTAGCACTTTGCCTGTTGTCACTATAAATAAATGATTCCCAACCTAACCCCCCATCTCTACCTTGCCTAGGTAAGGGAGCTTCACCTTAGGGAAAGGGGCCTTTCATAAAATAATAATAAAAACATAAATTTAGATTAGATTCTAAAAAAAATTGCTGCCTGGGATTTCATTTTGTGTCTATGCTCAGCTAAGGGCTGCACGGTTTATTTTTTTATTTTCTTGCCACGCTGGATTTGTGGTGGATTGCTGGAAGTGGTGGATTATTTTTAAAAAATTGTTATGGATGGCCACTTTCCATGGGACAGAGCTGAGGATCAGCTGTGCGGTAATTTTCCATTAAAAGAATGGAGCTTTGCACTAATTTTTCTTTAAAAAAAATATTATCAAACCAGTTAATGTCATTTTTAGGTTAACAGATAGATTTGAATCTAGGCCATTGTCTGTCTTTTTTCACTGTTTTTCTACATATACATGTTTTATGGCATTTTTCCATATTCTTTGTACTGCCATAGGTCTGGTTTCTGAGTTTGGTAGCGCACTGGCAGGATCTGACACAGTATAACCACTAACACCCAGGGTGATTTCCAGTGTTCTTGGAGCACAGCTCACTGTGCTAGGTATGGATGTGTGTGGGTATGCTTTCTCCCTGTATGTCTTGCTGTGTGTCCATGCAAATGGGCAGGCATATCCCTTCCCCCTTAGATAAAACTGGCTACAGGTTCCCGGGTAGTTCTTGTACATTAGTGCACAAGCATCACCACTACAAACATACAAGTCAAGCATCACCACTACAAACATACAAGTCAAGGGAATTGTCAGGTGTGGGAGATGAAGCTGCAGATGGAATAGTCAACACACTGGAGGATGACAGACAAAGTCAAACCCAGACAAGGGATCAGAAGGTACTTAGAAGCAGTCTCAAATTAATTGTTAAGAACCAAACTAGAACTAGAAATAGGGGATTGTTGTGGTTCTCAAACCAGTCCTCAGGCTCCCCTAAACAGTCCATGATTTTGGGATTACCCTCTTGTGTTTAAAAATACCCCAGAAACTCACCTTTTGATTCTAGTTTGGGGACCACTGGTTTAAAATGATAGAAATCTCTGAAGGGATCCATTTTAGCATCTTTTATAAATCATAGAAACAAGTTCCATATAAAACCTTGATGGTCGGCAACCTTTCCATGAATAATCATAAACCAGAATATCAATAGAGTAGTAATTTTGAATATATTTATAGAACTGTGCATAATATTTTTTGAAATCCTAATTTCTTCTTAAAAACACAACCTTGCTGTAATTAGTTTTACTGGATGTAAATATAACACGATTTTAACTTTTTTCTTCAGGACATGGTGTTTCTTTGTATCTGTGGATCCTTTTATATGGAGAGGACTATGAATCAATGTTCAGTTAAAGATCAAGACCTGTTCTCATCCTTGTGCTCCTGTGCTGCTGTTATAATTGTACTTCTTAAAGGTAATAGTTCTGAGTGGGCTTCAACCAGCCGGTTAAAGCATTCAGCTTCTGACTGTAAAGTATTTATCTAGGACATTCAGAAACTGTTTCAGTAAATGACAGGCTCTGGGACCAATTTAAACTGCTTTACTTCTGCTGTTGCTTTTTTTTTTGCTGCTTTAACCATAACTGACTTGACCCTTGGTTGAGGTTTACTTGAACTATTGAAGCTCTTCTGGACTATGTAGGTTCTCTCCTATTTTAACTCAAGACCATCAGTCTATGCCCTTTGTATTACACATCTTGGTTTGCTAGCAATATCACCTGGGTGCATATCAAATGCTTCCTCTATTATTTTTTCCTGCCATATGCAAAGAGGTTTTTGAGTGGGGTAGTTATTTAAGGCTACTTGATAGCCCAAAGATTTGCATCTATGTTTTAACAACTTTATTACCATTTTCTCACTTGAAAATTGTCACAATTAATTTCTGTTAATATTTTTAATATCAAGCTCTAATGAAAAATGTTCTCTCTCTCTTTTTTTTTTAATATTTTCAGTCGCACATCCATCCTCTGTCTCTTCTTCAGTATAATGGACCAGATTCCTACTTATCTGTTGTACAAGGGTAGGCACCAACATTGTTCATGGTGCCATTTACTGGACTTTGTAAGAGACAATTTAATCATATTCTACAGACATTGCTTAATGTTGCCATGGACACTCTATCCCTGCTGTTGTGCCCTCAAAGAGACTCTAAACCACTAACAGTATTTCCCAAATGTCAGCAGCAGTCATATAGTTGATTAAATCTTTTAGTGCCATTGGATAGTGCGAGAAAGGAGATGGGGCATTTATTTGGTCCCCCACTGTTTATTATTATCATTATCAATGAGTTGGCTCTCCCTGTGGATCCCTCATCTGTTTTTAACCTGTTACCACTCCAGAAAGACTGTGAGTAGGCTGGATAACTGGATAGTGAACGAGATAACTGGATAGAGAGAATTTGCTGATTTACCATGGAGAAATTGAGAAGTTTCATAAAATTCTAAGGAATGCCCATCCCTACTCATATTCAAACACACTCTTTGAGCACTCACTGAATACCAGTCTGGGCTCTTTATTTATCATGGCTGGGCTAGACACATTTATTCCCTGCAGATTGGTTAGAAAGTGGTTTTTCTAAATCTCTGACTGCAGGTTTGGTCACATTTAAGTTCTGCAACATTCCAAGAGTTTAATCCTTCCAGCAGTTTTTCAATTTCAAGCTCGATCATAGCAACACCTGCAGCTTGCTCTAATAGTTACATGCCGACCAAAGTAATAACAGGGTCAGTGAAGGAAGTATATAGGTGTTAGTTTGGAGAAGTGCTTGAGGGTTGGAACTACTGCAGTGTTGTATTTTATTTCTTTTGCTCTGCGAACTATAGAACAATATTCTCTAATGAGTTCACTACCAGACAAAATACAGGGCAACAAGAAACGTGCAGAAACCTGTGCTTTTGTGAGTTATGTAAACCATGTTACTTATGTTGCTAGTGTTACTTAATAGAAGTACAGTGTATGGGAACACGTAGATTGATGGCTTCCTGTCTAGTTACCTATCAAGTTACTTGGGGCCACATATTTTAGTCATTACATGTTCAGAATCAAAACAACATGCCTTCCTTCCTGTATGATACAAAGTGAAGAGAAAACAAGCGCAAATCTAAATGGAAAACCTAAAGATATATACTTCCTATATAAAATGTTCATGGAAAATTATTCAGCAGTGGTAACATGAATAACACAAAAGACAATATATAGTGCAATATGTCATGGAGCAATAATAGATGCTTATGAATGTGCAATAGGAGATACTCTTACAGTAAATGGAGCAATGTATGCTCAAATACAGTGCTCTGGACAACCCTTTGATGTCTTGACAAGACCAGTGATTTTCCCTCAAAGGGTTACTCAGAAGTAGCAGTGATGAAATTCAGTAAGTATAAAAGACAAGAAGAATTTTATCTGGCAGAACAAAAAACACCTTAAGATGTCTGAAATTAAAGATTGCTCAGGGTGGTTTGGAAATGCCAGATATAATGGAATATCATGAGGCAAGTCTCCTGTCCTATGCCTTGACTTCTCAATTAGAAGTCTCTAAGAAGGAGCCCTGGTATGCTATAGAAAGTGAACTAATGAGAGTATTGGATTTGACAGAACTCTTCTGGCCTACTGATAAAGAGTTCAAAAATAGTATAAAGATGGCTCGAGAACAATCCCTGGTAATGATTAATATTTTACATTTTTGGACTAGAACCAGGAAGAAAATGGGTGTAGACAATAGTGTCCTGCCAGATCTCCCTCAGTCCGTTTTGGACAAGAATATAAAATAAATCAATCACCAGAGATGGCACAATTGTGGCCTAAATAAAATTAAGGAGATATGGCGGGATACAAAAATTTCAGGAACTGTTGGATAAATATCCAGGTTTAAAGGGAAAACTTTTAATTTTTGAGAATAAAAGGATACCTGGGTAAACATCTACACACGGCAAGGTCAGATATAACTGACAACCTTCATAAAATTTTACGAGATAACACACAAAAAAATATACTAAGGCAATCTAAAGATGCTGACTTTAGGGAAGGATGACTTTAAAGCCCATAAAAAATGGGAACAGGAGTTAGGAGTAATACTATCAAAATAAGATCTGGTTGATGCCTTCCAAGAAACATATAAGACAGTTAAATGCCTCACCTTAGTGGACATGCAATTTACATTTTTAAATAGAATGTTTTTGGTACAGGTCAGGTTGACACAAATGTACCCGGATAGCTCAGAAATATGCTGGAGATGCGATAAATACAAGGGAGACTTTTCTCACATTTGGTGGAGCTGTCCTGTACTTAACGTTTCTTGGAAAAAATGATAGATAAATTACTCCAACTAATATCACTGTGCCAGAGAACCCTGAGACTCCTACATTTAAATCTCCATGGATGCTCCGGTCAAGTCTCCATGCTAAACTCCTCCCCCGAATGATGTCAGGATGCAATCTATGCGTTTTGCTTCAGTCGCTTCGTCAGAAATGCATACCTGACTAAGAGATCAGTATCAGCATCAGTAAGCACAACAAACATTCTGAGCTAATACAAAACAACAGTAGTTGGAGGAAAGCATAGAGGGATTTAACACAAAATAGGACACTTGGTTGTTATATGACAGTGTTGGCTAAAGTTTATTATATACTTTGTTATATCATTTAACCGTTATTACACTTACCAAGATTATGACTTGGACACTCCAAAACCTTCATTTAGTTTCTTTTGAGATATTTGGAGGTGGACTTGCTTGTGTGCTTCAGATAATTATTCTGTTTCATAAGCCAACTATGCTTTTGTTTTAAGCCACAAACTGATGTCTCCATCAATTATGTCAAGTCAACCAGGCCCTATAGCAGCAAAGCAACCTCAGACCATCACACTACCACCACCATGTTTGATTGTTGGTATAATGTTCTTATTGTTGAATGCTATTTTAACTATACACCAGATGTAACAAAACCCATGTCTTCCAAAACACTTTTGTCTCATGAGTTCACAGAATATCATCCAAAAAGTCTTGAGAGTTATCAATGTGTTTTTTGGCAAATGGGACACTAGCCTTTGTAATCTTTTTGGTTCAGCAGTGGTTTTTACCTTGCAACTCTACCATGGATGTCACTTTTAACCAGTCTCCTTTTTATTGTGTAATCATGTAAACAGACCTTAACTGAGGAAAATGAGGCCTGCAGTTATTTAGATATTAGTTTGGAATATTTTGTGCCTCCTCGATATGTCGTTGATGCACTCTTGGAGGAATTATTGGCTGGCCTTGAACCAAAGAGGCCTCCCTACTGGTCTGAGATTTCAGTATATGTCTACATTTAGTAGAGCTGTCAGTCTTTTTTTACTCTGTGATTACTTTTTTTAGGAGAATTATTTTTATATTTGTATGGCCTGTTTTCCTGGGCCGAAGATGAGCATCAAAGACATTGCAGATCATCGTGGTATATTTTTTAAAGGTCTGTTTATTCAGCCTACCCTCACCTCCCTTGCTGCAATGGGCCTGTTGGAATTTCAAAAAGGAAGGGAAGGGCAACCCCCCCACCCCCCAGAAGTCCATGTCTACATGTATAACATAAACTATTCTATTCAATAAAAGGTGAGTTGCAGGTGAGGTGAACATTTCATCTCACCTATTTAACTATTCACTGCACAGGGACAAACCCAATGCAACCAAACAGTCCCACTAATCCCAATTTTGTAACACAATCCCACAGGCCCTGATTTTTATTCTCCAGTCTTGGGACACCGAACAAACATTGCTAAAAAATGTAGAGTTATTAAAGATTTGACTATGCATTTTTTTATGGCCAGGGGAGCTTTCGTGACAGATATCACTAGGTATTGCCATGAACGATATACAGTTCTTTCAGTGAGATGAAATGTCAGCAGACCACCAAAGTGACATAGCTCTCTAGTAAAATAAGTTTACGCTATACACAATTCTAAATTCTAGATGTCTATACATGTAATTGTTCCAATTTAGGTAAAAATGCAGAACTGCACAAAAACAAAATTTGTCTGTTTTATACAGCACATTTTGAGTCCATTTTGAGAACGTGTCCGCTATTTGGCAAGTGTCAGTTTAACTCAGTTCGGCTCATGTGAAATGTGAGACTCTTGTCCTGAGAATGCATATAAATCCCCCATTCATGTAGCCTCTAATTGACCTGAATTTTGCATTGCAGCTTGGGGATTTTACCCGTAATGTGAGGATTTCAATTCACCAGATAGGATTTGGCGAATTTTACATATTAGGGATAAAACGTACATAAAAATACTTTAAACTGGTAGATTGACAAGAAAATTGCTACAGGAATGCCGTAATACCATATTGAAAATATAATTGCTGATATTCTATTTTGGCCTAAATCATGCTATACCCTTATCAATTAACATAATATTTTAGTGTCACATTTTAATACACACATGAAACCCATATACCAGTTAGTGACCTCAATAAAAGTAAGTGAACTCACATGTGTATATATGAATATACATTAACATTTATTATTTTACACACCAACATAATAGCTCTTGTGCAGTAACTCTAACAATGATGTCATGTCAGCTATAGGGAGGTGAAAAGTATGAATGGGTCTGCACACTTACAAGTATCAGGTGCCACGAGGGAGCGTCATTCAAGACTTGAAAAAAGCTCAGTGCTGGGCTGAAACGTAGTTATTTTTTGGTGGATTAAACTCCCTTAAACGGTGTGCTGAGTCTCCTATCTTTTCTTTTAGCTATAGTGAGCTGTCACGTCACTTGACCACTGCGATGCATTGAAAAGTGATGGGGATTAAGTGGAAAGAAGGGGTGTATTCAACTGGTGGGATCATGCGGTGATGCACAATTATTCTTTTTGGTTTTCTTCTAATTATACCCCTGCCTAACTCACTCAGGTATGTAAAGGCACCTATTGATTTTCAAAGTGTGAATGTTGCATTGTGAATCAATGTTGGCATCCACACTTCCACACACTGGAAATAAATCTGTACTCTGATACACGTTACATTATGGCAGGAGGTTCAACATATCCTAAAAGCTGTTGACAATGATCAATCATCAGTGATGTGATGCCACCCTGTAGCGAACATGACATCACCAATAATGTTATTCCAAAAGAGCTGCTACGTCTGTGTTTAAATTAGTGTAAATTAATGCAGTTGAATAGGAGAATACTACTTTGGTCTTAAGTTTGAATTTCCCATCCCCACTGACTGCAGTTCTTTCTTAAACCCCTTAACGCATGTGGACGTATATATACGTCCTGAAAAGCATGGTCCTTAAGGACCATGAGGACGTATATATACGTCCTCCGTTTACATGTAGTGTTGCGCTTCTTAGATGCAGATGGAGATGGAGGCATCATGCAACACCTTCTGTGCCCCCCTGGGCACCGCGATCACCCGGTGAGAAAAAAAAATCTCTTCCGTCGCTCTGAAACCGCTACTTGACTGCCCCTACAGGCAGTTAGAAAGTATTACAGTTATAAATAGAAAATTAAATAAATAAATAAAATAAAATAAATAAATAAATGGAAAAAGCTAACCCTTGATCTACTAAACCTACATCTAGGGTTAAGGTCATAAATAGGGTTATAATTAAGGTTACAGGGGGCTTCGGGTGAGTACAAGGGTTAGATTAAGGGGTGGGGGTAGATTTAGGGTTAGAGTGAATTTAGAGTTGGGGTAAATTTAGGGTTGGGGTTAAAAGGTTACTGTAGAAGAAAATGGTTAGGAAAAAAAAACCACTAATATTGTTTATTGCCCTATTAGTTGAAATAAAACATAGGCAAGCATGGAAACATTGGTATTTCTAAACTCAGGACAAATAGTAGAAATATATAGACGGGGTCTTTTTTACCATTTGTAATTGTTTAAAAAAAAATTAGGTCAAAGTTAGAAGAAGTGTTTTTTATGACATATTTTCATCATATTTTATATTTTTTTTAATAGTAAATTATATCATATGATGAAAATAATAGTATCAAATGAAAGCCCTATCCGTCCTTTAAAAAAATATATATAATTTGTGTGGGTGGACTGAACACAAAGAAAGAAATTCACAGTTTAGTAAACGTATGACAAAAATAATGGAATTCTGGTCTTCAAGGTACATCAAATGCAGCATAGCACTCGGTCACTAAGGGGTTAATGTGTATACCCTTATATTTATTTTTATGTATTTGTTTTTTTTAAGATATCATTTTACATTGTTTATTATTTAATACCATATTTATTATAATATTATATGTATTACTATAACATATAAAACATATATATATATATATATATATATATATATATATATATATATATATACACATTTTAATCATTTATATATTAATATATTTTTTTATTATGCATTTATTTAACTATGGCTTTTTAAAAATATGTTTAAAATTGGTGCATTTCAGTATATCTTGTGTCAATTTCAGTCAATTTTACTATTGAAAAGGGACGTTCAAGGCTTTTTTTTTTATTTTATTGCCATTTTGGCATCTCAAGTCAAATCAGGTCATTGTGGTAGCCACAAAATTGGGTTCAATTTGGTGCAATTCGGGTGCATTTCTGAGGTATAAGAACTGTTAATTTTAAACAGCAATTTTCATCACTGAAGTTACCTGAATTGAAGGAATATTTACCTTAAATATTGAAAAAACCCTTAATACTTAATCACAGTTCTACATTCAAAAAAGGTTTCACCGGTGAGTGCCTAGGTGCCATTTTAGGTAATCATAGGTTTGCCTCTATTTAAGAAAGCTATTTAGTCCCCACTGTGCTGACCATTTTTTTTTTGTAAAAGGGTGAGTACATAAATGACATTTATTTTCTTGCAACAAACTGCTAAAAATGTTTACCACAAAAATAAATTAAACACACCTGAAATATGTAATATATAAAAATGTTTTTTTTTTTTAACTCATCTGATTTTTTTATTTCCCTTGGTGTGCTTTGATTTATACAGGTTTTTTGAAACATATACAAATTTTGAATGATCTTTTATAAAAGAGGCTTTTTAAGAGAGAAAAAAAAAACACATTTACTTGCAAGAGAGATGTAGAGCACATCCGACAATTATAATTCTATCAAAAGATGCACAAAACTGCTGATTGCAAATTCTCTGGGACTATTTCCATTTCAACATAGAAGAAAGAATTAAAGAAGTGTGTACATTGAAAATATAGTGTATTATTTCACACAATGTGAAACTTTAATTACTCATCCCCCTACACCTCCCTGTCTATGCTCTGAGAAACAAATCTTACATTCAGCTGGGTACATTTTTACGTGTTTCCCCAGACTGCATTCATGTGTCATATATTATATGCGCCATCATTTTAAAAGCAAATAATTAATTCATTATAAACATACATTTTTAACACTGTGGGTAGTAGAGATGATAACGGAGCACAAGTTTAAAATGTTTTTCTTGTTTTCTTTTATTCAAAACAATAAAAAGTGTATACTCCATATAATATACTTATACAACCACCCGAACATGTATCAGATTGGTGAGCAAAATATTTCTTTGAAAAGTGTGAAAACATTTCTAAGTGCACTAAGCTTTGAAATATGTCTTGTTTACTTTATTCAATGAAAATAATTTTTAGAAGTTACATATAATTTTACCCAGAACTAGTGCACTAAAAGATTATTGTCTCTTTAAGAGCCATGTAAATATTTGTTGGGAAATGTGTCATTCCCATATATCTGTTCTGAAGTTATTGCAGGTTTATTTTTCTGTTACAGAGAGGTATGATATACCGACTGTTACATCTGCAATTGCAACAGGCACTAAAGCAACGGACAGTATCTAAATAAAGCAAGTATATTGTTGTAGGTGAAAAAGTAGGTATATTTCTAAGGTTTCTTCTTAAAGAAGAAAATGTCTAACAGTGGTTTATGTGAATAACACAAAAGAGGCTGCTCATTTCTCCAAAGAAAGTATTTTATTTTCACTTTGTCTTCTCACAGTGGTGTAACAAACACAGTGCCATAAAAGGGCCATAGAAGGGAAACAGTAGAATTAGAACTGGTTACTAAGGGATCCAGAGGCTTTTCACATTGTGTGTTAACTTTTCTGGATTGTCTAGTGTGGGAATCAAAGAACATAAATTACCAGCTGTCAGCCACATGGATTGCCAGGGATAAAACATCAACTCCACTCAACTACAAGTGCAACTCAAGGCTCTCTAAGTCTTTGTGGCCCGACACTAAAGAGACACACGAATATAGCAAGGTTGCCTTGGCACGGTATGATTAAACGTTCTCTGTAACATGAAACACGTTAAATTTTCAGGGTGACAGCACGCTCTTGTGACCATTTATTTTGATTAAAATAATTTATTTTAGTCAACCTTCTTTGCTATATTTGTCTAATGTGGGAAACTGCTCCCTACTTGGTTGCATAGTGGCAGTAAATGTAAGTATCAGAAATGATGTTATATTTGTCATATTCATTCAAAATGTCAAAGTCATTCATAATGATTAGAGTTGAGCGGACACCTGGATGTTCGGGTTCGGCAGGTTCGGCCGAACTTCGAAAAAATGTCCGGGTCCGTGCTCGAACTTGACCCCGAACCCGAACCCCATTGAAGTCAATAGGAACACGAACTTTTGGCCTCTAAAAAAGTCCTGGAAAGGGCTAGAGGGCTGCAAAATGAAGTAAAATATGGGTAAGAGTAGGACAAGTGCCCTGCAAGCAAATGTGGATAGGGAAATAACTTAAAATAACGTAAAATACATACACATTTCAAATACAGCTGAGCCATAAAATAGCACTAGATGGAATCTTTGATTTTAGCTTTGGAAGAACATAAATCTAAATCTAAAGCATGGCTGCCAGGAGGATCAACAAAATTATCCATTTGAGAGAGGGTTTGAGTGCAGGGTATTCTCTTTCAGTTTATACTAAGTGACCCATAGGTGGAGGAGGCGGTGACCGTGGCGGTGTAGGTGGAAGCGGCGCTGAAGGAGGAGGTAGCCAGAATTTTTCAAAGTGCGCTGTAAGCACAGTATTGGACTGTTCTATTTGACTCTCAGATATGAAGTGCACCGCAAGACGCAAATGTACTACTTAGTACCCAAAACAATTAGAATTTTTCAAAGTACGCTGTAAGCACAGTATTGGACTGTTCTATTTGACTCTCAGATATGAAGTGCACCGCAAGACGCAAACGTACTATTTAGCACCCAAAACAATTAGAATTTTTTAAAGTGCGCTGTAAGCACAGTATTGGACTGTTCTATTTGACTCTCAGATATGAAGTGCACCGCAAGACGCAAATGTACTATTTACCACCCAAAACTATTAGAATTTTTCAAAGTGCGCTGTAAGCACAGTATTTTACGGTTCTATTTGACTCTCAGATATGAAGTGCAGGACGCAAATGTAATATTTAACACCAACAAATTACAGTATTTAAAAATGCCTAGATGTTGCCCACTGAGCTAACAGAACAGGATTAAAGTCATGTGCCTGGCACATATGCAGTTGCAAGTGCACTGCACTCTCTGTGGCACTGGGCTCAGGGCAGGGTACAAATATGTAGTATAGCACCCACTAAAATAATCACTGTAATTTGAATAATCGCTGTAGGATTATGCCCCTCAATATGCCAGGATTATGCCCCTTAATATGCCAGGATTATGCCCCTCAATATGCCAGTATTACGCCTCTCAATGTGCCAGGACTTAGCCACCCAATATGCCAGGATTATTATGCCACCCAATATGCCAGGATTATTATGCCACTCAATATGCCAGGTATTATGCCCCTCAATATCCCAGGATTTTTCCCCTCAATATGCCAGGATTATGCCCTCAATATGCCAGGACTTAGCCACCCAATATGCCAGAATTATTATGTCACTCAATATGCCAGGATTTTCCCACTCAATATGCCAGGATTTTCCCACACAATATGCCAGGATTATGCCCCTCAATATGCCAGGATTATGCCCCTCAATATGCCAGGATTATGCCTCTCAATGTGCCAGGACTTAGCCACCCAATATGGCAGGATTATTATGCCACTCAATATGCCAGGATTTTCCCACCCAATATGCTAGGATTATTATGCCACTCAATATGCCAGGATTTTACCACACAATATGCCAGGATTATGCCCCTCAATATGCCAGGATTATTATGCCTCTCAATATGCCAGGACTTAGCCTAAACTTTGTTTAAAAAAAAAGTTTAAACAAACTTTATTGAATCCGCATCGGCTGGAGGGGAGCGCACAATGCTTCCCTCACAGCCACGGACCTGCACCGGGAGACAGAGCAGCAGCGAGGAGGTAAGTAAGGGGGAGGATTTTTTTTTCACGGTTCTGGCGCCCCCTGCTAAGTTGCGCCCTAGGCAGCTGCCTAGGTCGCTTTACAGGTTGCACCGGCCCTGCCGAATCCCGAACTCCAACATGAACATACAGTGGAATGTTCGTGTTCGGGTCCAGGGTCCAAAAACCGTAATGTTCGGTACAAACCCGAACAGTGCGGTTCGGGTTCGCTCAACACTATAAATGATCACAGGAGATGGCACTCCTTGCATCCATTATACCTGAGAATGAGGCTCCTGTGGCATAGATGACACACAGGGCCCAACTACATGTTACAGGAAGAGGACCTGAAAAGCAGCCTGGATACTTTGTTAATGAACCAGAGCATAGAGGGCTATGCATGTTAGTCGGCATGTTATTTGACTATTCTACCAGCTGTTCCATTATATTTTCCTCCTCGCTGGATACTGACTTCCATCCTGCATTCTCTGTAGCATCTGAAATTCTTGACTGTCCTGGGTGCCACACCAGTCTTTGGTCATAAACATCTGAGGCTCAATCACAGGGCGGATAGTGGTCAAAGTGTATACCACCTGGGCTGTGTCTCTGAGTTCCAAGGCTCTCAGAGCACAGGTTCTTGCATCGCTGATCTTTCCAGTGTTACAGAAATGTCTTATTCAGAAGGCTTTTGAGCAATGCTTCTATAGAGCACCCTTCAGAAAGTGATTCCTACTTATTCTGGTAGTCAAATAGAGACTTCCAGACTTAATGGAACTGTAAGATGTTGTGTTCATCTACCCCCAGGCTATTAGCTGTGTATTGTGCAATTGATTGCTGCTGTAAAGTCTAGGCCTGGACATATTTTGAATGGTGCACAATTTGTAGCCTTAATCCTCAATAAGAGACAAATTAAGGGTTTAGTACCTCTTTAGCTACAAGGTTTACAGTCCTTGACTGTTCTTAGTCCTTGATGCATGTTTGCTTTTATTTGTATAAATACGTTTGATAACATTCCAAAAGAAGAAACACTGCAATCAAATTGTATTATAGAATTGTATATTATTATTGTATATTAATTTCACTTTCTTTCTTCCTTTACTTTATTTCATATTTACTAACACATGCCACACAGAAAGAGACAGTATATCTTAATGTCTTTATGCCTTCTGCCTCACTGAAGTGAGCAATGTGTAGGATTTTATGCGATTGGAAATTCACTTTGTCAGATAGCTTTAAATATTCAATCAATTTTCAAGCTGTCATACAAGGATTTAATGCATTATCATATAGATGTAACTGGACTCATTATTTTGCTATCTGCTGATAATTGAGTTGGACTGCTCGGAAAAATACTGCTTTCTCTGTCCACATTGCTTCACTAATAACACACACAAATCTACCTATTGGTGCATGTAAATTAAAAGCACAGGAGTCAGAGGCAGAAATGTACAAAGTATTTGCTGAACCCATGACTTCAGATTGAGTTTTTTAAAGTAATGCAGTCATTGGGAATCATTTTCTGTCATCTAACCAGACTGAAAGCAAATATAAATATGGCGTAAACTATTTTCAAGGTTTAACTAAGCCGAAATCCAATTTTCCAGTTTTTTTCAAGGCTTCCTGCTCTGTTTAAGCTTGTGCTTGACACCTCACCAATAATTCCATCCAGTGGCAGAACTAGATCTTTAAGGGCCCTGGTGCAGAAACAATTTCTGGGCCTTGCCCTGGGCCAACATTTTCATCACATTCTATTTGTTTTATTCTTTATGAATAAACTTTTTTTAAATGTTATATTAGGAAAGACTCATGGGAGAGGGACACGCGACTGAGTAAACAGCTATAAAATGGTTAACTGTGGCTGTAATACAAGACTGATGTCTGACTGGCATCTGTCATGATATCCCATGCTGCACCCTCTATTGTTCTGTACCTGACTCCACCTGAGTGTGGTAAATGCACATAGGTTGTTTTTTTTTCTACTCATCATTTTAAATGATACATTTAATTTTCTTAGGTATCGTATCCGGTTTTAATGTATGGTAGTGTCATGCTTTAATCTTGTATAATTATTTTTCATTCAATACTTTACCAGCTCCTATCAAGAACAGTTGTGTTACCTTGAGTTTTCTCATAATGATTTTGCTTTCAATTTACTTGACTGTCTTAACTTCAATGTTTCCAAAATACTACTGCCAGTCTCATTATATTCACTTCATGTGATTTCCTGTTGTTCCATCTAATTTTCTTCCCATATCTACAAAGAAACATTTAATGTCTTGGGGCTCGATTCATTTTGTCTCTACTGACAACTAAAATCATAATAAAAAATGGCTAGAATCATAGAGGCAGTAGTACATGTAGGCCGCAGAAATACGCGTTAGCAGGTTAGGTTTTTCCAGTGATGACAGTTGCTATGCTACAAAAATAACATGTGAACAAATAAAATCTAAGCAAAATTACCAACAGTCTGCCAACATCCACTAAAACCTGTGGAAGCTGTACTGTTCCTTGTGATGCATTGCAGTACCAGGCATCATTGGTAGAGTGGATACCATTAGGCCCTCTTTAGGCTTCTGGTAAGTGAAACTCATATACGCATACATAACTTACATGCACTATGTGCACCTTAGGAGTATTTTAACTAAAAGGTGAGTTGTAGGTGAGATGAGGTGAGTTGAGGTGAGCTGAACATTTTAACTATATGTTGTGCAGGAACAAACCTGGTGAGTTTCCCCCACTAAGTAAACTCACCATAATTGCCTCTCACAATGCATAGCTAAATTGCCAATTTCATCTCACCTCAACTCATGATGGCAGTTTGGTTGTTGCATAAAGTATAGTATGAAGTAGTTGAAAAGTACTGTAGTGGCAGAGGTATGATGGTAAATTCATGTTCTGATCACTGCCTTCCTGGTCCTCAGACTTCATTGCACCATCTTTTAGCTATAAAGCAATGATAGGTACTCTAAACTGGGATTAGCATCTTTTTACCCTGCTGTCTTCCCAGTGGCGTAGCGTGGGTTGTCAGCACCCGGGGCAAGGCAAGTAATTTGCGCCCCCTAACCCGTGGATTTTAGGGAATTTAACCCCTTCAGCGCCACGGGAGTGGGACCCTGAGGGTGTGGGCACCCTCAGGGTACTAAAGTGTCAGGAAAACCGCTTTGTTTTCCTGACACTATAGTGATCCTTTAAGAGTTTAAGGGGTTATTTTGGCCTGGGGAAGCCAAATGGTTATACACCTATGCTTTAAACCAGGAGTAGACATCCTTTGCCACTCCAGATGTTGTGGACTACACCTCCCATGATGCTTTGCAAGCCTTAATGGAGATGTAGTCAAAAAACAAAGGGGGTGTCAAAGGTTACCTACCCCTGCACTAAACCAAAAATATATAATACAGTTCCTACCCCATAAATATAATATTTAATGCTATGATATTTAATGCTCTCATCCAACCCCCTTCCCTCCACAGTTCCTAATAAATATATTACAAATATAATTCCCTCACCCCTGTAGCCCCACCTATTTACATTTCCTTCTACATACACACATATATATAGATTATTCATTAGGCCACAAATGTAAAAAATATAATCATTGCCTCATCTCAAATTCCCAAGTCAGATCTTTCCCATCCCCCCCCTCTTCCCCTAATACACTGCTGACCCCCCTCCCCCTAATACACTGCTGACCCCTCCCTCCCCTAATACACAGTTGACCCCCATCCCCTAATACATTACTGCCCCCCTTCTTCCCTTCCCCAATACATTACTGCCCCCCTTCTTCCCTTCCCCAATACATTACTGCCCCCCTTCTTCCCTTCCCCAATACATTACTGCCCCCCTTCTTCCCTTCCCCAATACATTACTGCCCCCTTCTTCCCTTCCCCAATACATTACTGCCCCCCTTCTTCCCTTCCCCAATACATTACTGCCCCCCTTCTTCCCTTCCCCAATACATTACTGCCCCCCTTCTTCCCTTCCCCAATACATTACTGCCTCCCTTCTCCCCTTCCCCAATACATTACTGCCCCCCTCCCCCATACATTACTTCCCTCCCTCCCCCATACATTACTTCCCCCCCTCCCCCATACATTACTTCCCCCCCTCCCCATACATTACTGACCCTCCCCTCCCCCATACATTAAATGACCCCCCTCCCCTCCCCCATACATTAAATGACCCCCCTCCCCTCCCCCATACATTAAATGACCCCCCTCCCCCATACATTAAATGACCCCCCCTCCCCTCCCCCATACATTAAATGACCCCCCTCCCCTCCCCCATACATTAAATGAACCCCCCTCCCCCATACATTTAATAAACCCCCCTCCCCCATACATTTAATAAACCCCCCTCCCCTCCCCTCCCCCATACATTAATGACCCCCCTCCCCCATACATTAATGACCCCCCTCCCCATACATTAATGAACCCCCTCCCCATACATTAATGAACCCCCCTCCCCTCCCCTCCCCCATACATTAATGACCCCCCCTCCCCCTCTCCAATACATTAATGACCCCCCCCTCCCCCTCTCCAATACATTAATGACCCCCCCTCCCCCTCTCCAATACATTAATGACCCCCTCCTCAATACATAATACAATAGGTCCCCCAAGCCCCTTTACTCTTACCTTTACAAATTCCACTTCCAACAGCTCAGGGAAGAAAGGCCGCGATGCAGTTTCAGAAGAGCCTCCGCCGCGCAGCCGCCGGATGTGACGTCACGCCGTCATTTGCCGCTCACATCCGGCGGCTGACAGGAAGTATCGCGCGGTTGTGGCTGCGGCCGCATAGGGCTAGTGCGCCCCCCCAGATATTGCGCCCGGTGCGGCCGGCCCCCCCTGCACCCCCCACGCTACGCCACTGTGTCTTCCATACCATAGCAGCAGCCGTCCCCATGTCATCTATTTGTTGCTGAGGAAGACCATTAAAACAGCACAGAGATGACAGAACAGGATATTCTGGTGCAAAATGAACACAGAGGGCATCCTAGCCGACCATCCTATTTGTTGCTGAGGAAGACCATTAAAACAGCACAGAGATGACAGAACAGGATATTCTGGTGCAAAATGAACACAGATGGCATCCTAGCCGACCATCCTATTTACATGGAGAAAACCTTCATAGCTCCATATTATGAGAACATATTGTGTCTGTGATATCTTCTAATTAGGACATCACTATGTGGCTTGATATGCAAATTACACATTTTACGCAGTTAATTTACATATCAAGCAATGGGTGAGGTATAGAAGACACAACAGAAACATTTAATATATTTTTTTTTATAATCTGTGCAATTTGGAATTCTGCTTACACAATCTGTAGATATTTTTTTATTCTCTACATTCACCTAATACTTAGGTGACGAAGTTCCTTAAAGTTTATAAAACCATTGTCAGTCTGCCACATGTAGAAATCATACTGGATTTCCTCAGCTCTTCAAAGAAGCTTGCAATCCATCTTCCTACCACCATAAGTCTTCATTTCCATAATTTTAATAGTGGAACACCTTCTTCCTGTCCTCGCCTATGGGACTTGGTCTTCATGAGAACCTTTTGTCTATTTCTAAAGTTGTAGGCATGTGAGCAGAGCCCACTCTACCTTTTGTATTTGTCTGTCTGTGTCTGTCAAACAGAGTTTGTAATACCTTGTAAGAATTGAATCAGGCGCTGTGTCTATGTTGATACTTTGTAGATAAAAGAAAATACAAATAAATAAAGAATCCAAACACTAGACTAGTTATTTGTCAAGAAATATTTGGTGACTTTGAGTTACTAGTTTATTCTTTTATTTCCTATCTATCTATCTATCTATCTATCTATCTATCTATCTATCTATCTATGTATCATCTATCTATATATCTGTCATCTATCTATCTATCTATCTATGTATATATCTATCTATCAATCATCTATCTATGTATCTATCTATCTATTATCTATCTATCTATCTATCTATTTATCTATTATCTATCTATGCATCTATCTGTCTATCTCTCTCTCTCTCTATCTATCTATCTATCATCTATCTATCTATCTATCTATCTATCTATCATCTATCTATCATCTATCTAACACATACGGAATAATAATTTCATCAGCACCACCTTAGAACAAACAATTCATTGTTTTCCACCACTGAAAAGTAAAACTGGTAAGAATTAAAGTGGGCAATAGACGTAATGTAAAAGCATATAACATTAAATACACTGAATTTTATATAAGTTGGCAGCTCAGTTTATGAAGCAGAACTTTGCATAGCACAATGCTAAACAAAAGCTGTTCTGGAATATTCATACGAAAATCTAAAATGTTAATGGTACATTCAAATAAAGTTCAGCATCTGCATGGTATTATTTTAGAACTAGTTAGAATAAATTGGTTAAAATAAAGCATGTACATTTGAATGTATCATTAAATATACATTTTTAAGTGAATGGAGACAAAGATGGTGATATAGCGCCTAGGGAAAAACACCAGGAGCAGTCTATTAAATGACAGAAAAATAATATATAAAACAACACAAAGGTGATAGTGTGCTATGTGTCATTCTGGGGTCTGTTCACAAAAGTCGGTGATTGGAAGTAAAAATTAGAGCTGATTACATCCTCCAACCTTGGACATATTTGACATATGAGCCTGCACTCTAATAGCACAAACTTGCAGGAAAAAAAGGTTATTTATTGTGACATACAAAAACAGAGGAGGACACACACAGAAGTAGAGAGGTACTCCTTAATTACTTCCATGATGTAAGGTGTACCTGTCTACTTCTGTTTTTTTTTTTCCTCCATTTTTGTACACCACAATAAAGAACCTTTTTACTGCAAGATCTTCAGGTTGATTTATTGTTTGTGCTACAGGAGTGCAGGCTCTTTTTTCATTTAAATGTTAGCCTTAACTTTATTAAAATGCTGTATCAGGATCTGAAATGCTTGCCAGCACAAGAGAGGCCTTATCTGTCATTGAGTGGAAGCAGTTTTGTTACTAGAAAATGGAACAAAATACCTTAAAAGATATGTAACAGACTATTCAATTGCTACAGGAAACACACAGATGAAGCTATTTCTGATTAAGGAGATGTACAAAGTGCTGAATCTAAAGATATACATAGTTTCTCATACAGGCATACTGAGTATAAACCATTGTGGAAAACAAATTTTGACAAAGCATAGTGTTTGCGAAGCATATGTTTAATGAAGTTGTCTGCTATGTGGAAGCTATATGAAAGAATTGCAAGCTTCTTTTAAGATATCTATGTTGAGGAGATCCAGATGTTATCTAGAATTGATTTCTACATGGGTAGCACTGATACTACTTAGACTATATTCTAAAATCTTTTTTGTATAAAATATATGACATAATCCTTTCCTTTATGTTTTTTATTATATAATTAATTAGTTGTTTTTAAGCATTTTAATTTATTTTTTGGAAAACAGTTTCCATTGCTGGCACATATTATCTACTAAGATTTTTAAAAATCCATTATTTAAACTAACGAAACACTCAGGTAGTTCATTCTTCGCAGAACCTGGATAATATGCATGTATCACAAGAACATTTTTTATTCTTGTAGTCTGCAGCAATTTCAAGTCACATAGAGGTCTCTGGAAGCAAACACCCTTTAGCTATCAGTTTAATCTTCCTTTGCTCTGCTGGCTCATATGATCATCTTCCTTTGTTTAATCCTTGACAATGGGGTATGGTAGCCATTCAAAGCATTCTTATGAGTCAGAATGCTTTGCAAGATGCTAAGCAATGAGTCGATAATAGAATTTAATTGGTCTTCCGGCTAAAAACAGATGCATTGTCATTTTAATTTTTTTGCATCCATATGTTGGTGCTTTCCACCTTATTTTGAAGGTGATCTGTTATATAGAAACAGTCACAAAAGATAAGTAATTAGAGGATACATCCTTGCTGCTCCTTGCCTGCTGGGTTCCTGGTCCCCAGCCTGACCATTCATCAGTAAATAGAAATATTATCATTGAGCAATAACCCAATTTGCTCCACTTAATCGTAGGTCCAACAGGACAAAACGCATCAGGCATTGCTACATTGGTGTGGGCTTCCATGGATGTGTTTTAAAGTACCGTATTTGCTCGAATATAAGACAAGGTTTTTTTCAGAGCAAATGCTCTGAAAAATCCTCCTCGTCTTACATTCGAGGTCGTCTTATAATCTGACCTCAAATTGAGGTCAGGCTATAAGACATGGATCCAGGTCCCCAGCAGAGCTGCAGGGGACCTGGATCCCCCTCTCTAACAGCAGGGGATGTATGTGCGATGAGCGCAGACTCCCCTGCTTCCGCCCGGCACGACCGCCGGGGTTTCTGTGAAGAAGCCGGGTACTTCCTCTTTCGTCACAGAAGTCCCGGCGAGCGTGCCGGTCTGCGCTCATCGCGCAGACCTCCTCTGCTGCCCCACTAGCCACCAGGGTGAATCGGGCAGCTGGGGGATGTCTGCACGATACTTTTTTCTAATAGGGTAGTCTTATAATCAGGCTTTTAGTTTTTTTCCTAAAGGAATGTACAAATTTGGGGGGGTCGTCTTATAATCAGGGTCGTCTTATAATCGAGCAAATACGGTATTCACTAATAAAAGCTACATTTTATTGGATCCTGTGCTGATCTGTTATAACCTAACTGTCTTTGATAAATGTCTATGAAGAAGGACAGATGTCTTCCAATTCTGTTTTGCAATAAATTGTCATGAGTGCTCCATAACAACACGAGTTTATCATTTATTAATGGTGTTTTGAAGGTACTTACTAGACTAAACACAAATATTACTGTTAGTACAAAAATTGGGGACAGTCAATGTGCAGTATCTCTATCCCAAACCAAGTAGGGGTCCTTTGTGGGTTTAGTACAGTGAGCACCTTATTTTGGTTTATGACTTATTTTCTCCCTTTCGATGGTGTCAATACTGGCAGTTATGATTAGAAGCATGATGCAGTGCGCTTTCACAGATGACAGGGAGCCAAGAAGTTTTGATAAATACGTGTTAAGATCTTTACTGAGGATAAATAGTTCATGTTATTGCCATTATCCTACATTTCTTCCTCCACTCGTGCGACTCCTTTCTCTGCTCTGAGTTCTCTCAGTTGGCCTTACTAATCACCTACACTCATAAATCTCTCTAATTAGGTGATGGGCACCAATTTAGTGATCATACATATTGCTCAAACCAGGCACTTAAGTGGGTAGGGCGCTGATTCTGAACGTAGCCTACTGCTCTAGGCTCCATTTTCATGTCAGACAGTGATGTCCAACCTTTTTAACATGGAGAAAGTTGCGATTGGGGCCAGGCATTTTTCATTTCATGAGGTAAAATAATACCTATGGACTTTTTAGTCAGGATAGGTGACGCACAAAACCACCGAGAGCCACCAACTCCTACTGCTGTCCTACATTGTAGTATACTATTTTTATAGTATAAATAGGTGTTGTCTCTGACACTGCTTCATAACAGAATAGTACCCTATGTCCCACAGGAGTGCATACTCAGTACTGTTATATGTATCACCTCTTTGCGACATTCACTTAAAAAAAAAAGAGTTACAGCATAGACTATCTGAATATAAAAAGTATACAGAAAGTATTCTTCATCCTTTGATTCAGTTTATTATTTGTTAAACAGTTTTAGAACAAGTTAATTAACACATCATTGATTCACATTTTACACCTGAGACTTAAGTAGGACTTTCTTCATCCCTAGTTTGCATCCAATCCCCCATCTCCCAATAACTTTGACGTACAAGCTTTGGGAGATAAGAGGAATTATTCAATAAATAATTATATAAGGAAGCAGCAATAGAGACAAATTTGGCATACCGGATTGTATCGACTCTGTGTAGTCTAAATATTGCAAGCTGTTTTTCATTTACTTAGTGACCTTTAATTTAACTAATTGAACATTTCATTTAACATACTCCTACATGTTTTCACCACTAACTCAATTAAATATAAATCAGTGCTTTGTACATCATGCCACAGAAAGATTACAACTAGAAAACCTATAATTTTATTAAGTGATAAGTGGTTAACTTCTTGTAAAGTAGTATGATATTATTATTGACTATTGCTCATCAGAAATATTAATATATAACATGTACCATTATTCCCACACTGAACACAATTGCATATATTTGCTGTATAAACTGTAAGATATGATTCAGTCTTTCATAATTATGTAGTCTAACCAGTAATTGTTTATTAACTAAATAATGTGCAAATGAAGAATTATGAACCGAAGGAAAATAATCTCTTTGGGCATGTGTTATGCACTGTGAACCATTGATAAAGGGATGGCTCATTAGTGCTGTAAAGATCTCATAATATGCTTAATATAAAATTGTTGAGTACCAATTCACTTTCATTTAGTCTACGCAATAAATTCTGAATCCATTACTACCTCAAATTTAACCTTCTTATAATCTTATGCTACAAGTGAGAGAACTGGACTAAGACAGTTCAGCTCTATGAAACCAAAGGTAGAGGTGAGTCTTGATTAAAGGCTTATATTGTCAGGAAAACTGTATTTTTCACTAGTTGTGCGTTGCAAGTGTTTTTCCAAAGATATGATATCCTGTTGAACCGACTTCATTGAAGGTGATCTGTTATACAGGAACAGTCACAAAGGGGGAAATAGTAATTAGAGGATACCTCCTTGCTGCTCCTTGGCTGCTGGGTTCTGGGTCCCCAGTCCGACTGTTCATCAGTAAATAGAAATATTAACAATGAGTAATAGCCCAATTTGTCCCACTTAATCATAGGTCCAACAGGACGGAACACGGAAGGCATTGCTACATTGGTGTAGGCTTCCATGGATGTGTTTTAAAGTATTCACTAATAAAAGCTAGTTTTACTGGATCCTGTGCTGATCACTGTGATCTGTTATAACCTAATTGTCATTGACATATGTCAATGAAGAATGACAGATGTCTGCCAATTCTGTTTTGCATATATTGTCATGAGTGTTCCATAACAGCACAAGTTTATCATTTATTAATGGTGTTTTGAAGGTACTTACTAAACTAAACGCAAATATTACTATTAGTACAAAAAATGGGGGCAGTTGATGCACAGTACCTCTATCCCAAACCAAGTAGGGGTCCTTTGTGGGTGAAGTACAGTGAACAGGTCCCAGGTATTTTGAAATGTTGGATGGTCTCTGATATCATTTGTGCTTTTGTTATAAATTGTTATAGTAAATATCTATATGACATAAACATAAAATTAGATAGGATGTTAGCAATAGTCAGGTCTATGTACGAATCTGTTAATGCAAGCGTACTTGCCATCCAAATATTGCATAATGATACCATTAACCTATATTTGAAAATAAGTGGGTTGATTTTCTTTTGGTACCCTTTCCTGCCCAAATCCTGACAGGTAGGGCAAATACTGTGCTTACAGCGCACTTTGAAAAATTCGAATAGTTTTGGGTGGTAAATAGTACATTTGCGTCTTGCGGTGCACTTCATATCTGAGAGTCAAATAGAACAGTCCAATACTGTGCTTACAGTGCACTTTGAAAAATTCTAATTGTTGTGCTAAATAGTACATTTACGGCCTGCACTTCATATCTGAGAGTCAAATAGAACCGTCAAATACTGTGCTTACAGCACACTTTGAAAAATTCTAATTGTTTTGGGTGCTAAATAGCACATTTGCGTCTTGCGGTGCACTTCATATCTGAGAGTAAAATAGAACAGTCCAATACTGTGCTTACAGTGAACTTTGAAAAATTATAATTGTTGTGCTAAATAGTACATTTACGTCTTCCTCCTGCTCTTCCTCCAGCGCCGCTTCCACCTACACCGCCACAGTCACCGCCTCCTCAACCTATGGGTCACTTAGTATAAATTGAAAGAGAATACCCTGCACTCCAACCCTCTCTCAAATGAATAATTCTGTTGATCCTCCTGGCAGCCATGCTTTAGATTTAGATTTATGTTCTTCCAAAGCTAAAATCAAAGTTTCCATCTAGTGATATTTTATAGCTCAGCTGTATTTGTAATTTGTATGTATTTTATGTTATTTTAAGTTATTTCCCTATCCACATTTGCTTGCAGGGCACTTGTCCTACTCTTACCCACATTTTACTTCATTTTGCATTTTAGTGGCCAAAAGTTTGTGTCCCCATTGACTACAATGGGGTTCGGGGTCAAGTTCGAGCACGGACCCGGACATTTTTTCAAAGTTCGGTCGAACCTGCCGAACCCAAACATCCAGGTGTCCGCTCAACTCTACTGACAGGACACCACAGACAAATTATGTTTCCTATTGAACTTCTACCTGAAAAGACACTGGTCTAGTCAAGTTGGAAAATTAACCCAATTCAGTCATAAAAAGGACAACTGTCAGCAAGAAAATAAGTAATGTTTAACTGAAAGATTGCAAGGCATTGTAGGCCATTGTAAATAAAAATGCTTTAAGGAAAGAAAATAAATTGGGTACCATATTGAACCCTCTTTGCTCCATCATGAGTCAGATTGTAATGCATTTGACCTATCTGACTCAGGATTCTAAACGTGTCAGGCCCATGATAGAGCTATACAAGCAAATAGGTCTCAGTAAGCTGCTTTATTTGTATTTTCTCAGTAAATCACTTGTATTTAAAATGCCTACACTTAATGCACTATGTCAATTACACATAACTTAATTTTTTTTTTATATAAAATTGGCTTTGTCCAATTTACCTTTTTAGCAGCGAAGAGAAACGCTTCTGAAAATTCCAGCGGTTGCCTCTTCAACGGCTCAACAAGCTCTTTAAAAGGCTTATAAAAAACAAGTTATATTGATTCATTTTAATCACATTAGGCTGAGGAATCAGCTGGATTTCTATAGCATCGTTCCAGCTGCTCTTGTCAAATGCTTCTTTCTGCATGCATGTTCAAAAAGTCTTGATATTTAAAAAACAAACCACATTAAATACATTTAAAATAAAACAAAATTTTTGTATGTATAGGCTCATGAATTAAATGTCAGATATTTATTTACCTAGCAGGCAATTATTTACTATGAGACGTGAAATGCAAATGAAAGGCACTTAAAAAGTTATAATATTTTACTCTAATGAATGTGAGTGATTTATTTGCTTGAAACCCACAATTTTGCATAGTGTTTGCTGGTATTCCACAATTTAGCTTAGTGTTAGGTCTTCCAACCAAAGTGAGGCAACACAATCCAAGACAGGAAGTAAGCAGATCCAAGGTTGTGTCTAGGGTCACTGATCCTTGGTAGTAGGAATATTTTAGTTTTTACAATAATCACAGTACCATAGGCCATGGGTCACACTGCCGCTAAATCATTTGGCACCATTAACTCACATCAGTGGGTCACATTAACTCACATCATTTGCCACAATGCCCCATGTCACTTGGCACAGTGTCCCTTTACCCACAGAATTTGTCACAGTGTCCCTTTGCCCCACAGAACATGCCACTGTGTCACTTTGCCCCTGAGAACATGGCGCCATGCAGAATATTTTTTATTAAGATTTCTCTGTTTAATTGTGTAAATTTTGTCACAAACGTATTAATTTATTTTATAACAAATGTGTATAAAATAAACAGTAAAAAAAGAATACTAATGTAAAATATATATAAGTAAATAATGCCCAAAAGCCCTCAAACCCCAACATAATAAAATGCCCCCCTGGGGTCTGGAGGCTGACAAAATGCCTCATGATCCCTCATAGACATGTGCAAAACTAAAATTTTCGTTTCGTTTTCGTCCAATTGGACGAAAATTTTATTTATTTCGTCTAAAACGAATTTCGTTCATTAGTGCATTCGTTTCAGACGAAATTCGTTCATTATTTTCGTTTCGTTTTGTTTTATTCGTTCGTTTTATAGAATACAATGTAATACTGTTGGCTTTCTATAAACCGAAAAGGAGCCCCATTCATCAGAAATTCTTATGAATGGGGCTCTCGTTCGGTTCATAGAAAGGCAATAGTATTACTTGTATTCTATAAGCCGAAAGTCTATAAACCGAACGACTTTCGGTTTATAGACTTTCGGCTTATGGAATACATGTAATCCTATTGCTATTCTATAAACCGAACGACTTTCAGTTTATAGAATAGCCATAGGTTTACATGTATTACATAAGCCGAAAGTCTATAAACCGAAAGTCGTTCGGTTTATAGGCTGTCGGCATTTAACTAATAAGAGACAGAGTCTCCATTAATAAAATTATGAATGGAGACTTTGTCTCCGTGTAGTAAAATGCCGACAGCCTATAAACCGAACGTTCGGTTTATAGGCTGTCGGCTTATGGAATACATGTATTCCTATTGCTATTCTATAAACCGAACGACTTTCGGTTTATAGAATAGCCATAGGATTACATGTATTACATAAGCCGAAAGTCTATAAACCGAAAGTCGTTCGGTTTAAAGGCTGTCGGCATTTAACTATACAGAGACAGAGTCTCCATTCATAAAATTATGAATGGAGACTTTGTCTCCGTGTAGTAAAATGCCGAAAGCCTATAAACCGAACGATCGGTTTATAGACTTTCGGCTTATGTAATACATGTAATCTTATGGCTATTCTATAAACCGAACGTTCGGTTTATAGAATAGCAATAGGAATACATGTATTCCATAAGCCGACAGCCTATAAACCGAACCAAATGCCGGCTTTTAACTATACGGAGACAAAGTCTCCATTCATAATTTTATGAATGGAGACTCTGTCTCCGTATAGTTAAATGCTATTGTATTCTATAAACCGACTCTATTTCGGCTTATAGAATGCAATAGTACTATGAATGGACGAATGAACGAATGATTTTCGTTTATTAACCATTCGTTCATTCGGCTTTAGTTAGCTTAGCATTTTCGTTTTTCGGGCGAATGGACGAAAATGCAATTTTCGGACGAAAATGCATTCGTCCGAAAATGAATGCACATGTCTAGTATATATTCACATTGTAAATTTCCTTTTATGTGACAATGCTGCCTCTCTCTTTCCCTTGCCCCCAGATTTGTTGCTCTCCCCCCCCCTTAGTGTTGTCTCTCTCTCACCCTCCCTTTGGCTCCCCCCTCGCTCCCCTTGTGTCTGTCTCTTCCCCCCTTCCCTCCCCCTGTTTCTCTCTGCCCCCCTCCCCTTGTTTCTGTCTCTTCCCCCCTTCCCTCCCCTTGTTTCTCTCTGCCCCCCCCCCCTGTTATTCTGTCCCCCCCTCACCTGTTTCTTGCTCCCTGGTGGCTAGTGGGGGCAGCCGGGGGATGTATGCACTATAAATAATAGACAGAAGTGTCGGGCAGCATGGAGGTTGTCTGCACGATTCGTGCAGACATCCCCCAGCTGCCCGATTCTCACTGGTGGCTAGCGAGGCAGCGGAGGATGTCTGCGCGATGAGCGAGACCTCCCCTGCTGCCGCCCGGAACGACCGCCAGGACTTTTATGAGGAAGCCGGAAGTACCCAGCTTCATCATAGAAGTCCCGGCGGTCATGCCGGGCGGCAGCAGGGGAGATCTGCGCTCATCGCGCAGACATCCCCTGCTGTTAGAGAGGGGTATCCAGGTCCCCTGCAGCTCTGCTGGGGACCTGGATCCCAGTCTTATAGTCTGACCTCAATTTGAGGTCAGATTATAAGACGACCTCGATTATAAAAGGGGTATTAACACTTCCCTTGCTGATCACAGTTTCTTTTTACTGTGATCCGTTTCCTTCCAAGTTTATGAACCTCATTTAGTTTTTTCAAAATAAATTTTATTTTGTAAATTTTTACTATATTACTTATATTCTTTTCATGTATTAATGTAATTACAGTTAACTCCTACAAGCCTGTGCTGTGATTATGACCAGAGCAAACGTTAACCCATTCGTAACGTTGGGACGTTCTATGCCGTCCTGATTTTAAGTCCCTTAAAGTCGTTAGGATGGCATAGTACGTCCTGTGTTAAACAGCTCATATCGCGGCTCGGATCATGCTGCAGGCACTTGCAGCGGGATCCCACCTGTCAGATGAGGCCATTTTAAATGGCCTCAGTCTGACAGGGGAAATTTAGCTGGTGCTCAAAACGAGCACCAGCTACATTTATCTAAATCGTGCGTGACGTCCGAAGAGCTTGCAATTTTTGGGCAGGGACCCACAGGGTCTATTAAGACCCTGATTGGGTCTCTGCCATAGTGTTCCTGGTTTAACGATCACCTTGTGATCAGTGGCCAGGAACAAATCGTGACGTTTTGGTGCTTACGTCATTTGGGACGCAAGCACCATGCGTCACAAAGGGGTTAAAACTCTCCACTTTTTTCAATTTATTTTTTAATACTAAATTCAAATCATTTCATGCTATTGGCAATTCTATAAACCGAAATAGAGTCGGTTTATGGAATACCAATAGCAAAATAGCCATTACAAAATGCCTCGCTAGCCACCAGGGAGAATCGGGCAGCTGGGGGATGTCTGCACGAATCGTGCAGACAACCTCCATGCTGCCCGACACTTCCGTCTATTATGTATAGTGCATACATCCCCCGGCTGCCCCCACTAGCCACCAGGGAGCAAGAAACAGGTGAGGGGGGGACAGAATAACAAGGGGGGGGGGGGGCAGAGAGAAACAAGGGGAGGGAAGGGGGGAAGAGACAGACACAAGGGGAGCGAGGGGGGAGCCAAAGGGAGGGTGAGAGAGAGACAACACTAAGGGGGGGAGAGCAACAAATCTGGGGGCAAGGGAAAGAGAGAGGCAGCATTGTCACATAAAAGGAAATAAAAACAAGATTTTTTTTATATCATAATTTTTTATTAAAAAAGCAATTTACATGTGAATATATACTAGACATGTGCATTCGTTTTCGGACGAATGCATTTTCGTCCGAAAATAGCATTTTCGTCCATTCGCCCTAAAAACGAAGAACGAAAATGCTAAGCTAACGAAAGCCGAATGAACGAATGGTTAATAAACGAAAATCATTTGTTCATTCGTCCATTCGTAGTACTATTGCATTCTATAAGCCGAAATAGAGTCGGTTTATAGAATACAATAGCATTTAACTATACGGAGACAAAGTCTCCATTTATAATTTTATGAATGGAGACTTTGTCTCCGTATAGTTAAATGCCCACAGCCTATAAACCGAACGTTCGGTTTATAGGCTGTGGGCATTTAACTATACGGAGACAGAGTCTCCATTCATATGAATGGAGACTTTGTCTCCGTATAGTTAAAAGCCGACAGCCTATAAACCGAACGACTTTCGGTTTATAGGCTGTCGGCTTATGGAATACATGTATTCCTATTGCTATTCTATAAACCGAACTTTCGGTTTATAGAATAGCCATAGGATTACATGTATTACATAAGCCGAAAGTCTATAAACCGATCGTTCGGTTTATAGGCTTTCGGCATTTTACTACACGGAGACAAAGTCTCCATTCATAATTTTATGAATGGAGACTCTGTCTCTGTATAGTTAAATGCCGACAGCCTATAAACCGAACGACTTTCGGTTTATAGACTTTCGGCTTATGTAATACATGTAATCCTATGGCTATTCTATAAACCGAAAGTCGTTCGGTTTATAGAATAGCAATAGCATTACATGTATTCTATAAACCGAACGTCGTTCGTTTTAAAGACTTTCGGCTTATAGAATACATGCTGCTATTGGCTTTCTATAAACCGAAAGAGTCCCCATTCATACGAATAGGTCAATTGACCTATTCGTATGAATGGGAACTCAATTTCGGTTTATAGGAAGCTAATAGCATTACATGCATTCCATAAACCGAAAGTCATTCATGTCGGTTTATGGAATGTAGTACAATGCTATTGGTATTGTATAAACCGACTCTATTTCGGTTTAAAATGCCAATAGCACGAATGGACGAATGGACGAATGAACGAATGATTTTCGTTTATTAACCATTCGTTCATTCGGATTTTGTTAGTTAAAATTTTCGTTATTCGTTTTTTCGGACGAATGGACGAAAATGCTATTTTCGTCCGAAAATGCATTCGTCCGAAAACGAATGCACATGTCTAATCCCTCATACAAAATAAATACCCCCAGTGGGGTCTGTGAACTGGCCAAATTACCTACTACTCCTCCAGCTCTGAGAACTTCCCACTAGCCCTCAGACCAAATCAAAATTGTTAAAATAAAACCCCTCTACCTTGCCCAAAAAATAAAAAAAATCCACCTATTACTGAAAAAAAAATTCTTGCCGGCAAAAAACAAACAAAAACTGCATGGCCCCTTTCAAAGCATCCATTCTCAGTGGAGGGTGGGTGCTGAATGAAATTCCTGCTAGTAGAGCCAATCAGAATCCTCCCTATCTCAGCTCTACCATTGCCTGGGTTTTACTTCAATTAAAGAATTAAAAAAAACAACCACAACCACTTAGGGCCACTTTAAACACCATACCCCTCAACATTCCTGTTTGCTCCCCTTCGACCAAATCTGTTATCTCTGCTCCCTTACCCCTATCTGTTATCTGTGCTCCCCCTTCCTCTAATATTTATTAACTCTCCTTCCCCATTCTATTTTTACGTAAAGTTGCATGCTTCACTGGGGAGCAGCGGGCAGTTTCAGCTCTGTGTGTTAAACAGACGCAAAGCTTAGTCAGGGCTGCTTGTACTCAAAAGCACATAGTGATGATGCAGAGCATCATATTTCTGATGCCCTGAATAAACACTATGCATGGGGAGCACAAGTAGCACTGACTATGTTCTGCATGTTTTTAACACACAGAGCTGATACTGCCCACTGCTCCCCAGTGACGCACGCATTGCTGCTCCACAGGGTGGGGTCAGACCTTCCATCTGGCACACAGTGTGTTCCGCCCCCAGCTCCCAATGTATCCACCACTGTGGCCAACCAGAGCGCTGGAGAAGGGAGGTCTTCTAATCTCCCCAGCCACCGCCTCTGCTGGCAAACTTTTGGTGGGTGCCTCTTCTGCCAACCACCAAAGGCTGGCCCTGCTACTGTGCATACACTTTAAGTGTAGCATTGCCAACCAAAATACCGGCTACACCATGCCCTCCATAAACTTTATATTGCTCAAGCTGTGAACTATATCTTCTATGATGCTCAGCCAGTATCATGGAATACTTTTGGCAGGCTGAGCATCATGAGAACTTAAATTAAAGTGGGTGTTAACTACAAGTCCCATGGTGGCCAAAAAAAATAATTTTTGGCTTTTCCGTATGCAGGATGAGACACTGAAACACTGCATACCGGAAAAGCCAAAAATTATTTTTCGAGGGGCACAAAACCTAAAGAATAAACTAACTAAAAGTTTTTTTTCTAAACAAAAAAAGAAAGCTGCAGACCATTTTTTAACCCAAAAAGCTGGCTTCTATGGATGCAAAAACTGCGAACCATGCAAGATATCTGCTAGCCAAAAATACCCATTTACAAAATATACATCCTATGCAAATAAACGTGAGTTCACAGTTAAGCAATTTCTAACATGCTCATCCACCAATGTGATCTATCTTATTGAATGCCATTGTGGCATACAATACATTGGACGAACATCTAGAACTTTAAAAAAATGAGTGGGAGAACATGTGAGAAGTATTAAAAAAGGTATCACCCAACACTCTCTTTCAAAACATTTTCTGGAAAAACATAATAAAGACCCTAGGGGTATTAAATTCTGGGCCATAGACAAGGTACCAAGACACTGGAGAGGTGGAGATAACATTAAAGAAATGGGAAAGGTAGAAATGAAATGGGTTTTCGATATAGATACCCTTCAACCAAAAGGTCATAATGCTGATTTTGACCTATTCAACTTTTTATAAAAGGATCCTGTTTACTTAAAAAGCCTTTTCTTTAATAATTTTAATAATAATTTTTTATAATATTTCTTATATTTTAGACATATTTTTCTACCTTCCCCATCCACCAATATAGCAGATATATATATGGTTTTCTTCTTGAATAAAATATAAGATGTTTTTTTTTTATTATATGTTTAAGCATATGTGGATGCACAATATCATATATGTTCTCTTAGAAATAATATTCCATTTTTTAAAATATATATTTTTTTATTATCCAGTATTTTATATATATACATAATAAACTTTTGCTATTTTAATTTCTTTTATATATACATATTTTTATATATACATATTTTTCATTATTTATTTTATATTTGCTTTCTCCCTCCCATATATCCCAGATCCTGGGAAACATATATGAATGTGCATATAAACGTTTTTGATGTGAGGGGCTGCTGTTAAGAGCCACCACTCTGAGTGTCCGTTTGCTAAAACTTTGCCTTCTATTCTCCGTGAGGCGATCACATGACGAAAACGCCAAATCTCCCGAGACGCCATTCAAATCCCATTGTGCGACGAAGTCGCGATGACGTCACCGCTAGAAGAACCCGGAAGTGCGCGCTTGTTAGAGACGCGTGAAGTATGAACATTTAAAAGGGACTCATGCAGTATGGTAGGCACACGCCAAGAGGAAGCCTAATTAGAGGCAAAACGCGTAGCGTGCCTACCGATACTGCTATCATTCTACTATCCACAACGTTTTATTGCTCTGCTGGAGAGGCCTGTTGCTGAAAACTTTTTATGTAAGCTACTACTTGTTATTTATTAAATATGTATATTTCCTGCCAATAATCTCCTGTACTTCATTCTGTTACACACATGGGAATCCTATGTGGAAGAAAGAAGACTCAGACCAGATATTGATGGGCTATTGATGCGCTATTCTCACCTACAGTGTTTGTGAGTGCAATCATCTAGAATATATTATTTGCCAATACAATACTGTATCACACTATGGTCTTTGTTTTTTCTCTGTATTTTTCTATGTACATTGCAAAATACTGAAGAATACTCCCTAACCACCAGACCTACAAACTTCAGGCAATTACTATATTTCCTTTTATACTGTTTACTGTGTGGGGTTTACTTAGCGCACCAATCACTCCTATGATTTTAAAAATTTTTTTATTTTTTCATGTGTGCTTGCAGAGTAACACATAGATTGGTGCTGCTTTGTTACAGTTTAAAGCGCCAGGATCTATATCTGTTATATCTACACCTATTAAAATTTGTACACACTTCATCGTCTCCTCTACATATTTGATAACATCATCTCCACTGTGGAAAGCGGAAAGGAGCATCAAAGACAGAAGGGGTCATAGGACTTATAGTCGATTTGCCTCTCACACTCAGAGCCGGTTATATTTGGCTCTAGAAAGTGTGAGTACGTTTCCTTTGGGGGACTTATCCATCTATTTTGCCTATACAGGTCTTCACATTGTATGTTTATTTCTTTTTGTTTTATATGTCTCTATGGAGAGTGTTTTTTGGATATTATTTGGAAGAATTATTTAGATAAGTATTATATTGCGCAACACCTTTTATTATTACATTTTTCACCATTGTATGCTGCACTCTGTTTTTCATTTATTTTTTGTTGTTTTCATTTTTCACTTAAAGCGCCAGTCACTTTATATACTTTGAACCGCCTAAGAATGTGAGCTTATTTACTCCACTTCTATCAAATCTATCATGGGCTCCAGCCCCGGATCTTTTGGAGACCTAGCAACACCCCTGCTACAGACTATGGGCCCTAGCTCTTCTTGTTATGCTATTATGTTGGTATGATGTGTTACTTCTTTGTTGTGGTGAGAACTATGCTATCTCATGATGTTGCCTGCTTTTCTTCCTGCAGGATGTAAATAAAACATCCTGAGTTAATTGACTTATGTTAACTTTGTGTAGTTAACTCCCCCCTATATATAAGTTGGTCTGTTTTGAAATAAAGTGAGAAGTCTTTCACAAGAGTTTGCTGTGTGTCCATTCCTGCAACAGAGTCTTCGGATCTGTCAGCATTGAGGTTACTACTTGGCATCCTTTGTAAAAGCTGCACTTGGAGGCAGAGGGGCTGATACCTGCCTCCCTCTCCAGTAGGTAGAGGACTTTGTGATTGCCCCTTCAGCCTCACTTTGCCGAGTCCCACTACTGAGACCAGCATCCTGGGGGAGATATAGTCACTGACTTGACCCCGGTCTCACCAACATTCCCCTTCAGGACGATACAACTAGGGGAGAGGCTGCTCCAGGGTTCCATATGGTCACAGGGTGACCATATAATCCCTTCTCTTAGGTTGCTTTAAAAAAGGTACATTGTACAACCTGATAATGATGAAGCCCTGCAGCAAGCATGAATAATAAACACCTCTCATAAATGATGTCACCTTCCTTTTTTTTTAATACAGCAAACCATATATGTACAACAATAACATGTACAGAAGAGCACAGAATGCTCCTTCCGATATTGCTGCCAATTCAGAGTCATATATCTCAAACACCCACTAGAAATCCTCCTTGATATTGTAAATAGTTCTGATTAAAAATGTTCATTATGATTGCCTATTTCAATTTAGTGAAAGGATGTTAAGTGGAGAAATGTATTATGTAACTAAACTCCATCATTGCTTTTGGTTGATGTGGAAACAAAACCATTTTTTTCTCTCTAATACCTGGTTTTCAATATATTAACTTGTATTATACATGTAATTTTATTAAATGTAAAAAGAAGATTTTGGCAAAAAGCAGCCAATTAACATTAATCATAAAACACTTTGGTATTTTAATACAGGACAAAATTTAGCAGTACTTTTAGACTTACTTCAGAAAAGTAAGAAAATTCTATCAGCGCCACAAACCCACCTTCATGTAACTAAACTCCTTCATTGGTTTTGGTTGTTGTGGAAACAAAACCATTTCTTCTCTCTATTAGCTGGTTTTCGGTATATTAAATTGTTTAACTCATTCTGCTGCATTGTACTACAATGTAATTGACCTACCTACCATTGTTACATATTAAAAGAGCTAAACTGGCTACTGCTGGAATGCACCCTTCACCTTTCCATTCTTGTGTTTAATAGCTTTTCCCACCCTACCTGAGTAGAATGCTGTCCTCAACTGCTCCCACCTCCTATAACCTCCGATCCTGTACCAGCACTTTATTTACTATTCCACAATACAAAAAGGAAGTGGCTCGATCCTCATTTTTCTATAGAGTACCGCAATGGTGGAATAACTTCCGAGATACAAGTCTTCCTCTAGTCTAAAATCCCTTAAGAATTATCTGTCAATAAACCTCAATTAAGAATGAACCTGTAATCATGATTTATTATATTTCACTTGTTTTCCCATCAGTTTGTGCTCTATGTTAAATTTGTATTTTTAATAATACTTTGTAGTTTAATATTATTTTGTAACAATACAGTGTTCGTGAACCCAGGGCATACTTAAAAATGAGAGAAATCTCAATGTATCCTTCCTAATAATACAATTTATAAAGAAATACCTAAAATATAAATCACATTTTAGAAACTGGAGAAAGTATTTCACACATAACATAACAAAATTAGATCTTTGAGTTAGGACTGATCGATAACAGGAGGTTTGAAGTAAGTTACTTTTCTTTTCCACTATCCAACTTTATTATTTTCAAGGGGCAGAGTACAAAACTAAGCACAAAATTATAATTACTAGTTAGTAAATGTTATGTCAGTAGAGGAAGTCCTAGAACTCACATTAGACTATGACCAGCAAGACCCAAATTAGATATCCCTATGTATTTTTCACGACTGTCAAAAGTGTTATTATGGTCTCAATCCTAAATCCCTGGCATGACTAGGGTCCTGTAGGACCTACTCTGACACCTCTATATATCTTATGTATGCAATCGGTCACCTGCCAAACTGTATAATTTTATTAGCTTGAAGCCGAATCAACAAAATTATTACTTGGGAATAGAAACTGATAGTAAGAATTGTGAGATGGAAATGCATCAGTTAATGTCAACTTGATGTCATTTTCTTCTTCACTAATGGATTTTTCCGTGCGTGTCAGATAATCCTTGTCATAAAAATCTGATTGTTACTGAAATGAAACACTGTCACTATGAAATAACTTATTTTCCATATACTGGATTCTATTTCGTTTTGGTCAGATTTGAGCTTAATGAGAGGAACCAGTTGACACCCAACACAAATGTATTTATTTTAGGTGGGATCTGGTGATAGGGACCCCAACTCTCAAGCAATTTCGGACCAGATTATCTATTAACGTCTTCCTAAAAAAAAAAATGAATGTGTTGGTACATATAACATCCCCATGTATGGGTTGTAGAAAGGTTTGGAGGATGTACCACTACCTTACATGTCCTTCAGGAATCCTGTGAATTCCTACTGCTTTTTGTAAACTCACATACAGTGTATCTAGTTGTGTGTGAGTGTGGGACAGGAAAACTTAGAACTGAAGGCCCCTCCCAATTCCTTAGGTACGATTTTTTTACACTGTATCAAAGCTGTGTTCAAATGGCCAAGGGACTGCACCAGCAGTTGGAAATACCTAGGTGGTGGACTATATGTCATATATATTTAGCAAGTAATGCTCTGTGCTACCTATGACCAATAACATAAACATAAAAAAGAAGGAGTACTTCAGGGGCTTTGTTAATAGTAATAGGTCTAGCCTGAATTGAGATATCTGCCAGTAGAAAACAAATGATTGACTGTGAACTTCCCTGCAAACATTGCCAGTGATAGGTGAGAACTTTCCCATGTAGTACTAGTCCTTAAAAAGAATGGTACCATATCATATTGTATCAACAACTATCAGCTCAGTGAACGGTTGATAACATATACCTACCCAATGCCATTGGTAGATGATTTGCTGAACCTTCTGCCCTAGTTTAGATATTAGATGCGAGCACAGATTCCCATGGCACTATGCACAAAAACCAATCCAACTTTTATAACCATTAGGGTCTGTGCCAGTTTGGAAAATGCCATTCTGCCTGCAACAATTTAACAGCGGATGTATAATCTTTAGGATGCATTACATTATTATGCCTGCGCTTACCTGCGTTATTTAACTATATACCGCCACAGCTGGGATGAACAACTTTTTTACCTTTAAAGGTGATAGACTAAATCCAGGCTGCCCGGATGACTATCCAGCCAGATAAATGCCAGACAGAATTGACTGAAGTGCAGTATCTAGGTTTAATAACTAAAAAGTAACTTTAAAAAAATGTAATAAGAAATAAAAATATACACCCAAGATTTTTCCTTTCCAACATTCCATGGTTCATTCACTATAAAGTGGTTAGTCCACATAACAGTTAAGTCAGGGGAGAATAAGACAAAACAAAACTCCAAACATTTCAAACTTGTTTCTATATATATAGCCAGCAACAAAACAACAGAACAGTAGTTAGTACATAATGGAGTTTCCAAAATCAACTTACTGCAAATCAAACTTCCTTATCCAACACCAGTTGCTGTTGACTATATGACTCACATGTCAGATTATCAACTAATCATGGGATCCACAGTTCATATCTAACCATCGGCACAGAAGCTGCTGTGAACTATAATTGACATGATGATCAGCATATTAACAGGTTTGCTGAGCATTATGGGAGCGACAGTTGACATCTAAATATTGGCATAGCAGTTGCTGTGAACTTAGATTTCGTGCTTGCCCGAGCATCATCTGAGCTTAGTTTATAGCAGCTTAAAACTATTGCTGTTTGAGCATACTGTAAATCATACCCAGAGCAATTGCCAAGATTCAATAAACTTTAGTGTCTCATGTTCGTTCAGTAGGCTTTTCTCCTCTCCTATCCTTCATCTAACGTTACAGGAGTAGTCATTGAGCCTGGCACTGCAGGCCTGAGTCACACTTTGATGTCTCGGTGATCCCATGTGGTCGTGATGTCATCAGTCTCTGCAAGGAAGGCTAGACGCTGGGATAAATGCAACTAGTCTGGTTCAATATAAAGGGCCCAACTACCCAGAGCTGAGACTGTCATTGGCATGCAGCCATTAACACCCTGACCCTGCATGGCCTGATGTCAGTACTAGGAACAAAGTGACAACTTGAAAACTGAAGAGCAACTGCCTTCTAGGAAATACGTATAAAAAGTCATGAGTTTATGTGTGTTTAAATACTCTACATGTATGCCATTTTTTGTATTAAACTTCTTCTCTACTTCATAACTTTCCTGCACCTTAAAATTGTCGATTTTTTTTCTATTGTCAATTCAGTGTGATATGAACAAAACCCACATACATTTACAGCTGCAGCCCCTCCGTTTTTCTACAATTCCATTCTTCTTTGCCACTCACCAGGAAAAATTATAATTGTATTCCACCAACAACTGGAAGAAGTCTATAATCTAACCTAATTGGAACAGCCAACATACAAGAGTTGATTAGCAGAACCTCACACATCTGTCATGAAATACAGTATTGATTTTGTTTCCCCAGCAAGTTTTATATTATTGTCCCTTATCATATTAACAACATACACAATGTTATCCCTGAGTAAAGCAAGAAAGTAATCAATTTATCCAATTAAGAGAAATGACACAAACAATAGTCCCAATACTGCCTGGTTGCTATTGAAGTAGATGATAATTTCAGAGTAGGGCCACTGGGAATGAAGGCCTGTCTGCGAGTAACTGCTGTTTGCTTTATGTTAGACAAACACAGAGCTAAAATACATGAAACAGTTTTGTTTTCACATTAATTATTTACAAAATGAAACAAGATGATAAAATCCCAGTGATACCATGTAAAAACAGAAACAAACAAACAACACCATCAATTGATAGCTAGGCCGATTGACCCCATTGTTACCTTGTCATAAAGAAGTTAATGTAGCCATGAAAATAAACTGCGTTTGTCTCAGAAATTTGCAGTTTTACCCTTCATAGTGATAAGTATCACTACATCTGAACTACTCGTCTTAATTATACTGTGAGAGCTAATTTAAATTATCCACTGCTAATGTGGCCCTCTCACCTTCAAAAAAACATTGCTTCAGTCAGAAGAATGCACACAAGCGTATTTAATCCTTCACAAGCTGTACAATAAAACCTTTTTTTTTCTTCATTCTATTCATTCGGAGTCTAATATATTAAAGGGTCAACCTAATAAAGAGAGAACTGCAGGGAATGAAGATGGGTATTTCAAACTTATGGCCAAAGCAGCTGAGTGGGTAATAATTCCCATTCAGCTGCACTGGAGAATTTTTGGTGAACATTGGTGTAAAGCTTGAAATTCCTGTCTTAATTCCCAGCAGTTCTCTATTTATTGAGTAGACCCTCTAAAAATAATTTTTATAATATGCAAATGTTGTTTTATTGTAAAAATATACTGTGGTTTTGAAATAAAACATGCCTCATACATGATCTTATAACATACTACACTGGTGCAATAAAAAAAATGTTTGCAATTTAGGCTGATGTTTATATTATAATGCTTTTTGTGTGCTCTGAATTAATAGATGGAGGTTTAAAAACACGTTATAGATCAGCACACACACAGACACACACACATATATAAACACACAAATAAACACATTATATAATCACACACATATATACTCACAGACACACACACTCACACATACATATACTCTCACACACTGACACACATATGGCGAACATATGACACGTGTGCCTCAGCTGTGGCACGTAGCCAGATTCACCCCTGACCACTTGTCTGCTCCATGCAACTTCTGCAGAGGAGCAGTCAGCAGTGAGTTAAAGAATGGTGCCTCATTATTTAAGTGTGTTATCTTCTCATTCTCCTGATGATCAGGCGTAGAAGTGATCAAGTCAGAAATCAATTAACCTGGATTTGTGTGTGCATGCATGAACTGCATGTGTGAGTATATGTGTGTGTGTGAGTATATATGTGTGTGTGAGTATATGGGTATGTGTGAGAATATGTGTGTGTTTGTGAGTGTATGTGTAAGTATACATGTGTGGTTCTGTGTGTTTGAGTATACATGTGTGTGTGTGTGTGTGTGTGTCGAGAGTGTATGTGTGAGAGATTATATATATGTGTGTGTGTGAGTATATATATATATGTGTGTGAGTATATGTGTGTTTGTGTGATTATATATGCATATAAATCAGGCGAAGGGGTGTTCCAGGCTACCTCTGATGGAGAAATATGGGCTGTCTTAGTCTGCAATAGCTGAGACAGGGTGTCTTAGCCATTGCAGTGAGGGTTTTGATTAGTCTAGGGTCTAATCAAAATCCATTGTCATATTCCCCCAAATTTGGAGGGATGGGTGGGGTAAGGTTATCCTGGTTGCCTTAACAGTTGTCCAGACCAGAACCAACCATTTTTTTTTTTCATTTATTAATGTGACACTGTTAAATATTATGGTATAATTTTATGCTATGCATTTTTATTGTGTATTTATGTTAAAGGACAAAATTATTCAAGAATAGAAGTCTAATTAAAATTATCATTAAGGTCATAAGGGACAAAGGTGTTCTTAGTATATATATCTATATAGAAAAATTATAACAGTAATTGTCTGTTACCTTTTCAAAGAATCAAGATACTGGAAAGCACTAACACAACCCCTCTCTTTTAATTAAATTTATTATCCAAAAATTAAATCCATAGTTAATATAAACATGCTGAATAGCCTCACACATTTTACACTGCTAAATTGTACTTACTCATAGACAGGGCCACCTCAAGACATTATACTGCCTGGGTTGAGAATTTAAATGTTGCCTCCTCCCCATACACATAATGTCACAATTACACAGTCACATAAATACATACACACACAGTCACGCTCGCACTGACAGGGCCGGGCTTAAGTGTTCTGGTGCCCTGTGCGGGCCTCCCTCATTGTGACCCACCCATGCCTGTCTCTTTCCTCTCCCTCCATGTATGTGTCTCTCCCTTCCCATGTTTGTCCTCTTCCTTGCCATGTCTGTCTCTCTCCAACTCCCCCAAACCTGTTCTCTCTCCCCCTCCTTCCCCATATCTGTACTCTCTCCCCCATATCTGTTCTCTATCTCTCTCCCTCCTCCCCATATCTGTTCTCTCTCCCCCTCCTCCCCATATCGATTCTCTCTCTCCCCCTCCTCCCCATATTTGTTCTCTCCCCCTTCTCTCCATATCTGTTCTCTATCTCTCCCCCTCCATTTTATTATCTCTCCCTCCTCTGTTCTCTTTTCTCCCTCCCCCTTTCTCTGTTCTCTCTCCCCCTTCCATTGTTCTCTCTCCCCAGCCCTCTGTTCTCTCCCCCTCCCTCTGTTCTATCTCTCCCCCTCCCTCTGTTCTGTCTCTACCCTCCTCCCCTTCCTCTGTTCTATCTCTACCCTCCTCCCCTTCCTCTGTTCTGTCTCTCCCCTCCCCTTCCTTTGTTCTGTCTCTCCCCCCTCCCCTGTTCTGTCTCTCTCTCCCCCTCCCCTGTCCTGTCTCTCTCTCCCCCTCCCTGTTCTGTCTCTTTCTCCCCCTCCTTGTTTTGTCCCCCCCCCCTCAGTTCTGTCTCTCTCCCCCCTCCCCTTGTTCTGTGTCTCTCACCCCCCCCCCCCTTGTTCTGTTTTAACCAGGCAGAGGACCAATTCTGCCTGATTAAAACTATCTTTTGAAAGGTGCAAGCCGGCTGTAACTTGACAGAGCAGCGCTTCAGCTCTATCTATCATTGGTGCAGAGTTTAAGCACCAGTGCAGTATATTCAGTTATCAAATTCGGTTTGCCACAAAAACATAAAATTTAACAAGAATGCAAAATGATTAACCCAACTTGTCTACATACTTTGCCATTTACTGTATCTGTTCGTGAGGGGGCGGAGCTCACCGGGTGAGATGTGTAGCTCCGGCCCCACCCTGCTTCACGGGAAATCCGATACCCTGCATTATCACTAAGTATGGGGAGTGCGAGCAGCACATTCTCATGCTGCCCGCGGCTCCCCTTGAAGCAGTGTGGGGCCGGAGGCATGGGCGTAGGAAGCGGGGGGGATGGGGGGGACGGATCCCCCCAGCATACTCAGGGCCGTCTTTAACGCGGGGCAAACGGGGCAACTGCCATGGGCCCAGTTACTCCTGGGGGGCCCCAAGGCAGCTGTCCCGTGGGCCCCCAGCCCCTGCTTGCCGCGTTCAGAGCGCATTGTGCTTGTGAACGCTTTTTTCCGGCAAGCCGCATCCGGTGACTGTTTCCCTCCTCCGTGCAAGAGGGAAGACTGCACGGAGGAGGTTCATGTAAGTACTTGGGAAGGGGGGGGGGTGGCTTGGCGGGGGGCTGACTGGCACAATATTACAGGCATCTGACTGGCACAATATTACAGGCATCTGACTGGCACAATATTCCTGTGCTCTGACTGGCACAATATTACAGGCATCTGACTGGCACAATATTACAGGCATCTGACTGGCACAATATTCCTTGGCTCTGACTGGCACAATATTCCTGGTATCTGACTGGCACAATATTCCTGGGCTCTGACTGGCACAATATTACTGGGCTCTGAATGGCACTATTACAGGCATCTGACTGGCACAATATTACTGGGCTCTGAATGGTACAATATTACTGGGCTCTGAATGGCACAATATTACTGGGCTCTGACTGTCACAATAATACTGCGCTCTTAATGGCACAATATTACTGGCATCTGAAAGGCACAATATTACTGGCATCTGAATGGCACAACAATTATGGCATATGTGTGTGTGTGTGGGGGGGGGGGGGGGTAACATCGCGATGGATGTTGGGATTGCATGCAGGGGAGGGGGCAGGGTCCAGGGGGCCCAAGCAAATGCTTGCCCAGGGTCCAATCACTATTAAAGACGGCCCTGAGCATACTTGCCAACCCGGGACAGTCCCGCAACGTTTTCGATCCTGGGACTGTCCCGGGAGAATCAGCTCTGCAGCGATCACGGTCACCTGATCACGTGACTTCATCGCACAACGTCATGTGATCATGCGCACGGCTTGTGCGCGTCCTCCACAAGTCACACAGCCCCACACTGGGAGGAACGAGGTAGGAACAGTGACTGTGTCACTGCCAATAATGTACCGTTTTTCTTTTTATCATGGCAGCTTCGGAACGTGATTGATTATTGCAGCTCTTTGGGGCATTTAAAAAATGTCTCTTAGAGCTGCAATAATCAATGACTTCCGAAGCTGCCATAATAACATGTCTCTTAAATCTGCCAATGACTTCTACTAATGATGAGATGATCAAAAAATGAGGGCAAAAAAAACCCCTGGCAAATGAATGTGGGCAACAAAAAACCTGGCAAATGAATGTGGGCAAAAAAAAAAAACCCTGGTAAATGAATGTGGGCAAAAAAAAAAAAACCCTGGCAAATGAATGTGGGCAAAAAAAAAAAACCCCTGGCAAATTAATGTGGGCAAAAAAAAAAACCCCTGGCAAATGAATGTGGGCAAAAAAAAAAAAAAAACCCTGACAAATGAATGTGGGCAAAAAAAACCCTGGCAAATGAATGTGGGCAAAAAAAACCCTGACAAATGCTATGGATGGATGTGTGTATGAGTGTATGTGACAGACTATGTATGTATGTATGTATGTATGTATGTATGTATGAGTGTGTGTGTGACAGACTGTATGAGGGAGTGTGACTGACTGTGTGAGTTTGTGTGTCTGTGACTGACTGTATGAGTTTGTGTGTCTGTGACTGACTGTATGAGTTTGTGTGTATATGTGACTGACTATGAGTGTGTGTGTCTGTGACAGACTGTATGTATGAGTGTATGTGAAAGACTATGTATGAGTGTGTGTGTCTATGTGACTGACTCTGAGTGTATATGTCTATGTTACAGGCTGTATCTATGAGTGTGTGTCTGACAGACTGCATGAATGTATGAGTGTGTGTCTGCGACAGACTGTATGTATGTATGTATGTATGTATGTATGAGTGTGTCTGTGAACGACTGTATGTATGAGTGTGTGTGTGTCTGACAGACTGTATGAATGTGTGAGTGTGTGCCTGGCAGACTGTATGTATGTATGTATGTATGTATGAGTGTGTGTCTATGTGACAGTATGTATAAGTGTGACAGGCTGTATGTATGAGTATATGTGTCTATGTGACTGACTGTATATGACTGCATGTGATTGTGTGTATGTGCTGTTGTCTGGCTCCTAGATTTTTTTCCTGGCTCCTAAAACTTAGTTAAGGTTGTCAAGCCCTGGTATAAATGTTACTAGCTATATACATATATTTGGGGTCCACCTTAAGCTTTTGTAAATGCTGGAAATATTTAATATTTTACAGTTTATTTTCTGGTCAGAAATGTAATGTTTGTTTGCTGAGAGGGTAGTGGATGCATGGAATAGTCTTCCAGTAGAAGTGATAGAGGTTAATACAGTAAATGAGTTTAAGCATGCATGGGATAGGTATAAGGCTATCCTAGATATAAGATAAGGTCAGGGACTAATGAAAGTATTACATTACTGAGAGGGTAGTGGATGCATGGAATAGTCTTCCAGTAGAAGTGGTAGAGGTTAATGCAGTGAAGGAGTTTAAGCATGCATGGGATAGGTATAAGGCTATCCTAGATATAAGATAAGGCCAGGGACCAATGAAAGTATTACTATACTGAGAGGGTAGTGGATGCATGGAATAGCCTTCCAGTAGAAGTGGTAGAGGTTAATACAGTGAAGGAGTTTAAGCATGCATGGGATAGGTAGCTTTATTTTTACTGCTTCTATACCAGGCGAGCAAAAATGCTGTCCCCCCCAGATTTTTTGGGGTTCCTACACCCATGGCCGGAGCTACACCTCTCACCCAGTGAGCAAAACGATGGGCAAACTTTTTTTTTGAAGGCCGGGCAGGCGCCCCCTGGGGTGTTGCGCCCTGTGCGATTGCACAGGTCGCACACCCCTAAGGCCGGTCCTGCGCACATGCATAAGCAAACACAATAACATACATGCAAACACAGTTACATAGACACGCATCATGCATGCAGTCATACACACATATAAACAGAAACACACATGCACAAACTTTTTTTTTTATATTACTTTGCGGCTTTACTTGAGTCAAGTTTACAAAGGGGGAATATAGTAAATCTTACACACCATAATGATAATGGTGCTTCTGTTATTGTACAATATATAACAGCAAAATATGCATTTTAGGGCAGTCAAGGAGAATCTGTTTATTTATTTTCATCTATACAACAAGTGGTGAAGCAAGGCAAATGTCTCTGGATAGATAAACAGTATAAACCATTTTGGGGCCAGATATCACATAGTTCCCACATGTGTACCAGACCTTTATAGGGTCCTAAAAAGTTTAAAGACATATAATTTGTTGGAGACAGAATTTAACAGCCATCTTACACAGTTCCCCTCTTGTACAGTAAGGCATGTTTAAGAATGTTTTACTACATACAAACACTTATTTTAAATCCTCTCTGGAATTCAGGAGTTATACAATGTACAACATACATATTTTCTCATTTAGGTTTATATTCCAATGGAAAGGCATTTAATGTTAAATCTATTGTGGTTTTTCTCTGAGAAAGATCATCTATACTATCAGAATACCCCACTTACATGAATGTGATATCTCTGATTTATGATTTCCTCTAATTTCCATCACAAAACAAAATCTGCAAAGGTGGTGTGATTTTTCCTAATGCCAATAAACTGACTTTTAAGTTTGTTAGTGATCCATCCCCTATCATGTTATCCAGCTGCTGGTAAGTATATATTTTGTTTATATTTCTAAAATAGTTAGTTTTATATTTATTATCCTTTTAATCAACAAAGACTTTAGGTCTAGAAAATTTACAGTGTTCATACTTGACTTAAATGAAAAAGAAAAACCTTAATTATTTAGATTTTTTATATAAATGCTTCTCTCTTTTTCAAGTATTCCCTGTGGACAAAGTATGATACAGAATTATTCAATTCTCTAAAGAAACATGGTAAATATTCTAATGCTTGTCCACATAACTAGTCATCAATATATCGCTCATGTAAAAGAAGACTGGCATGATGATGGGGTATCAAAGTGAAACAGTGTGAGGGACTTGAATATAAAAGGGAAAAGTTATTCCCTTCTTCTTGCTTTTTCGCTGGGCAGAATAGGTGAATATGGGTGAAAGCAGACACAATTACAAAGTCATGTGACTTTGTTTAAGAGAACGAGTAGACAAATGCTCTTCTCTTGATACTAACATATGGTGTGCAGGATATATACTGAGTAAAAATAAATAAAAAAAATAATAGTGTAATTTTACATGCAACTTTATACATGCACTAGAGAGGCACAGGGGAGGGGAATACACCATTCCCCTCCCATTCCAATCATGTAATACTCTGCGAGGGAGCCGGATCACAGGTTCCCTTGTAGTAACACATTATCCATGCACTGGTGAGATACGGTGTGTGTGTGTTCATTTTTAGGGATACAGGGGGCATGTGCAGGGTTAGCGCTAGGTGGATAAGGGGGCAGATGCAGAGTGAGGGCATGGCAGAGGAGAGGAGGTAGCTAAAGGTATACTAACTTGGCTGACCTCTCCACAGCCTTACTGCTGAACCAAAATGGCTTTAATACATTTGAATTTAGAGCTCTGCCCTGCCCCCTGGGGATCTAAGCATTACATCACCCACTCAATGCAAGTCTATTTGTCGGGAATTCTGACAAAAAGACTGCATTCTAGACTCAAAGCTCCATAGTGAGCTACAGGTGATGTAAACTCATGGTGGGTAGGTACTACATGCCACAAAATGGAGGCATATTTTATTAAATAAACATACTTGAAAAAAAAACCAAGTACATATATAATATCACCAGCATAAACTAAACAAAATAAGAACACATCCTTTTGTGTTGGTAGTGTCCCTTTAATTATACTTTGGCCAATTCAGATAAGCAAAACCTCTCAATAACACAATTGTTGTCAACATTATTAGGGTATTTTTTGTATACAAAGCAAATGCATGGCTAACTGAGAATTAGGTTTAGATGACTCACCTTTCCAGGTTTTTTTATTGCAATTATTATTTAGTTATTTTCTAATGCAGTGTTTCTATTATTTTGTCCTTGATTTTCAAGATCAAGGCCTCACTTTCTGACCAACCAATGATCTTTAGACATTACCATTAATGTAAAGAAGTGATAAGAGATCTGTAGCTAGAAAGGCTGTAACATAGTCTAAACAATAACTTTTTCTGTCACTTTTCAGCTCTCAAACCTGTTACATAGTTTTTGGATCACTTCACTTGAGCACAGGTGCTATTTAGCTGTTAAATAATACAACATGCATACTGATTACTTCAGTTTACAGTTTTCAAATGGTAATGTCACTTTGTATTTGTATATAGTCATGTTATATTTTTTTAATAGATGAATAATACAGGGTAGGTTGTTAAGAACATGAACACTGTCAATTTGTTTTGAATATCCATAATCTATTGATTTATAATCACTTTTCGGTGAACAATTTATTGTTATGTTTAAATGCTTGCTGCCATTCTAAATGAGGATGAGTAGTAATGTCTTACTTTTCTTACACTCTTTATCCTGACTGTTCTTACCAATGAATTCTCTTTGCAGTTTTCAAAATTGTGTATAGTAATATGCTTTGTATGGCATCTTATGCTATAGAATTTATTGCAGTTTACTTCTTAGTTCACCACAGAACTGAACCCACTGTGAAATTCTGCTAAAGTGACAGACACTATTAAGAACATGCCATGTTCATTGTTACATTTGACACATTTAAAGGTTACAGTGATTACAGAAAAGCAACAGTTTGTGGTGGAAAAGCATGGAAGGCCGGCTTTGGTAATTTTATGGTTTAGTGCCTCTAAAAAGCTGCATCATCACTGTTTTCTATATTCAATAGATACAGTGATATTCAATAGATACAGTGATATTCAATAGATACATAGATATTCAATGAAATACAGTGATATTCAATAGATACATAGATATTCAATGAAATACAATCAGGAATACATTTTGTGCCTTAAATGTCTTTAACAATTTCTAAACTACATCTATTTACTGCACAGCAATTTATATGGGGTGGGCAACAAATAAGTGTTGTTAATCTAATGGATTGAAATCAGTGTTAAAACATAGAAACATAGAATGTGTCGGCAATAAGAACCATTCGGTCCATCTAGTCTGCCCAATTTTTTGTACTTTTATTAGTCCCCCGTTCCCGGTCTTATAGCTATTCCCGGTCTTATAGCTATATTTATATATATATTTATATATATTTGTTTTAATATTTTTATAAGTTATTGCAGAAGGTCTTGTTGGTAAGGTATGTTTTTTTTGCTGATGTTACACATCCATGACCATGGTTGATGGTCATGGAGGGATAAAACCCCAAAAGCAGAATATAGAATGTTTGATTCAGTCCTAATCTCAACATGTAAAAGGGATTTCAGAGTAATAATTTCAGAGGTCTTACAGGTAGGTAGTCAGTGTACCAGAGCAGCAGAATGCTTTGTTGCATAGGGAGATGTATTAGCAGTAGAAAGAGGGAAGTGCTCATGCCATTGTACAGAGCACTGGTGAGACCTCACTTGGAATATTTTACACAGTACTGGAGAACATATCTCCAGAAGGATACTGATACTTTAGAGATAGTTCATAGAAGGGCTACTAAATTGGTTCATGGATTGAAGGAAAAAACTGAGGACCGCCATCAGGGGGTGACGGGCGATACAGGGCTTTAAAAAAAAATAATTAAAAAAAGATTATTTTTTTTCAAAAAACCCCAACAAAAACCGGGGCATCTGCCCAGGGCCCACTAATTCATGGGGGCCCTATGGGCCTTTAATGGGGCAGCTGCCCCAATTGGCACTTTGCTGCTCATTGCAGATTTCATTTTTTTTTTTTTCTGCAGCTTGATTGAAGGGGTCTCAGTCAATCAGGTGAAACCTCTCAACTCTCCTGATTGGCTGAGAGTTCAAAAGCCTCCCATGATTGTGTCAGCCCCCCCTTCACACAGAGCTCAAAGCACTGAGATGCAGAAGGGTAAGTTATACAGTTAGACAGTATGAGTGAGTGTGTGTGTATGTCAGTGTGAGTGAGAGTGTGTGTATGTCAGTGTGAGTGAGAGTGTGTGTATGTCAGTGTGAGTGAGAGTCTGTGTATGTCAGTGTGAGTGTGTATGTCAGGCAGGGGAGGGCTGGCAGCCTTAGGCCTGGGGGGCAAATCCAGTCAAGTGGCTCATTGCACCATCGAATCGCCTCCCCATTCACGGCCATCTTTTCCTTGTTTTATAACGAATATTGCCAGGATTTTCCCCCACAATATGCCAGGATTTGCCATTTAATATGCTAGAATTTTCCCTTACAAAATGCCAGGATTATGCCCCTCAGTATGCCAGGATTATGCCCCTCAATATGCCAGGATTATGCCGCTCAATATGCCAGGATTTAGACACCCAATATGCCAGGATTTTCCCCTAAATATGCCAGGATTATGCCCCTCAATATGCCAGGATTATGCCCCTCAATATGCCAGGACTTAGACACCCAATATCCCAAAATTTGGGCACCCCCCCTACCTACGTTGCACACCTACGACATGACCCATAACCCACGTTGCACACCAGGACATGCCCCATCACCACATTTACATGCCTCCATCACCCCATTACATACACATTTCCAATATTATTTGCCATTAATATTCCCCAGCCAATTTGTCCCATAATATGCCAGTGTTATTCTGCAATTTAATATGACTCAGTAAATTTGCCCAATAATATTCCAAGGTTATCTGCCATTTAATATGCCCCTGCTAATTTGCCCAATATGCCAGTGTTAATTGTCATTTAATATTCCCCAGCCATTTTGCCCAATAATATGCCAGTCTTATTCTGCCATTTAATATTCCCCAGACGATTTGTCCAATAATATGCCAGTGTTATTCTGCCATTTAATATGCCCCAGTAAATTTGCCCAATAATATTCCAGTGTTATTAGCCATGTAATATTCCCCAGCCAATTTGCCCAATAATATGCCAGTTTTATTTGCCATGTAATATTCCCCAGCCAAATTTTTTTTTTTAACACTGGCCCAGCGGCCGTGTTTTACAAACATTAGGGTGGCCTGGGGGGCAATTGCCTCCCTGCCCCCCGGCCCAGCCCACCCCTGCTGTCCGTGTGAGTGAGAGTGTCAGTGTGAGTGAGTGTCAGTGTGAGTGAGAGTGTGTGTCTATGTCAGTGTGAGTGAGAGTGTGTGTGTATGTCAGTGTGAGTGAGAGTGTGTGTATGTCAGTGTGAGTGAGTGTGTGTGTATGTCACTGTGAGTGAGAGTGTGTGTATGTCAGTGTAAGTGAGAGTGTGTGTATGTCAGTGTGAGTGAGAGTGTGTGTATGTCAGTGTGAGTGAGTGAGTGTGTATGTCAGTGTGAGTGAGTGTGTGTGTATGTCAGCATGAGTGAGAGTGTGTGTATGTTAGTGTGATTGAGTGTGTGTGTATGTCAGTGTGAGTGAGTGAGTGTGTGTATGTCAGCATGAGGGAGAGTGTGTGTATGTTAGTGTGATTGAGTGTGTGTATGTCAGTGTGAGTGAGTGTGTGTGTTTGCCAGTGTGAATGAGTGTGTGTATGTCAGTGTGAGTGAGTGAGTGTGTGTGTATGTCAGTGTGAGTGAGAGTGTGTGTATGTCAGTGTGAGAGAGAGTGTGTGTATGTCAGTGTGAGTGAGAGTGTGTATGCCAGTGTGAGTGAGTGTGTATGCCAGTGTGAGTGAGTGTGTGTATGTCAGTGTGAGTGAGTGAGTGTGTGTATGTCAGTGTGAGTGAGTGTGTGAATGTCAGTGTGAGTGAGAGTGTGTGTATGCCAGTGTGAGTGAGTGTGTGTGTGTGTATGTCAGTGTGAGTGAGAGTGAGTGCATGTCAGTGTGAGTGAGTGTGTGTGTATGTCAGAGTGAGTGTGTGTGTGTATGTCAGTGTGAGTGAGTCTATATGTCAGAGTGAGTGTGTGTGTATGTCAATGTGAGTGAGTGTTTGTGTGTGTATGTAAGTGAATGTGTGTGTATGTCAGTGTAAGTGAGAGTTAGTGAGTGTGTGTGTGTGTGTATGTCAATGTGGGTGAGTGTGTGTGTATGTCAGTGTGAGTGATTGTGTGTGTATGTCAGTGTGCGTGAGTGTGTGGATAAAGGGGTTAACTTCTGTGACACTACCTATATCTGTCGAGCCCTCCAAGGGGTTAACTCCTCTGACACTGCCTCTGTCTAGCCACCCAAGGGATTAACTTCTATGACACTGCCTATATCTGTCTAGCCACCCAAGGGGTTAATGCCTCTGACACTGCCTAGATCTGTCTAGCAACCCAAGGGGTTAACTCCTCTGACACTGCCTATATATGTCAAGCAATCCAGAGGTTAACTCCACTGGCTATATCTGTCTGGATTGTGTTACAGGTCACTGGTCACATTAGGTGCCCCCCCCCCCCAATAGTTTATCAATTAATATGTGACATCCAGCTGATGCGGACCCCTACTTTTAGTGACATATTAATTTATAAATTATGGGGGGGGGGGGGGAAGGGTACATTTTTTTTCAGTTAGGGGCCCTGAAATTTCGGATGATAAAACTTACCAGGTAATGTTAAAGAATCTTAACATGTATAGGCTAGGGAAAAGACAAAGCAGGGGGGATATGATAGAAACATTTACATACATAAAAGGAATCAACACAGGAAAGAGCATATTTAATAGAAGAAAGACTACCGCAACAAAAGGACAAAGTCTTAAATTAGAGCAGAATTGGTAGAGGTAAACACAGTGAAGGAATTTAAGTATGCATGGGATAGGCACAAGGCTATCCTAGATATAAGATAAGGCCAGGGACTAATAAAAGTATGTAGAAAATTGGGCAGACTAGATGGGCCGAATGGTTCTTATCTGCAGACACATTCTATGTTTCTATGTTTTAACACTGATTTCAATCCATTACATTAACAACACTTATTTGTTGCCCACCCCATATAAATTGCTGTGCAGTAAATAGATGTAGTTTAGAAATTGTTAAAGACATTTAAGGCACAAAATGTATTCCTGATTGTATTTCATCATCATTATATTTTAAAACAAATTACAATACTTTAGAAGTGTTTTGTGGTGATAAAATACCTTTAAGCTTATTTTTTAATCAAAAATATATTCATATTTATATCAGTTCTCATAATTCAGTTAGTCAGTCTGTAAGCATGAACTAAAAATATTAAAAGAATACATATTTCCACCTTTCATAAAACTGTGGAAAAGTCTTTAAGCTATTCTCTCACAGAAAATATGCGTCTGTGTATGTAAATGTGTAGGCCGGGATTATCTTCCAAGAATGGAATGTGATACTTTTAGCCACTATTCAGACACCTCAGAAGCATATCAGCTTGCAGGCCTTAAGGGCAGAAACGCTGCTGGTCACTATAAACAATGACCTGTTCAATGGTTAGTTTTCAAACAATGAAGGATGAGAAGGGTGCGGTGTTAGGTAACTGAAATAACTTCATAGAAGGTTGTTTCACACTAAATTTAAAGTATTGTGTAACACATTCAGTATGACATGTAACACTTGCAGTCATATAGAATTAAAGAAGTCAATGTGTAATTTAATATTTGAAATAAATCAAACTTCCATGAAAAATAAATACGTATAGACTAATTTACCTTAAAAACTGTATCTGTTTTCTTAATATCATCTTACATTAACTAGCAGATATTATATATAAATATATATATATATATATATATATATATATATATATATATATATAAATTGAACATTCATTGGAAATGATTATAAAAGTATGGGTACCTTGGTTAAATAGTCCTGATGATGTAGATAATAATATATTACATTTATGTTGTTTTGGTATAATATAATATATTTATTGAATGTACTGATTTTATATTTCGAACTATTATTGCTTCAATAAAGCTTTTTAGAAAAATAATTATATTGAATAAGATAAGATCAGATGGTTATTTTCACTCCTTTTAACCATTCTATCTGTTTCTATACATCTTCATATAAGCCCCTTGAGATGTTAAACCTTGCTCTATCCCGACCAGAGGACAAATTGCGCCATGGTGAAATAAATATTTGTGTTTTAGATAGGGATTTTGCCTTAGTAGATCTATGAATGTTAATTATTTTGACCAAATAATTTAAATATTTTGTTTAAATTACTAGTTTTTAAGATGTTATTAGCAATCAATTTCAACCTATATACTGATGATGTTTTGTGATTTCTGCAATAATTATAAAATACACTACAAAGATTTAAAGAGATAGCGAGTCAGTCAGGAAGAAGAGGTCATGTTGTGTACAATTGTAATTGGTAGATATTATTTCCTAAGCACAAGAGACAGCTAGTGTTACTGAAATTGTGTTAGGAATGTGGACAAAGGAGTTAGGTAGGTAGTTGGTCAACAAGGTTGATGTGAGGTATGAGAAAACGAAAAAAACAATAATAAAGGTATGTAAAGATTTATTCTCATGAATTAAATGTCAACCAGGTTTTTTGATTTGGGCTCAATAAATAGTTTGCTGTGATATTTATTGTGCTATCATTTTACCAGCACGCACAAATACAGAAGCACACACATTTATACAGTTTAAAATAATTTATACCGTTTCAAAATAAGGTTTTTTAATAGCTTTAAAAATGTGAGAAAGTTAAAAGAAAACTTGGATATTTAAAAAAAACAAAACTTGTTTTCTACATACATTATTTAAACACAATTCACAGATAGATGAAAATAATATATATATTTATTTCTTGCATTATAGCTCATACAATTCAAAGGGACACTGAGACACATATCCGCTTCTTTTTAAAAATGTTTTGCCATAATGTTTATACTTCTATGAAGCTCGATCTAATTAACTGTGTTATGCTTAAAAATGTCTGTAAATAAAGCCTGTCTCTGATCTATTACAAACCTGCAGAATGAAAACAATTCCTACCTTCAGGACAAAAGCATTAACATTTATTCCCAGTAGCTGACTGACTTATTTCATGCACATTATTTTGCTTTCCACTGCAGCACACTATACCTACAGTATATTCCTGGCCCAGAAAAATGACAATGCTTTAGAAGAACATATGGTTATTTTCAAACATTATATATTTAATCAAAGAAAAACGGCTATATGTGTTAATGCAAACATTCTTGAGCGCAATAAAACATTTTTCATGGCTACATAAAAATAATGGGTCTTAAATGTCCCCCCTCTGTAAATAATAACAAAGGAAAACATCTGCTTTCTGTCTAATAGCAGAAACATGAACTTTTCAAACGTATACATTCAAGTAGCAGTCATTCTTGTCACATATTTAAATTAGGAATGCCTGCCCTAAATGCACGTCTTATAATGTATAAGTAGTGGAGACATTTGTCTACATTGACTCAGATGTTGTTATGCCCTATGGACATACACACAAGTATTACTTACACTTTTATTTTCAAACTGAACACTGCTATGTCACACATTTTTATATATATATATATATATATATATATATATATATATATATATATATATATGTGTGTGTGTGTGTGTAATATTTGTACATTTAATATCATACTATACATATGTGTATTACAATGTGTGTATATATATATATATATATATATATATATATATGTATATGTATAAATATATATATTGTATATATATATTCCTATATGAATCCATATATATAGTAAAAAACACACATGTACATATCTGTACATACACACCCATATATATTATTTTAACTATACCACAGATTGACATTTACCGGCAGATTAAATTACAACCACAGACTTCCTTTCTAACCTATTAACACTATCAGCTATTTTATAAAGTACAGGGAATTATTTTGTAAACTTTTGAATGTGTTCTCTATGTCTGCCTGTCTGTCTTTAATTAACAGAGTCTACAGATGCATATCAGACTAAGTGTAACTACTGAAGCCTCAGGGGTGTGGTTGAAACTTTACAGAGCAGCCTAAAAGGACTATATTTACTCAAATCAAAGCTTACCAGCAGTCAGAAGACTGTTCCTGTTTTCTTTTCTGATATGAAGCAGAGGAAATTATACAAAACATATAGCACTTCAGATTTAAAGTAACACTCTGACATCCTCAACTGTATGTCATTGTATAAAAAAGATGTTAACAGTTATTTATTGTGCAGCTGTAATGGAATAAGAAAAATAATCTGGTTTTGGAACTAGGAGGAATAGATTTATGTATAAATGTAACATGCACTAAAGTTTCGAGACGTCAAAAAAGCTTGTTATATATAACTGTAATTGTGCCTTTTTTTTTAATAAATCCTAGCAGTTTAGTGTGCAGAAATAGCACCTCCCTCAAACCGTGTTTTTAGAATTCTTTACATATTTGTTGTGCTGGTGCTCAAAGTATTGAAGGAACCCAGAAGTTCGTAAACTGCCTAAGTGGCATAGATACCCGACATTATACATAGGTACAAAGAAAATAGCTCCAGTATTAACCCCTACTGTCTTATATATATTGCAAGCTGGTGATTCGGTGAGAAAAATATGGGCATCAAACCAAGCTTTGAATTCTGAAAATGAAAATGGAAACACGCCCCTAGATGGCCCAGTCAACCCCTGTACTGACAAGGGAAGTGGGGTCTAAGCTCGTATGGTGGAAAGGGGGGTGTGCTACACTGATATTATGAAGAATGGTGATTTGCCAATCAATGTTGGTATCAACACTGTGGACATGAAATGTTACTATGATACCATACTATATGATATGATGGAGGAAGGGTACACATAACCTAACAGTTGTGGATGATGAAAAATAACCAGCAATGTAATGCTACCCTATAGCTGTCATCAAAGCATAGAATGTGTCACCAGCAGATAAGATACATTTGGTCCATCTAGTCTGCCCAATTTTCTAAATACTTTTATTCGTCCCCAGTTCCAAATCTTATATTTAGGATAGCTTTGTGCCTATCCCACTCATGCTTAAACACCCTCACTGTGTTTACCTCTACCACTTCCACTGGAAGGCTATGCCATACATCCACTACCCTCACAGTTAAGTAATACTTCCTGATATTACTTTTAAATCTTTGATGCTACGACGACTGGAAGTGCAGTTGTCAGAATATCTAGCAAACTGGGCGGACATTTGTTTTTCTGCACTACAAGACACTAATCACAGGAGTAATCAGGAGAAAATAGAAAACAGTCAAACACTCTGTACTGTAACAATCCACCTTAACAGCTAACCAGCATACCACGTGAAGAGAGTTATAGTCAAACAAGCAAACTCCCTTGGATCTAAGCCTAACATTGTTACATGAACACATACAAACTGATGCATTCCATTGTTAGTAAAATGATAGTACATATAATAAATATGACATTGACAAAAGGTTTACAGTTTATAAAACAAGGCTTGATGAGACTTCATGTCCAAATACAAGTTACTATACAGTTCACTTCATTAAATTACACGAAATTTACAAATAAACAGCAACAAAATGGCAAATAAAACTGAAAAGTCTGACACGGGACTGACGTTAACAGTTAAAAATGTAAACAAAATAATCATACAAATAACCACCATTTTGGTAGCAGTTGCTTGTTCCATTGGGTTTTTCCTTTGGCTGATGGATTACTACACGACCATAGTGATGACCAACCTGAAGCTTTCTTTGTCTTTTTCATTATCCTACCAAAACACTCCTTCTTCTCATAGAGGCTTGGGGGGCTTGAAGACCTTGATCTGGATTTTGATTACTTCGGCGGAGAGGATGTATTGCTGGATCTAGGCCTAGAATTAAGACTTTTATGAATAGACCCCTTATCTACTGAATGCAGTCAAAATCTAAACAAGGGCAAAAAGACCAGGACGCTGTGGAGGCTGGGTTATGTGATGTTCAGTGATGGTTTGTGATCCTGCGAGATATAGGTATTGGATGTCTGGATTGGGTGTCTGAAGATCATTTCCTGTGCATTTAAACTAAAATATCTGGTTATATGGCATGTTCAGCACAAAGCTTGACTGATACTACCGTAAAAATTAAAGAGGTGTTTAGATATAAATCATTCAGGGCAGTTATATGCCCATTAGCAACCAACAAAGACCTCTTGTTATTAGCCTCACAAAAAATATAAAAACATATCTCTGTAGTAAAACATCAGTATAAAGCTATGCAAAAATGAAAATATGCAGCAAGAAAATAAAATAAGGCACAGGAATGTGTGGAATGCAAAGATGTGCCGCCATCGAGGCTTCCCTTGATTCCAAAGCAAAAATAGAAACACTAGTTTCACGAGACAGAAAGGAGAAAAAAATTATAGTAAATGCAGAGAATTTTTTATATAGTATTTTTAGGATTAAGTCATTTTAATATTTAATGCTTCATTACCTAATATTACAATGTAACTTAAAGGGCCTCTCTCTATACATTTTGCTATTAAACCAGGTACGAAAATGACCTTGTAAATCTATATTTATCTTGCTTCCAGTTGTCATGAACATTCAAAATTATATTGTGTAAGCGTTGCTTCTAGGCTATTAATACATTTTTATAATGCACATTTGTGAATTGTTTACTTCTCTTTTACATATTCTTCTTGCAAGTCCATACTTCCCAACTTTCTCTGTCAGGGCACAGCCTAAAGGGGTGGAGTTAAGCAAAGCAATGTTATGTTGCGTGACCCCACAGCACTGAGATTTTTTTCAGTGTAATGTTTCTGACTGCCTCTAGAGACGGATGTGGTTACTTATTACTTCAGGGGCTCTTACCCACATCAGGGCAGCGCCATATTGAAATGGCATGCTGTCTTTAATTATTATTGCTTCTTGGAGAGCTTGTAGTGCCGCCAGAAGGGATTCTTGGGTGTTGCTGAATGCCTTGGCACTGGCACATTGCAGGAACACTGCCGATAATAGATCCTTTTACTATAGAATGTAAATGTATGTCCTAACATCACAAAGGGGTTAATGCCTGGTTTTTGCAGTTTACTTGACAATTCATTTCTAATGACTCCCTATATCGTTTAATAGTTGTCTGCTTACATTTCATCTTGTGTTTTAATTGCTTGATCATTTTAAGCCATGCCAATTCTACCAGTGCCACAAGTAGTTTTAAATCAACATTAACCTGCCTTTTACTGCTCTTGCTTAGAACAGCGGTATTGCTAATGCTCATTGTTCTGGGATATGTGAGAGGAGTTGAAAGGATTATGTGATTAGATAATACTTTGTGTTTTATATGTTATAATGGCCTGTATTCTTGAATTGTTCTAACAAATGTAAGTGCCAGGTCTATTATTCGTAAATTGGTCATGAGTCAGAATATAATTTAAAACCATTCATTACTATCCTCAATGAAACTGCCACTTTCAGGTGGGGACAAGTCATATTCTGTGAAGCAGTCTGAAACGGTTTATCCTATCATGTATTTTTTTTTAAATCACCAGATAATATTAAATGTTCTTGAAAATTGCGCAATACAACAGAGGAGATATGATTTTTGAAGTATAGGTAACATAAAATTATGTGACTATAATTGACAACCCCACTCAAGAAAATAGTTAATGTCAAAGAAATGGATGGGTGTGGCACATAGCCAGAGCTGTGGCACATAACCAGAGCTGGTGCAGAAGAGAACTGGGTGGGACATAAACACTACCATTTGAACTAACATTCAGCTAGGCTCATTTATCATATGCCTAGGGCATCTTATAGAAAATTTGCAAAAGGAATATGCAAACACAGAGAAGTTTTCAAGCTGTTAGGACCAAGCTGTGAGTCTGTGTGTGTAAGTGTTAGTCTGTTTGTTTAAGTTTACAAATTTGTACAGTAAATAAAAAAATATATTTAAAAAGTGTGTGTGTTTTTTTACATTTTAAAGTTAGGGGGGGGGGGGGGGGGGTTGGGCTCCCTGGGTGCCAAATGCTCTATATACGCCTCTGGCGCTTTTTGTCCATGGCTTATGACAGTATGTTCAAATGACCGACTACCAAAAGTCTTATGACCATAGGCCCTTTGACCAAATGTTCTATGACTTGAAACCAAATTTCCAATGATAAATGGGCAAATATTCTATGACTAAATGTTATATGACCTATGACCGGATGCCCTATGACCAGATGTCCCATGACTAAAAGTGTTATGACTATTAGTCCTAACACCATTAATCATTAATTAAGGAGGTAATACCATAAAACCAGGGCCGCTTTAACCAATGGGCAAAGTGGGCACTTATTAATGGCAAAATAATTCTGACATATTATAGGGCAAATTGGCTGTGGCTTATTAATGGCAAAATACCACTGGCATATTACTGGGCAAATTGGCTGTCGTTTATTATTGGTAAAATAAAACTGGCATATTATTGGGCAAATTGGCTGTGGTTTATTAATGGAAAAATAATACTGGCATACTAATGGGCAAATTGGCTGTGGCATATTAATGGCAAAATAATACTGGCATATAAATGGCAAAATGGCTGTGTCATATTAATGGGCAAATTGGCTGTGACATATTAATGGGCAAACTGTAGCATATTTTATTAGGCAAACTGACTGTTGCATATGTTAATGACAGTGATTCTGTGGGGCAAAATAACATGTACTATAGGGGAAAGTGACACTGTGGCTTGTTCTGCAGGGGCAGTTCTGTGGGGAAAATTGACACTGTGGCATGCCAAATTGTGTGGGTGTAATATGAGTACAAGCCAAGTGCAATATATTGTGTGGGTGCAATATAGGTGCATGCCAAGTGCAGTGTGGGTGCAGAAAAAGGGAATAAAAACAAGAAATGCAATTTTTAAATAACATTTTTATTACCTGTACAAATAGTTGAATGTGATATGAAAATAGTTGCATATAATATTAAAAAGTTTACATTTACAATCAGTTTTTTTAAAAAGGCACCCAGGGCGCACTAGTTTCTTAAATCAGCCCTGCATAAAACCACTCTTTTTAGCCAGGATTGGGGCCCATAAACCACCATAAAGTCCTCATCTGGAGGGCCACTGACCATATGTAGCACTCGTGGGTTTTTGTTACCCTCATCCAAACTGAAAAGCCCATTAGACTTATTGTATTACATTATGTAGTGTCTTTCACCCCCCCCTGTAGTGTCTTTCACCCCCCCCTGTAGTGTCTTTCACACACACCCCGTAGTGTCTTTCACCCCCCCCCTGTAGTGTCTTTTACCCCCCCTTCTCCCTGTAGTGTCTTTCACCCCCCCTGTAGTGTCTTTCTCCCCCCCCTGTAGTGTCTTTCACCCCCCCCTGTAGTGTCTTTCACCCCCCCCCTGTAGTGTCTTTCACCCCCCCATGTAGTGTCTTTCACCCCCCCCCCTGTAGTGTCTTTCACCCCCCCCTGTAGTGTCTTTCTTCCCCCCCCCTGATTTTTCCCGGTATCCCGGTGGGCCAGTCCGGCCCTGCATACAACCCATCTAATTTATTTTTTTGTACCTTATTGGAGTTTGTGGCTACTGAGGTACAAATGAGCTGCAGGTGAGATGAAAATTTAATCTCATCAACTTAATTATACAAATATATAGCACAAACCTGGTGAATTACTGTTGAAAGGAAAACAGAGTTGGCCCATCATAATGCATAGTTAAAGGCAATTGGATATTTGTTTTTACAGTTCACTATTAGTAAATATAACCCACACTCATCCACAGCACAATATTTAACTATGCATTCAAAGATTTAACTGGCAGGAGAATTAGTAAATTTGTTGGCATTATAATACGTTTATAATAATTATAATATAATAATATTATGAATTTGCCTTTAGCTGTAGATACTAGATATAATAATAATTCAAATATTGAATTAGCTGGAATGCTTTAGGATCTTCTAAACAGGAATTTAGTTTTAAATGTTCAATGTAATAAGGATTACCTGTCTCTGAATACACTAAATAAGGCCTTAAACAAAATAAACAGTGACTGAGAGAAATAGAAATCTCAGTTGCAGCAGCTGTGTTTCTGTGCAAACTGTTTGGTTAATATAACTTACATGTTATCTTGCACAGATAGCTTTAAATTCCATCTACAGACGGTCAGCTTTCTTCAAACACATTTTATCTAATAAAGTAAATATGCTTTTTGACAGCAGACAGTAAACACATATCAGCTTCGATAGACAGAGACACACAAAGTGGTTTCGCCAGTGCAAGAATTACAATATTTATTGGAGACCTTTTATTGAAGACAAAGCTGAAGTAAAGGAACAACAGTCACTATCATCAATACCGCCTCCTAGATGTCATTTGGTCCATCACATGATCTCATATGCTTGAAGCTCAAAGTATATCATAATCATATGCATAACAAACATATATAGGCACATAAGGGTCTAGTCACTAAAATTCGAGAATAGCTCGAGGTGGTCGACTCTGGAAGTCTACTTTCATTTTGAGATTAAGTCAAATTCATCACCCGAATTTGACTTAGAAAAACAAAATAAAAAAACCCAGGTTTGAATCTTCCACATTGAAAATAATTGAAGGTGAAATGATCAAACCTATTTTTGATAATAAGTCAAATTCGGCACCTGAGTTTGACTTAGTCTCAAAAATAGCTTAGATTATTTTGCCTCTCATCACTTTAAACTGTGAATTTTCAAACCTGTTTTTTTCTCAGGCGAATTTGACTTAATTTCAAAATGAAAGTTGACTTACAAAGTCAAACTCCATGAACTAATCTCAATTTTTTGGAATCGAGCCATAAGAAAGCAGATAAAAAACATTTGGCCCATCTGGTCTTGCCATGTTTCTTACTGCTGTAAAATCGTCCTACCTGATCTGGTCCTTGCCCTTATATTATATTCAGGATAGACTTATGCTTATCCCGTGTATGACTAAACTCCTTCATTGTATTAGCCTCTACCGCTTCTGATGCTGTTCCATGTATCTACCACCCTTGTAGAAGGACCAATTGAAAAATAAACTGTTCGTTGGATAGGACTTATATAAAAGAACATAGGGCTTTACATTTGATCCTGATGCATAAACCCGCATTCAAACACACTCTGCCACTCCCAGATAGAGGTAAGGTATAGTTATCCGATAAAAATGTTTTTTGATACTCTGCTCCGGTACGCAGATCTGGGACATACCATAATGACATCCTGCTATGTTCCTGTATTTCCTTGGTGTCTAGTGGTGGACAGCAGGATGTCTGTGTGCTGAACAGCTGTCCTCTCATGCTCCACGTGCATCTCTGTAGTCTGAGGTACAAAGCAACCACAGATATACATTTTGTCTTATCATAGGCCTTGTCAGTGTGGTACAACAGTGTGGTGTCCCTCTAGGTGCAGAGAGATAAAGAGATAGACAGATACACAGGTAAATACAAATATAAATATAGATTGGTATACATATTTACAGACAACCACTGAACAAGAGGCAAGTCAAAGGCGTAGCCAGTCAATTATTATTACACTTTTATGGTTCTGCCAAAATAGTGCAATGAACAGGGATGTTATTTGACCCTAAACACCCAATGCAGAAGCGAAATGTGCTAGCAATGGAGACACTGAGCCTGGTGCTGGGTGACTGCAATCCCCCAGTGGTTTGAGACCCCTGGATTATGCAGCCACATTCTCAGGCCTTGTGAAGCAGCCATTGTATCCAGTAAGGGACAACTGAAGGTATCATGCAGACATCCTGGAGCGAGCATGGAGAATAACTAGAACAGGTTAGCAGGATGTTGCAGACGAAAGCAGAGGGAGTACAAGAGAATGGAAACCAGATAAACAAAGTACATAGTTCAGGGCTACAGGACAGAACTAAAGCATACAAGGACAGGGCAAAGCATAAGACACAACTAAAGAACTAAGGAGATATACAGAGATACATGTATAACACAGGATGGAGGACAGGGTAAAGGAACAAGAAACACAATGCATGGAGTGAGGACACTTCATAAGGGGAGCCAAGCTGGACATGAGAATAGGAGAGAGGAGAAGATCCTCAGGTGCTTCAGGGAGAGCATAAGGGAACATATACCGTATTTTCCGGCGTATAAGACGACTTTTTAACCCCTGAAAATCTTCTCAAAAGTTGGGGGGTCGTCTTATACGCCGGGTACTGGGATTTACTTACCTATTTTCTGCTCTGTCTCCTCTCTCGCTGTTAAGCCGGTCCGTGGCTGTGAGGGAAGCGTTGTGAGCTCCCCTTAGGCCGCGCGGCTTCAATAAAGTTTGTTTAAATTTTTTTTTAAAAACAAACTTTATTGACCGCGCGGCCTGAGGGGAGCTCACAACGCTTCCCTCACAGCTACGGACCGTATTAACAGCAGGAGACAGAGCAGAAAATAGGTAAGTACTGGGGATTGGGCATTGGGGGAGGAGGGTGGCAAACTCTATATTTTAACCTAAAAAGTTAAAATATAGATGCGATTTTTCCGGCTTATAAGACAACTTAGTTGGGGGGTCGTCTTATACACCCAGTCGTCTTATACGCCGGAAAATACATACATAGATACAGGAACTTGCCTAACACTAGAGATGGTAAAGAAACAGACTGGAATGGAAGTGCTCAATCATGGTTATCTTGATTGTGTAAAAGTATAAGTATCCTTTGCCTCCTTCTCTAAATGTGATTCTAATTGAAACCTGATAAGGCTGGTGTCATCCATGTATATTGTGGAAAAGATTCTGGAAGAGTATTGGAGAAAATAGCTATTGGGAATTATTTAGCAGAATGGAACTAGAGGAGAGAACATCTGGAAGTACCAACGGGCAAGAGACCTCATAGCTCTAGGCATCCCGTTACACACCCTAAGCATAGGCAGGTGCCAGACAATAGCCAGATTATCTAGACTTAGCAAGCCTATCTGGACTTAGACAGGAGCTAGTTTGAGGCTATGCTTAGGCTGGTGCCAGACAAATGCTAAGCCATGGCAGATGCCATTCTTTGACCAAACAGGTCAAGTGCCATTCTGTGGCTGAACAGGTTAAGATGCCACTCTGTGGGGATACCACTCTGTGGCCGAGCAAGGGAAGGATGCCACTCTGTGTCCGAGCTAAAGAAAGATGGCTCTCTGTGGGAGATACACTGTGTGGCTGAGCAAGGACAAGAAGCAAGGAACAAAGATATAAACAATAAAGCATAAGTGATAAGCAAAACAAAGCAAAAACAGTAGCAAGTATAGTTAGCAAGCATAGATTATAAGCAAGCGAGCAAAGTGATGTCAGGCAGCACATAAGTGCACCAGTGGTGCTCTGATGACCGCTGACAAAACAGGATACTAACAAGGATGAAAAGAAAAATTGGTACTCGTAGGTCCAGGAAAACGTGTCACTTATGATTAAGCACTGCAGCATGCGAAACACATAAAGTGTTTGCTTCCTTAAAGGAACATGGCACATTTTTTAACGCCTGCTTCCTTGAAGGAAGAAAGGGTTTTAGAAAAAAATGTCCCGAGACTTCGAAGTAAATCGGATCTTAACCCCTTGACGACAAAGGACGTGCCAGGCACGTCCTGGGAGAAACTCCCTTAACGACAAAAGACGTGCCTGGCACGTCCTGCATTGAATGAAGCGGTTTCCGCGATCAACGATCGCGAAAACCGATTTAACAGTGCTGGTCTATTGCCTCGACATCGAGGCAATAGCCAGCACCGAAATTTCTATTTCGGGACCCCCACGATCGCCCCACGGAGCATGCTGCTCCGTCAATATGGCTAAGTCCTCTGCCGGTCTGAGCTTCGGAAATGAAAGTAACTTCACTTCCGTCACTCTGAATATGCTACTTGACTACCCCTAGTGGTAGTTTAGTAGCATTGCAATGGGAAATAATTAAAATAAATATTTAATTAATTAAAAACAGGTTATTTAGCTATATTAGCCTATAGGGTTAAAATTAAATATTTTTTAGCATAAGGGATAGGGTTAAAATTAAATTAAAATTAAAACATATTAAGGGATATAATAAGGATTAGAGTTGGGGTTAAATTTAGTGTTAGGGTTAAATTTTGGGTTCGGGTTGGGGTCAAAAGATCAATATAGGAAAAAACCAAAAAACACTATTTTTGGTTTTTGCCCCATAACTCGCAAAAAAATACCGAAAAATATGGAAACATGCATATTTTTGAACTCGGGAGAACATTTAGAAACTATTTAGACGGGGTCTTTTTTAATGATTTTATTTGTGTAAATTATATTTTAGGTCAAAGTTAGAAAAAGTGTGTTTTTTTAAAATTTTCATCATACTTTATGATTTTTTTTGTAGTAAATTATAAGATATGATGAACATAATGGTATCTAATGAAAGCCCTTCTTATGATGATAAAAACAACATATAATTTGTGTGGGTACTGTATGTGAGAAAGAAAAAAATTACAGCTAAACACAAACACCCTAGAAATGTCAAAACAGCCATTGTCACCAAGGGAAAGTCAAGGTGAAAATGTCTTGTCACTAAGGGGTTAATAGATACAAGCGGGTTTACTATCTGCGGTGTCCTGGTTGTCACACGCTTCAGGGCAGCACAAAACCAAGATAAACCACTGCATGGAGGTTGTGTGAACAGAACTGACTGCATGGGAGTCTGTTTTTTATGCTGTATCTTTCAATTTTGAGGATCATTAAAAAGATTGTCAATCTTTTTCATTTTCAATATATATATATATATATATATATATCAATGAGACTTAATATATGCTGTGGCTGTTATTCTGAGGGGTGTTGTGATGTTGTTCAAAAGATCTTGTGCATGTCTCACCTATACATAGTGATCTTATGTCTTCCCCCATTGCTGTGCTGTTTCATCTGTTTTGTGGGGAATATTAGCATTGTGTCCTGTTTACCTTGGAAAGGAATAACATGGTAAAATGAAGTTCATGCCAAACCCCTCCCCCTAGCAACCCAACTTAGAATTCTGCCCAGCAACACCATTAACCCAATAGCCTCCAGCCCATTAGCTGCCGTGATACAATCTCTTCTTAGGTCCCCTTAACATTAATGCAAGCAATGCTCTTCCTTTATATTTAATTATTTTAATTGTAGTGATTATATCTAGTACACTTAATGCTCCAAATTACAGTCTTATACAATAACCTACCTAATTCAACATGTTCCTTTATCGTTATAAGCCATTTTAATACCCTGGCGTGTTATACATGAACTTCACTTATAATATTGCTAAATGAATGTAATCTTCTCATTACATAATCAATCATGCTTAGGATATCCTAGATTAAAAATCACCTCATGATTTTCTCGAGATTCTCTTCATCAAATTATCCTTTATTTATTTTGTATCTTGGAAGACTGTAATAAACAGATTAAATTACTAGGATTTTTCAAAGCCATTCTATTATTAAAGTGTAATTTAATAACATTTAAATGCAGTTTAATGCAGTGTGCACATTGTTTCATAAAAGAGCCAATGTATATAAAATATTACATTTATGAGTTCAGGTGTTTCATAATGCATTCAGATCATCATGTGTCCAGTTTGTATTCAGTGAATTATGAAGTGTCTGAGGATTCTGCCTCCTTAATCTGTCCTTTGTGCTCCTTATTTATTAACCCTGTCCACTGTTTGTTATATGTTATGTCTGTGCTTCTGTATTTTCCCTTTAGTTCTATAGTTGTCTTATGCTTTGCCCTAGTGAAACAAATAAACCAATAGTTTTGCAATCCACTCTTCAGCCTCCACTGAAATGAAGCTATGGGCACACTGCATACGTTGAATAGTTTAATCCATAATTAGTGAGGCTACAAAACAGGAGGAGACCCTCCAACAGGACAGGTGAGATGCCTAACGCGTTTTGCGCCTAAAGTGGCGCTTAGTCATATGCTTTGCCCTGCCCAATAAAAACTTTATTCCTGACTATGGGCTTTATACATGAAAGGAAGAATTGCAGGAAATTGAGAAGGAAATTTCAAACTTAAAGTTTGAAAAATTCTTCAAGTCTGTTGAATTTTTGCAACTCGGCTACATTGACCTACGTTTGAAATCCCTGCAATGTATGTAGAAAATAGGAATAAAAAAGGAAACAACAGGTGACTCAGTTGAGCAACAATGGTTTATCAAAAGGAACCACAAGTGGAACAGCTGCCCTAGTGTTAGTAACTGGATATTTTGCCCATCCCAGTAGCTTGGGCAGGACAGCATGCTAATTCTGGTCATGACCTGTATGTCTGCTGAAGGCGCAACAGACCAGACAAATCTTTAGATTGTACACCTGCCCCACTGTCTTATTTGTTTAACAGTTAGGGCATTGACTATAATGAGTTATTACATTATTTGGATTGGGAGGGGTGTCCTGGTTCACGTGTAGGCCATACACTAAGTGGTGAAGAATAAGACAATGGATATCCTGGTTATCTTCTTTCAATTGCTTTGCTAAAGTGACATTGATAACCATAACCCATGAGTCATAGTTGATAAAGCATGTCAAGATAAGGCCATTTGTAGACACAATGTGATTGCCGTTCTTGATTAGAGTTTCATACAGGTTCTGCAGGATTCCATACTGTGCAGGTGATAGAAAAGGGCAGGGCTGTTTGTTTTTTACCAAATCTTTTTCTCAGCAGGGCACCTAAACATATAGATCTGGTAATAAGGCTGGGAATACATGAACATCAAAAAAACCTTGACAGAACTTTACTTTAAACCCCCGCAATTTATTTTGTATATGTAAAGGATATTTTATATATGTAAAGGATCTAATGTTTTCTATCATTTGGAATTGTTCTTCTACAGAATACCATTTAAAAGATATTCCATAGTCTTACTGTTTCAGGAATGATAGGTCGTTCCTAGTGGTCTGTCTTTTTGTCAACCATGTAAGCTGGGAAGGGAGTAAAGTATTTATGAATAGAAAAATGGGAATGCTATGCGAAGAAGAAAGTAGCGAACAAAGGCGTATGCACTCCCAATGCGGTGAAAAATAGATGAATATTTATTAGAAGGATCCGATTAAAATCCATATAAAATCCCAAAAAACAGAGACAAGACATGGGGTACAGCAATATGCCTTACGCGTTTCGCTTGAACACACACTTATTCATAGGCTAGCCTATGCCACTACAGCCCGGCTGGAGCACCCCTTATCAGGTGATATTTACGAGACATATGTCAATTGTTCTCTGGTGGAGCCGGCTTGTTTTCTCTTTTGTTCTTGAATGCTATGCGAATGCTAATGTGAACAGTCAGGAGGGATCTAGAGTACAGTAGGAGGGAATGTGAACTTGTAAGCTAATACTAATGTGAACAGTTAGGTAGGATACATACAGGTCTACTCAATAAAGAGAGAATTGCAGCAAACCGAAATGGAATTTCAAACTTAAGGCCAAAGTTGGTGAGCTGGAAAAATTCTCCCATTCAGTTAAATTGGATCATTTATCCAACTCAGCTACATTGGCCTAAAGTTTGAAATTCCCAACTCAGTTCCTTGCAATTCTATCTTTACTGAGTAGACTCTATAGTGAAGTAAGAAGGAATGTGACCCTGCATGCTAACAATGTGAAAATTTAGGAAGCATGACAGTGAAGCAGAAGTGAATGCACACACGTATGTGAATGCTTATAGAACTGGGAAATATGACAGACACAAGAATATGCTGAAGATTTAAAGGTAAGTTGCTTGTTCCAGCACACTAGTCCAGGATAAAAGGTAAATTAGAAATGATGAACATAATGGTATCTAACGAAATCCCTTATTATGGCAATAAAACAATATATAATTTGTGTGGGTGCAGTATGTGAGAGAAGAAAATTACAGCTAAACACAAACACCCCAGAAATGTCAAAACAGCCCATGCCACTAAGGGAAAGACAAGGTCAAAAGTTCATGTCACTAGGGGGTTAAAGGTACATAAGCATCTCAAAATTGAATTGCCGTTTTTACATAATACATTGTATAGGCCTTTGAAAGCAAATGTGTCTGTGAGCAAAAAGTGTAAATACTGCAACATTAACAAGGTCATAGGGGGTTAGGAAATTAATTTTTAAAATTGGAGTTTTGACAGAAATAAATGTTTAATTAAAAATATTGTAAAGGATTGATGGCAGAAAGAAAATTCAAAACATATTTTATTAATCTTAATGTGGCCATGAATTTAGGCAGAAATCTTTTGGGGGACTTGTCTCTGACTTTAAAGTCTATAAAACATCAATTTGGCAATCACTTCTATTTACATTTAAGCATCAAAGTAAGATAATTGAAGGGTGTGGTAAATACAGTTACCAGAAGCTATAGGGTGAATGAATGCATATACCTTCTAGGTATAATCTTGTTAATTACCTGCCTGCCAATCAATTTAATCTGTTGTTAGATCATATTAAACCAAATAGGAAGTTGATTTGAGCTGTATTTGAGCCCTGTCAATCTAGACTGAAAATTGAGAGAAGCTAAAGTTTAGTTTTATTAATGCAGCTTAAAAGCCATAGCTTTATTAGGAATTGCACCTTCGAAACAGAGGTCTCATTTCCCATGAAGGAAAAACCAGAATACTGCAAAAATGTAAGACATGGCTGCTGTCTGGTGAATACACTTTTGGATTTTTATAAGATACTCAGGACTGAAGTTATGTACCTTTATAATACTAATAATTTAGAAGAAATAAAGCATGTAATTTGCTTTATTAAGGAAAACATAGATTAGAATTGCCTTTAACTGCTCATCTAGTTTCAAATAGTTGTGGGTTTCTCTTTGGCACCTATACTACACTCAGGTATAAGGGGAGACAGAGACACACATGGGGTATGAAGGGAGAGAGAGGACACGGGAATACAAAGAATAAGTCCTGGATGTGTTTTGTGGTTGAATGGCCATGTCCTGGGAGCCATATAATTTTTTATTGGGGACTTGCGGTATAACGCGGCCCCTCATCCCTGGGGGTGGGGCATATATCTTAATATATGTTATAATTAGGCATTTGGGGCATAGTGTGACCCCAGGTCCCTGGGGGCATATGTATATATTTTTTTTTATGGACTTGGGGCATAACACAGCCCCAGGTCCGGGGGGGGGCATAAATATTATCATTAGATACTTGGGGCACATAGCGGCCTCAGGTCCCTTGGGGGGTTGGGGGGGCTTAATTTTTCATTAAATTGGGGCTTGGGGGGATAGCGCTGCTTAAACTGAAGAGAAGGGGGCTTTATATATAGTTGACTGGGTTCACAATGCATAGCGCCAGCCTGTGGCCCCAGGGAACCATTGATTTTTTTTTGTTTTCTGACTGCAGGCAAGTTGCCATACTGTGGTCACTTAGCGGGACAGTTTTTTTTTTTTTTACGTGGAGCCAGCAGGAGGCTTTTAATGTAAAACACTGTTATTCGGTTACCACAGTACCAGTGCTTTAACACACATTATTTCTGCAGTCCCTGTTGCTATAAATATTATAGTATTTCAACCTTAACAGCCAGCATTGCATCTACCCTAATCAGGGCCGCTATCAGAAATTTCAGGGCCCCTTACTGAAAAAAATTATGCCCCCCGCATATCTCCATCTCGCCCCCCTACCCCCCACTGATAATTTGCTCATTAATATGCCACTGATAATTTGCTCATTAATAACCACTGATAATTTACTCATTAATATGCCACTGATAATTTGACCATTTATATGCCACTGATAATTTTCTTATTAATAGCCACTGATAATTTGCTCATTAACATGCCACTGATAATTTGACCATTAATAGCCACTGATAAATTGTCCATTAATAGCTACGGATAATTTGTTCATTAATATGTCACTAATAATTTGCTAATTAATATGCCATTGCTAATTTGATTATTAATATCCCACTGATATTTGCTCATTAATAGCCACTGATAATTTGTCCATTAATAGCCACTGATGATTTGTCCATTAATAGCTACTGATAATTTGTCCATTAATATGCCAATGATAATTTGTCAATTAATATGCCACTGATAATTTGCTCATTAATATACCACTGATAATTTGCTTACTATTAGCCACAGATAATTTTCTCATTAATAGCCACTGATAATTTGCTCATTAATAGCCCCCCTCCTCCCTCTCCCTTAGTACTTACCTGGACGCTGCGTGCAGGAAATACAGCCACCTGAAATGACTTGCCATCAGTTCCGGCAGCTGTGACAGAAACCTGGGTCTGCCGGCTGCTGCCTGAATGTGACTGTCTCCATGTGAGACAGTCACACAGGCAGGGCCGGACTGGCCCACCGGGATACCGGGAAAAATCCCGGTGGGCCGCCTGCCCCGGGGCCGCCTCGGCCACTAAAATTGAAGAATTCGGCTGCTGCAGCATCCGGCCGCAGCAGGCGAATTTCTTAAAGCGGCGACGGCCGCCGAATTGCTTAAAGTGGCGGTGGGCCACTTTAAGCAATTCGGCGGCCGTCGCCGCTTTAAGAAGTTCGCCTGCTGCCGCCGGATGCTGCAGCAGCAGTTCCGGCGGCGGGATGGGAAGCAGAGAAACCAAGGTGAGTGATACATACAGGGGGGGGGGAAAGACACTACAGGGGGGGGAAAGACACTACAGGGGGGGGGGGGAAAGACACTACAGGGGGGGGGGAAGACACTACAGGGGGGGGGTGAAAGACACTACGGGGGGGGGGTAAAAGACACTACAGGGGGGGGTGAAAGACACTACAGGGGGGGGTGAAAGACACTACAGGGGGGGTGAAAGACACTACGGGGGGGGGGGTGAAAGACACTACAGGGGGGGTGAAAGACACTACAGGGGGGGGTGAAAGACACTACAGGGGGGGGTGAAAGACACTACAGGGGGGTGAAAGACACTACAGGGGGGGGTGAAAGACACTACAGGGGGAAGGGGGGGTGAAAGACTCTACAGGGGGAGAGGAGGGTGTGAAAGACTACAGGGAGAAGGGGTGAAAGACACTACAGGGGGAGGGGAGGGGGTGAAAGACACTAAGGGGGAAGGGGGGAAGAGAGATGCCACAGAAAGGACAGAGAGAGACGCCACAGAAAGGACAGAGAGAGACGCCACAGAAAGGACAGAGAGAGAGAGAGACGCCACAGAAAGGACAGAGAGAGAGACAGACGCCACAGAAAGGACAGAGAGAGAGAGAGAGACGCCACAGAAAGGACAGAGAGAGAGAGACGTTACAGAAAGGACAGAGAGAGAGAGACGTTACAGAAAGGACAGAGAGTGAGAGACGTTACAGAAAGGACAGAGAGAGAGAGACGCCACAGAAAGGACAGAGAGAGACGCCACAGAAAGGACAGAGAGAGAGAGACGCCACAGAAAGGACAGAGAGAGAGAGACGCCACAGAAAGGACAGAGAGAGAGAGACGCCACAGAAAGGACAGAGAGAGACGCCACAGAAAGGACAGAGAGAGAGAGAGACGCCACAGAAAGGACAGAGAGAGAGAGAGACGCCACAGAAAGGACAGAGAGAGAGAGAGAGACGCCACAGAAAGGACAGAGAGAGAGAGACGTTACAGAAAGGACAGAGAGAGAGAGACGTTACAGAAAGGACAGAGAGAGAGAGACGTTACAGAAAGGACAGAGAGAGAGACGTTACAGAAAGGACAGAGAGAGAGACGCCACAGAAAGGACAGAGAGAGAGAGACGCCACAGAAAGGACAGAGAGAGAGACGCCACAGAAAGGACAGAGAGAGAGACGCCACAGAAAGGACAGAGAGAGAGACGCCACAGAAAGGACAGAGAGAGAGACGCCACAGAAAGGACAGAGAGAGAGAGAGACGCCACAGAAAGGACAGAGAGAGAGAGAGACGCCACAGAAAGGACAGAGAGAGAGACGCTACAGAAAGGACAGAGAGAGAGAGAGACGCCACAGAAAGGACAGAGAGAGAGAGAGACGCCACAGAAAGGACAGAGAGAGAGAGACGCCACAGAAAGGACAGAGAGAGAGAGACGCCACAGAAAGGACAGAGAGAGACGCCACAGAAAGGACAGAGAGAGACGCCACAGAAAGGACAGAGAGAGAGAGACGCCACAGAAAGGACAGAGAGAGAGAGACGCCACAGAAAAGACAGAGAGAGAGAGACGCCACAGAAAGGACAGAGAGAGACGCCACAGAAAGGACAGAGAGAGAGAGAGACGCTACAGAAAAGACAGAGAGAGAGAGAGAGACGCCACAGAAAGGACAGAGAGAGAGAGAGACGCTACAGAAAAGACAGAGAGAGAGAGAGAGACGCCACAGAAAGGACAGAGAGAGAGACGCCACAGAAAGGACAGAGAGAGAGACGCCACAGAAAGGACAGAGAGAGAGACGCCACAGAAAGGACAGAGAGAGAGAGAGACGCCACAGAAAGGACAGAGAGAGAGAGAGACGCCACAGAAAGGACAGAGAGAGAGAGAGACGCCACAGAAAGGACAGAGAGAGAGAGAGACGCCACAGAAAGGACAGAGAGAGACGCCACAGAAAGGACAGAGAGAGACGCCACAGAAAGGACAGAGAGAGACGCCACAGAAAGGACAGAGAGAGAGAGACGCCACAGAAAGGACAGAGAGAGAGAGACGCCACAGAAAGGACAGAGAGAGAGAGACGCCACAGAAAGGACAGAGAGAGAGAGACGCCACAGAAAGGACAGAGAGAGAGAGACGCCACAGAAAGGACAGAGAGAGAGAGACGCCACAGAAAGGACAGAGAGAGAGAGAGGCCACAGAAAGGACAGAGAGAGAGAGACGCCACAGAAAGGACAGAGAGAGAGAGACGCCACAGAAAGGACAGAGAGAGAGAGACGCCACAGAAAGGACAGAGAGAGAGAGAGACGCCACAGAAAAGACAGAGAGAGAGACGCCACAGAAAGGACAGAGAGAGACAGGATACAGGATATGTCTCACACACTGCCCTGATATATACCTCTGCACAGGGCAATTCATATAACTCTGTGTACATACTGGAGGTATATATATTGCCCTAGACAGGCTTTTATATCAGTCTTATCTATAAATAATACACTGTTCAGATGTGCTTTTTAAAATGCATGATTTTCCCTTCTATGAACAAAAAAATTATATTATGCTATGGGCTGCTTTAAAAATCTTATGCGATGGGGCTGGTATATAAATTTTTTCCAGGGCTGGTTTTTGTTCCCAGTCCGGCCCTGCACACAGGCAGTGGGGGCCCACGGGGCAGGTGTATCGCCCATCACCCCCTGATGGTGGCCCTGGCCCTAATGCCTCTCATGAACTGTGTTTTACATAGGCACAGACAACCATGAACAGAACAGTGTTTGCTGGAACAGGACCCCAAAAAACAAGACTGCCCTAGCAAATCCAGTACTGTTTAATAACTAATGTATTTCTACAAGTTTACGGTGCTTTCAGACAAGTCGAAAAAAAGTAAATCTGAATTATAGTAAGTGTATGGTGCATTGCTTTGTTCATAACGCTTACATCTAGAAGAATAGAAGAAGGTTTACAGATATTCTTTTGCTTTAATACGTTATTATTATTTGTTCATAAGACTGATTTTTTGTAACATACGTAACGTAAATATTTCCAGTAAATACACAGTACATTCTTTATAATAACTATAGAAAAGGTGGTGAACCTATGGCACACATAGTGTCCCACTGTGACACTTGTGCCATTGTGGGCACAGATATCCTCTCTGCTTCTCTCACGCTCCCTGTTTATTGTCTGCAGTCAGAGAGTCAGGGATCACATGACCTCCTGGCACTCACACTGCAGATATGCATGGGGCATGTAAGAGGCAGACTTCTGGCAGATGTCTGCAAGAGAGGATTGCTGTGTGGCTACCACTAGACCCAAGGGAACACCAGCCTGGGTACTGAGCAAGTGCTGTGGATGCAACCTGGGTGCTTGGGATGCAATTTGAGTGCTGAGCAAGTGCAGGGGATGCAATCTTGGTGCTGGGGCAAATCCTGTGGGTGCAATATTGATGCTAGGGCAAAACCTGTGGGTGCTATCTTGCTGCTGGGGCAAATCCTGGGGGGCAATTTGGGTTCTCTGGTGAGCTGTGTGTGCAATCTCTCTGGCAAGATCTGTCTCGCAGGTAAATATACACATAAAAAGTTGACACTTTGCATTGCATTACTTAATTGTTGTAAGAAGAATGACACAGGGGACATCTCACTAAACAGGCATTAATCTGACACTGAAACATTTTCAAGCTTGATTATCTTTACAATTTGGGTAATAATACTAGTTGAGTGCAGTTCACTTGTCAGTTCAGTTTTAGTGTTTAGCCCCTGAATATTTATGTGCATTTATATGCACACTGTAAAAAAATGTTGATTTATAAATCTCCATTAAGATGACTTTACACTGCTATTATATTGTTGCCCCTTTAATATTTAAGAAACTGCATTCCATGACATCCTTGTTTAGTAAATGATTAATGACATTTTTTTCCTTGTTGGTAATATGGTACTGTTTTTTTCATTTATTTATTTTTATGGCTTGAGATATTAATAACATGCTTGGAAGATTTTATATGTCTCTGTAATTGGTATGGATCAGTACAGTTAGTTCGTTATCAATTTTGTGCTTGTGTAATATGTAATTTATTATTGTACAAAATTATTAAAAGATGTGGCAGTTTTCTAAAATATATTGTCAGCATGTACCGGTAATAGTTTCTTCTTATTGAATCCCAGACATACGTGTCTCAGAACCTATATAAAATAACAGTTTTCTCATGAAATAATGTGACACAATCGCTGAAGGATGACTTTATAATAAACTGCACCTTTAAAATGTGTGTTTTACAATAAAATAGGCCAATACCATTGAACAGCATCTATTAAGACAACTTTCATCACCTACAGGTCTGTTTTTTTTTTTGCTGGTTGAATTTCAAACACCCCTTTGTCATGGACCATCACTTTAAGGACACTCACAAGTAAGAACAATGCTACAGTGTGACCATTCCTGTTTTATGAACTTCTTAATGATGCAGCCACACGTCTACTGAGACTATGCTACAGTACAGTGCAGAAGTTCTCCTTGTGCGACCACTACAGGCTTGAGTGAGGTCCATCCTGTCTAAGAAATTTGTTTTGTGTAAGGTTTGTGAGAAAAGTGAAAAAAGGTAGTGTTTCACTTTAAATACACCTTTGTTTTATATATATGCTCTGCCCCATCATTGTCATCGGCGAACAGATTTTTTTTACAGGTGGCGGGTCAAAATACCCTTCCCAGCTTTCCTCTCTCCCACCCCAATAACCTCTTACTTCCTCCCCATTACCTACATGTGTTGGCTAGGGAGAGGGGTTTCCTGGTAGTAGGCAAATGTTAGTTACCCATTAGAAGGATTTTGTTTTTGATAGTGGCAGTAGTAGCTAACACACCAGCATGTACCTGTGCAATAGCTGGGATGGTAAAGATTAGCCACAACTATCCCAGTCTACTATTCTTATGGTGTTCAGCCAGTAATGGCTAACTATATTTCATAGGATACTGCAGTTAACAACAAAAAGTGCAACCATAACCCTAGTCTATAACTACAATCAGGGCCGATCCTGGGCGGGTGCACGGGGTGCACCGTGCCCAGGCGCACGGGAGGAGAGGCGCTGAAGCAGGGAGCTCTCTCCCTGCCGTCCTCCTCCTTGTTAAAGCAAGCACAGCGCGACGGGTGTAAGCTCCGCCCCCGTCGCGTTCTGTGATTGGCTGCTGCCGGGAGGAGGACGTTCTCTAGAGAATCTGCCAAGACACCATAGAGAACATCCTCCTCCCTGCAGCCAATCACAGAACGCGACGGGGGAGGAGCTTTCCCCCGTTGCTCTGTGCTTGGATTAACAAGGAGGAGGAGGAGGTGATAACAGTTTGGGGGGGGGGTTGTTAAAATGTAAAATAAAAAAAGAAAGAAAGTGTGGAAGTGTGTGTGAATGTGTATAAGTGTGTATGTGTGTGTCAATGTGTATAACTATGTGTGTGTTACTGTCTGTGTAAGTGTGTGTATGTGTGTGTCAATGTGTATAACTATGTGTGTGTTACTGTCTGTGTAAGTGTGTGTGTATGTGTATAAGTGTGTATGTGTGTGTCAATGTGTATAACTATGTGTGTGTTACTGTCTGTAAGTGTGTGTATGTGTATAAGTGTGTATGTGTGTGTCAATGTGTATAACTATGTGTGTGTTACTGTCTGTGTAAGTGTGTGTGAATGTGTATAAGTGTGTATGTGTGTGTCAATGTGTATAACTATGTGTGTGTTACTGTCTGTGTAAGTGTGTGTACATGAGTGTCTGTGCACGTGTATCCTGTGTCTAAGTGTGTAAAGGTACAAAATCTAACAAGTAAGCAGACATGCACACTGATAATAGAAAATAAAGTATATTTATTTGTAAATGTAGTAATGTAAAGACAAACACAGTAGGTATAGGTCGGAGAAATATAACAGTATGTATAGTGATACTGTAAAAATAGAGCAAAAAAATAGAGAAAAACAGAAAAAAATATATAGGAAGCTACACAGAGCTATGTAGGCAAAGTGTATGAGCAGCACAGGAAAAAAGGTAGAAAAATAAAAATAGTAAACAGTAAAATAGTGCAAAAAAGTCGGAAAAATGGAAAAAAGTACAAGAACAGAGCAAAAAAAACAAAGAAATGGAAATAAAAAATAATAGTAGGATGAAGTGGTAACAGAGGGCTCAAAAAAATAGCAAATGATACAACATAAGTCTGATAGAAGGCCAACCACTGTAAGAAAAAACATATAATAACAAAAAAAGAGAATAATGTGGGACAATGTCCAAAGGTAAACCTCCTGCAAACAATAAATCAAAGGACCTGCATCAAAGGTAGCAACAAGGAAAAAAAAACGGAAAAAAACACAATTGTGGGAAAAACAGAAAAAATGTCCCAAAAACGGGGATATAACAAAAGTTTATAGCAGAAAAAAAGTAACCACAATTGGAAAAATAATAATAATAGTAAGTGGGTAGTCCATCAGTCCACTACTATCGAAAAAACCTTATAGATGCAGGGGTAGTCCTGGGGTATAACAGCTGAGGCTTTGTTGTACAGGCACGAGGCGACGCGCTCGGAGAGTGTCTCCTTCAAGGGCCATCGTTGGGAGCAGTTTTCTCCTTCCCCTCTTCCCAATATTGAAATGGGCATGTCTGGAACAGAAATGTCTAAAGGGGAGGGGTTCATAATAAAGCCACGCCCACCCTTGGGCCCCAAAGGAAAACCTGCACCCAGGCGCCTGTGACCCTAGGATCGGCCCTGACTACAATTCCCATAAAATTCAGCTCACAATATGTCTGGCTGAATATTATTGTAGATGCAGTCAACAAAAGTTAGGGCTTTATTCATGAAAGAGAGAATTGCATCGGGAAAGATATCCCATTCAGTTGAACATTTTTCTAACTTGGGTACCTTGGCCTTAAGTTTGAAATTTCCATCTCACTTCCCTGCAATTATCTTTCTTAAACAACGCCCTTAGTGTTTGTGCTTCTGTACTACCTCACCTCCCCTTCACCCACAGCCCCATCAATATACGATTTCCATAATAATCAACTAGCAATGTTGCTTGCTCAACATCATGGGAGCTGCAGTCAACAAAAATTTATGTTGTGAAGTGTGGCTCTGTGAGGCAAAGCAAAAAGGTATTACACAAAAAGAGGGTAGTTATAGGGTAGTAAAAAAGGGCACAGGATGCAAAATACATACACATTTCAGTGCACAACCTAAAAGGTACTTTAAAGACTTTTAAAAGTAGCTTTCAGGTTGTGGGCTGATATTTCTAGGTATTGTGTATAAAATATCATCTTTTGGGAGTAGCACCCCACCCTCGCCCAGGCGTTCTATATTGCGTTCTAGTGTAGGACCCACCAATACTGGAGTACTCTGATTCAGTGGTGGGCTAAGCATGATGTGACCATATGGCGTGACTAAAAACAGTGTAAAACCATACAAAACGTATTATTACAGCCGCGATGTGGTTCACTTAAAGTGCACAACTGTACACAGTAACTCAGCATTCCTGATGTACGTGGTGGCAGATTCGTGTAATAACTCCGGAAATGCAAAGTGTCAGGAGTTTTATAAAAGAGCACAATTGCCATTTGATGTATGGTGGAGGCTCCCCAACATAAATCAGGAGCTTTTCAGCGGCTGATTTTTTTACATAGGCTGCGCCAGGGCAACGGGCACCAACACAATCTAACTCTATGCATTAAGCATAGATAACACAGCATGTGCGCCATGTTTATGCATACCCCCCTTCGTTTCATTTTTGTAATTCTTAATATTTCTTACACAGTCTTTGATATGTTTATGCGTGGCCCGATTTTGTGGCCTACATATTGTAGCCCACAAGGGCAGGTGAGAAGATAAATAATGTGTGCAGTCCTATACCTGAGTAACTTATTAATCTTCAAGGACTCCTTTGTTGCCTCCGATTTTAGGCATATTGTTTCTATTTTTGGTTGTCCTACATGGTAGGCAGAGACTACATCTGTAACAACTATTCTAGCGGCCCAAGCAGGAAGATTCCAATAGTTTTTCTCTCTCTCAAAGCTTTTAGTGTTAATCTCCAATTTGGTGCTCCTCTATATGTAATTAAAATTATCTGTGAGGATATTGCTAAGTTCACGGTCCCTAAGAAGCAAATGCCAGTTTATCCTCATGATTTTATTCATAAATTGATATCCTTTATTAATACCTGTGACTAGGGAAATGCAATCATTGTTCCTTGTATTACCTTTAGCTCTCTATTTCTTTTGTCTCCCTTTATGAACTAACACTTCAATAATTCTTTTCCACAAAATCTGATCTAAGCTTCTTGACCAGTGCATTAAAGACCACATCATCACTACAATTCCTTCTTGTTCTACAAAATATTTTTTTACTGGTATTTTTAAACCATAGAGGACGATGGCCAATATAGTGTGGTAAATAACTGTTCACGTCTGCTAACTTAAAATATGTTTTAGTTTTGAGCTGTTTTTCTTTCCACATAAATGGTCAGCTCTAATAAATGAATTGACATGGTACTGAAAGATGTTGTGAGACTAACATTCCACATATTATCATTTCAATATGCTAGAAAGGCTCTGATTTAAAAGCTAATCTTTGCCACTCAAATTGTTGAGTTTCCCATGATGCTTAACATATCAGACTGGCTGAGAGTTACAGAAAATGTAGTCTCAACAGCTGAATTTTTAACTAACCCCAGCTGCAAAACACCTTGCCACTACTCCAATGGGCCTGTTTGGATTTCTGGGGACTGCGGAGGAGTCAAATGTCCCTTCTTGCCCACCCCTTGTGTATGTTAATATGGGTATGTCTATAGATGAGTAGTAGTGCTGACCGGCATCACTCATTTCTGGTGGGTAGGGTTATCACTTTTTATTAAAACAAAAACTGGTTATTATAATACCCCATAGACTTAACATTGGACAATTTAAAAAAAAAAGACTGTCAGTAAAACACTGGCTGGGTGCTAACCCTACTAGTGGAGCATTCCATAATATTGGATACATGTATTTGCATTGATAGTTCTTGCATTAAAGTGCTATTGTTTGCAAATGGTATGTGTATTGTACTCTTGGGGGTAGCAAAACCAATGGGAATCAAAATACAGCCAAACAACATTGCTGTGAATTACGTTCACTAACATTGCATTTGCTATATCTTTAGATAAGGATTTCAGGGATTATGTAATTTAGCATTGGGATTTAAGAACATTATGTGAACATTTTTGCCAGCATGGAAGCATGCTTTAGAGAAACTGACTCAGACTATACGTATTGAACTGTAATGATATACTATAAAATACCATATATAACTGAGAAATTAAATAAACTGGCAGGTTTTTTTTTTTTTGTACTAATGATACATCAGAGGCTAGCCCTTTTACCTTGTGGGAAGCCACAAAGCAGCATTAATACGGGAAATTATCAGCTTAGCACTTGGCCAGGATTGCAGAATTCATCTCACTGTCTCAAAGATTACAAAAATTGGAAGCTGCTTATAAAAGAAGGTAAATCGACTCACTTAAAATAATGCTTACTGAGGTTAGAGGAATATTTAATACACTATTAACGAAGGATGTCGAGAAAGCATTATTGTGGATTAAGCAAAAACTGTATGTAAAGGAAAGCAAAGCTGATAAGGTGCTTGCACATAAAATCAGAAATCTTCAAGGAAAATACACTAACAACAGTTATATGAACACAGGTGACCCAAGCAGATATGTTAAAAACAGGTTACAATTGCACACATGGGACCTATTTTACTCAGGCTGTTTTGGGTACTGAAGCTGTTTGGTGGCACAGATGGCACAGGCAGTCTGTTTTGAGGGCACTGAAGCTGTTTGGTGGCAAAGGCTGTTTTGGGGGCACATTGAAGTTGTTTGGTGGCACAGATAACACAGATAAAAGGTTGTGTGGGGGCAAAGATAGCAAAAGCAGGTTGTATGGGAGCAAGAATGTCTCATTGATATGATATACAAAATGTATTTAATTACTGCTTATTAACACAGACTACATTCTCCAACCTCTCATGCTTGGTAATAATAGTAGTGTCTGGTATCACATGACATCCTGGCATGCAAAAGCCAAAGCGTGATATTTTTTTCCTATGCTGTTTGGGGCACATGAGTGGCACAGGCAAGCTGTTCAGAGGGCATAAATGGCATAGGCACAATGTCTGGAGGTTAAGAATGGCACTGCCAAGCAGTTTGGGGGACAAGGATGGTACTGGAAAGAGTTTGGAGAATAGATGGCACAGACAGACTGTTGGGGGCATGGAAGCTGTTTGGTGGCACAGATGTCATAAGCAGCCTGTTTTGGTGGCACTGAAGCTCTTTGGTAGCGAAGATGGCACAGGCAGGCTGTTTTGGGGACACTGAAACTGTTTGGTGGCAAAGTTTGCACAGACAGGTTGGCTGTTTTGGTGCAAAGATGACTTATTGGCATGATATACAAAGTTTATGCATTTAAATCTCAAAAGTATGATATTCAAAGTTGATGCATTTACAACTGTCAACAAAAATGTAATTAATGTTTAATGAAATATTGCATCAAGTATAGATGTTTTAAATATAAATACCTATTAATTTTTTAAATAATTGTTTTTAGCTCTGCCTCTGCTGGGTAGAAAGTGTTTCCTCCACCCCCTTATGGATACAATAGGCTATGGAACAAGTCTTTATTTTTCACTTGTGCTTGTAACATAGAAATACAAGTGAAAAATAAGTTGTCTCTAGTCTGAAGATAAACTGATATGCTACAGCTGTTGTGGACTACCCTGTTGCCCAACCTTCATATGGCTAAGTATCATGGGAAATTGAATCCACAAGAGCCTGGAGTGAGGCAGGTCATGTCATTGTAGTGTTCATGGGGTTACATAAGCTAAGCGGTGATGGGTTTGCCATCCCTGGTATTTGGTCCCCTCTTCCTTAAGGTAAGTGTGAAAAGGAAGCTCAAAAGTATGGTTATAATCGTTAGTCCAGTAAAAAGAAAGATTTTTGCATTCTATGATGAAGGTCCACATGTGCAAATTAGTGCTCATTTTGCTCAAGTTCCAACAGATTATGTGGAAGATGCCAAGAAAAGGATATATTCGATGACCAGGTGTTATGGGTGTGGTCATAAGCAAACAAAAAAGTAAATTTGATGGTAGTACTGGGAAGTACATTGAGGGGAATAATGGGGGAATGTTGGGATATCAGCAGGCACAGCCTAAAAGGCAAGCAATAAAAACTATTGGATGCTCTTCACTAAAAGGTGAGTTGCAGGGGAGTTGACGTCAGATGGCCATTTCATCTCACCAATTGAACTATACTTTGTGCAGGGACAAACCTGGTGAGTTTGCTCAGCATGGGAAACTCACAATGTTTTAGTGAACAGCTCCAATTGACATTCTCATCAGTAAAAAATATGACCAGCAGTAACACATACTTGAAGCGTAAATGGATCCCCAATGTAACATAGGGCTTCCGTGATGCACCATGAGGAACCATGTAGACTATGTCCTATTCGATTGATGAAAAAAATCTGATATTCAGAATGGTGCTCATGAAATAAAGGCAGAAAATACCCAACACATAAAGGAAGCTGTGAGCAAGAATTACAAAATTGTTCCAACCATTAAGGATCTGAAGCTGTGGAGAGGTTGGATGATGCCTTGATTGGCATTGGGACAGAATTGGGAATACAGTACATAAGATGGTTTGATGAAGACTGCAAATAGGAGCCTTGTTTGCATCACTTAAATACATTATAATTCTGTGCCATCAAATCTAGGCATTGGACTATATCAGTCACTGCTAAATACTGTTAACTGCAACTACATATAAACAAAACCATTATAGAGACTTCTATATCGGTATTACATATAAAAAGGCTCAGACTTCCCCACATTCAGCAGTGTTGCGATTCAATCTTTATGAAAACACTTCTAAAATAAAATTATAAAAACAATACTGTTTTGGCAATCTGTGGTTTGAAACACTGATCACAGCTATTTTTCATCAATTAGCTAATTGAAATGTCTAATTAGACAACTAACGGCTGATGAGACATTGAATTGCTAATCTTGGCTGCATAAATCATTAAGTCCAGACAATATACACAGGCCTCCCAAGGGTCCCTTTCATGAAAGGGCAGTTTCTAGTTTAGATACAAATACCTCTGTTCTTCTTTTTACTACTCTGGTGTCGCTCTTTTCTAAAAATTCAGTAAAAACAAATGTATAACATAAATTAGTAACAGATTTTTAACAAGATGTCCCAATGCCAGGTCTCACCCCCCTTCAGTGTGTTCAAATGTAATATGCACAGATCCTCCAGAGTGGAAGCAAGTTTCCCAATTAGAAATAGCCTTCAAATGGAATAGGTAGGCCACGTGAGAATATAACAATCACTGCCCTGTAGCAGTAACTGCCTTAAACTTTCCGTTGGAGTAAAACCCAACTTCATCAATGGCAAAGCAATTAGACAGATGCTTGCGTCTACTCCAGGGCATCTGTGTTATAGACTTGATGCCAATGCTCCTAGTTAGTACACATAGTTAAGGATTGTTCCTATGCTTTGCTATCCTGTTTGTGTACTTCCTTTCTATGCAATAAAGGGACTGTACCACCTAAACATTGTTTTACTGTGAATGTAAAGAATAAAAAAAAATTGAAAATGAGCTATACATTGTGGGCGTCATATACTAGTGCAGTGGGGAAAAAAAGTAAGTAAAACATGAGTAAGGTGCAATTTGCGAATATTTGTAATATCTTGCAGGGTTCTTTCCTGATTTGCGCCTCTTCTGTCTATTTTTATGTAGTGTGCATTTTTCCGGTTGTGCTAATATATTGCAATTATATTTGCGCATGCTACAGACATTTGCAAATATTTTGTGAATAAAAGAATTCTTATTTTGCATGTGAAAATTACACCAGCTTTTAGCAGTGTTTTTAGCAGTGCTAATAAAAAAGGTGGAAACAATATTCACAAAATTGCCTGTTTTTATTCACAATTTGCTCATATTAACTGCGTGTGTTAAATGTTTAGTACATTGAAAAAGGAGCAAAGCACAAAAATTGTTTTGCTCATAAAACATATTTGCATTTTTTTTTAGTACATGCCCCTTCTGTGTTGGCAAAATTCCTAAATAAAATTAAACAAAATGCCTAAATTATGAGAAAAATGTGTTTTAAATATATCTGATGAGTCTTCTGTTTGTGACATCACCTTGACACGCGAATTAACTGCTTTTAAATGTGTGGTATGCATTTAAACTACAGGTCATATCATAAACCAGAGATGCCAGACACATTTAAAACATATTGTTCTCCTAATTCAGACATTTTCTTGCATTTTTGCTAACACAATGTGTAGATGGTTTTCAATAATTTTTTATTCTCTACATTCACAGTAAAAGAATGTTTAGGTGATACATTCCCTTTAAGGGAGCACATCCTGGATCCTACGAAAGGGACTTCATTGAAAGTGACATGTTTTCATAATATTATATTTAACTGATTAATGTAAAAACATTTTCAAGTGATAGAATCTTTTATGAAGCCAGTGTAGTAATGGACAATACAAGAAAATAACCTTGTAATCTCTCTTTAAAAATAAGCCATATAAAGAAATTACTTTTTTTTTTTTTTCGGAATGCAAAGGGTATCACAACCTTCTTTTATCTAACAAAATGTGGTTTAATAGAAAACACTGCATTATTAAAAACATTTAGCAATGCCATGCTGCACCTTGCATCAAGAAAATGTTACTTATCTTTGGTCATCATCCAAATCAAATGGGCATTGTGATAAAGGATAGTTTTTATTTGGAGTCAGGTTATATCAAACTCATTGGCTATTTCTCAAAGGAATAGATCATATTGCCCAATGGAATCTATTAAGTGGAAAGGAATCTGAACAAAATGTAATTTATTATCACTTTATTCATTCGTATTTAATGCTTTAATGGCAATTGTCCATTTTTTTTATATTATCATTTATTTATAAAACATCACCATATTCTCCTGTGTACAGCTGTTAGATAAGCTTAAAAATAATTCCATTTGTAAGCGCATGGGCACATCTGAGAGAAAGAGTTTTTGCTCCTTTATCAGATTTGCAGCCTATAGAATTTGAAGGACTTTGATATAATATACTATTATATTAGAGGGAAAATTACATTTTGACTGCTACAGCGAATGATGCTGGTCCTTTTTCCACTACAGCTGCTACAGAGCCATAGTGAATTCTTGCAGGTATTTTTTTTCCTTTAGGAGATGACCAGAAGGGGCAGAGAATTATAGCATGGGTGAGGAGTGCCCAGATTTTGGTCATTTGGGGGTCAAACTCAAAGTTGTGACATTGGAACAAAAGCTGAGAGAAACCATTGCGAGACTGGTGTTTTGAGAGTGTTCCTAGAGTGTTGAGAGAATAGACATGTTAAATACTATACACATACATTTACACATAATACACTTTTGTTTGACACACTACATTAATAGACATTTCACTTTTTTTTTTTTTACTGGAGATAGCAGGGAGGGGAGAGGAGGTCATAGTCAGAAGTGCATTGTAGATAACAGGGAAGGTACAGTAGGTAGCTGGCAGGGGACTGGGGGTATATCGCTCACCTCTCTCTCTGACACAAAATTGAAGTGTGTCAGTGAGAGAGAGGTATGATTTGGACAATCCAGGGTTCATAGAACACTGTATTGTCATTTATTGCATGTGACCACTGTGATTAATGTCCACAGTGATCACATGAATAAATAGAAATAATAATGGTTAATCCTGGTCTGCCTAACTCATAAGGAGTCAGGGTCTGTCCCCCTCATCTAGTTTGGGAAGGATGAATAAATAAACTTCGGCATAAGGCAAGGAAATAGTTTATTTTTTTGAGGAAGAAGATCTAATTATGAGAGCTTTCATTGGGTCCACACTATCTTGTTAGAAAGTGTACAGCATATTGGTCTGTCAGAGTACACGATAACATTTGGGACTTCATTTTGCAGTACAAAATTTCCAAAAAGCTGGAATTTTACTTCATGTTCATTTAATAAATCCCCAGATATCCAAAAATAAGTTATAGTGTTTGTTCTGCTTCATCGGAACAGATACCATATTCCTTGGACTGAATTGTGATATTATTAACATGTTTGCCAACATTCAAAAAAACTTTCCTAGGACACTTTGCAGCTAAGCTATCCAATAAGGATGTTTCTTGACCACTTACTCCACCCACTTTATAACTCACCTAAACCACCCACATAATATATTAGCATAACTAGCAATGCCATATTACCATCTGCTCTTTCACTTGGCTCTCAGTCACGTGGATCTAGATTGATGGGACTGTTTTACAGATTGCTGACCCCTGATGCCATTGCGCTCTTAGGCAAGTGATCATATACTCCGGAGGAGGACAAGAAACTCTAAGCATACATTCAGGTGGTAGTATGAGGTGGGGGAATTCTGTCCTCAGCACAAATTGTAGCTAGTGCTGGGCATATAGCATATCTAAAGAATACTGACGGTACTCTAAAAAAACATGCCTTGGCCTGCTCTGCTATTGTGTGCAGCTTATAAAGGTGATTGGGTTAATCCTGTATATTAGCCTTATCACATTTAAAAGCTGCACACTCACTCTAAGACTTTATCAATTGTCCAAGGATCCTGATATTAAATGATCAGGGTATGTATTTTCGATACATGTGGAAAGCAGAAATGAAACAGCTGATTATGTTTTAATGCTTAAGCTGTGGTATTCAGTATCATTCAATCTCTTTAGGTAGCTAATCTTTGGCCAATGGACCTGCAGTATTCACACTGTGGTCTTTGGGCATTTATCCGCTTGGATTGCATATGTTGGTTTACCTCAAAGGTAATCTACATTGTAAGAATTCTCACAAGTGATGTCTCAGCTCTGTTTAATGTTGTTTTTTTTTTTTTTTTGCTAGAAGGGTTTGTGTATTTTGTTGTATTGTGTACTTTTTGTAACACTAAGTTGATGTTAATTGTAGACACATTGTATGCACCACCTTTTTACATGTATTACTAAGAAGCTAACTGTAACCTTCCCTTTTTGAAGTTCTGGTTCTCCCTGTCACTATCGCCTATGATTAAGAGCTGTAGGACAGTTCAAAATGCGTACAGTGTTTCTACTTTTGGTTCCCAGCTTCTGCTTCTTTGTGTTTGTTTCCAATATTTGAGAAAATTAAATCTATTAAGTATGCATATGCTGTGTTTTCCTTGTCACACAGATTACAGGTTAAAAATCTGAAATTTTGGGGCCCCTTACAGAAGAAATATAATATAAAAATAACCCTCACTCCTGACACTTACCCTCTGTTGGGCTAGTTTGCTAGAGTTGCCATTGCCCCACCAGCACTTGCCATTGCACCACCAGGACATGCCATTGAACCCACAGACTTATTATTGCACCCACAGACTTGACAATGCACTGCCAGGACTTGACATTGCACCCCCAGGCACTTACCACTTCACCCTCCGGCTTTGTTCCCTGGCGTCAAGTGGGGCAACAAGAGGATGGCTGTGCACTGCTCTGTGTGCACTGAAATCCTCTGATGCTGCTCAAAGCTTATGTCGGGTCTTCTGAGTGCTGAGACATCCCATGACCAGCTGTAACCTCCCAATGGTGGCTCTGATGTATTATGTTCTCCTCAAGCACCCTGGCTATTTCATCTGGCTGGATTTTTCATATACCAAATAGAGTAATGGTGAAAGGCTATCTGGTTATTAATTCTTTACATTATTATTATTGTGGCATGTGCTTTTTTGGAATTATGTTCCAGGTAAGAACTGTTAATCCAGTATCCTTAACTCCCATGAACCCCAAACATTTTTGTTAATTTTGGTCCCGTATTGCCCACTGGATATAGTAGCCCTTCTCTCCATGTCCACCACACAGTTACAGTACACCATGTTTTCTTTTTTTTTTGATAAATGTGAGGCTTATTTATTAACTTGGTGTTCTCCTTTAAGTTAGTAAAGCTTATCTTAGTTTTATTAACTCTTTAAACAACTTAAAGTGGCCAACATGCTTGCATTTCCATTACTTGCTTTAGAACACTAAAAAAGCAAGTAATAGTAACTTATTTTATATAGCACTCCCTGGGATTCAAAACACTTGCTAAGAAGACTCTGATTGGCAACAACTGAAAAATAGATGTTACTATTATCCAAACCTTATTCATAAAATGTGTACTGCGATGCTGTATGAACATAGTTATTATTCTGTAAGATGCTTGGTTTAAGCATAACTAGGAAACTTGGGTCTTATTTTGACTTCAATTACCTATTGAATTTTCATTCTCGCATCTAAAATAAAGTGAAATAAAATAACATAAATTATTATTATTATTATCCCATGACAGATACATTTAAAAGTCTTTAATTATTTGATTTTGCTAACTGTATTATTCAGGTAACCAGTTTCCAATTACTAGAAGATTATGTCAAGCTTGATCGAGTTAGCAGGACATTTGGTAAATCAATACACTACAAAATGCACTCATTGCTTTAAAGAAAGTAGAGTTTATTTTTAGTGATTGACTCATTTTGAGTGGGCTCTTGATTCTCTGAGATACTATCTTCCTGGGAGCATATTTCAGTTAATTACTGACCATGTTCCCCTTACATGAATACATATGAGGAAGGCCTAGCAATCATTTAGCTAGGCCTCTCTAAGGAATTAAGGTTTTATTTTGTTTGTTTCACTGTTTTCATGTACTGTGGCCATGAAATCCACACAGCATTTGCAGTCTAAATACTGGACTGTGCTTCTGTACATGCTGCCGGTAATATTAGCATTTGTGTGCAAAATGTATCAAAAGCTTCTACTTATGGATATATGCATATGGGATGTAGACAATACATTTCTACAGCCTACAATACCATTCAAAGTATATAACTATGCTCAATTTTGAAGATGGAGACGATAATTCACTGTCAATAAGAGACAGAAAAGAAGTGGATAAGAATGTAAGCAAAGTCAAATTTTACTTAACACCCTCATTAAACTTGGCAACAAGTGTACATACAAAACAGATGGGTGTGTTCACTAAAATGGCCTGTGGTAGTTCAGAAATCAGGCAATCCTAGCAGAGTTGAAAAAAATCTCCCACTTGCCTTTAAATTACTTGTTTCAGAACATAAAAAAAAGTAATAGTAACTTGTTTTATATAGCACTGCCTGGAATTCATAGCTCTTGCCAAAGAAATTCTGATTCGTAGCAACTGACAAATGGATGTTACTTTTATCCCAATTTTTTTTCTTTTTTTAACCTTATCTTTTAGCAGGGGTCATTTACAGAAAATGTATACTTCAGGGCTGTATTAAAATAATTATTGTTCTGCATTATTTACATCTGATGTCTTTCTCTACACTTGTGTAAAGTGTATGATTTGACTTCTTGCTATATATATAGTTTGTGGAATTTAGTGGCTTTGAGACTAAGCAAATTGTGAAATGCGTCCTTGATGCCCGCTGCACCTTGCCTTCTGCTACGTTGATTAAAATGCAAACATAATGACTGAAAGTTTAAGTACTGTGGCACCAAAGATGCTGGTGCAGTGTGTTGCTTACTTCTATCCAGAAGTTTAAACAATCCAACTCCCAATTAACACCTGAATACCAAGCTGCAAATAAACACAGAGAGACTAGCTACCATATATGAAAACAAAAAAAAATCCATAGGAGATAATCAACTAAAGGTCAAATTGTTGGCTGCAAAACTATTAACAGTACTTAGCAGTTGTACCTCAACTCCAGCTCTCAAGAACTGAGCAACTGAGCACCACTGGAGCTGTAAAACAAAACAACATACTGACAACAAATACTTCAAAAGGCTTCTGGTAAAGCCTATAAGGGCTATTCGCTAAAACTGAACTGACAAATGAACTGCAAGTAAATCAATTGGAGACTCTTTTCAACTTCAGAATTTTGAAATTAACTTTAGTAAATATCTCCCTACATTATCGATGATACCTAGTAAACCAAACATGGGTAGAACGTGTAGCTCTTGCTGGTTAACCTATGGTCCTAGCACTCCTCACATTTATTTATTTATCTTAACTGTGTGCTTGGCCAGACATTTTTTTTACAGTTCAGCTGAGAATACATCTTGTGGAGGGCAAGTAAAACAATCACCTTCATGGATTTTGAACGTAACCCTGTTGATCAACTCAGCAGCAACTCACTTGTTAATAAATAACACATTTGCTACACTTTTTTGAAGTTATCTTTAATGTTTTGTTTTTTGTTTTTTTTAGCAGATGACTAGAGGCTGTAACTTGGTGATTATAGCCAAATCAATACCTGAACTGCCTTTAGCAAACAGGCAATTTGGATTCTTCCCTTTCTCTCAGTAAGCTATTTTTTTCAAAATGTTTGTCAACTTGAAATTCATAAAACAATGTAGCCTACAACATTGGGAAAACCAAAAGCTATAATATTAATAATTCATAATAACAATCTTCCCCCTTTTGTCTTCATGCTTGGGGAGAAACAGAAGCTCATACCTGATGACCCAGAGGAGGGAGTCTTATGTCTGTTCTACCAATACAGATCTCTCCATAACATGGCAGTCACTTTTTTTAGCCCTATACAGAGGCAGGTACAGATCGTTTGTTAAAAATAAATGTCCCAGGTAAGTGGAAACAGACAAAAAACATTCAGTGTTGTGACCACAATGAGGCTTAACAATCTTCTCCCTTCTCGCCCCCCCCCCCTCTTTTTGTAAAGCATGGGTGGGGAGAAACCAAAGTTCATTACTGGTGACCCAGGGAGGGAGTTTTGTGTCTCTTTGGCCAATACAGATTTCTCGCTCCCTCACAATCTTCCCCTATCTCGCTCTCCCCTCTCTTCATGCAGCATAAGTTGGGAGAAACAGAAGCTCATACCTGTTGGCCCATAGGAGAGAGATATGTGCCTCTTCTGCAAACTCAGATCTTTCATTCCATCACAATATTCCCCTTTCTCGCTACTCCTTCTTTGATGCAACATGGGTGGGGAGAAAGAAGAGCTCACTCCTGGTGACCCAGAGAAGGAGATGTGTGCCTTTTATCCTAGTATAGCTTTCTCGCTCCCTCACATTGTTCCCAGACTTTTTAATTTTTGGCCATCTGACACTTACAAAACTCCACCCATTGGCAGGTACAGATATTCTCTTAAATATAAAATGTCCCAGGTAGGTGGAAATCGACAAACATGTGTAGTGTTGTGACCCACAAAAACAAATTATGCATTTTGAGAATTATACAGAGTTCTTAATCATACAATAGATATCTATGTATAATACTTGAGACATGAAAAGTGTCTTTGTGCAGTTTTGTTTCCTGTCCACTGTTTGTGCCACACGGAGGCTTTCACACATTTGTTGAAGAAGCGATCACCATGAATTTACTTATACTCACTGTTTGGAGTTATACATCCTTAATTCTACCAGCAGTGTCAAGTGTGACAGCACCTTATTTGTCTATATTGTCGGGCTGGCACTGAGACTTGAATTCACAGTCTGTAATTACAAGCCAATGAACAAGTGAGCCCCATTATGGTGTTGTTAAATTACTCACAAATGATAATCCTGGGGAAGAAGTCAGATCATATTAGCCATTTGTGAATAGAGTTCTTTCCAAGCTTCTCCCTAGAAATTGTTAACACATTCAATATTAATTGATGCAACTAAACAATATAAATATTAATTACCGATTTTAAACAGGTTACCTTTGTTTACACATTTATTACTGTTAAAAAATGGTTGATTTCCCTAGTGATTGTGAGATAAATATTGGCATTAGCAGTTCCTACATCAATATTTTCAGTGCATTTTTAATATTAAAACATTAATATGTATTGTTGTTAATAGATTTACTGCCGTTTTACCCTCTGTGTAAACTTCACACATTTCTTTGATGAGTCCCAGCCAGCGTTCCAAATAATAAACATTTTCACCTTTCTGTTCACTTGCATGAGGTAATAAAAACATGAACCACAGAACAAAAATCCTCTCTATCTATTTTCTTTGCGGATATCTTAAGTACTCCACAAACATACATAGAGAAAATTGGGCCAAGTTCAATATTTCTTGAAAAAATATAACTTGAAGTGAACTTTTTTCAATATCTTTAAAAATATTCTACGAATACCCCTGATATGCAAAAACGAGTGAAGCAATAAAACTAGCATATTTCTGAATATTGCTTATAAACTATTGTGAAACTTCCATTTTCATGTTGAGAAGTTTAGAAAAAGACATACAGTAACCAGGAAGATATTTCAAAAGCTAAAAAAATGGCATTTTATTGGGCAAATTTGCAGCGGCATATTAAATGGAAAATACTGTCATATTATTGGGCAAATTGGCAAGGGGATATTAAATGGCAAATAATACTGGCATATTATTGGGCAAATTGGCAGAGGTGGATTAAATGGAAAATTGGCAGGGGCTTATTAATGGCAAATAATACTGGCATATTATTGGGCAAATTGGCAGGAGCTTATTAATGGCAAATAATACTGGCATATTATTGGGCAAATTGGCAGGGGCATATTAATGGCAAATAATAATGGCATTTTATTGGGCAAATTGGCAGCGGCATATTAAATGGAATATACTGGCATATTATTGGGCAAATTGGCAAGGGGATATTAAATGGCAAATAATACTGGCATATTATTGGGCAAATTGGCAGAGGCAGATTAAATGGGAAATTGGCAGGGGCTTATTAATGGCAAATAATACTGGCATATTATTGGGCAAATTGGCAGGGGCAGATTTAATGGCAAATAATACTGTCATATTATTGGGCAAATTGGCAGGAGCTTATTAATGGCAAATAATACTGGCATATAATTGGGCAAATTGGCAGGGGCATATTAAATGTCAAATAATACTGGCATATTATTGGGCAAATTGGCTGGGGCATATTAATGGCAAATAATACTGGCATTGTATTGGGCAAATTGGCTGGGGAATATTAAATGGCAAATAATACTGGCATATTATTGGGCAAATTGGCAAGGGCATATTAAATGGCAAATAATACTGGCATATTATTGGGCAAATTGGCTGGGGCATCTTAAATGGCAAATAATACTGGCATATTATTGGGCAAATTGGCAAGGGCATATTAAATGGCAAATAATACTGGCATATTATTGGGCAAATTGGCTGGGGCATATTAAATGGCAAATAATACTGACATAATATTGGGCAAATTGGCTGGGGAATATTAATGGCAAATAAAATTGGTAAGGTGTATGTAATGGGGTGATGGAGCCATGTAAATGGGGTTATGGGTCATGTCTTTGGTGTGCAACGTGGGTTATGGGTCATGGGTGTGCATCATGGGTAGGGCAGCACAAAATCAAGATACATCACTGGGAGGGCGTGAGAGAGGAGAGAACATTGATGGGGGGGCGAGAGAGAGGAGAGAACACTGATGGAGAATAGAGAACACTTATGGGGAGAAGAGAGAACACTGACTTGTGGGGGAGAGATGAGAGAACAAAGATGGGGAGAGGAGGAAAAGAGATAGCTATGGGGAAGAGGAGAGATACATACATGGGTAGAGGGACAAAGAGACAGTCATAGGAGGTAGAGAATAGAGAGAGACATGGGAAGGGAGAAGAGAGAGATAGAAATGGGATGGTAAAGGAGAGACAGACAGACATGGGATGGCAGATGAGAGACAGACACACATGGGATGGCAGAGGAGAGACAGAGACCTGGGAAATGAGAGGAGAGACAGACAGACATGGGAAAGAGGAGGATACAAAGACGGACATGGGAAGGAAGAGAAGAGAAACGGACATGGGAAGGAAGAGAGACAGATGGACACAGGGAGTGAGAGGAGTGCGACAGACATGGGAAGGGAGAGGAGCGTGACAGAAGGACATGAGAGAGAGGAAAAGACAGACGCACATGTGCCCTTCCGGGGATCAGACTCTGGATCCGCCGTGAACTGATCACATGATGTTTAGCCAGTCAAAGTTGTCAAATTTGCAGCAGAGGCACAACAAGACAGCAGGTGGACTTTTTTTTAATGGTAAGCAAAAGACCCTTAATAATAACTACATTACATAACCTTTAAAAAATACAGTATACAAAAAATAAAGTAGAAGAAGATGATTCCTGGTACTACCTTTCTTTGGCTCAGGAAATTAATAGCATTTGTTAATTGTCATATAAAGATCAACAAATTTGCATACGTTGAAATTATAGAACAGAACTGATATTTACAATAATAAAATGGTGACTGGTACTAATTATATTAATTAATTTAAAGGCCATTATTTCAAGTAGTAACACAAACTCTTACTTCAATATTTTAATGAGGAATATTACATGGCATGTATTAATTCAACCCAAGGCTTTTGCACAACCAGTTCATTTTGTATGATGTGAACTAATTTTATGTTATGTAATGTTGCCTAATTCCCTAATTACACAACAGACTTCAGCACAACAATTAATACATAATAAAACCGATAATGTTACCTTTCTGCAGAACTACAAAATATAACACAGAAGTGATGAACAGCACAGGTTGTTTTGTTATTGCCTTAGGCTATGTACTTATTCTTTACTTTATTTTCAGTTGTAGATGTAGAGCTCGTGTTTTATCTATGTATTAATTTATCCATTTTTCAATTTACTGATGTATTCATGTACCCTCTCACTTATTTGGTATCAAGTGTTATTGCTTTTTTTATATTTTTATGTTTCCCAGAACTGTACCTCTTACAGTATTTACTATTAGAATTTATCTACCATAATTTTCTTGAATTTGGGGACATTTCAAATCATTTTATGTTAATTTTTTTTTTTACAAAGGTTCCTATTTTATATGTAAAGTTATGTTTGTAGAGATATGTTCTTTTGTATATTTTTATTTACACGGCTTCTTTAATTCCTTTATTGCACTCCTGTGAGCCGTTTTGCTGCTGCTAAATTCTGAAAAAGTTATTACGGAGAAACACGTTGATTTTTGGCTTCTGTAAATGTCCATCCGCCAGTTGAATCTAAAGTGAAAAAGATGCTATTTGGTGTCTGAAGCTCTTCGTGGCTTTGCCGGACTTCTGCGGTTTTATGTCTGTGTGATGTGGATCTTGCCTCTTGTCTTACAAAACAGCTTTTAAATTGTTGTTTTCAGTCCTTTATATTTATCAGTACTCCCCCATTGCTGGTTCTTCCTATTAAATTGTCCATATTAAATGCCAGTTTGGAACCTAAATAGTGTCTGTGTTCCTAGTTGCTCTTTATTTGCTCCATGTGTCCTATGAAGCATCGCTTGTGAGTACATTTCACTATTCATTTGTGGGAGATATTACACTATTTTATTTAATAGCATCGATCCGGGACAATGCAAAGTCCTTGATTGAGAGCTCTGAGAGAAGGAGGTCTCAACCAATCATGGGAGACCTCTCAACTCTCTTGATTGGCTAAGAGTTTAGAAGCCTCTTCTGATCAGCTCAGTCCTTCCTTCACATGGAGCTAAAAGGTAAGAACAAAACCCATGCTCACTCTCTGGCAGTGTGTGGTTTTTATGTGTGATTGACAGACTGTATGTGTGTTTGTGTGAATAAGATACTATGTGTGCATGTGTGTGTATGTGTTAGTGACAGACGGTGTATGTGTGTGTTTGTGTGAGTGAGTGTGTGTAATGGTTAAAAGGTTTTAATTATCTAAAAACTGTCTATCTACCAATACAGGGATTAAGTTCTCTGAAACTGCCTATATCTAGCAATACAGGCGTTAACTTCTCTGAAACTGCATTTATCTAGCAATACAGGGGTTACGTTCTCTGAAACCATCTAGATCTAGCAATACAGAGTTTAAGTTCTGTCAAACTGCCTAGATCTAGAAATATTGGGGTTACGTTCTCCCAAACTGTCTATATATAGCAGTATAGTGGTTTATTCTCTGAAAATGCTCCTGTCTGATAATGAGTGTGTATATATTATAAATGCATTATATTCGATGTGAAAACTACTTAGTTCCCAAGGCTTCTTAATAATTTGTATAATATAAAATGTGTCCCTGAATGGCAATGGTCACCCTATATGGCAATGTTAGAGGGTAATTGCCCCCCAGACTGCTCTATAACTTGAGTTGCATTGCACAATTTTTCACTTCTTAACCCCCATTATGCCAATTTTGCTCTCCAATTTTGTCTGTTTGTCTATTAATATCTATCAGTATGTCTGTTTTGCATGTCTATATATGTCTGTCTCTGATTATAAGGATAGGCTGATGAAGTTGTACCATGGGCCACTGAATTGGTTTTGTCCCTTAGGTCAAAAGTTGCCAGCCCTTCCATGTTGTTAGGCATGTCTGTGTTTGTTTTGAGGTTGAAAAAAACCTCTCAGCTTCATCCAGTTGAACCTTTCAGGCCAGACCTTAAAAATGACTAGAAAAAAATAGGTTCAGTCCCTTGGAACTACTGTTAAGAATGCTTAATAATCAGCTTAAGCTGTTTTTGTGTTGTCTTAGCTTTGAACTAGAGCTGCCAGTTATGCTTTGGAACATAGCTTGATACTTGTGCTTAGGGTAACACATTCTGGTGTGCTTTTGACAAAGACACTTTCATATTATTTGTAATATCCCCAATCCATTTCCTGTTCAATAACATGAACTGCCTAATGCAAGAGGGACCTAATAATGAAATGCAAATTATACAGAATCTGAGGCTTTATGCAGATTTTGACATATTTCCTGACAATTAAAAAGACAGCATAATGGAAACTTAACTAGCTGAACTAGCTAGAAGTTCATTTGTATCTTTTGCTCATGATGGATAAATAAAGATAATTTTGTGTTATTTTGTTCAATTAAAACTCTGTCTTTTCCAGGAATCAAATATCTATTTATTTCTGTATAATTAAATTATCGTCCTTACGAGGTTGGACATACTTACCTTAAAAATGTGACCTGGTCATGAAAATCATTATTTTTCATATGAGTTTACCAAGAATAACTAAACTTAAGTTATAACAACCAGCTACCGTCGTATTAATTGGGATTTTAATACGACAAGTTTGGACAAAGTGTTCTGTACAGGCCGGATGGCAATCTAACAACAACACATTGGACTACATCCAAAATCCAGTTAAACCTTAACTATTATTACAAAAGGTATAAAATTCATAAAACAAATCTTGGCTGTTAATCATCACTATCACCTGGGACACCTCTCAACAAACAACTCCAAAAACATGTGCAAACTAAAGTGAAAACACACAGTGCAAGGTGTTCTATTAAAAAGAACTGGGAGTCAGCTGGATCACAAACCCTTCACTACAAAAAAAGATTATGTGGTAAAAGCTAATAGACAAAATCTCAAAACATCTCTAAGAGCTGTTATTGGTAAGGGCAATAGATGGTGTTAGGCATCCCAAATAATTATACTTGGAATGGGAGAGGAAAGTTACTCTCCTCTCAATCACAAATACATATAACAGATATTGGGTTATGCCTAAAAGAATGTTTCTTATGTCTTTTTGTAATGTTTGTACCTTTCTAAATAAAAAAAAAAAATAAAAAAACAAGTTGATTTAAACAACCGAGTTTAGAGCAGCAATTAGTGACAAAATAGCCATTAGGAATTTCTAGAATAGGTTTACAAGCCATTCAGCAACAGCAACAATTGCTCTAAATAGACAAGGTTTTGGTTAGAATGAGGCAGCAATTAGCAAAGCGTTAAGCAACTCAATTCACAACAAAGTAACCATTTAGGTTATATTACACCTGTTTCCATATAATTGCCAGAATTATAATTAGACAACGGTAAGCTGCTCAATTAACAAAGTAACCCTACAATGTTTAGAGGACAAATATTCAAACAGTTAATGCACTGCACACTCACTACAATGTGTGAGAGCTTAGCAAGATAATAAACTGCTCCAAAAATAACAACAACAAGAATTCAATCTTTTAACCCCTTAGTGACAAGACATTTTCACCTTGACTTTCCCTTGGTGACAATGGCTGTTTTGACATTTCTAGGGTGTTTGTGTTTAGCTGTAATTTTTTTCTTTCTAACATACAGTACCCACACAAATTATATGTTGTTTTTATCGTCATAAGAAGGGCTTTCATTAGATACCATTATGTTCATCATATCTTATAATTTACTACAAAACAAATCATAAAATATGATGACAAATTTTAAAAAACCCACTTTTTCTAACTTTGAGCTAAAATATAATTTACACAAATAAAATCATTAAAAAAGATCCCCATCTAAATAGTTTCTAAATGTTGTCCCGAGTTCAAAAATATGCATGTTTCCATATTTTTCGGTATTTTTTTTGCGAGTTATGGGGCAAAAACCAAAAATAGTGTTTTTTGTTTTTTCCCTATATTGACCTTTTGACCCCAACCCGAACCCAAAATTTAACCCTAACACTAAATTTAACCCCAACTCTAATCCTTATTATGTCCCTTAATATTTTTTAATTTAATTTTAACCCTATCCCTTATGCTAAAAATTATTTAATTTTAACCCTATAGGCTAATATAGCTATATAACCTGTTTTTAATTAATTAAATATGTATTTTAAATATTTTCCATTGCAATGCTATTTTCCATTGCAATGCTCTGTGGGGCGATCGTGGGTGCTCCAAAACAGAAATTTCAGTGCTGGCTATTGCCTCGACATCGAGGCAATAGACCAGCACCGTTAAAGCGGTTTTCGCAATCGTTGATCGCGAAAACCGCTTGATTCACCGCAGGACGTGCCAGGCACGTCCTTTGTCATTAAGGGAGTTTCTCCCAGGACATGCCTGGCACGTCCTTTGTCGCGAAGGTGTTAAAGCCTATTAACCCACTTTTGACGCATGGTGCTTGCGTCCCAAACGACGCAAGTGGTCATGATTTGTTCCTGGCCACTGATCACAAGGTGATTGGTAGCCAGGAACACTATGGCAGAGACCCTATCAGGGTCTTAATAGACCCTGTGGGCCCCTGTGAAAAAACCGTGAGATCTCCGGATGTGTTACATCATAGAGGCGCGTTCGAAGCCTCTGGCTTTGAGCACCGGATATTTTTTCCCTGTCAGACTGAAGCCTCTCACCTGAGCTGTTTAGCGCAGGACACACTATGCAGTCGTAGCATCTTTTAAAATCAGGACGGCATAATACGTCCGTCGTCACAAAGGGGTTAAGTGAAGTTAATCACTGCACCTATGACAATTCTATATATAAATGCTTGCCCAAAATTAGGATAGCAAAATCCGCTGAGGTTTGTTTTTCAGAGAAAGTTATTGGGTTATGTATAGAACTGGTTCACACAGAAATAGCAGGAAAGGAGGCGTCATTCTTGTGTGTGCCAATGTACAATGTTAACAAAAGCTGTGAGTACAGGTCAGTCCTGCACTTCTGGGATACCCTGTAAATAAAAAAAAATGCTTTAAACAGCGTAGAATCCACCTAATCTATCTGGGAAGAGGTGCTAATTCTGTGCACACTACACTTTAATTTCACAAATATCCCCCTTAGTGGTTTCTATTTATATGGAAGATCCTGGTCTGACTTTTTGCATGTGATATTCACAGTTCAGTAACTAAGGTATGGTGTCTTTATAACCAATCTGTCAGTGTACATTACACCTTATTTCAGTTTTTTTTTCCCAGTTCAATTTCATGATGTCTCGAAAAAAAAGATACCTCTTAAGGCTTATTTTGAGTTCTTTGCGAAGAAAAAGATGAATTATCTCAGGATAGTATTTTAGTTTAAATAAATAATATCATAATTTTAGCTTTCTTTTATAGCTGAGTACTTTTAAATGTATTAAACATAGTCCATGTTTATAGCACACATGTGTCAGCATTAATAAGATTCTACTCTGGCCTTTCAGCTTGCCGGTTCATATTAAAGGATTAAAAATACCACTGTTTTTTTTACTTGTACCCTAGCATTTCCTCTCAATCAGATTTTCTGAACTGCAGCTACAGGTTTTTTTTGCTGTAAACAGAACACATATTATATTAAGTTATTTGTATCGAGCAAAAAACTGGCTGATCTGGCAATCCTAGCCGTACACCTGAAAAAAAAAAACATCAGATTTATGCATTGCTCCTACAGTAGGGGGAAAAAGTATTTGATCCCCTGCTGAATTTGAACCTTTGCCCACTGACAAAGAAAAGATCAGTCTATAATTTTAATGGTAGGTGTATTTTAACAGTGAGAAACAGAATAACAAAAAAAAATCCAGAAAAATCCATGTCAAAAAAGGTATAAATTGATTTGCATGTCAATGAGTGAAATAAGTATTTGACCAATTCAACTTAGTACTTGGTGACAAAACCCTGACTGGCAATCACAGAGGTCAGACGATTCTTGTAGTTGGCCACCTGTTTTGCACACATCTCAGGAGGGATTTTGTCCCACTCATCCTTGCAGATCCTCTCCATGTAATTAAGGTTTCGAGGTTGACGTTTGGCAATTCCAAGTTTCAGCTCCCTCCACAGATTTTCTATGGGATTAAGGTCTGGAGAGTGGCTAGGTCACTCCAGGACCTTAATGTGCTTCTTCTTTAACCACTCCTTTGTTGTCTTGGCTGTGTATTTTGGGTCATTGTCATGCTGGAATACCCATACACGACCCATTGTCAATGCCCTGGCTGAGGGAAGGAGGTTCTCACAAAGATTTGACAGTACATGGCCCCATCCATCGTCCCTTTGATGCGGTGCAGTTGTCCTGTCCCCTTAGCAGAAAAACACCCCTAAAGCATGTTTCCACCTCCATGATTGACAGTGGGGATTGTTTTCTTGGGGTCATAGCAGCATTCCTCCTCTAAACACAGTGAGTTGAATTAATGCTAAAGAGCTCGATTTTGGTCTCATCTGACCATAACACTTTCACCCAGTTCTCCGCTGAATCATTCAGATGTTCATTGGCAAACTTTATGTTCAGCACTAAATGTGCTTTCTTGAGCAGGGGCACGTTGCGGGCGCTGCAGAATTTCAGTCATTCATGACTTAGTATGCTACCAATTGTTTTCTTGGTGACTATGGTCCCAGCTGCCTTGAGATCATTAACTAGATTCTCTCGTGTAGTTCTGGGCTGATTCCTCACCATTCTCATGATCACTGAAACTCCATGAGGTGAGATCTTGCATGGAGCACCAGACCGAGGGAGACTGACAGTTATTTTGTGTTTCTCCCTTATGCAAATAATCTCACCAGCTGTTGTCACCTTCTCACCAAGCTGTTTGGTGATGGTCTTGTAGCCCATTCCAGGCTTGTGTAGGTCTACAATCTTGTCCCTGACATCCTTGGACTGGAATCTGATTGATTGATTGATTGTTTCTGTGGACAGGTGTCTTTTATACAGTTAACGAGCTGAGATTAGGAGCACTCCCTTTAAGAGAGTGCTCCAAATATCAGCTCGTAACCTGCATAAAAGACACCTGGGAGCCAGAAATATTGCTGATTGATAGGGGATAAAATACTTATTTCACTCACTGACATGCAAATCAGTTTATAATTTTTTTGACATGTGTTTTTCTGGATTTTTGTTTTGTTATTCTGTCTCTCACTGTTAAAATACACCTACCATTAAAATTATGGACTGATCATTTCTTTGTCAGTGGGCAAATGTTCAAAATCAACAGGGGATCAAATACTTTTTTTCCCCCTCACTGTATATATATATATCTATATCTATATATCTATATATCTCTATCTATATATCTCTATCTATCTATCTATCTATCTATCTATCTATCTATCTCTATCTATCTATCTCTATCTATCTATCTCTATCTATCTCTATCTATCTCTATCTATCTCTATCTCTATCTATCTCTATCTATCTCTATCTCTCTCTCTCTATCTCTCTCTCTCTCTCTCTCTCTCTCTCTCTCTCTCTCTCTCTCTCTCTCTCTCTCTCTCTCTCTCTCTCTCTCTCTCTCTCTCTCTCTCTCTCTCTCTCTCTCTCTCTCTCTCTCTCACAGTTCATGTTTTATGTTAGCTAGCATTTCAATTTGCGCAAAATCTTTCCCAAGAATCCTTGTGATTAGGGTTGCCACATGTTCATCAAATAATCCAAGTCATACTATTGCCTCCATAGGCTTCATACAATTTATTACCTGCCTAATGGTATAATAACGACTGGACAGCAGCGCTAATTGTCATCCAAATGTTATTGTCCCAGTTTTCTAGGAGTTTAGTATGTTTGATAAGTATGACAACATAACAGTATTTTATTGTTTTATAAATGTTTTTCTTTTCCAAATGAATTACTTACATATTTTCAATAGGTGATTCTCAAATAGAAATGCATCTCTGTAAACCAAATTTATGTTATTATTGTTATCTCATTAGTGTAGCAAAAAAAAGCATTGCAATTAAAATATAACCAGCATAAAAAAACAATTATATAGCGCTACCTATACAGTATATACAATTGAAAGATTCAATTGGTCTCCACACTGATAAATTGTATAGAAAATATGTTTTTTTTAAATGTTTTACTCATACATAAAATATATAGGCATTTGCATTACAATTACAGGTATACAATCTAAAAAAGAAAATATATATATATATAAAATCTGTACACAACACAGGTGATATAAATATAAAGAGCAACTCTCCTTGAAGTAACCAACACGATTAGTGTAAGTGAAATGTTACCTCCAACGTTATACTCATGAACCCCAAAGGGAGTTGGCAATGTATAATTATTTTATCCCACCAAATACAGTGTAACAAAAAACAAAACAAAATAAATTTAGAATTAAAAGATAACAGGAAATAAAAATAATACACATCCTATTTTTCCTTTCTAAGATAAGCCATGTCGATAAAAACAGTTTCAGGCTTTAAGAAGCCAGATGTGGACGCTGCATAGGGACGCGTTTCATTTCTTCTTCAGACTCCAAAAACTCACAGACGTTAGCACTCCTTATAACCAACATTCCTTTGAATAACTTCTCCTCTGTGAATGGAAAGCTTTTCAGTTAACAGACCTTACTCAAACTAAATGATCTTACGGATATTGTTGTGGTTCTAAGTTTGGGCTCCATATTATCAAACAATCTAAATAATGTACTAATACTTTGAAAGAAATAGGTGACAAAAGGCAACAAGATAATTATACAATAAGTGGATGTGATCAGTAATTGTTACCACTGCTTAAACGGTGTTGCTGTAATGCCTCGATTTTGAGGCATTAATCAACACCAAAATTTGGCCCCTGAGAGTCACAGAGTGATTGCAGGCAACATAATGGAACACAGAATACTCCTCCAATATCACACTGCCCTGTATCCGGCAAGAGCGCCAGAAGAGATAAGAAGTCACTTCCGTTGCTGTGTTGCCCCCCATAGAGGCAGTCAGCAACATTATATGGAAAAAAAAATAAACACACTAGATCTTTTAACCTTAGACCTAGGGTTAGAGCTAAGGTCCCACTTAGGGTTACATATGAGTTAAGGTTAGAATGAGGGTTGGTGCTATGGTTAGATATAGTGTTAAGGTGGGGGTTAAAAGGTCACTGTAGGAGAAAATGATTTGGAAATTTAAAAAAAATACTGCTATTGGTTATTGCCCCATAACAAAACATAACATGTAAATAGTGGAATTTCAAAACTCAGGACAAATATTAGAATCTATATGGATGGGATCTTTTTTACCAGTTGTAATTGTATAACAGATTTTTCTGGTCAAAGTTACAAAAATCTTTTTTTATCATATTTTTTTTTTATTTTTGTATTGTAAACTATATGATATGATGAAATGTATGATGAATTAAGAAAAGCCTTCTTATGTAAAAAAAAAAAAAAAAAAAACAACCAATATATAATATGGGTACATTTAATTACAGCTAAACACAAACACTGCAGAAGTGTTAAAATAGCTTTTCACAAAGGGTACAAAAATGTAAAAACTGTTTGGTCACTAAGGGGTTATATCTATAAATCTGGAATACACATCATGTTGTACACAAGTTGTTGCAGTAGAATTCTCAAATAGATATGGAAAAAGAAAATGTAAGGAACTTTTTTGAAAAATTTGGTAATCATACAGGTTGTTTTGTATTTAGATGGATAAATTAATAACTGATAATATATATAATAGATAAAACAAGATGTTGTGGTTAAAAAGTTTCTCTCAACTCCACTGAGGAATGTTTCAGCTTATTGTCTAAACTTTCCTTCAGACTTGTTACATACTTTACATATCTAAGAATGAATCAGGGGTTCTTCCCTTAAGATTGACATTCCAACTTCCAGTTCATCTTGCATTAAAAGAATAATGGGTTTTATGGTAGGGATCAAAAATATTTCTCACAGTTATTTACAAAATCTGGTCTGTAAAGTTTAGGACATTTCTTTAAAGGGACACTACCACTTACATAACATGTGACTAGATAACAAACACATATATAAATCATGTGCCACTGTTTTTTTTATGATTGAATTAATTTCATATAAAAGGAAAAATAAAATTAGGTGTTTATCTCCTGGTTCCATTTTGTGAAAATGTTTCCATGATCGACCAAAATCTTCCAGCTAGTTTCACTTTACAACTGTAGCTAAATCCTGCATGACATAAGATACTCCCTTGCTCCCTTACTGGCTCCTGTGTATCATAGTGGGCAGGACTAGGTGGCTGTGTAAAACTTTTTTTTAACCGTCCTTCTAACACAGAGAGAGGATTGACCTGACCAAACAGGATTATAACTCTGCCCCCTTGTGATGTTACATTACCCTCCCGTTCAATGCAAGTCTATGGTCAGAATTCTGACTTATAGACTGCATTATGTGTCCACATCCACAAAGTGAGAAATGTGTGCTGTAAAGTCACTAGGGGTGGCACCCAAAAACACTATATTTCACAAAATGGCAGCGCCCAGTCACACTTGTTTAGTTACATTTTTTATTAAATGCAATCACATAAAAATAAAAAAAAAGTCATATCTGAAATCAACAATACAAAATAAAAAAAAACCTTGGTGGGAGTGTTATTTTAAATCTAGAATTAATTAGAACTAAATTTTGTGTTGTATGCACAGATGCATGCATGCAGTTATTAAGGTTTAAATTATGATGTCATTTCAATACACGTGATAGAAAAAGACATTTGCCAACTGTATTGCACTGACAAATATATAACAGTCTTTTTTGGCAAATCTGCTTGTGAGGCTTAAGACAACATGCTAAGCACACACTTCTTCCTATATCCAACACTGTTAATGATAAACATTTGCCAGACTTTGCCACAGACCTTGCCACACTTGTGTCCCTGTAGGAACACTTTGCCTATCCCTGCCTTTACCTCCCCATAACTGATGTTGTATTTACTTCACCTGTATATGCAATGCATTAAAAGATATGGCGTTTATGTTCTTAAACTCCGGAAAATAACTTGACTTTTTATTGGGCAGGATGGCATACCCTTTTATGCAAAAATAAAAATGAAGCAGCACGTACCAACATTGAAGGCGTGAAGTTTAACAGAGCAGCATGTGTAGTATGGTATTTATCCCTTCAGATACATTATATTGCTCAAGAACATTGGAATGCAAATATATACTTATTGCAAGTTTTCTATAAGAAATAAGCACAATTAACTGTTCTCATATGAGATTCATGGTATATTTATACCTGACTCAGGTATTGGACAAGTGTTACATGAAACTCAAGTCCTACTTGTTTAGCATTCAGACTTTGCTGCTACACCAGTCTTCTGTTGACACACATAACAGGGATTTGGCCCATTTGTTACAATGGAAATGCTCACCACAGACTTACCCTTCATATTTCACTCAAGTTTGTAACAGTGTGTTTAGGGGGACACATTATTAACTACAGGGATAGTTCCACCTAGCTTATTGTCTACATGTTGTGCAAGTTTTTATTATTTGCATTTTTTTTTAGTTTAAGCAAATTACAACTCTCCTAAAGTTTTACATTGAAAATAATTTCACCGGGATCTAAAATTTCAGTCACATCAAGGAAAATGAGTACACAAGAGGCTGGCTGCCTATGAAACTGTTTTCATCCCCCAAAGTGCTGTCATTAGCTATTACTATGAAATTATTCTCTCTTTGTTGAACTCATCTCGTTCCAGTGCTTGTAATGCAGGGCAGGGTGGTTTCAGTCAGTTGTTTGTGTACTAAAATAATACCTAATTTTAATTAATACAGTATATATCTCCTGTATGCCATCGCTAAACAGGAAAACATGGCTGTCCCCATATTTAGTGGCTGATCGAGTGGTATGATTTCAGCAGATACCTGATTACAGTGTTAACTGGACTATACATATTGCTATATTTGTGCAACCTACTTGGACACAGTAGCATAGCTAGACTCTGACTACATTCCTAAGAGAGGAAAGTAATCAATGGACCACATTAATATTTATTTTAATCATGTGGACTTTCCTCTCTGTTAGATACATTGCTATATTCCCCTTCAGAATGTTCAGCCTCATACAAGTTCATTGTAGCCAAGATGGAAAAATTCTCCAATGCAGTTGAGTGAGTGGCAGACTTTTTTCTATTTAGCAACTGTCTGCACCATTGCTGGAACTTTCCTGATCTTCTGACCACCAATGTTTTGTATATCTTTTCTTCACACATAATCTTTTCATGTCAAGCATCTAAGCAATACGGTTGATTATTTGGATTTTCAATATTATATTAATAAAGATTATTTTGTTAATTGTATTGAAAAACGGTTTCTTGTATACAATGTGTAAATAATCTTTTTATTTCTTTTCGTGAGAATCTCTCTTCTCTCTATCTGACACAAGATGTGTCAGTGAGAAAGAGAGAGTATTTTGACAATCAGTGTTCACACAACATTGATTGTCATTTATTGTTTTGTTGTTATTATTGTTAATATTATTATTGTTAATATTGTTTTATAGTTTATATTTATTGCATGTTATTAATGTGATTGATTTTCACAGTGATCATATTGATAAATACAAAAAATAATATTTGTTCCTGGTCTGCCTAACTGTTTAGGCAACCATGATCAACTCACCCCATCCACCCCCCCAAATTTGGTGGAGGATGGCATGGATTGTGATAAGTCCCTAGAGTTATCAAAATCCTCTCTGCAAAGGCTGAGGCAGATATCTAGGTTTGCCTCCAATCAGAGAAATCCTGGCAGGATTGACAGGTAAGTGACAATTGCATTGTATTGGAAGCCCATACATGTAAGGACATTGTTGTGAAGGGGTTAATGATTTGACTGTTTGCAGTTTTTACGCTCTCTAAAAACAAACAAGATAAAAAACATATCAAAAACTTTGATTTACTTTTCAAAAACCAACAAAGGCACTGAGGCAATTTGATCTCCATCACTGTTAATTGAACTGCTGCCTTCGGTGTGCGTGATATTATCCAGGACAGGAACTCTGATTAGTGGGAGATTGAAAATAATGATTACAGTACTTTCTGATTGTGCTGCAAGGGAGGTAAGCAGACATAATGATTATACTGCACATACAGTAGTTTATGAAATTCCTGCTCTGCTTGCTCTAAAATTTCAAACTCTGTTAGCACAATAACATATTTGTAGCTAAAATGTGAAATGACAAGTGAACTGCAAATATCAGGCATTAACAGCTTAATTGGAAAAGTTTTACAACTTGCCTGTCTATCCAATACATTTTTCAAATAAATGCTTTGATATTTGCACTTTACTTGTCAGTTCACCACAGTTCACATTTTAGTGATCATACCTCAAATCAGATGGTTAAAGGTATTATTACGTGTTTTTCAGATATACATCACCTTTCTGGTAATTTATTTATCCATAATAATATACATAAAGAAAATGTTTGATTTTACTTGTATGCTTTAACCCCTTAACGACAAAAGACATACATGTATGTCCTATGTTTTTTACGGTCGCTGTAGGCAATTAATAATCGCCTCTTGTGATCAGACAGTGTTGTCACGATGCCTCCATGAAGAAGTATCAGTCAACACTGAAATAATCCCTCCAATGCACATACAAAAACCTCTAAGTGTGAACGTATGTGCCATACTAGAAGAGCAGCTCTGCCCCAGTTTTGGGCTAACATAAATCAAGAAACTATTGCTCCGCACTTCAAATAGTGAGGTATAAAATTACACTAAAAAAAGTATCAACATTTCCACCCCTGGAAGTCTTTCTCAAGGATGGCTTGAGAAAGACCTCCACGGGTTAAAACATTGCCACATTTTGAGTGGAATAATACACCTCGCAGTTTGAAGTTCTGAGCAATTGTTTCTTTAGTAATGCTCATCATGAGTCTGGTAGAGCCTGATTCATGCACTCTTTGCAATCTGTGTGCCGCTTACCAACTTTCATTTTGTTGTCTGTTGTGGGCAAGAGCTTCAGAAGCTGTAAATCACTGCTTCCATCACTCTGTTGTATTTCCTAGACTGCCCCTAGTGGCAGTCGGTAATATAATTAAAAAAAACAAAACAGTGGTATTTGATGCAGGCATTCTGCATAAGTTAAATTTTTTAATTTTATTAAAGCCCTCCCCCAGTGATTAATCTGCATGTTTACTACAGGTGCAGCAGCACTGATAGTTTTGTTTCATTTAGTCACTTCCTTTGCTGGTGGAATAGAAGCAGCGTGTGGGCCTGCAGAATGTGCTACTTCCTGTATGCCTGAACTTACCCTCTACTCCGACTTACAAACACTGATTATCTGACTGATACTAACTGACTGCCAGCTAAGGACAGTATTGAAATATGGACTGGTAGACAAAGTTAGCCTATTCATAGCCAAGCATGAGGGCTTACATTTAAAGAGAAAATTCATATGTAATACAGAGAGATGGGATGCCTATCATCATCAGCCAGCTTATATTTATATGAGAGAGGTGGAATGCCTATTATTCTCAACCAGCTGGTATTTGTCTGAGAGAGCTGGAATGCCCATCATCCTCAGCAAGTTGATATTTATATGAGAGAGAGGGAATGCTTTGATGACGTGACTGACAATATGAGTGACAGGGAGCTAATTTATAATGCTCTTGATACTAGGATCTCTAATAGTGCAACCCATTGTCTGATGACATCACTAGGGAAAAAGGAAACCACATGCAAATTCTTAATGGTTGCTGCTGAAAAATATCCCTAAGAAGTATAAAGCAGAGAAATTGAGAGGGGGCTATCCTGAAAGTCTGCAAATGTGCAATTTCAAGTGTAAGATTTTCATGTTATAGTACTTTAATATGCATTAACATCTGGAGGAGGCACCTTTAAGGTTACATTAAGAGTTAGGGATAGGATATAGTTTAGGATTAGGGTTAGTGTTCTGTTGATCACTGGGTTGGGGTCAAAAAGGGACTGAAGGGGGAAATCGTGATTGTAAACAACATCAGAAAAGCATGTATGGCATATTTCTAAACTCAGAACAAATTTTGGAAACTATTTAGATGGGGTATTTTTTTTTTACCATTTGTAATAATGTAAAATATTTTTTCAGGTAAAATTTCATAAAAGTGTATTTTTGGCAATTTTTCATTATACTTTATGATATTTATAGTAATTTAGAAGATATGATGAAAATACTGGTATCAACAAAAAACCCATTGCAATCCAAACAGTATATATTATGTGTGGGTACATTAAATGAGAGAGAGGAAAATTGCAAAACAAAAATCGCACTAGTAAATAAAACAGACTGTCATTTAGGTGTTAAAAAAGAGGTATCTAGAACTGAAGGCTTGCTCTTTTGCATAATATGATTATCAACTATAGAAAGTATTCATTTAGGCGAGTTAATATGTATAATTGTATAATATAAAAAAGAAAAAAATTATATACTTATGATTCTGTGCTAAAGGATACCATTCTACCAGCTGTTGGATGTCTTCTAGCATAATGAGATACAGTTTTCTGAAGATACAGATAGTGAAAGACACATGAAACATCAGATAGTCCTTGATCATTACTTTTCTCTCTCTTGTTTTTTTATCTTCAGGAGATAGATTCACCTTCTTAGCTGCTACGTTGTAGGGCGAATATTCAAATGTAATTCGCTACTAATCTTATTCTTTGGTCTCAGCCATCCTTATCTCCGTGATTGTTCAATGTTTTTGTATTTGCATTTTTAGCCTTTGAAATGTTTATGGCATTTATTGTAAATATATGGCAGGATCAGTCTTTGCAATCTTACCAATAATAATAACACATTTTGAAAATGATTGTGAAGTCTATTTTAGATCCTTCTGTGCAAACATTATTGTAATACCTCACTAATGTTCTGTGGAATGAGAACTAAAATTCCTTGTAAGGTACTGTAAGGTGAATTAAACTGTTCTTTGCAGGATTCTATGGCCAAACAAGCAACCATACTAATAAAGCAGACCCTGACTTAAAAGGACTGGGTCACCTAAGCGTTGCTGATACTTTGAATATGGAGAATAAAAATGATTCAATTCTCTATATATTGTTATCAAAATTGCAAATGCCTAAATTAGGAGAAATACGTGTTCTAAAAGTGTCTGTGGTGTCTCATGTTGATAACATGCCTGTGGTTTGATGTGTAATTTACCAATTTTCTCCAAACACATTTTTATAATAAACATGTTTTAACATCAGCAACTTCTACTATTAAACATAAAAACTCATAAAACATAAAAATTCAAATTTGTATAGTATAAAAGGCACATTTAGTTCAAAGATGTAAAAACATTTTATTATGTTGTATTAGTTGTGTTCTTCTATTGCAATAACTAGGGAATCTTTGGGTCTCAGATTAAATTGTGTGTGTACATGCTCAAGCAAATATGTGTCTGAGGGACGGATCAAGTAACATCAAAACCAATTTAGTCCTCTGCATCTCTGCCATTAGATGTGCAAGAGAAGGAGAGCTCTGTGGGTAGACCTGAGTTATCATTCTGCAGCACACAGTCCAGAGTGCTCTAGAAAATGTTTTTTATAGTGGCTCAATACCACCAACCTGGCAATTAACCCCCTATCTCTCTTACTGCCTTCATTATCTATTCTCCTGCTACTGACACCTGAGTATTCAGCTTGGGGATTTTTAGCTGGCTGTTTTAGCTTTGCCTTCTCTATAACTAACTGTGGGTTAAGACACTTTGCTGCCCTCTACTGACTGTCAGTTATTGAGTGCATCACCTGTACAGGTGTGCGCCTCTCCACTCCTGGGCTCCTACATTTAACTATGGTCTATCGGGACTGACACAGTTACTTAGATCAATTAATTCAAAGTTACTGAATACAGTACATTAAATTATAATCAGAAGTACAAGATATAACCTACCACATTTCCATTTTCAGTGGAGATAACAGTGACATTTTGAGTGTATATGTAAAACAAATAAACACTATTTTTGGAATTTATCTAACATCTGCTATGTGTTACCTTTATAGGTTAACAGACAACAGAGTGCTAGCTTATACCTGTACAAATGTTATTTTTCTGTGGTAAAGCCAGTGGTGTATCTTGATTTTGTGCTGCCCTAGGCAGACAAAATCCGGGCACCCCCCTACCCAAGCTGCACACCCACGTTACACACCTAAGACATGCCCCATCATTCAGACTCACATCAAGCTCACACTCCCATCACACTCAGTCACACACTCCTACTCCCATCACACTCAGTCACACACTCCTACGCCCATCACGCACACTCTGACTCCCATCACACTCAGTCACACACACAGTCTCCCATCACACACACTCTGATTCCCATCACACACACTCTGATTCCCATCACACTCAGTCACACACACTGTCTCCCATCACACACACTCTGAGTCCCATCACACTCAGTCACACACACTGTCTCCCATCACACACACTCTGACTCCCATCACACACACTGTCTCCCATCACACACACTCTGAGTCCCATCACACTCAGTCACACACACTGTCTCCCATCACACACACTCTGACTCCCATCACACTCAGTCACACACACTGTCTCCCATCACACACACTCTGACTCCCATCACACTCAGTCACACACACTGTCTCCCATCACACACACTCTGACTCCCATCACACTCACTCTGACTCCCATCACACTCAGTCACACACACTGTCTCCCATCACACACACTCTGACTCCCATCACACACACTCTGACTCCCATCACACTCAGTCACACACACTGTCTCCCATCACACACACTCTGACTCCCATCACACTCAGTCACACACACACACAGTCTCCCATCAGCACTTACCTTTCCCTGGCAGGCAGCATGGTCCCTCCATGCTGCCTGTTCGGCTTCCCGGCGATTGTGCCGACAGGTCACGTGACCGGGCGCGCGTATGACGTCAGCGCGCCCGTCACGTGACTGTCGGCACTTCCGTGTCGGCATACTGCACGGGGAGCCGAACAGGCAGCATGGAGGTTTCTCTGTGCTGCCTGTTCGGCTCCCCGTGCAGCCTGGCAGGCAGAGCGATGGTGAGGGGGGATCTTCCGATCCCCTCTCACCTCTGTCTCTGCCTGCAAGCGCGGTGGGGTTTTTTTTTTTTTTAAAGGGCCGGATTTTTATCGCCCCCCAAAATTTGCCGCCATAGGCATCCGCCTAGGATGCCTCGCGGTAAATACAGCACTGGGTAAAGCCATGGACTCTGGCATGTTTGTTCACTTATAGTGGATAAAATAAGGTCAACTTTAGTGGCTTTTACTCCCTTGGTTTTACTTATTGTGGTCTCTTTCTACATTTTGTGATATCGCTTACCCATTCTACACCTCTTGTGAGCTCCCTTTTAATTACTTTATTATGGCCCTCTTTCCCAATGTTCCTTCTTTTCCCTCCTCCACTGCCCCATTTTTCTTCTTATACCTTTTTCTCTATTTATCGTCTTTTTAATTTCATTCTGTAGCCTCTCTTCTTTAGCCCTACAGTATTTAAAAATCCATTGTATATACTGTTTAAGATATTGACCCATTTCCATGAAATGCATTTTTATTAGAAACCAGGCCCGCCATCAGGGGGTGACGGGCGATACTGTTACTGAGTAACTCCAGTCGCATTTTTTTTAAAACAAACTTGATTGAGGCCGCATGGCTGAAGGGGAGCGCAGAACGCTTCCCTCAAAGCCGCGGACCTGCAGAGTACCGGGAGACAGCAGTAAGGAGGTAAGTACTGGGCAAGGGGGGGAGGAGGGTGGCACAAAACGAGCATACTGAGGGGCAAAATCATGGCATATTGAGTGGCAAAAACCTGGCATATTAATTTGTAAAATCCTGGCATATTGAGTGGCAAAATACTGGCATATTAATTGGCATAATCCTGGCATATTGAGTGGCAAACACCTGGCATATTAATTGGTAAAATCCTGGCATATTGAGGGACAAAATCCTGGCATATTAATTGGTAAGATCCTGGCATATTGAGTGGCAAAATCCTGGCATATTGAGGGGCAAAATCCTGGCATATTGAGGGGCAAAATCCTGGCATATTAATTGGTAAAATTATGGCATATTAATTGGCAAAATCCTGGCATATTGATAGTTTTATTATTGCTTTAACTTATACATATATGATATTTAGAATCTTAATAACGCTGCTTGAGTCTACTTTTTGATGCATTAAACACAAAAGGGTTAGTTAATAACAAATATTAGAAGCCGGTTGTATGATATTTGCACATGCTTATTAGTGGGTTCACTGCATTACATTAACTAACTTCCTTCTCATCATTATCATTATAATAATTTCTATGTTTTATCTTTTATTTTCACATCTTAAGTGCGAGTCGGCACGAAACTGACGTAAGGCGATTTTCCTTTTTTCTCCCTGTGTACTGTATTTGTTTCCACGTCTTATATTTTTATGCTACATCGGTTTATCCATTTAAATAAAAATTCTGCTACTTTTTTACCTGTTTTTAAGAGTATTTTGCAAGCTTGAGCTGGTCACGTTTTGCACGTTACTTGTGAGTCTTATATATACAATAAATGTATGTGTATATTTCTGGTACTTTTTTACGCTATGTCCATAACCTCTCTACTTGGTCCAGTCTGTTTTGCATGATACCTACTTGATCCCAGTATCCTGCGAAGAAACACTGCTGAGTAATGCTCCATCTTATACTATGTTTGTTCTGGATACCACTTCTCTTTCTACCGCATTTGTGATAAAGGGTTAGAGGGACCCTAGAGAGAGTGTTAAAGGGAATATTGTTTTTATTCTCCGTACATGTCTATTTGTCTTTTATATTTTCTAAGTTGACTTGTTAATACAGCCCTCTTTGTGCATTTTTAAAATAAATTTGTATATGATACATTTTATTGTTTCAAATTTATATCTTGGATTTGTTACATGTGCAATGATAATACATGTTGCAGCCGCTTAAGATGCTGCAAGCTGTGGAAAGCAATAAGATCGTATTTTGAAAGATAGCCATGGGTAGTTTTATTTATTTTTTATTTCTCTGATGTCAAAAAGTTCTTCTGTCCTGTTTGTTTTTGGTTGCGGAAAATAGAGAAATTTACTAAAATTGAACTGACAAGTGAACTGCAAAAATCAGGCCTTAATAGCGAAGTTGGAAATATAGAAAAGTAGGAGGATTTTTGAAGCTCAGTCCCTAAGATTCTAAATTTAGATACAGGGATTTAGAATATTTGATTTATCTCAACAACTATTAAATCTTAAAGTAAATATGAAAACCAAACTGCACAGCATCCAATATCACAAAAATAGGGAACTTACAAATATTTTTTTTTTTCCGGTTTGGTTTGTGACCTTGAAATGCTATTGTAGAGACTGTAGTTTCAATACATATGTCTCCTTGCTTTTACACATCATTTATTTCAGTTTTATCCAAATTATAATGCCTCACTTTTTCATCTTGGAAATTACAGGTATTGATAAAATGCAGAGATGCAAGTGATGCTATTTTTCCAAGAGCAAATCTGGAATGTAACTTAGATAAATCCTCACCCATGTTTTTCTAAGTAACAACAACACTAAATGAGATTCCGCGGTCCAGTGTTTCTAGTATTATGTTTCCATTGTGCATGCCTGACTACATAAATAATTTAATTTTCACATGTTTTTGATTAAATATGAATCCTTACTTAAACATTGTTTATACATAGCAGAAAAAAAGTTTTGCCACTAGCATAACAAATGAGAAATACCTTTTGAATTTAGCTCAAAGATAGGATTACTTCAAAATAACATAAATAACTGTCTTTGACGAGAAAGTTCAGTTTGTAAAGGTCATGGGAGCAAAATGACCTGAGGACATCAATGATTAAATTATGTTGATAGTTTTATTAGAAAAAAAATTTAAGTACAGAGTAAAGATGTGCTACAACAAAGTAATCTACTCTAACCATGCTCTTATCTTCAAGCCTCCTCAAATATTTCAATATATAATCATACCAAAACTGTTTATTTATACAAATTCTTGCACTGTGGTAATTTAATCTGCCTACTGTTCTATTTAGAATTATTAATCACCTGTTTAATTACGAGATGGAATTATATATTTAATGTTTGAATGGAAAATTATAACTGTATCTCGTATTGTCATCTTCGTCTTTATAGATTTTCCATTTTTTGTAATAGGGAATATATAGTACCATAGTTTACGGTGAAAAGACAACTTCCTTAAATAATTAGCTTTCCGAGACATACTTTTTTTGCTTGATCTGAACACTATGTATAAACCTACAACTTTAAACTTATGTATTATCTTCCTATTTCTTGCAAATAATGGGCAATGGCAATTAGTCATCTACTCTTTTTTTGACAGTATCTCACAGAGCAAGAACATGGCTTACCAATGGGTCTAATCACTAGAATTGTCTCAAGGTCGAGGGTTGAGTTGGGAGGTTTAATTTTACTTAAAAATAAAATTTACTTCCTAACTCATCCGCTTTGAGCTGCTCAATTACATTCATGCCCCTGACCTCAATATGATTTTACATTACGTTAACATTTATTTATATAACGCCAACAATTTACGTACCGCTAGGTATAGAAGGGAACTACATACTAAGTTAGACAAACTAGAACAGACTGGTACATGAGGTAGAGAGCCCTGCTTGCAAGCTTACAATCTAGAGGTGGGGGCTAGCACTAATGCCCCCAGACCCTTAATAATGAATAACTCCTATTATTAATGGGGCTGTGGGCTACTCAAGTTCCCCTCTGCCCCCCCATGTTATCAATTGGGCTGGATTTGGTCCAAATTACACCTAGATCCTCCTTAAATAAAGCACCAAGTGCCCCTGTTCTGAAAAAGGCTGGCCATTGGTTGGTTTTGAAACCACTTTCATATATTATATGGGGTAGCCAGGAACACTTGGGCAATTTGATTTCTTAGTGGACCAGGGCCCTTGGTCCTTATCATCATCCTCCTGCCCATTTATATTAGAGGGGCCTGGGATACTTTTTTAGCTGCTGACCTCATTCAGGGTGGAAGGGCCAGCGGCATCTTGCAGGGCCAACGCAGCTTACCACCCTTTTAAATAATTTAAAAGGGTGGTAAGCTACATTTGGAAAAAAAAATCTTTTTACTGGGTGCAGTAATTTTACTGCACCCATTAACACCCGTTAATTTACTGCATAACGTATTTTATTTTTATTTAAAAATACTGGACAGAATTCATTTTAATGGTGAAAGGTTTTTCAATTTAAGTCCAACAATTGGACATAGCTTGTAACCAATGTAATGTCCACCACCCCCTCCTAGAAATGAAAGGGAGGCGAGTTTAACCTCCTGCCCCTGCATCTCTCACCAGATCTTGAACTCACAAATATGCTTAGTGAATAGTATTTAGGTCGTGATGGAACATGTGTGGATGACAAAATCCTTTGAGATTTGAGATGCTCTTGAATAAGCACAAGGAGATTTTTTTGCTGGTTCCTAACTAAGTATGTGCAAAGCTAAACATTAAAACTTTCCGTACTCTCCCATGTGGCACTGAATGCACTAAAATAAAATGTGAAAAAAGTATGGGGTCCTTCAGATCTTTTAGCCAACACATGCTTCCCACTCATGTCCCACCCCAGATGTGAAGTGGGTGTGGAGATAAAAAAAAAAGTGTCAGGGGTAATAAACAACCAAGGGGAAAACAAGGGGAAAACAGGCACCTGCAGCTCTCTCCTGTGGCCTGGGGAAACTGATATTTTCTGGCCTTTTCATTATAAATACATTTTTGGAAAGACGTACGTTTTTGTTATGTTTATGAGTAAGTCTTTAATCCATCACTTCGGTCAGATAATTTTTTTTTATTAAAAAACTTCCCTTCATTATACATTTTAATTTTATCTCTCTATATGGTACTCCCTCTAAACAAATTCTCAAATAAAAATTGTGTTAGTCTCAACAATGACATTGGTGACAACTTGGTAAATAAACCACACACACACCAGGAGGAGATCACACAAAGTTGAACGCCGTGGTGCTCTATGGAACCACAGCTATCACATGAACCTTTCTTGACCTTTTCTGTGAAAGACATACTGCACTAAGCTAAGCAGGGGATTTTCTTGTTATACCAAAGTGACAGCTATTAAAGCTAATAGAAACACAATTCTACAACTCTATTGTCATTAAGAGATTAAGTCTATCTCACTGAAATGATGCTATTTCTACGTTTGTATTCAGGTTAATGGTGCTATTGGCATAGTCATTGGATCATCATGTTGACAAATGCAGGGCTACTACACCAACATACCTCAATATATACATAATAAATCACGTTTTATCTGACAATAAAAGAATAGCTACATGGGCTGCTCCTGCTTGTTCATTCCTTGCCTGATAAATTATGAGAATGTCAAAAAGATAGCCGCTCTTGACAAACTGATGTAAGATTCCTTCCCTGGACACGTCGCTTATCCTATTGCATTGGCCACATTTATGGGCCTCAAACACATAAAGTAAAATATAAGAGAAATGATGAGCACATAAAAAATGGAAGCAAATTAAAGTCACAAAACCAATTATAGTATGAGGTGTTTGTCTCACTTCACATAAACAAAATCATTCAGCATCAAGACATGTTGAACAGTATTCAAATATCCAAATTAAAATGTTAGAGAACTATTCTAATAAATATGCTATTTGCCTTGCATTAAATCTTCACCTGTAAGAGAGCAAGAAGCAGAAGACCCTTAATAGAGCATTAATTAAAAATAAAGTTAAAGATAGTATTCCAGTCACAAAGGTAATCTGTGGTTTATTTCTGAATGACAATGATAATGCCACCTGACACTTTCTTTTGACATTTTTCTTCAATGGCATAGCTAATTATAATTTCTATTCTGTTAAATGCTGTTTGGTTGCTATGAGAACTATACCATCTTTAGTAATATTGAGTGTATATAACACAGCATATAATCAAAGTGGCACAATGGTATGTAGCTAAAAAGCCCTTCAAAAATATTAGAAACATAAGCTTAACATGCAGACAAAAGTACTGGTAGATTTTTATTTTAATACACTTCTTTCACTGAAACAAACATGGGAAAACTGCAAAGAAAGATACGCAAAAAGGATTTTGTTTAGGATGATTAATGCAAGATTACTGTAAATTAACATAGACATTATGTAAGTATAATTGTGGATCATGGGTATGCTGAATGAATTAGATGTTGTAGAGTGTAGCTTTGACAGTTGGGGACTGAGTCATAGACCCTATAAATTGCAGGTGTGATCATATTTTATTTTATTTTTTTCTGATTTGTTTCTTCATCAAGTGCTGGAAAATCCTGAAAAAAAGCTCTTACAATTTAAGAATTACTAGGGCTTCTTTTGTGCCTGAGGCAAGAATAACAAATTGTGCCCCTCTAAACATGTATCTATCTATCTATCTATCTATCTATCTATCTATCTATCTATATCCATATATATATATATATATATATATATATATATATATATATATATATATATATGTATACTTTTTATATTCTTGTGCTTTACACTGAATATATATATATATATATATATATATATATATATATATATATATATAGGACAACTATTTATATAAACCATTATTATAGCCTGACACGGGCAGTGGTACAATATAACTTCCATCATTGGACAGTGAGCCAAACACTGAAGGTGGTACATCATAACTCCAATAATTATATTCTGAGCCAATACAACACAAATCACTGACATACAATGATGGAAGAAATTCCGTACAACAGTGTAATCATATAATGGGCCAAACAGGGACAGTGGCAACATATATAACTCCCCTCATTATATAGTGAACCAGACACTAATGGTACAGTATAATTGCCATCATTATACTGAGCCAAACACAGACGATTGTACAACATAACTCTCATCATCATTATATGATGAGCCAGACACAGACAGTGGCACAGCAGAACTCCCATGATTATATGATAAGCCAGACACTGCTTGTGGTACAGCATAATACCCAATACATAATAGTCAACCCTACCTATAATGCTCAGCAAATATCATGAAAGACTTGGATGCTGCTGAGCCAAAGGTCTCCCATTATTCTGGCTGAGCATCATCGGAAGGGTGGTTCATTGCAGCAGAAAGTTGTTTTTTAAAATGCAGTAAAAGCCCCCTCTCTACCCTCTACCTTACTGGAGTACTATTCAGGTTGGGGACCCCAGATATTCCTTGCATCCTGAATGTTGATCTGTGACACTGTTGAACCTGCACTGTAGGTAGATACCACATGCAGAGTTAGAGGGCCAGGAATATGGCTTCATATCTAGCTCAGAAAGTGGCTATATTTACACTATGTGTATGTTTCTACATGCATGCTCCCTAGTAGTATCTATGTAACATGCATCCTGAGAGTTACAGTTTCAGGCTTGTATGCTATGACTCCTAGTCGTTGCCCATGAGGCAAGTGCCTGAGTCTCCTCACCCTTCTTTACATTTTTACATAGAGTGCTTAGCTGCAAAGATAAAGAAATTGCAGAGATATGTGTAATCTTCCTACTTCTATACTAATTAAAATATAGCAGTTTCTACCAAAGGGACTTGACAAAAAATGCTAACCAGGAGCCCATGAGAGTGTACTAGCCCAGAAACAATTATAAAACAACTGCCTAAAAAATATATAGTATATTAAACTACACTCTGAAACAAGCTTTAATTAGTCAGGATACTGCTTTTGTCTGATAAAGAATAGCCTTTTAAATGGTACTGCTATTATGCACTGTTCAACATATACTTTCCTATGATTGAGAACTGCTCTATGGTAGCAGAGAAAGCTGCGCTGTGACATGGCACCATAGAAGTGTGTATTAGACTTCCCAAATAAAAATTATCATTTTTTAATGGTGCTCTACAGAAGCTCTATAGGTACTTTATCTGTGCTTTAATCAGTTATTTTCTGAATTTGAGAATTCTTTGCCTAATTCTCCTACAATTTTAATAATTTAAAACATTCTTCTTTATAAAGATGGACAATGTAAAGAAAGTCCAAGTGGAAGTAAATTGTCTGTTCCACAATACAAATATCATGGCTTATTTAAAATGGTAATATGCAACACTAGGTAATAGAAACCAAGTGAAACATGTAATCATGGAACATGTAGGATATACAGAAAGTGAATCATGCAGTATCATGAAATGTCAGATAAAAAATAAATTAAAGAAACATATGTCAGAAAGGCAAGTGTTATTGAGAAAGAACATAGTTTGACTGATTCACCACTTTATTTACACATAAGGCAGACCAAAATATATCACAGATATTTTGTGGTTACAATATGACTTCTACAATGTGATATTTATTTTCTTAAGTTGGACATGTAACTTTTTATGCAGCACTCCTTTATATTTCATGTTATCTCATTGATGGGGAGTTACAATACACCTTTAACACTAGGTTATTGTAACCCCAATGTTAAAGGGGTCTGCCACATGTGTAATTAAATTGGTTACTAGGTCACTTATTCTTGTATCCTGAATGCTTCATATTCTCTTTCACCTCTGGACTTTCACAGACAGCAGATAGCATTTTGTTGGTACAATACCCCTTTAACCAGAGGCGGCTCTCTAATTAGGCGAGTTAGGCAGCCGCCTAAGGCCTCGCACTCACGGGGGCCTCGCGGCTGCCTAACTCACCTTATTGCCTTTGATGTAACAGGGAGCTTAACGCTGCCGTTAAGCTCCCTGTTACACTAACCTGGGACGTTTCCTCCGTGCATCTTCTCTCCTGCACGGAGGAAGGAAGTTCCGATCGCGTTTTTTTTTTTTTTTAAACTTTATTGAACCCACGCGAACGGAACTTCCTTCCTCCGTGCAGGAGAGAAGATGCACGGAGGAAACAACAGAGAGCAGCATGGAGGTAAGTACTAGGGAGGGGAGGAGGGTGGCCCAAACGAGCAAAGCCTGGCACAATGAGTGGCTACATATTGGCACAGTGTGGGGCAAAATCCTGGCATAATGAGGTGAGGGGCAAAATCCTGGCATAATGAGGTGAGGGGCAAAATCCTGGCATAGTAAGAGGCTAAATCCTGGCATTGTGAGGGGCTATATCCTGGCATACAGTGGCAAAATTCTGGCATTGTGAGGGGCAAAATTCTGGCATTGTGAGGGGCAAAATTCTGGCATTGTGAGGGGCAAAATTCTGGCATAGTGAGGGGCAAAATCCTGGCATAGTGAGAGGCAAAATTCTGGCATAGTCAGGGGCAAAATTCTGGCATAATGAGGGGCAAAATCCTGGCATAGTGAGAGGCTAAATCCTGGCATTGTGAGGGGCAATATCCTGGCATATTGAGAGGCAAAATTCTGGCATAGTGAGAGGCAAAATTCTGGCATTGTGAGGGGCAAAATTCTGGCATTGTGAGGGGCAAAATCCTGGCACAGAGTGGCAAAATCCGGGCATAGTGAGGGGCAAAATCCTGGCATAGTGAGGGGCAATATCCTGGCATACAGTGGCAAAATCCTGGCATATTGAGAGGCAAAATTCTGGCATTGTGAGGGGCAAAATTCTGGCATAATGAGGGGCAAAATCCTGGCATAGTGAGAGGCAAAATCCTGGCATATTGAATGGCTAAATCACAGTGCATCCGGTGCTGTGAGGAAGAACAAAGTGCCAATCTTCTAGCACAACGTGGTCTGTGAGACCACTTTCAACATTGAGCACCTTTCCTTCTGGCTGAGTGTTTCTGTTAGTGTGTGATTGTGTGCTTTCTGAGTGTGTCTGTGAGTCAGTGTGTGCTGGCTGAGTGTGATTGTGTGCTGACTGAGTGTGTCTGTGAGTCAGTGTGTGCTCACTGAGTGTGTCTATGAATGACTGTGTGATATGTGTTAGTGTTCACATTTAGGACACAGCAATAACAATGTCAGCCGCACACAATTTTATCTATACCAAATGTTTATAGATGTTTGTAGAATAATTATGAGACAAATAAAATTCTAGGAGCTGTTAATTTCTAGAAGCTGGGATTTGAGTCTGATCTTGAAATATGCTATTTCTACAGTTCATTTTTATTATCACTTGCATATATTTTATTAAATAATGTGTGTCCGTGAGGGCCTCATGTTCGACTTTCGCCTAAGGCCTCACAAAGTCTAGAGCCGCCTCTGCCTTTAACAATGGAAAAATTTGGAATTTTCATATTATTGAAGATGCATTGTAACCCCCAAATGTGAAATCTTTTAGTCAGCCAAATGAGTAAATAGTGGTGACTGTGTCACCTACACTTGCATCCTGTACTAACCTACTTTTTGTATCACTTACCAAAACATTAAATGCTTGTTGTCTCTTGCCACTCAGTACTTAGTGTGTATATATCATGTTTACTGCCCTGTACATGACTGTCATGGCTCACAGTCATCTTTCCCGTTCCTTTGCAGAATGTTTACATATCCGAGAAGAAATACCAAACTCTTAAAATTTGGAAAAATAAGGAAGAAATAATTAATTTAAAATGCAAAATAATAACCATCTAACATTGTACAATAGAAAAAACCCAGAGAAATATAATTAAATAAAGGAATACAAATAAGCATCCACCTTACATAATAAGCTTGATAATTAAACAGTGAACATTCACCATATGAAAAAGGGAAAATATCCAAAATAAATAAGCATATACCACATCAAATACACTGAGATATTACATGCAAGTAAAAAACTAGTAATAATAACATATAATATTTTATTTTACAAACTCTTGTAGATAATTTCTTATATTTCATTTTTTCCCACTTTATATTTTAAACTAATGCCAACAGAAATGTACTGTAAACATATATATATATATATATATATATATATATATATATATATATATGTTGAATTTATTAATTGTTTTGTTTTACTTTTTTAGTTTTGTTAATTATTGTCACATCACTAAAAAATTGTATTAAATACACACAGCTTAAATGTTTAAGTACTCCAGCACATGTAAAATATACAAAGCAGTAATCTAAAAACACAATGGTCCAACAAGGAGGATGAAAAGAAGAGCTCAGCTAACCAGACATTTTATACAAACCCTCATGGAAACATAAATACTGTAACTTAAATAAATAGAGAAACTTCTTTGCCTAAAGTGTGCAGGAGAACAGACGACAAACAAGGAAACAGGAAACCTTAAAAAAACGAAATCAGAAACTGAAGTTAAAGATATTAAATATACATAGATAACAATTTCACTGAATGGGTATTTCGTAAGATGTTTGAGGGTTCCTCTGTCCCCACATAATAAAAAATTAGTCCTCCATGGCGAGCAGTCTGTCCTGCTTGCCCCATATAATATAATATAGCCTCCAGGGGCAGGCAGGCTGTCAACTAAAACTCTTTAAATGCAAGGAATTTGAGACCTTAAGGATCCTAGATATCATTAGATTTAACAATTTGGACAATAAGTGTGCTTTTCACAAAAATGCTAATTTTTTCCTTGTTGTTTACCATTTGACAAGAGCTGTTTATGAACACACAACGTGAAGGTGGTGATATATAACTGGAGGTCTCCTAACATTTCTTTCCTGTGAGTTTGCCTACTCATAAAAAGGATGGTCTTTACATGGAGCACCAAAGTAGACTACTTTATGAATGGTGAGATGGAACTGGATAGTTTTTTTCACACTGGATTAATGTCATAGAATGTAAGCTCCTTTTCCTCTAAAACTGGTTCATTTATTAATTTATTATACTTGAAAATCAAGTGCAGTAGTCAAAGCAAATGTATATATTTCCACCCCCCTATGGTATTGAATTTAGGTAGAATCCATGTAGATGGGATATACCGAGTTGTTCATTCATAACCATTCTCTGGTTGATTATAACACGGATATAACTATTTTATTTCTTTTTTTTTTTTTGTATAAATGTGGTATATTAAGGATATACTTTAGATATATATCCTATGAAAATATTTAAATCCTTAATAATTATGTATTATCGATTGTATGTAATGAGATCATTATGAAAAATGTGCCCATATTTTGCCCAGCTCAACCTTATTTTCAAATCCCTTTATAGATACTAAGTATACATTATAATATTTATGATGCAATACCCATTTTGTCAGTAGCCTTTATTTGACCCTCCTCAATTTTAATTTTTTGTTTGTCTATTGTGTACCACGAAAATGTGTTAGAGTTCTACAAACATACACTTTTTTTTTCCTTACACACTTGGTAAAGTGCCCCCCAAACCAAACATTATGATACTTCTGACCTTACAGAATGTTACAATGTGAAAATGTAATGATGTGCACGTCTCAATTGATTAATTAACTGAATGCAAATAAAAGAAATCATAAACTGTGGCAAGGAAGGTAAATCTTGAATTTGGACAGCTCTTATTTAATGCCAGTAGTAATTCTCTGTGTGCTGTATCCACGTCCAGCATGCTCACAAAAGGTCTAGTTTTCTGTATAAATTTGATTGCATCTGACAGCCTTTCATACAAACAATACTAACTATCACTTATTAACTTACTCACTGCTCTCTCATTCAAAATATGGTTTTGTGATGAATTTTGTTTTAAAATGTACATATCTCCTTAAAGCAATAATCTTACAGATGTATTCATATCTGCTATAGATTTCAATTTTGTATGGTTTGTGGACTTAGTTAAAGATGTGTTGCATCATCATAGTTTAGATTCTTTAAAATGAAACAAGACTTTTTTTTATTATGACTAGTACGGTAATTTATTTGTTGCTATATAGAAAATCTAAATGTACAAGAGCAAAATAAAAAACACTCAAAAATGTAATGGTTATTTTACAGACAATAGTCTGGGTAAATATGCAATCAAACCACTTTTTAATGGTTAATATAAATATAAATCCTAAAATTGTTTTGGAAATTTTCACAATTGCCATTATATATTATAGTGTAATAACCAGTGCTGAAGGTTAATTCCTCTCATATGTTGTTTCTTTTTTTTCTTTTTCCTCTGCTGTTTCCATCCATGTGTGTGGTAATATTCTGCCATTTCAACAAGAAAAATAATCCAGCAGTTCCTTGAAATACAATAAGTCCAATCGCATGTTTTACAATGAACCCATTGACAGAAGAAACTAAAGAAGGGAGCAGTTAGGTTTCACAGACATTTCCTACTTGTGTAGAATGATTTGTTTCCAAATGTCAGCATTCACTGAAAATGTTTTACTATTTATCTCGGTCCAGGAATGTTAATTTAATTTTCTTTGTTTAAACAGATAAGTTGGATGTTGAATGTAGCCAGATATATTTGTTTTGAGAATGTGCATTAGGCAGGACAAATACAATTAAAATAAATATAAAGTAAAGCAACCTGGAAATAATATAATCATGCTAATGAACATTTACATATTGTTTTTGAAAGACAGGACTAAGGCCAGTTAATAACAAAGGCAACCAGTTTCTGTTAGAGCCTGTCAATGCAAGTTAAAAAAAAAGTACTGTCGTATCTACTTAGAGCATAGTGGCTGTAAGAAACAAAAATAACACTCAGTCATACTCCAATGTGTTATACAGAGGTGGGTGAGGTTATGAACCTTCTTTTATATACTATTCTAAATTTGCAATTTTCCCCCTGATTTGCGTTAATGGATTTGTAGCAAACTGGATTCATGTGAATATTTTAGGGTGTGCTTAAAGGGTTTTGAACTCTGTATGACTTTAAAAACCATTTGTGTTTTTACTGATTTATTAAGTCTGCACAACCCTCTGTAACTATACACTGTTTAGGTTATAGCAAGGCCTAAAGATGTGACATGATGCTTCAAATTGTTGTCTATTTTAGTCCACGGAAAAAAAAAAATTCTTATTCCAAAATACTACTTTTTTTTTAACTAGTGTTTTAATAACACTCTTAAGTGCCAAACAGTGTATGTGGTTGCCCAACATTTTTCACGTGCTGAAAAGCGACTGATTCTTTAAACATGGGTTGTGCAAGCTCTCAGATCACCAAAGCAAGCCCGAACTGTGGGATTAGCACACATAATGCTAACCCCTTACATTTATCAAAAGTTACCATCATATGTTGGAGCAATGGTGACAGCATCATCATTAGGGGCATTACTGTGCGCACCTCGTTTATAGATACCTCTCATTTGAAGATTGCAGTCTCAAAATTGATGTGTGAAAATCAAACCAGTGTATAAAGAGCAACTATTTTACAGTTAAGAGCCCTCACAATCAAGCTTAAGTCCATGCTCCACATTATATTAATAAAAGAACTAGTTTTTCACAGGTAAGTACCAGATCCTCTGTAGAGATGAAAAGTTACCAAGCATTTCATTAGCACAATCCTTTTACTGGTGGAGACAATCACTATACACAAGTAGGATTGCCAGATGTCCAGTGTTGCCCTATTTGGCCCCTCTGATGGTAAGTATTGCTTTCTACTGAATGATTTCATGATCTATAGTGTGTCCTGTATTTTTTTTAAAGGTGTATTAGTAAGAGCCATCTGGCCCTTCTACATGCAAGAGAAAAGTAAGGCAGGAAATCTTGGTTGAGCATGAAGTTGATATTACCGGACAGTGTGTAAAGGTGTATTTTCAGGCTATTTATAATGCAAGGGAACAAAGCTGAAACATGGACAGAACTTGGCATCTAATTACGCAGAGGGTAATAAAAATGTCACATGGTGAAGTTACACACTGACTTCTTGTAAACTGTAAACAATGCAGCCTGGTCACATTGCCTAAAATGGAAAGAAAGAAAAGATCAGACAGTGAATCTGAAGCTTGTTGCTAGCCTATGTATCCATTTACTAAAATTCAGTCAAATTTCAAGGACACTTTCATCAGTGTAATGATTCAATCTCCAGGCAAAATCACCTATTTTTAACTGAGATACATTTCATTGCAAATTAGTTTGTTATTTTGGAATATTTTGTCTTCAGCTTTAAAATCAAAAATAATAAACTCAAAATAAATTACTAATTATTGTCAATGGGGTGACATCACACAATAGATTAACATTAAACAGCCAAATGTTTTCATATTAGAAATATATTCCTTCAGAAGGTTTAGTGGGACATGTACAATTAGCAAGCAAATCGTTTTACACATGAAATACATATTTATTACTTACCTTTAATGTATTAGAGTCTATTTTAAGCCATTGCTGAAGGAAAGAGGCATTTCATACACTTAAAATATTCTTGGGGTTCTAGGCTCTTAGAATTAATAGTAATTGTAACTAGTAAAAAATATATATATTTTTCATGATAGAACTGGGCAGAGAGCTATTCAGTTCAGTTTTAATGTTGGTGACCATATAGATCTTTAAATGCATAATATTTAAATACACATATGCTCATGGTGCATTTAAGCATTATACTTTACCTCTATTAGTAACTAATGACTGTTTATTAAACATATCTTCGTACATATTTCATTATTATTATTATTATTACTTGTATTTCATAAAATGAAAAGCAATTTCCACAGCACTGTACCATTAAATGTATTACAAAAAAATATACAGTAAATTTAATTATCATATGACATATAATAAATAGGACACACCAAACATACATCTAGCTGAAAGGACATTGCTGATGTCCTCTCTTCTTTTGGATGTGTGATGCGTGATATTTCAGCTACAAAACAGACTCTAAAGGATAAAACATTTGTTGTGGATGTTTTCATCCACCTACAGGGTGTGCTACTGCATTTCAAATATTGTAGATTTTATTGGATATGTCAGAATTTTATATGTTATTTTGTTTTTTGGTTCCACCAGTTGGATTCTTGTTATCACAGTGGGCATAGCAAATTTGTGCTGGCTGTTGAAGCTAATATAGAAGAGAGTGAGATACTATTGCCTACTTATTTCAATCACATTTCCTCTCAATGCACATAACTTTGTCAGACAGCATGGAATCCTACTGACAGGAACTGCATGCATGGCAAAACATACAGAAATGCAGAAAGAAGAATATACTCACAGCATGAATTCTGGCACATATTTCCATGTAACTCTTGGCCTTTGTAACAAGAGTAAATACATGCACAGCATATACTACATGGTATATGTAGTATTTCTATACTTAGGTTAGTATACATGTATTTACATTGTACATATACATTTAATAACGATGCAAACAAAACAAAACAAATAAAGAAACACTGTGTAATTATATTTATAATTATATTTATATTAACCCCTTCGAGACAATGGACGTGTCAGGCACGTCCTGCGGAGAAACAAGCGGTTTTCGCAATCAACGATCGCTAAAACCGCTTTAACGGTGCTGGTCTATTGCCTCCATGTCCATTTTCCTCTCTGCATTTGCTATTCTGTTCTGCTTCTTTGTTCTTCCTGGGTTCTTTGTTACTCTGTTATCCTTGTGTGTTATACATTTCTTATTTCTATTCTATTCTATTCCTGCCACATGGTGGCATATCTCAGTGCCGGCCACATGATGGCATATCTCAGTCCTGGCCACATGGTGGCAAATTTCCGTTCTGGCCACATGGTGGCATATCTTGGTCCCGGCCACATCCTTGGTCCCGGCCACAAATCCTAGTTCCAGGCCACAGTGGTGGCATTTCCCAAGTCCCTGTTCTTAGGGCCACCTGTCTAGCTTGGCCCCAAAGCGGCACCTGCCTAAACTGTCCCCAGAGGCTATAGCCAAGTGGCATCTGCCTAGATTGGCCCCCAGGGTGGTTTCTGCCCAGTTGGCACCAGAGTGGCTTCTGCCCATGTCCTGTCCTAGAGTCCCTTAAGTGAAATGTCCTGTCCTAGAGTCCATTAAATGGAATGTTGTGTTCCTTTAAGTGTAGTCCTTTGTCAGTTTCAAGTCCTGTTCAGTCTGTTTCTAGCCTTGTTCCCTGTCTATACGTTATACCTTGATCTTGTACCCAGTTTCTGTTTTCTCTGTTCTCTGCTCTGACCCATTTCTAATTTTTTTTTTTAGTGATTATGTTTCTGGTCTGGATTGTCCTGGATTCCTTCTGCCTCGTTGCTCTGTTCCACTATATAAGTGTGCTCCACCCATTGCTTTAATTTCCTTTCAGTCCTCAGTCCTGTGCAGCTGTCTACAGGTTGTTTGTTTGTGTGTGCAATGTTAATGTTTAAAGTATGTTATTCTTTGCTAATATTAGTTAGGGACTTGCCTAATTGTGGGGTACTTTGACGCGGTTGGCAAGCTAACATCTCATTGGCCAATAGGTGGACCAAGCCCCCACCCATTATTCCATCGTTATTGTTAGGCTAGTTCCTGATTTTGCTTGTTCCTTTGTATGTTTCTCTTGTGTTCCTTAACCGTGTCTATATGTGTCCGTCACTTTATGTTCTGTATAAGCCCTTAGTCTGTGCCCTGCATTATTCCTTTGTTATTATCTGCAACCCTGTGCCTTGTATTGTTTATCCTTAGTTTGGTTTCTGCCTTATCTTGCTTATGTTTTGCCTCTGTACTGTTGCTTTTCCATTATTGCTCTGCTTGGCTGTCTCTTACGTTATGCTATTCTAGCCATGTAACCTGCATATAACAGCTGCTCCCACAGGGTTTTGAAATGTAGCCACAGGAATCTGGTGTCCCAAACCACAAGGGGAATGTGGTTACCCGGCTTCACGCCCTGTCTCTCCTGGTCAATAGGGTGAAAAACAGACAGTTAGTGGCCAATGGGGTGAATAAAATCAATGGTAGTTGGACGAAGCTAAGGGAACTTGGGCAATACCACGATGAAAGGAGTTTAGTGGTGAGTGAGGGAAAGAATAAAATGAATACTAATTTAAACCAGTATACTGTCATCCACCATGGAAAGTAACAATAAAAAAAAAATTCAGAAACTAGCTCAAGTAGTAGAATCAGAGAACATTGCAATATGTCCACTCAGTGCAGCTACCCCTATTGCTCAGTGGTAAAAATGGCCCTGAGAGAGCAGATCAAACAATTCTGACAGGGGGGGAGTATAGAATCAAATAAATGTGTCCCCCCCGCAATTCGCTGTCTGAAGATTAACATTGCACACACATACAGAGAATATCTGTAGACAGCTGCACAGGACTAAAGGCTGCAGAAAATGAAAGGAGATGGGTGGTGTTACACATTTATACAAGTTATAGACACTAGGTAGAAAGAAACAGTAAAAACCTGGAATGGAACAGAAGCCAGAAAAAAAGTAAACATGGAAACTGGGTCCAAGAGCAGGGTCTAACTAAGACAGGGAACACGGCTTGAACTCTAAGACAGGACAGGGCAGAACACTATGACAAGGGACTCAGGGCATCCCAATTAAGGGACTCAGGGCACTGCAGATGCCAGTCTAAGGCTAGGCTAGGGCGGGGACCAGACAATAGCAAGACTTGGCAGGTACTGGTCTAATGCAAGAGCTTGGTCAGGTGCCACTCAGAACAGGAACTAAGAAATACCACTTTTGTGGCTGAGACTAGAAAATGCCACCATATGGCCGGGCCTAGGAAGTACAGAAAACGTACAAAAAAAGTAAGAATATCAAATAAGCAGAACAGAATAACAAAGGTAGAAAAGAAATTGAAAATCCTGGATACAGTTTGAATGAGCCTGCATGCGGATTGACTCAAGATGATGTGAGTTGCAGGTGAGATGAGGTGAGTTGAGGTGAGATAAACATTTCATCTAACCAATTTACCTATGCATTGTGCAGGGACAAACCTGGTGAGTTTGTTTAGTGGGGGAAAGTGACCAGGTTTGTACCTCTTTAATCTATACTTAAAATGGTGAGATTAAATGTTCATCTCACCTCAACAAATCTGCAACTCACCTTTTAGTGACCTGCACCTTCTGAAAGGTGTGCAGCAGTATGGCAGAGCTAGCAGAGGTGTTTGTACTCACTGATGAACGCACAGACCTGCTGCATCTACCAAGCTTTCTCCCTTCCCAAATAAAAGGTAAAAGTGGTAGAGTTTGCCCACTCTCTCCTAGAAAAAAATGCAGATAGGTTACACATTAGGCTAACTACTAACAGCAGAAATGCTACTATTAGACTGTAGGATTTCAAAACTAGGATATCATTATGAATATTAATGCCTATGTCATATTTCACTGTATGCCATTTCTGCAATTCATTTTATAGAATAGTGCTGTGCAAATAGTTTGGTTTTTTTTCTTCATAAAATATGAATAATAACACTGACTCTGTATGAAATATTTGTTAAAATAGTTGCCATACAAAAGACAAAAAAATGAGAAACCAGTGTCTATAACAAGCACATTTCTCGTTAAAACAGCATGTTACCAATCTGAGTTTTCAGCTTCACAAACAGACTCAAATAGGATATGAAAGTATTTCTAGTTTAATCACTCTACTAAGGCACAGAGATCAGAATTACAATTTGTTGAATTCCTATATGACATGTTATAAGATCATTTACTCTGGGGTATCTCGAATAAGTCCCTGCAGTAAAGATTCTTTGCTAGATGTATTTTATTTCTTGTCAGTGCAAAAAAATGCTTCAGCTGTTGTCAGAAACTTGTATTAGTTAAAAATACCAAATCATAAAAACAATGTGTAGTTCCACTCAGGTTAAATCTCCCCTGTTCTTCTTGGACAAGCACAAAGCAATATATACCAGAGCTGTGTATTCATCCATTGGTTACCCCTCTGCTATGCAATCCCACTTACTTGGAAAGGTTTAGATGCCCCCCACTTTACAAAGGACAATCACGATTTGAGACCACTGTCCTCTCATGTCCCAATTCTCTGCTTGCCGTTGGCTTGTTGCCTCACTGCTCGTCATGTCACTGTGCATGTGCTGACACACATTCTCATGAAGTCACACCATGTCAAGATTGAGGTTTTCGGAGCATAGAGCAGGGGATGCTATCTCTTGCTGGTAACCCTTACCAGGTGGTCCACAAGTATATATAGGCAGAGCACCCTGGTAAGGATAGGAGCACGAGAGTGCCACAAAAGGATAATCCAAAAAGCGAAGTCAGGAAACAGTTCAATAGATCAGGGCAGGCAGCGGTCAAAGAGTAGTAATCCAAGCAGGGGTCAGGGTTCAGGCAAACAGGGTAATCCAGAAGACAAGCCAAAGGTCAGGTAACGGGAAATCCAATAGATATACTGTAGCACAGCAACAAAGGGGAAACTGGAGACTGAAGTCCAAGGACAAACAGGAACCAAAGCTCTGGAACACTGGAGCAATGAAGAAACAGTTTGAGGGGTTTTTATAGTGCTGTGGATCTCCACTCCTCCCCTCAGTGGGACAAGCTCCTCACTTGATTGGATGTTAGAGGGGTGTGCTTTTCTAGCACATACCCCTCTATCTCTGTGCTTGGAGTTAATAGGAGATTTGGCAGAGTTTACCTCCCTCCTACAGCTGGAAATAGGTTCCCCTTGATTGGGGTGAAGTCTGGAGGATGCATCCTGGGCTTGTAGAAACTCTAGGCCCTGGTTTCGGCCTACCGCGCTACCGCGATCGCGGATAGAAGATTGTACTACAGGCCCCGGCTTCGGCCTACTCCGCGATCGCGGATTACTTAAGGGACTTGCTGGATGCCTGGAACTACTGGAACTGCAGGTAAGGGCCAGAGGGGCATGACAGTTCCCCCTTCCAATACGCGACCTCCGGGTGCGTCTAGGTGCTGGCCGTTCAGGATGTGTACGGTGAAATGCACGAAGACAAGCGGGAGCATGAATGGTGGCAGCTGGTTCCCAGGATCTTTCTTCAGGACCATATCCCTCCCAGTGTACTAGATACTCAAGTCGTCCCCTTCTAATACGAGAATCCAAGATCTCTTGTACTTCGAATTCTTCTTCGTTGTCCACGATTATGGGGAGTGGAGGAGTAGGTGTCTTCCTTTGGGAAGTATCTGGTATCCATTTCTTGAGAAGTGAAACATGGAATGTAGGGTGAATATGCCAAGTGGTAGGCAATTGAAGAGTAACCGCTACAGGACTAATAATCTTTGTGATGTGAAAAGGACCTAAAAATTTTGGTCCTAATTTTGTGGTAGGACAGGACATTTTAACATGAGCGGATGAAAGCCAAACCTTGTCTCCAATGTTATATTGAGGTGGAGATGTACGTTTGCGATCTGCTTGTTCTTTGTAAGCTTGTTGGGCTTTCTTTAGAGTCTCTTGTAGGAGAGTGAATCCTTGGTTAAGAAGTTGGATTCTATCGGTGACTTGTGGCACTGTGGTTGTAGCAGGTAGTTGAGGAATCGAGGAGGGATGATAACCATAGTTGGCCTTGAAGGGTGATAAACCTATAGAACTGTGTAGGCTGTTGTTGTAAGCAAATTCTGCTGTTGGAAGTAAAGGAAGCCAGTCATCCTGTAGGTGAGTAACATAGCAACGAAGATACTGTTCTAGAGTTTGGTTGGTTCTTTCTGTTTGGCCATCAGTTTGAGGATGGTAAGCAGATGATAAGAGTCTTTGGATGCCCAAACCACGACAAAAAGCAGACCAGAAATGTGAGGTAAATTGTACTCCACGGTCAGAGAGAATGGATTGTGGTATGCCATGGAGGCGGAAGATTTCTTTAATAAATAAGTCAGCAGTTTCGGCTGCGGTAGGGAGTTTGGTTGTAGGAATGAAGTGAGCCATCTTAGTTAGACGGTCCACGACTACCATTATGGTAGTATGTTGTTGAGATGGTGGGAGTTCAACAATAAAATCAACAGTCACGTCAGTCCAGGGATTTGTGGGGACAGGTAAAGGTTGTAGTAAGCCAGCAGGTCTGGTATTAACCCCTTTTGCACGTCCACAGATGTCGCATGAATGTATATATTGTTCAATGTCCTTTCTTTGTTTAGGCCACCAAAATGAACGATGTGCAAGGTCTAAGGTTTTCTTGACTCCTCCATGGCCTGCCAGCGGATGATCATGTATTGTCTCTAATACTTTGGTTCGCACAGCAGGAGGGACAAAAATCAGAGTATCCTTGTAGAGGAGACCATCTTTCTTGGTCAAAAAAGGATATTTGGATAGATAAGAGTCATCTTTACATTGTTGTTTAAGAGTCTTTATTAAAGAGGAATGAGTGATAAGAAAATGACCAGGTTGTAGAATGGTGTCTGGCTCTTGTTCTGTAGATGATCCATGTAAACGGGATAGGGCATCGGCCTTTCCATTTCGTGAACCGGGTCTGTAAGTAATGTGCAATAGGAATCGAGAGAAAAACAGAGCCCATCTTGCCTATCGTGGACAGAGTCTGCGAGCTCTTTGTAAATACTCCAGGTTGCGATGGTCCGTGAATACAGTGACTGGGTGATTTGCCCCTTCAAGAAGGTGACGCCATTCTTCCAGTGCCATTTTTATGGCCAATAGTTCTCTATCACCCACACTGTAATTGATCTCTGCTGGAGAAAGACGTTTTGAAAAGAAGCATACAGGATGAAGTGTACCATCATCTCCTTTTCGTTGAGACAAGATGGCCCCTACAGCTGTCTCTGACGCATCCACCTCAACAAAGTATGGTTTCAAAGGATCTGGGAGAAGAAGAATAGGGGCTGTGGTGAATCTCTGCTTTAATGCATCAAAAGCTTGTTGTGCTTCAGGAGTCCAACGAAAAGGTATATTCTTCTTTGTGAGTTGAGTGATTGGGGCGATGATTTTTGAGAATCCATTGATGAACTTTCTGTAGAAATTGGAAAAGCCTATGAAACTCTGTGTGGTTTTAACGGAAGAGGGGATGGGCCACTCCAATATGGCAGATACCTTCTTGGGATCCATTCTGATGTTTCCAGGGGTTAAGACATAACCAAGGAACTCTACAGACGTAGTCTCAAAAATACATTTTTCTAATTTGGCATATAGTCCGTGATCTTGGAGACGAGATAGAACGCGGGTCATGTGTTGACGATGTGTAGCCAGAGAAGGTGAATAAATCAAAATGTCATCAAGGTATACAATGACAAACGAATCCAACATATCCCGGAAAACGTCATTAAGGAAGTGTTGGAAGGTAGCAGGGGCATTGCAGAGCCCGAATGGCATGACTAGATACTCATAGTGACCATATCGGGATCGGAAAGCTGTTCTCCACTCATGCCCCTCCTTAATCCGCACCAGATTGTAAGCACCCCGTAAATCCAGCTTGGTGTATATTTTAGCTTCTCTGAGGCGATCCATCAATTCGGGAATTAAAGGTAAAGGGTATTTATTTTTGATCGTGACTTTGTTAATCTCTCTGTAATCCACACATGGGCGGAGACCACCGTCCTTTTTTCCAACAAAAAATATTCCAGCTCCAGCGGGTGAAGTAGAAGGTCTGATGAAGCCTTTCTTTAAATTGTCTTCAATGTAGGTTTTTAAAGTCTTTAATTCGGGTTCTGAGAGGGGATATATACGGCCAAATGGTATTGGTGCCCCAGGAAGTAGGTCTATTGGGCAATCATATGGACGATGGGGTGGTAGTTTATTGGCCTCTTGTTCACTGAATACTTTACTGAAAGCACGATATTGTGTTGGTATTTCAGTGTTCTCAGGAGATGGGATGTGAAGAGAAGAAGCTAAAGTCTGTGGAAAACATTGAGTTTTGCAAAAGGTAGAGGAAAAAGTGGTTAGTCCTGTAGACCAGTCAATAATGGGGTTGTGACGTTTAAGCCAAGGAAGTCCCAGAATCAAAGGAAACAAGGGAGAATGCACCAGACTAAAACTAAGTGATTCTTTATGTTTCTCTCCAATGTATACGGTGATGGGTACAGTCTCTGTGGTGACAGGTCCTGAATTGATGTCTCTGCCATCGACAAGTAGGATGGTAATGGGTTGTTTCTTTGGTCGTGTGGGTATACCCAATGTCTGGGCGGTTTTGATATCCATAAAGCAATCACTGGCACCGGAATCAATGATGGCATCTTGTGGTACCTTGTCATGTGTCCACTGTAGAGAGACAAGAAGAGATAGATGAGAAGTCATGCCACCCAGGAGCAAAGAGGACTGTACCAAATGGGGATTACCTTTTGCAGCCAACCGAGGACAAAGACGAAATTGATGGTCGGCATTACCGCAATACAGACACAGATTCATCCTTCTTCTTCTGGACTTCTCTGTTTCAGTAAGCGGACCACGGGTTACCCCCAATTGCATGGGTTCCTCAGTGGTGGTAGTAGACGTGGGTGTGTAATGAAGGCGTGGTGTAGAGACTGAACGAAAAGGAAGGTTGGTTGAGGTAGTACGTTCCATCCGTCTCTCCCGGAGTCTCCGATCAACTTGTGTTACTAGAAGAATCAGATCATCCAGTGAGTCAGGAATACCAACCCGAGCCAACTCATCCTTGAGTGATTCAGAGAGACCTAAACGAAATTGGTCACGCAAAGCTGGTTCGTTCCATTCTGTCTCCATCGCAACCCTCCGAAAGTCTGATACATAATCCTCAACAGGGCGACGACCTTGCCTGAGAGCTCTCATGGTAGTTTCAGCGGTAGATCTCTTATGAGGGTCATCATATAGTATACCCATAGCATGACAAAATGCCTCCCAGGAATTAAGCACAGGACTGTCTTCATACAACAGATGGTGTGCCCAGGACATAGGTGCTCCTGTGAGTAGAGAAATAGCTGTACGCACTTTCACAAAGTCTGTAGCATAGGTTCTTGGTTTTAATGCAAACAACAATTCACAGGAAGTGATGAACGGTTGGAACTGACTGCGGTCACCTGTAAAACAAGCAGGTAGTTTAACATGTGGTTCAGGGGCAGCAGCACCATCAAGAACAAGTCCTGGTTGAGGTACTGGATTTGGTTGTTGCAAAACCGGTGGTGGTACTGGGATGGGTTGTAAATTCTGCATTTGGGTTTGTAAGACCATTTGATTGTCTTGTATGGCCTGTACAGTAGTAGATAGCGTGGTAAGCTGTTGTGTCAAGGTATTAACAGCATCAACCATCCCTGCAAGCTCCATATTGGCTCCAGTGTATTGTCAAGATTGAGGTTTTCAGAGCATAGAGCAGGGGATGCTATCTCTTGCTGGTAACCCTTACCAGGTGGTCCACAAGTATATATAGGCAGAGCACCCTGGTAAGGATAGGAGCACGAGAGTGCCACAAAAGGATAATCCAAAAAGCGAAGTCAGGAAACAGTTCAATAGATCAGGGCAGGCAGCGGTCAAAGAGTAGTAATCCAAGCAGGGGTCAGGGTTCAGGCAAACAGGGTAATCCAGAAGACAAGCCAAAGGTCAGGTAACGGGAAATCCAATAGATATACTGTAGCACAGCAACAAAGGGGAAACTGGAGACTGAAGTCCAAGGACAAACAGGAACCAAAGCTCTGGAACACTGGAGCAATGAAGAAACAGTTTGAGGGGTTTTTATAGTGCTGTGGATCTCCACTCCTCCCCTCAGTGGGACAAGCTCCTCACTTGATTGGATGTTAGAGGGGTGTGCTTTTCTAGCACATACCCCTCTATCTCTGTGCTTGGAGTTGATAGGAGATTTGGCAGAGTTTACCTCCCTCCTACAGCTGGAAATAGGTTCCCCTTGATTGGGGTGAAGTCTGGAGGATGCATCCTGGGCTTGTAGAAACTCTAGGCCCTGGTTTCGGCCTACCGCGCTACCGCGATCGCGGATAGAAGATTGTACTACAGGCCCCGGCTTCGGCCTACTCCGCGATCGCGGATTACTTAAGGGACTTGCTGGATGCCTGGAACTACTGGAACTGCAGGTAAGGGCCAGAGGGGCATGACACACCACCTACAGAGGCCATGCAACGTATCCTGTTTCTGCTGTTATTGGAAGGGATGCTTTATAAAGGCAGGGCAGAGATAGGAAAGTGTGTGTGCTAATTATGTGCAACAGGCCCTGTTTGTGTAGCAACAGTTGCCATGCTGGAGCCCATCTCTGTGTATGGAGTGATAACAGGCTTTGAATTCCCATTAGTTGTGCATGGGACAGCCAGGATTCTTTGTTACTGTCTGGAGGTGGTCTGTGTTTATAGACATCCTCTTCATTTAAGAGGATGTCTGGCCCCTCTCAGTATTCATGGTAATACTAATGCCTGCACTACATCAACAGCATCACTCAGCTTAGTGTGTGGCAAGATCATCAGTCACTGAATTGGAAAGACCCACAGGACATACTTGCTTAATCATAAACCTATGAAAATGAGCACTTGTAGCCAGCAGGGAAATGGTCAAGATAGTCATCATTGAGCACATCATAAGACAAATGAATTGTGGCTCATAATACAAACCACTGTTATGATTATAACAATACTATCTAATATTTAGTTAAATGATTAAAGGGGCACTAATATAAATGCTGAAGTAGACAAATGTAAAAATCCCTCCTTTTGGAGCAAGAGCCATAAAATGTAGTAAGTATCTGACTATGTTATTAAAGTCATTAAGTGGTACATTTATCATAAATGGCCCCTGTTCTATGTCTCACAGGTTTAATGGTGCATTTTTGTCTTAAAGGGAATTTTCTCCTACATATGAAATATGGTCTTAAGCTTTTCTTTTACACTGACAAAAATAAAATATATTTAGTAGCTTAACTGCAGGGACTACTCTGAAATACCACAGTAAGTACTCTTATACCATGTAATGCAGGAATTCAGCAAATTGTAATTCTGACCTCTACCTTAGTAGAATGATTAATGTAGAAATACTTTCATATACTATTTGAATCTGTTTGTGAAACTGAAAACTCAGTTTGATAACTTACTGTGCTAATGAGAAATATGCTTATTATGGATAGTGGTTTCATATTGTTGCATTTTATAAAATCCTTCATGCAAAGGGTCAGTATTATTATTATTATTTGTATTTCATAAACTGAAAAGCAATTTCCAAAGCACTGTTACCATAAAATGCATTGTAAAAAAATATATATACAGTAAATTATCACATGAAATACAATAAATATGACACACCAAACATACATCTAGCTGAAAGGACATCGCTGATGTCCTTGCTGCTTTCGGGCACGAAGCATGATTAATGTGCCAATGATTGAGAGGACTGATTCAAGCTCCATGCAGTTATTATATATATTGTGATATCTTTTTACTCCAACTGGCCCCTTCTTTTTGCATATTCCCTGAGAGGTGATGAAAAAGCCGGTGCTTGATGTTTGAATGAAAATTTGCAGACATATTCCCATGTGATATTGAATTGCCCTAGAGAGGGTGAGTGTAACTCTGGATCCAGTTTATATTATTTGATTCAAAAGAAATACTGCACTATTATGTTCTGTTTGTTCTTTTACTATTTGATTGAGGATCTATCGGAAAAAGAAGACTATAACTTTAATACGCAGGTATAAAACTTCATAATGCACACCATTGAGCGTATCACCCATTTTGTTATAATTTCACTTTGTACACTTTGCTGTGTGATAAGAGACAGACTGTCATGGGTGTTTTGCACATGTATCTAAGCGCTGTGAATTGTACACTATTGTCACTAAATGTTAATGCAATGCAGAGATAATTTATATTGATAAAAAATGTGCTATACATCAATAAATTTAATTGATTTAAAGTCACATTTACTGGAATTATATAATCAGCAAGGACATGTGAACTCCTAAAAATCTTTTAGAAGCATAATTGTTAGCAGCATGCCTTACTTGCCAGGCATCTGAGGTGTATATGGCCTTTCTTGGGGTTGTATATAGCTAATAACAACACATAGAGGTGTGATTAACCCCTTAATGACATTACCTTTTGACCTTGTCTTTCCCTTGGTAAAGTGCTGTTTTGACATTTCTTGGGTGTTTGTGTTTAGCTGTAATTTTCTTCTTTCTCACATACTGTTCCCACAAAAATGATATATTGTTTTTTATCGCCTTAAGACGGGCTTTCATTAGATACCATTACATTCATCATATCTTATAATTTACTACAAAACAAAATCATAAAATATGATGAAAAAATAAACAAAAAACACTTTTTCTAACTTTGACCTAAAAAATAATTTACACAAATACAATCATTAAAAAAGACCCAATCTAAAAATATTCTAAATTGTGTTCCTAGTTTATAAATATGCTTGTTTCCATGTTTTTCTGCATTTTTTTGCGAGTTTTAGGGCAATAACCAAAAATAGTGTTTTTTTCACCTAGAGTGAACTTTTGACCCCAACCTGAAACACATTCTATGTTTCTATGTTTCTGAACTCTAAATGTATCCCTAACCCTAAATTTAATTCTAACACATCCTTATGCTAAAACTTTTATTCTAATTTTAATTTAATTCTAACCCTAACCCTTATGCTAACCCTAATTTAATTCTAACCCTAACCATTGTTCTAACCCTAACCCTAGATTTTTAGCTAATTAAGTCTTTTTTTTCATTGTTATGTTGCTGATTGCCTCTAGGGGCAACAGCGTCAGAGTGACGGAAGTAAAAAAAATTTGGCACTTCTGATGCTCTTCCCACAACAAGGCAGCATCCAATATGGCGCCCCATGAATTGCTCTGTGGAGTACTTGTGGGTGCCCCAGGCACCGGATTTTGATGTTGCTTAATGCATCGACCTCGAACCATTAACGCATCAATGACTGAGCGGTTTTTGCGATCTAACCCCAACAGGATCAGGGAAAGTGGAGAATTGAAATGAAAGAATTTTTATCATATCTTCCGATTTTGTGTTTAATTGGCACTTTTAGAATAGCCAAAATCATATACTTTCAGTGGTGAAGTTCCAATTTCCACCATTGTGTTAGCCCGAGATTGAATACTCGAAAGTTGGGATTTTCCAAATTATACTTATTTTTATACCATTTCAGAAAGAACTGCAGCATATTGAATTAACCCTTTAATATATTTTGTTGATTCACAAAAATCACTTAAGCCCACCCCCCGTGACACCGGGAAATGTTGCCAGGATGATGTTAGAAGAAGGGGCGCCCTGTGTGCCATTGGGAACAGTCACTTGTGGGTACGGGCGATGCTATCTCTGTGATGTCCAGCATGTATGGGGAGTAGAACTGGGCTGTGATGGAGGAGGCCTGGACTACTTTCATGAGTTGCATGCTCCGAACCTTGTGGTCTCCAGGTAAGGTTATGACAGCATTTATTCCAAGGGGGAACAATTAGTTAATTAATGAGAGGGACTATCTCCTCTGAACAGATATGAATCATATATTCTGCAAGGCATTATGTGAATGTTATATGTATCCCTCAAAAACACAGGTGCAAATCAAAATATGTAGTTATATCTTTGGCATTTTAGCCTTGGGCTATGTAGGACATCTTGGTTTAGTTAGTTCAAATAGTGTGGGAGTTGAATTGTGCCTTTGTGTAGCTCAATGTGTTCTTGTACTTCTAAGAGATTGAGACTAGACATGTGCAAAACTAAAATTTTCATTTCGTTTTAGTCCATTCAGACAAAAATATTATTTATTTCGTCCAAAACTAATTTTGTTCATTACTGCATTTGTTTCAGATGAGATTCGTTTATTATTTTCGTTTCATTTTATTCATTCGTACGAATTGACCTATTTTAACCTCTCTTTCGGTTTTTAGACTTTCGGTTTATGGAATGCATGTAATGCTATTGGTGTTCTATAAACCAACTCTATTTCGGTTTATAGAATGCCAATAGCACGAATGGACGAATGGACGAATGATTTTTGTTTATTAACCATTCGTTCATTCGGCTTTGGTTAGTTTAGCATTTTCGTTATTCGTTTTTCGAAAATGCATTCGTCCGAAATCATGTCTAATTGAGACTGTTGTGCTAGACTGTGTGTAACAGAGACTATTATATGGTCAATGTTTGCTAACATTATGGATTGAACAATGCAATATTAATATTTATTTACTTATCCACACTTTTTATTTAGATCTCTGTATTATTGTTCTTGGTTCAAGCAAGCACACAACCATGCACTGATAGATCCTAAAAATCAATAAATCAATTTATAGCACAATAATTTGCATCATATGCCCTCCATGGGTCTGTAGTAAACTATAACTACATAGACATATAATTGTAGCCATGCCATTCCATCCATTTCCCAGCCAGAAAATCATGTTAAACTGTAAAAAAAATGTATACGTCAATGGAGACTCAGCATCATCTTCCTGAAGTCACTGAAGACCCATTCCATGCAAACTTTCTGTGAATGGCCAAGTTATTTAGAATGCTGACACTTGTTGCCTAGTTCAGTCTGAAACATATATTTTTTTTTATATTCTCTTCTGCTCATTGTAACATTTGAAACCATTTATTACACACACTGTTCATGCAATTATCATTTGTTTTATAGTTCAATATAATAAGGAGCCAATTCAGTTACACTGGTCATAATAAAATATCAAAATTCTAGTTATTATTATACTTCGACCCATAATAGACTTCTGCATTCTAGGGGATATCTGTATTAAAGCTGTTAATTTGCTCATAGAATACAAAGCTGAATAAAAAAAACCTATTACAGTGCTGAGGCCTCCTGTTATATTCTGGTATAGCCAGGGGTGAATTTGTTACATGGTTACATGCAGTTTAGGTTGAAAAAAGACTTGTGTCCATGAAGCTCAACCCTTTTCCTATTCCATGTTTACCACCAACAAGGGCCAGGCAGCTATCGTATTGCATTATGTCCAAAACGCTCTAATTTCTGTTACCTCTTATAAGTAGCCATTTGGCACTGGGGTATTTCATCTGTTTTCAACTTCTTATTAAAATACTGCACCAGAAGCGCCTTGGTGTGCGTTTTTACTTTTGTTTTAGCTCCCAAATATAAACCACTTTCAGAAATTTTGAATTTAGCTTTCAGTGGAGAAACAAAATCTTTCTTGCCTCCAAATGGCAATCATATTTCTTGTTGGATTAACAATCACTAATAGAAATGTGAATGCCTATACTAACATTCATAGGCCTCTATGCTCTGGCTCATTAAAAAAAGTATCTAGGCCGTATTTAAAGGCATCTAATGTATTTGCTAGAGTCACTTCTTCAGCCAGCGAATTCCATATTTTAATAAATGTTAAATTGATTTACATTCAAATTTTCTGGCTCTGCCATTTCACCACCTTTTCTAATCAGATCCACTTATATCACATAACAAAAAAAGAGAATATATGTTAAAGCAGACTTACTGATCTTCAAAGCCATAAACATTCAGAGAGCATCTGTTCAGATGTTCAGATATTTAGTCATTCAATTTCCAGATTCTGAACCTTGTTGCCCCAGTCAGTCTGGAATACACGATCACTTCACCTCTTTTATCTTGTATTTGGTTAGTTAAGCTAACTAACAATGTCTCACAATGTTAATTGCCTGTATGTGTATTTGTAAAGCATATTGAGTCTCGTAGGGAAAACAGTGCTATAAAAATCACATTAATTAATATTGTTATAAATCTTTTCAAGTTTCAGTGTTTGACTTTATTACTACCTACTAAGATAAAATATGAATCAACTCATAAAAATATACTTTCTTTTAATAACAACTTTAAGAACAAATTAAAACAATGTTTTTGATTTTGTATCTATAAGATATTAAAGTTTTATTGCATGACATAAATTCGAGTTAGAAACCATAATAAGAGAGAACACGGTTCTAGTTACATCAGGTTTCTTTAAAAAAAAATAACTGAACCCATGAGTGCTTATTTTTTTTGTAATACTTTACATAAATATTTTTAGTTATACAGTGCATTTTATGTCCAACTTTTTGAAATTTGGACATATACAATTGAATATTGAATTGAATTTGTATATCACTACGAGACTGAAAATTCCTCAATATTGCTTTAATGTGTAACTTGTTAATATATTCCAGTGCCTCAAAAACTTTAACAAGAGTTTTGTAGATAACTATTATGCTGGTCCATTAGAATGTTTCTCCAGGACCAATTTGCCAATCAATACTAAATTCTGTGCTACATTTAGTACATAGAATAGTTTAACAGGCAGCTTTTTACTTTGGTCCTATATGAAAACACCACATGTACTTTCCTGAGCAGTGCTGCCGAGTAGTAATATATAGTTTTACCATTTTCTGCTGGGTTTTGTAGTTACAAATGTCAAGTTGATCTATAAAGAACAAAAATCTCTACCAAAAGCAAAATGAAATAAGGCAAAATGAATTGCAATTTTACATCTTTGAAATTAAAAAAAATAAGCACTTATAAGGCAGACAAATTAAATAATTATTCTACATTCTAAAATGTCTCTAAATTCTATTTTATTAAGAGGGCATTTCAGATTAGTACATTGAATGTGTATTCTTTTAACAAAGGATGCATTCATACTTATTGCTTAAATGCTAAAAATAACATGATGCACAACATGGCCTGGCATTTGTTAGTCCTTTGTCTTTGTACAAAAATTAACTGTTTTGATTAGATTTTTCACAAATGAATTATCTTATTTTATCAATAAAGCCTATATTTTAACAGTATTTTTAAGGAAAACCTTTAGGACTTTTTTTGTTTTAAAGTTTAGATATGATATTTAGAGATTAGGACTAATTAATGCTCCATAAATAACCAACAGTGGCCTAAATTATCTGAAGCACTTGCCTCAGTGCACAGTCACAAAAGAGTGCTATTACACTACAAAAGTAGGACTGGGGTTGACTATGTTTGTCAGGCTTCTCCAGTCAACTCTCATGGGTCTATTCACTGAAATTCGAGAATAGCTTGAGGAGGTCGACTTGTCATTTTGAGACCAAGTCAAATTCAGCATCCGAGTCTCAAAAATAGAGTCGATCATTTTGCCTCCCATTACTTTCAATGGGGAAGATTTGAACCTGAGGTTTTTTCTTCTACATTGGTATATATACATATTTTATTGCAACTTTAAGTATTTTTGCTGTGGACACACAACACAGGCACTAATTGGAAATCTTGTGGTGGAGCTGTTTATTTAATTTTTTGCTCCAATCCAAGCCAATTAACCACTTTATCCTGCAAGACTCAGGTTTGCTTTTTTTGTATTGTATTTTATTGTTATTATATTGTATATTGTACATTGTCCATTGGTGCTTTTTTGGATATTTTTTGTGTTTTGTGAATGGGACGGCCTCACGGTCTCCACTTTTAGCATTTCCAATAAATTTCGACTTTCTATTTTTACAAAATTCTTTGCTTGTCTCCTCTTTTATGTTTCTTTCTTGTAGATTCCCATTAATGTTACACAGCTTATTTAGGTCTATTGGCACCCATCCCCCCTCCTCTATTTTTATAAGTGGGTGGCTGTGGAAACTAGAGACTTTTTCTAATTAGGGTTGATACAGGGCAACACATATTGATGTTATAGGGCCGCATCAGCAGTATAGTTACCCTCAAAGGGCCGGTTGTATAGGATTATGCATCTACTCTTTATTATCATGAATAATTGCCTCTGCATTCAGTTGCTACTGGTTTTAATAATAATTTAAGTAATAACTAGCCTTGAAAACAGAAGCCTAGGAAGAATAATAGCAAGCATGGGTCAGGACTGTACTAAGTACACAGTGCATGGGTCAGGACTGCGCTAAGTACACAGTGCATGGGTCAGGATTGCGCTACGTATACAGTGCAGCGGTCAGGATTGCGCTAATTACACAGTGCATGGGTCAGTAATAGTGTGCCAGTCAGAGCCCAGTAATAGTGTGCCAGTCAGTGCCCAGTAATAGTGTGCCACTCAGTGCCCAGTAATATTGTGGCAGTCAGAGCCCAGTAATATTGTGCCAGCCAGAGCCCAGTAATATAGTGCCAGCCAGAGCCCAGTAATATAGTGCCAGCCAGAGCCCAGTAATATAGTGCCAGCCAGATGCCCAGTAAATATAGTGCCAGCCAGAGCCCAGTAATATAGTGCCAGCCAGATGCCCAGTAATAAAGTGCCAGCCAGATGCCCAGTAATATAGTGCCAGCCAGATGCCCAGTAATATAGTGCCAGCCAGATGCCCAGTAATATAGTGCCAGTCAGAGCCCAGTAATATAGTGCCTTGTGTTTGCCACCCCTGTTATAGGGTAAAAACCTAAAGTTCTCCTAACAATTTTCCCATGACCTTTTGACACCAGCTGAACCCTAATCCTAAACTTAACCCTAATTCTAATGCTGACCCTTACTCTAACCATAGCCCTAACTTTGCTCTAACCCTAACCCTTACTGGTACCCTAAATATAATGGTAACCCTAACCCTAACACTTGCTAGGGGCAGTATAGCAACATCTTCCGTTTCCGAGGCTCTTGCCTAAAATAGGACAGTGCCATTTCTGGTATGGCACTGCTCTTCCAGTGTAGCACAAACTTTTGCTCTGGAGAGCGATTGTATGTGCACCGGAGTGGGAATTTTTGGTGTTGCCTGATGCAATATGTACGTCATGTCGTCGTTAAGGGGTTAATGTAGCCAAATGGTATTCTGATATTTCTTTCATATTCAAAACGCTTGCACATTAAGCAGGATTTAATTAGAATCTAATGTTCATATGTGTTAGGCAAATCCCAGGAGTGTTTTTCGTGATGGAGGAAAATTATACTCATTTCCATTTATTGACCATCATGGTTTACCATGGAATTCATGTAGGAACACTGCTCTTTTCTTATTTTAAACATAAATATATGTTTTTTTTTAATTTTTAATTTATTAACCATTATGGAGTACAGCACCTGTGGTTACTAATCAGTCTCCCACGCAGGTACTGACTAGGCCTGTCGCTGCTTAGCTTCTGAGGTTGGACGGGCTCAGGGGTTCTCAGACCAGTATGACTGTATGCAAGGACTGCTTTTGAGTTGGCCACTGTTAATTTGTCCAAGCCCCAAAACAGGTAAGATCTCCAGAAAAAAATTGAGCCTGTAACATAGGGGCAGCAATCTTTTTGTTTATTTTTGATGTATATGTATTGGTATGGTTTTATTATTTTTGTCATTTTGTTCAACGTAGCCTTAAAAAAACAACGTTTGATTTTTTTTATAACTCCCCAACAGTTTCTTCACAGATACTGACCTCTGCATATAATCAAAAGAATAACACTATGCCTAGCTCATTGTTTATAACCATGCATCTAGGGAGAACTATCCTAGAAAACATTACTGTAAATAACTCAATATTAGTAATGTGAAGCAGCATGAGAAAACCATCCTCAGGGTACCAATTATTATTATTGCAGAAACCTATATATATATATATATATATATATATATATATATTATCATTCAGTATTATTATTAACTACCTTGCATAGTATCATTAACCTTAACAGAAAAATATGGTTAAAGAAAGATAGAGGTATGAATAGCAAGTAATGGCATTTATATACTACTTATATAACAGCTTTGTGCTATAACATATATGCCTAAGCGATACAAAAAAAATATCCTCAAGGAGCCGATTATTGCAAAGAGAGAAAAGAATTAATAGCAAATAACAATATTTATATTATTACTTAAAGTAACAGGGAGTGAATGGTGACATACCAGCAACTCTGCGGTGAGAAGACAGCATGGTGTCTGTGCAATGCACAGACATAATTCCATGCTGCCTCTCTCATGCTATGCGAGCACTAATCTGACATCAGAGTGCCAGGTGACTTTCCAGTACTCAGTCTTCAGATCAATGCACAGTAAGTGCGAGAGAGGCAGCATGGAAGGATGCTGTCTCTCACAGAGTACAGGTGAATACTGGGGAACGGGGGTGGGGTGGGGGAGAGGGTGGCAAACTGTCTGTGGCATATTTATGGGCACAGCGTGGCATATTAATGGGCAAACTGGCTTTGGCATATTATTGGGAAAACTGTGGCATATTTTAATGGGCAAACAGTAGCATACTCATGGACAAACTGGTTATAGCATATTATTGGGCATACTGACTGTGGCATATTAATGGGCATACTGGCTGTGGCATATTCATGAGCTAACTGGGGCATATTTTAATGGGCAAGCTAACAGTTGCATAATAATGTTCAACACAAACAGTATACAACGTGTTTGCCAGTCAAGGATGTGCTTCCTAATTCTAGTTTTTTGGTTACAGGTGGTTTGACCCTCACACTGGATACCACATTTTTTCTTGTAATTAGATAAAGTACATTCTGTGTGTAACCCCTCTGGGATTACAATCATTTTTACTATGTCACTGACTACCCTACAGTTTTGTGTGGTGCCCAGCAGATGACGATCTATATAGAACAAGACTAAAAACAAAGACCCTGACTCCATTTTAATTTATTTTAGAGCTGGAGAGAGGAGGAGAAAGATACTGTTAAGCAGTTGTTGGGATCTATGGACTGATGCCTGTCTGATCTAATGCCCAGAAGTATTACAGCAGCATCCTGGAGAGCTGCAAACAGAGCTGTGTATGGCAAAGCCTGCTTTACAGTGAGGAGATAGCAGGTGAAGTGATGTGATTGCAGCCTGTGGTACAGTGGTAAGCTGAAACTGTCTCCCCCTGTCTCACACAGGGCACCCTGAAAGTCAGCACACAGCTAAAAGTCCTTAGTCTTCCATTTTCCTGCCAGTAGCATTTTAACATCAGCCATATTGTGGATTACAATATTTATGGGCCCAACTATGTGCACCAACTAACGGTACCAGACTGCTTGTGGGGTGGAGCCTGGAGTGGTGTGCAGTATTTATTGCGGGTTGCTTTAAATGAGTCATTGTACTTTTAAATATTTTACTGTGTTCTGTTTATTTCTCTGTTATTTATTTGCATAGTGCTTTTACCGTGCAATACAAAGTTATATTTAAGTTAGCTCTGTGTCAGTTTTATAACTTGTGTAGATATGTTCCCAGTGGGACCCCCCATCCATACCCTGGATGCCCTACTGGGTGGAGCACTGCCGTTGTCATGTACCCCAACTCCCAGGTAGCGGAGAGTCAGGATCGCCCTGCAGAGCAAAAGAAGGTAACTGGGGAAAAGACCACAGGGGTATAGGTGGGCCTGTGCAAAAACCCGTTACATGTGTATTAAAACTAATTCACTTTTTAATTGTGAACTCTTTGCCAGTCACTGAAGATACAAAGTGCTTATTTACATTCATGTAGGAGCAACATTTTTCATATGTTTTACATTTGTACATTTCTGTATGATGTAACTGTATTCCTTGTTCTCAGCATAGTGACTGAGAGAGAACATCATACCTTTGCACATCATGCATGTAATGCCTCTGGAACAAATATCACTATATACAGGGACCGAGGTTAGTATATTTTTGTGTATATTCCTTATCTTGCAGATTTCTTGAAATTTCATAATGTATTGTGTGCAGAAAGTTAGAGAATTGGATTTACCAATATTTTGATTGCTATTCATAATTTTTTTAGAGGTGTTTTTTCAGTAAGGAAATCATTCTGAGTTTTGTTGTTTTTTTAATATTGTAGGCTCTTTCAAAGTTATGTTCTGAACATTGTCTTTCTCTTAGTTTTTGCTTTAGATCTACTGCATGCCTTTCAAAATCAACAGCTATTCAGTAATTGTATTTCAAGCAATTGAAATCGACTATAGGGATACTGGAAAAAGTTTGTGTTGGATGGCAATTTGTTGCCAATAATCGTGTGTTACCTTTCCAAGAGCGAGGAAGGACTCCAATTCCTCTTGACCCTCATCCCAAATAATTAGCAAGTCACCTATATAACAACTGTGTAACACAATGGAATTTTGGTGGGGATTTCAATCTCCAAACACATGGGTGATCTCCCACCAGCCCAGGTAAGCATTGGAAAACACATTTTGTGTCATGACTGTACCCTATCTCTGGAGGTAGAAAACCAGGCCGAATGTGAAGTAATTGTAGTTTAACAGAAATTTCATAGCATCTGAAAGGAATAGTTATAAAGGGACTGAGTAGCCATAAAATTATTCAAAACATAATTAGAAAAGCTGTTATACCCATATTGTGCAAGATTGAAGACTAGAGAGAGCTAATGTCTAGGATTTCAAGACAGAATTATGGTCATGCCGCTGACTATTGCCCACAGCCACCTGTCAGGCTCCCTCAATATATCCTAAAGCCGTATGTCAGGAATGGGTCCAGGATGTTATGGGACCCTGAGCGCCCTATGCAAGAGTTCAATGTGCTGGAAATGGAGACACAAGACCTGGTGCTGGGTAACTGCAATCCCTTGGTGATTTGAGACCCCGAGTTTATGCAGCCACAAGGATGTACAGGCTATAGCAAAGAGGAGCAAAGCAAGTACAAAGTAACTGAGGCAAAGTAGAGAAGAAATACAGATTGCAGAGCTGCAGGACAGAGCAAGGGGAACCAAGCTGGACATGGGGATAGGTGAGAGGAGATGAGATCCTCAGGTGCTTCAGGGACAGAGGATAAGGAAACATATACACACAAACAAACATGCAGGAACTGACCTAACACTCTTATATGTATATGTTGGTATCACCAGATCACTCTCTTGTTTGATCTTTTAATGAAACATTTTTTTTAAAGTTGTAATGATATTATTGCTGCACTGGTTTAGTTAGAATTTTTTTTTTTTTTCCTCTGTAGTTAATTTTATTAGGTCCTGTTCCACCAATTTTGGAAATTTATTTTCTATTTGCCCTCTTATCTTTAACGGGTAGTGGTGTTTTACTGAATGATTTCTGTTGGTGCTACAGTAAATTTGATGTAGACAGAGGTGTTTATGATGTGTATAAATGATGATGTACTTCAGTCTCACCAAAAAGTTCCCAGTGGAACCAGTACCAGGCCCTTCTCTTGGATGCTGAGATCAAATCCTCCATGCTTTCAATGTAATTCACACGGGTACACCATGATGAGCTGGTAGGGGGAGTTGTCTGTTTCGGGCTGGTATAGGTCTGGTATAATGGTAACTGCTACACTCAGAAGCTTTCTAGTCAGTGGCATCACTAGGGGTTCTACTGGAGCTGAAGCCCTGGATCTCCGCTCCATAGCCCTGAATGGAGACTCCCCTCATGCTTGGCTCTGCCACGTCGCACTCGGCCGCTACCACTCAAACCTCTGCATGTTGCAATCTGGATGCTGGACAGTGCCAGGGTCCTCCCCCTCGTGATCAGCCCCACACCCTTGCGCTAGGCTCCTCCTCCTCACACTAAATCAACAGCTGCCCTATTGGCTGTTGTCTGTGTGTATGTGTATAAGAGAGTGTGCGTGTAAGGTTGTGTAAGGGTGGGTGTCTGTGTGTGTAAGGGTGTGTGTGTGATATCCCCTATATTATGGCATATTATGAGACTGTTGGTCTACTTTTTTCTCAAAGTCTGGTAAATGGTATATGCAACGTACACAAAATTTTGTTTACAGTTATTTTTAATTCACGGGAATTTGCTCACATACAAGTCTGTGTGTGGTGTAAGTTGGTGTGTGTAAGTAGGATTGTGTGTCTCTGTGTGTACATTTTGTGTGTATGTATGTGTGACTGTGCAAGTGTGAATGTGTGTGTATGTGTGGCTGTGTATTTATGTGTATAAGTGTAACTTTGAGTTGTATGTGAGTAATGTGAGTTATTTGCGTGCTGTGAGTCTTATTGTGTATTGTGGTACAGTAATGTGCAGAATGAGTGTGTGATACACCTACACACTACACATTACTGTGAGTTTTATTGCTGTGGAGTCTGTGCTATAATCACACATTTCACATGACTGTGAGTTTTGATGCTGTGGAGTCAGTCACAGACAGACACACACACATACAGTCAGTCACAGACAGACACACACATACATTCGGTCACAGTCAGACATACAGTCACTCACACACACAGTCAGTCACACACATACAGTCAGTCACACACATATGCAGTCAGTCACATGCACATGCAGTCAGTCATAAACACACACAAACACACTTTTAGTCACATAAACTTATACACAAGTCAGCAATTTTGTTATTGTTTATGTCCCCCTCCTGGCTGCTATACCTCATTCTTGCCTGGTCTGTGCCCTACTGTTGTTTCTAGCCCTGCTGAGCACTCTCAGCACTTGCACACTATAGTGCGGTGTGAGTGGGGGCGGAGAAGGAAGACTGTGCACACACTTCTCCCTTGCGCTCAGCTGGATAAATATATAAATAAATAAGAGATATTAACCCCTTAGTGACAAGACATTTTCACCTTGACTTTTCCTTGGTGACAATGGCTGTTTTGACATTTCTGGGGTGTTTGTGTTTAGCAGCAATTTTCTTCTTTCTCACATACTGTACCCACACAAATTATATGTTGTTTTTATCATCATAAAAATGGTTTTCATTAGATACCATTATGTTCATCATATCTTATAATTTACTACAAAAAAAATCATGAAATATGATGAAAAATTTTAAACCCCCCACTTTTTCTAACTTTGACCTAAAACATAATTTACACAAATAAAATCATTAAAACTGACCCCATCTAAATAGTTTCTAAATGTTGTCCAGAGTTCAGAAATATGCATGTTTCCATATTTTTCAGTATTTTTTTGCGAGTTATGGGGAAAAAAAACAAAAATAGTGTTTTTTGTTTTTTCCTATATTGACCTTTTGACCCCAACCCAATATTTAACCCTAACACTAAATTTAACCCCATATCTAACCCTTATGCTATCCCTTAATATGTTTTAACTTTTACTCTATCCCTTATGCTAAAAATTATTTAATTTTAACCCAATAGGCTAATCTAACTATATAACAAGTTTTTAGTTAATTAAATATTTATTTTTTTATTTCCATTTCTATGCTGCTTAACTACCACTAGGGGCAGTCAAGTAGCATATCTAGAGCGATGGAAGTGAAGCTCAGACCTGCAGAGGGCATAGCCATATTGACGGAGCATGCTCCGTGGGGCGATCGTGGGTGCCCCAGATCAGAAATTTCAGTGCTGGCTATTGCCTCGACATTGAGGCAATAGACCAGCACTGTTAAAGCGGTTTACGCGATCGTTGATCACGAAAACCGCTTGATTCACCGCAGGACGTGCCAGGCACGTCCATTGTCGGGAACGTCCATTGTCGCAAAGGGGTCAATATTAAATACAATAAACCAGATGAAGACATAATTCTTGATTAATGTGTTGTACAAAACCTGACTTGGACTTCTTCACAGGTAAGTCACAGGATTCGGACATATAACTCTGATCTAGTGGAATAGGGCAGAAAAGGATTAGATATGAAATTGGAAAGAGGTGGCCTAAAGTGTAGAAGTATTGTAATGGTAAAAAATGTTTTTCCAAACCAACAGTTTTATTTTTCAAGTCAGCTGCATTGACTACATTCAGAACCTCCTGCCACAGTTGCTCTTTCTTCGTCTGGCTTCTTGGCTGCAGCAATAAGCTATTATGTTTGGCCATATACTTTATTCCCTAAAAATAATAAGTAATCAAATTGATCCATCGTGAATGGTTCATACCCCTTTGTGTTGCTTTTTTTTAATGAATAGCCCCCTTTTAAGTGAAATGATTATTGAGCAAGATTCTGATGTGCATGAGAACCATCAGTACAACCATCTCGTATTTGGCAGCCACTAACCTAGAAGTGAGCACTTACTCATCATATACTACTCTCCAATTGCACACACCATCATCCCCATCTATATAGTGTGGCAACAATCCAATTGGGTAGTATTATTGTGGAATCAGTCTTCACCTTGCATTGCCTCTCTCAAAATTTAAACTATACAAACATATAGACAACAGTTTTTTGTTGAACTATTTTCTCTAATGTAACTGAATTACTTGTGTTAATTTAAAAAGGTGACACATAAAATCTTTGACTGTCAAAAACTATCTTCATAGAACAAATCATACATGCAGCGTATAGAAAGGTGACTTATTACAGTTTATAATGCTCTTAGCCCGTATCTATGACCACTTTTGATGTTATTTAGCTTGTACAACACAGCCATGCTCCACAATTTAACTTATGAAAATTCCATGGATCTGTTGAATACATTTGTCATACTGTACCTAAATGACATTCTCATTTCTCCAAAGTCATTTTCTGAATGCTGGCTGTGAGTCAAGTTTAGCTTGTGAAGAATCCAAGAATATCAATTATATGCTTAAATGGAAATGTCAGTTTTAGCAAAGAAAATCAAATTCGTTGATTGTGTAATTTCTTCCACTGCCTCCAAGATGAATCTAACAAAGATGTTTTTGAAGATTTGCCATTACCCATTGCTGTGGGGTTAATTCATTTATTCTTTTTTTTATTCATTATCTGATTTTTATCAACAATTTCTGTGGACCCATTATAAGGGAGCTGACCAAATAGTCAGGGTGACTAGCAGTTTCTTTGCATCTGTTATTTTTATCTTCAAGAGAGGGCTGGCAAAAGGGCCAAATGCTTCTGTTCATCGCCTCTCCTTTTCTCTTCCTGGGTGTCTGGACTGATAAAATGTCCGCTTATAACCTCGTAAAAGGGACAACCCCGCTATTTTCTGGTGAAATTTCTTCTGCCATGTTATTATTCTATCCTTTCTTTTGTTAATTCAGTATTTCCATTATTGCTAAGAATATAATCCTTCAAAATCCAGGTTAAGTTTACTTGGTTTCCTCACATTATTATGTGGATATTAAATAAGGTGTCTCCTCCATTTTTGTAGCCTCACATTTATGGAATTAAGAATTAAACATCTACACTCTGTCCGGATCTTTATATCTGTGGGGTTGTGTGCACTACCAAACCATTACTCTGTTTTCTTTTTGTCTTATGACACTGTGGGAGCACCCGGCTATCCCTTTGCCACTTCATACAAGTACTATTTTTGTGCCCTTCCCTTCTTTTCTCTTCCTTCCCTCTCCCTCATTTTCTTATTTTTTTGGAATGTGAATAAAGAGTTTGTCTATACATATAATTGGATTCTTCACATTATTATGTGGATATTAAATAGGGTGTGATATATCTATATGAAGAGATCAGATATTGTAAATTATATGCTAACACTCTCATTGTAACACTGTTTAATCACTTTAATTATGTAAACCGCTTTTTTATATCTGTCAATTTCCAACTATAGTATTGTGACTCACTCAAGCATAAACATCATGTTGGTATTTACCTTTGAACATAGTAAATAGCTGTAACGGAGCTGCAATATTAAATCCCCATATCTCCGCTGGTAAAAGAAGGTAATCCAAATAAAGCGCTGGAAAGTAAGGCAATATCCCAAATCCCCCAGTAACCGGACGAAACACAGTTCTGGGAGTCAACTGATTACTTTATTCACAGCTCCAGCATTTATGCAATTCCCCATGCAAGGGGTTTACTTAATCCCCTTACAGGGGCTATACAATAGTAGATTACCTGGGAAGTGCAAATACAGGACATTTCTCCCACCATGCACTGCTGTACGGGAGGGGCACTCACACTAGATAATCCTGTTAAGTGAATTATCCCTCAATACAGCAGAACCTGGTTTTAACATAACAATATATAACTTTGACATTAACATGAATACATTTTTAGACCAGGTCAACACAGCTTTTTCAGACAACCTTTAAATGTTCTGCAATAAGTGGCTAGGTTTGCCACAATGCTCCCCCAGAACCAAGCCGGCATACACAGTCTGATCCAAACGGATCGGCTTGGGGATGTCCGGAGGAGTACTCACAGATCACTTCTCAAGGTCAGTCTGTCTAGATAACCCGTCGGCGTTACCGTTTTGCTTTCCTGGGCGGTAATGAATAGTAAAGTCAAAAGGCTGCAGCGCCAAACTCCAGCGCAGCAGCCTGGCATTGTCCCCTGCCACACGGTTCAGCCACACCAACGGGTTGTGATCTGTGAGTAGGGAAAAAGGTTGTCCATATAAATAAGGCTGCAACTTTTTGAGGGCCCACACCATGGCCAGGCATTCTTTCTCAATGGCGGCGTAGCTCACTTCACGGGGTAATAACTTTCGGCTTAAGTAAGCTACGGGATGTTCTCCGCCATCTGCTCCAACTTGGCTCAGCACTGCTCCCAATCCAAACATTGAAGCGTCTATGTGGACAAGAAATCGTTTAGTTGGATTAGGAGCAGCAAGTACCGGTGCATTGGTTAACGCAGTCTTGAGATGTTGGAACGCCTGATCACACTCTGGGGCCCAGATGACCTGTCGCGGAAGGTTTTTGCGGGTCAAGTCAGTCAGTGGTTTGGCCAGGGCACTATAATTGGGTACGAATTTTCGGTAGTACCCTGCAGTACCCAGGAAGGCTAGCACTTGGGTTTTTGTCCGGGGGGTAGGCCACTTAGCTACTGCCTCAATTTTTGCTGGTTCGGGCTTTTGCTGTCCACTCCCTACCCGGTGCCCCAGGTACTGCACCTCTGCCATCCCTATGTGACACTTGCTGGGCTTTAGCATCAACCCTGCCTCTCCGATACGGTCAATGACTGCTCCAATATGTCGTAGGTGGTCTGACCAAGTCTGGCTATAGATGGCGATATCATCCAGGTATGCACATGCATACTCCTGGAACCCATCCAGGAGCCGATCCACCATCCGTTGAAAGGTAGCCGGAGCGTTTTTCATCCCGAATGGCATGACGCGAAACTGATACAAGCCAAACGGGGTGACAAACGCCGACTTAGGGATGGCATCCTGGGATAGTGGAATTTGCCAGTACCCTTTGCATAAATCTATTGTAGTAAGGTACTGGCCTCGTGCCATTTTGTCTAGCAGCTAGTCTATCCGGGGCATCGGGTAGGCATCAGAAACTGTTTTGTCATTTAGCCTCCGGTAGTCTACACAAAAGCGTGTTGTGCCGTCCTTCTTGGGTACCAGCACTACCGGCGATGCCCAGGGGCTATCTGAATGTTCAATAACTCCTAGCTGCAACATTTCCTCAATTTCCTTCCTCATATGTTCCCTGACTGCTTCCGGGATACGGTATGGGGTCTGCCGCATAGGTAGCTGTCCGGGGGTCTCAACTCGGTGAGTAGCTAGCGGGGTGTACCCTGGTAAATTGGAGAAAGTGGCTCCCTTAGCCGCGATTAACTCCTGTACCTGGGAACGCTCCTGAGGACTTAGCCGCTCCCCCAGCTGAACACCTGTGGAGGCCTCTGCCTGATCTACCTGCTCTAATAAGTCAGGGAGCGGAAGATTCTCCTGATCCTCAGAGGCTGAAGCGCATATCGCCACCACGTCCTCTATCCTCTCGTGGTAGGGTTTGAGCATATTCACGTGGAGCATGCGTCTCTTCCCTGTCCCTGAGCAGGGGCCAATCACATAGGTGGTGTCACATCTTTGTTCCACCACCTGGTATGGGCCTTGCCAGATGGCCTGCAGCTTGTCATTGCGAACAGGTTTTAAAATCAAAACTTTCTGTCCCACGTGAAAGCTGCGGTCTCTGGCTCCCCTATCATACCATCGGCGCTGGCGTTGTTGGGCCGCCTGGAGGTTGGTCCGTACGGTCTGGGTTAGTGCCTCCAAGCGGTCCCTGAACTCCAGCACATATGGTACAATGGGTGTCCCATCTGTACTACTTTCCCCCTCCCAGTGCTCCCTAATTAAATCTAAAGGTCCTCGCACCCTTCTCCCAAACAGTAGTTCAAAGGGAGAAAAGCCCGTGGATTCTTGGGGTACCTCTCTGTAGGCGAATAGCAGATGTGGTAGGAATCACTCCCAGTCCTTATGGGCCTCTCCAAAGGTACGGAGCATCTGCTTTAACGTCCCATTAAACCTTTCACATAACCCATTAGACTGCAGGTGGTACGCAGAGTTCACAATAGGCTTAATGCCACATATTCTCCATAGTTGGTGGGTCACCTCGGCCGTGAACTGTGTACCCCTATCCGATATGATCTCCTGGGGGAACCCCACTCGGGAGAATACTTTCATTAAGGCCTCGGCCACTGTCTCGGCGTGGATATTAGAGAGGGCTACTGCTTCGGGGAACCGGGTGGCGTAATCGACTATGGTCAAGATATATCTCTTGCCGGAGGGACTGGGTTTTGGTAAGGGCCCTACTATATCTACGGCCACTCTACTAAATGGTTCTTCTATGATTGGCAGTGGGCATAATTTGGCCTTGTGGCGGTCACCCCTCTTGCCTACTCGCTGACAGATGTCACATGTCTGGCAGTACTGCCGCACATCCTTGGATATACCCGGCCAGAAAAAGGTGTGGGTCAAGCGGTATCTGGTGCGAGTCATCCCCAGATGCCCAGACAAGGGGATGTCGTGAGCGATCCGAAGAAGTTCCTGTCTATATTTCTGGGGGACCACTAGCTGTCTAGTAGTCACATTCACAGATCCCCCCACTACCCTTTCAGAAATGCGGTACAGTAACCCCTTTTCCCAGGTATACCATTCTCCCTCTAATCCGGCCTGGTCGGAGATCACCCTATCCCTGTATACTTTTAACGTGGGGTCTATCTTAACCTCAGCCTCAAATTCAGTTGGGGTATCCCAGGTAACATGGGTCGTAGGAGGGTCACTGTCTCTTACCTGAGCCTCAGAGTGCGTTGCTGGAGCCGTGGTGCGAGCCTGTAGCCTTGTGGTTACTGGGTGGGCCTCTTGAAGTGAAGCTTGAGGAATAAAGGTGGAGGTCATTCGACCCAGGTCGTTCCCCAATACGACATCCGCTGGCAGTTTCTGCATCAGGCCCACCTCTACCATGCCCTCCCCAACACCCCAATTCAAATGTACTTTGGCGGTGGGTAATCTGTATACCGCTCCCCCTGCTACTCGCACTGCTACAGATCCGCCGGTGTGTGCGGAGCCTGGAACCAAATGAGGGGCTACCAGAGTCAGAGTGGCTCCCGAATCCCGGAGCCCTTGGACCTCTTTCCCTTCCAGGGTTACTAGCTGGCGATGGTGTTGCCTGTTGTCTGTGGCTTGTACCGACATCACATCGTGTAGTATCCCCAGGGGATCTTCGGTCTGATTAAACAGTATCTCCTGTGTTGCTGGCTCCGCTTGGTAGTGGTGGGCGGCTGCTCGTGGTTCTGCCGTACCTGGCTCCATGCTTGGTGGCTCCGGTTCTGGGTTCACTCTCTCGCCATGTGGCCCCATTGTTTGCACGTATGGCACTGGATATTCGCTCTGCCATTATATCTGGATGGTGGAGTGTGCCCCCCCGGGGTTGGCCGGAATGAGGTCGCTGTAGGTGCAGTAGGGGTAGCTGTGTGAGGTTGAGCGGTGGGTCGAGGGTACCCTCGGTTGAGGTTACCGTGATGCCTCCTGGCGTCATAGTGCTGGTCGGCAAGTCGTGCAGCTTCTGTTAGGGTGAGGGGTTTTCTATCTCTCACCCATTCCTGTGCCTCTGGGGACAGGCCATTGAAAAACTGTTCTAACAGCAGCAATTGCCGTAACTCCTCCATGGTGGTTGCTTGACTGGCTTGTATCCACCCCTGGGAAGCTTGGTCCAGTTTGTGGGCATACTCTGCGTGGGAATCTTTCTCTGGTTTGCGCAACCCTCGAAACTTGCGCCGGTATGCCTCTGGGGTAATGGCGTATCTTTCCAGTAAAGCCTGTTTCACCCGGGCATAATCTTTGCTGTCCTCCCTGGGTACAGCCCGATAGGCTTCTGCTGCCCGACCTGACAGTTTGCCCGCCAGTAAAGGTACCCACACTGCCTGCTCCAAATCATGCAAGTCACATAGCCTCTCAAAGTCTTGTAGATACCCATCAATCTCGTCTTTCTCTTCACAGAACATTTTAAACGCATGGTATGGGATCTTAGGCTTTACCTGGCTGACGACTGAAGCAGTAATAGACTCTGCTCTGGGAGGGGCATCCTGTGGTCCGTGTGCCATCACATACTCCTGCACATCTGCCATCAGTACTGTCAGTATTTCCAGGGGTACTGGCTGGGGTAAAAATTCCATCCTGGTCCTCATTTCCTTTTGGAAGGGGATTTCCTCCATGGCTGGTGGGGGTGTAACGCTGCAAGCTCTGTCTCCCTCCATCAATTCAGCAATCAGCACAGCTTTTGGCTTATTGCTGGCTATCTTACCCCTGGCTTCCAGTAGTTCCTTTAACGTCTGCCGTTTCAATGCAGTGTAGTCTGTCTCCATTCACCTCTGTGTTCGGTTCTTTGTTGCATTCAAATTGCCATTCACTTTCCTGTTCGGTAGTTTCAATTACCCGAACACCGCTTTTCGGCTGTAAGGTTGGATCCCGCCGCTGCCACCAAATGTAACGGAGCTGCAATATTAAATCCCCATATCTCCGCTGGTAAAAGAAGGTAATCCAAATAAAGCGCTGGAAAGTAAGGCAATATCCCAAATCCCCCAGTAACTGGACGAAACACAGTTCTGGGAGTCAACTGATTACTTTATTCACAGCTCCAGCATTTATGCAATTCCCCATGCAAGGGGTTTACTTAATCCCCTTACAGGGGCTATACAATAGTAGATTACCTGGGAAGTGCAAATACAGGACATTTCTCCCACCATGCACTGCTGTACGGGAGGGGCACTCACACTAGATAATCCTGTTAAGTGGATTATCCCTCAATACAGCAGAACCTGGTTTTAACATAACAATATATAACTTTGACATTAACATGAATACATTTTTAGACCAGGTTAACACTGCTATTTCAGACAACCTTTAAATGTTCTGCAATAAGTGGCTAGGTTTGCCACAATAGCAAAGCTACTTTTCAACATCTACAGTGTGTCCGGAGCTTTATTCTTTGGCGACATGTAGACTGCCAAGCTAATACTCTGTTTTCTTTTAAAGTGTATAATACTTCATTCAGTTTACAAATGATTATCAGATATCCACACTCTTTATCCAATATTTGGTGGAGGATTTCTATTTGAATGAAGTTCAACAATAATATCGCTACTACACATTTTTTTAAATATAATATGGATGAGTGGATTGTAAATTTAAGGTCAACCCAGTTAATCTTATCTCTTGTCTCCAATTGGTTTCCTGCAAAAATAGTATGTCTATACTTTCCTTTATTGCATGATTGTAGCAGACATCAGTCTAATCCTTGTCTTATATTTCTCTTGCCCAATGGATCTTTGACACTGAAAACACTTCAATTTATGAACAAGTTAAAAGCATTTATTGATAAAGCATCATCTATATAGTACCAAGTCTCCATTTTTAGGAAAGCCTCCTGATCCAAGATCTGGAGCAATCCCTTCACAGATTTACATTATTCTATAGTTCTTGTGCTTCTATACTGAAACAAAAGATAAAGACTGGTATGACCGCCAAGCGGGTCTACTTATTACATAGTAGAACCTTCTCTTATTTTTCACTTTGTAGCAATAGTTTAGTTTACCAGTTTCATATATTATCAATCAAGATAGAAATGAGAGTTATGTAAAAAATAAATGCTTTGGTTCTCACCTCTTCCCCATTTTTATAGAAAAAAATGTAGACAGTTTGGTTCCCATCTCATCAGGAGTAAGCCATGAGGAACACTTGGAGAGAATCCCCAAATTTTAATATATTTTCTTTATTCCAGAAGAGAGAAGAGATAGAGGATTATATATATATATATATATATATATATATATATATATATATATATATATATATATATATATATATATATATATATATATATATGTTATGTATATATAAAAATCCAAAAAGCACGCACTCACAGGACTTATGCAAAAACAAGTCGATGTTTTACTTACTCATACAGGTATGGTATTCACATGAGCATAAGATCGACGTTTCGGTCCACACCGTGGACCTTTATACGGTGTGGACCGAAACGTCGCTCTTATGCTCATGTGAATACCATACCTGTATGAGTAAGTAAAACATCGACTTGTTTTTGCATAAGTCCTGTGAGTGCGTGCTTTTTGGATTTTTTTGTACTTTAGCTGCACAGCACCCAGGCCAGTGATTGTTACGATTGCCCTTAGCTGAGTGCATCAAATCTTGGATTTATATATATATATATATATATATATATATATATATATATATATAACCTAAATAATCTTTCTAGCCACTATTTTGCATATTTACACAGTTAGTTTATTAACCCCATCTAAATCTATTGGTGAGTATTCCTCCTGTCTAAATTCCATCATTGATATATGCATTTACCATTACCCTATTGCCTAGTACAGTGATTCCACCAATGCACAGGTTTGTCTGGTTGTTTGAGGACTAAAAGGACACATTTAAGATGTGAGCTTTTTGGTTTTCCAACCTTTTTCCATTGTAGAGCAAGGAAGATGTTAATATCTGTTATAAAAACCATTGTCGTAATGTCATTTATTACAGTACAAAAAATGTAACCCCTAAAAATGCATGGGCAGGGAAAATGTGCTCCTGTGCAAGATAGCTGCTTATGCAGTAATCAATGGCAGGCAAGGGGGTAAATACACATGATATGGCTTCTATAAAAGCCCTAGGATCTCACAATGTTATTACATTTTATTTTAATACTAGCTAGTACTGATCTGACTCTCTCCCTCACAAAAATTAAAGTGAGAAGAGGGAGCCAGATCCAGATGGGTCAGATCAATATTTACCAATATTTGACCAGACGAATGGTCTGCGCAATCACCAAGCAATCTTTGTCATTGATCGGTTGTTACTAATCGCTATACATGTGCTCAGACAGCTTCAATTTTTTTACATTACACATATAATTACATATAATTAACCCCTAGTGGGTGTAAAAAAAACTTTTTTTAGAAATGCGGAGAGCAAAAAAAAGGCTTTTGTGGCTTATGCAGTGATCTACAGCAAGGAAGGAGTTAATAGCTCTTAAAAGAGCATTTGTTATTCTGTTATAATTTACAGTAAAAAAATGAACCCCTAAAAAATACACATACAGCAAAAAATGGTTTGCTGTGCAAGATCACTGTGTATTCAGTGATCAATGGCAAGGAAGGGGTTAAACAAAGGGAATGGCTTTGGTAAAAATCCTTGGTTGTTACCATTGTATAAAAGTTTATTAAATATATTACTATTAATTTGCTCTTGCTAGTAAAAGGCAAGAGCCATCTGTACAGGCTCTTCCTTCTACCTGGCTGATGTGGTCACTTAAAAAATGGTGTGTAGTAATTGTATTTTTACCCTTAGTTGACTTTTGGGTACTGCTTTTGGTCTAGATTCTCAATTCACCATTTCCAGCTGAAGTTCATGGGGTTCTGCCTCTGGGATCATATTTTTGAACATTTCCATCAGAACTTTTCTGAGTTTTTTTTTATAATTTCTGGGATATTTTAGACCTACTAGAACAGTGATGGCGAACGTTTTTTGTCCCGAGAGCAATTTTTGACCCACACAAATTTGCAGACCACAAAGTTCCAACACCGCATACTCACACACGCTCATACACACACACTTATACTCATACACACGCACAGTCATACGCATACACACTTATACTCATACTCACACACACACTTATACTCACACACACACTTATACTCATGCACACACATACTTATACTCAAACTCACACACACAGTTATACTCACACATACACACACATACACACACACACACATATACTCATACACACACATATACTCATACACACACACTTATACTCATACACACACTTATACCCAAACACACACACACTTATACTCATACAGACACTTATACTCATACAGACACTCATACTCATACACACACTTATACTCCTACACACACTTATACTCCTACTCACACACTTATACCCAAACACACACTTATACTCATACAGACACTCATACTCATACTCACACACACACTTATACTCATACTCGCACACACTTATACTCATACTCACACACACTTATCATACTCATACTCACACACACACACACACACTTATCATACTCATACTCACACACACACACACACACACTTATCATACTCATACTCACACACACACACACACTTATCATACTCGCACACACTTATACTCACACACACACTTCTACTCACAAACGCACACACACATACAGGTTCAGCTCTCACTGCTCATCTGCTCCTTCGTCCTGGAGGTGCAGGCATCAGTGTAATAGACGGGCGCTGCCGGTCATCTGCTTCTTCTCCAGATGATTGGCGCATGTGTGTTATGTGAAGAAGCGTTGAAGTCGGAAAGCAAACAGTTAATTGCTTTCCGACTTGAACGCTTCTTCACTGAACGCGCATGCTCCAATCATCTGGAGAAGAAGCAGATGGCCGGCGGTGCCGTCTATTGCACTGATACCTGCACCTCCAGGACAACGGAGCAGATAAGCGGTGAGAGCTGAACCTGACTGCGTGCCACAGCTGAGGGCTCGGCATACCAGTAGTGGCACGCGTGCCATAGGTGCGCCACCGCTGGCCTAGAATGATCTTTCAAATCTCAAAGCTTACTTTCTGATTTCTCCACTTTCTGGTATAATACTGCTGTTTCTTTTTTTCTTGGATATACACTGCCTGGCCAAAAAAAAAGTTGCCACATGGATTTAATTAAGCACATAGGGCTGGGGTTGCTGCAGTTTGTAATGTCTAGGTTCAGCAACATTATGTGCCCAAATAATGAGCTGACTACCTGAATATACTGAATGACGATATTCCATCAATGGATTTTTTCTTCCCTGATGGCACGGGCAGATTCCAAGATGACAATGCCAGGATTCATGGGGCCGAAATTGTGAAATAGTGGTTCAGGGAGCATGACATAATTTTCACACTTGGATTGGCCACCACAGAGTCCAGATCTTAACTTCACTGAGAATCTTTAAGATGTGCTGGAGAAGTCTTTGCTTTACATCTTGGTGAAAATAAATGCAACACTGGATGAAATTAAATCTATTACAATGCAGAAGCTTATCGAAACAATGCCACAGCCAATGTGTGCCGTAATCAAAGCTATAGGCGATCCAACAAAATATTAGAGTGTGTGACCTTTTTTGGTGGCAACTTTTTTTTGTCCATGCAGTGTATATTAATTATCCAGATTGCGTAATTGTCCCTGTTATAAAGATATCCTGTCAGCCATTTATTTGATTTCTAGTTTTATTTCAGTGGAGCTCTGGGCAGTTTCTGATTTAATAGTTAACCAATTTGTCCACGCATTGTGTCATGAATGACTGTGTAATGAATGGGCTTTCTGTTTGTCCACCCTCTGCTTGATAGGGGGCTCCATGAGACTCCATCAAATCCTGAAATAACCTTTTCTTCTTTTGTGGGTGAGAGGAGAAAAAAAGCAGAAACTCTTTTTTCATATTTTCCAGCTTAAGTGTGATTAAAGCTTATCGTTATAGATAGGGGGTGGTCATTAAAATTAAAGGAATATAGTGTGTAAGTCAAGTCGTATTCATTTATAGCATGCACTTCCTCTTAGTGCTATCTAATCAATTATTATTTTTGCCTGTAAATATGTGATTCCCCCAGAATCAAACTAATGTATTTTTTTCATGCAAAGTAATTTTTACAAGAAAATGTTCATATTTCACTTGACAATTCCACCAGCATAGTATATGACATGAAATGCAGAGACACAAAATATAGAAAGCTAAGTGTCAAACTGGGGCGAGAAGTCTGGAATCTGTTTTACTAAAAAGTGTTGTTTCTGACAAGGATTAAGATTCAGAAATATTATTTGGTGTTCCTCTTTAATTCCTTGATGCTGGTGTCATATGGTTTCTTTTTTTTTTTACTATTTTACATTTGACACATGCCAAAAATGAAATGAGGATAATGTCAGTGTAGGTTTGACAGATTTAATAATGACTAAGTAGTAGAGAAAATTAGGCAGAAAATGACATGCATATATAAATATGTCTTCCTGTAATATTTTGAATATATATATTTTGTGCTTTTCATTTAAAAAATGTACAGATTAAGAAAAAATTTGCTCAGCACTAAAGTAAGGTGTTCTTTATTTCACCACAAAAGCATGGCAACGTTTCAACCCTCCTTGTCTTTTGTCAATTTGACAATAATATGCCAGTGTTATTTTGCCATTAATAAGCCACAGCAAATTTGCCCAATAATATACCTGTATTATTTTGCCATTTAATATGCCACAGACAATTTGCCCATTAATAATAAAGTATTATTTTGCCTTCATTTGCCAGTATTATTTTGTCCTTCATTTGTCAGTGTTATTTTGCCCTTCATTTGGCAGTATTATTGTCCCCTTCATTTGTCAGTATTATTTTTACCTTCATTTGCCAGTATTATTGTGCACTTCATTTGCCAGTATTATTTTTCCCTTTATTTGCCAGCATTATTTTTCCATACATTTGTCAGTGTTATTTTGCCCTTCATTTACCAGTGTTATTTTGCCCTTCATTTACCAGTGTTATTTGGCCATTCATTTGCCAGTATTATTTTGCACATTAATTAATCTTGTCACCCTCCTCCCCCTTCCCCAGTACTTCCCCTGCACGGAGAAGGGGAAATACAGTCACTGGATATGACTTGCTGTCATATCTGGCCAAAGAAGAAAAAAAAAAAAAGCTGCTGCTGTGAGCTGTAGCTCACCCAGCCGTGCACGTGGTCACGTGACCCGCGCGATTGCGAGACAGCCCATATTCTCTGGACTGTCCCATGATCACGCTCGTCACTGGCCATCCGGGAAAGTTGGAAAGTATCTGCAGGGGTCAACAGGGCAGCTGGGGCCCTCTGGCTCCAAGTGTACTTGCACAAATAATGCGGGGGCTTACTTCTATATAGGTCAATGAACGACTCATTCCGCATTCCTTACATTTGCTGGGGGTTCACCCATCTTCATAAACCACCACATGTACAGTGTCCATAGCAAAGTCTTTGACAGTCCATAGAACTGCAGTAAACTGTCAGACACAAAGTTAAGTCAATATGCACCATGAACAGTGTGAACGGAAGATCCCTTGTGGTGAGAGTGCAAATTGCCATAATTTTTAACATGATCCTGTAAATTCAAAAAACAAACAAAAAAAAAAACACTATTATGCAACAAACGTCTGCTCAGTTTCCCCATAAACAAAATCTACAGAGCTTGCTAATTAAAAAAAAAAAAAAAATCGTAAATTTATCACGAACTATACTGTTACTTTCTTAGGGAGGAATGTAAAATCAAACATGTTCATTAAATAATTGTGGATATGTCTAAAACGTCTAAAATCAATTCCAACTGCATAATTTCAATAAAAGAATACACTAATCATTACAACATGCCATTCTGCTTAATGAGTGGGTTTGTAATATATATTTATTTAAATTAGGAAGTATTACTATAAAAATATTAGTAATGCTCATTAGCAAAGGACAAGTACTTAAATCAGCAGAGGTGAAAAAAAAAACTTATAAGAAAAAAATAATTTAATCCAAATACCGTAGATTGAATTAATCAAGAAATAAAGGAGTGTATTGCATTATTATTCTAAATGTGCACAGCATGTCTGATAGCGAACAGAAGTAGAATTTTAATTATTTTATCTAAGGAGCACATGACTTTTACCAATGAATACATCTGTTGTATTACCAATAATAGTATATATACTTTTACCGCAACACTATAAAATGGAGATAGTAATAGGCAGCAGAAATAAAAAATCTATTTTTAAATTAATAATGTCTAAATTTATTATGTTGAAAATTGGTTGGTATGAGAGACACAGACAGATAGACAAACTGACAGCTCGATTGAGCAGAGCTCTCCACAATTTGGTTCCAGTATATGTAGACTCCTGACTACTGTGTATGAACTGTGCTAAAGTGACATGGAAACAGCAAAAATCAGGTCAAAATCTATTTTAGACTGATGTTTGTAATTTACTTCACCACAGTTCACAGTTTAGTCACTAGCTCTGCTAAATTTTATGTATTTGTGGTCTTGCGTTATGCAAGACCACAAATACATAACATTTTAGCAAGTAACATGTTATAAGGCACTGAACATCAAAAACACATCTAGAAACAGATGTATTATTATGTTATATGACTGTTAACTTTTAATAAAGTTTATAAAAAATAATCCATGTTTTCCTACCATCTCATATATTTTTATGTTTTAGCAGCTTAGCTCCGGTGCTTTACTCAACCTGTGCATTGTGGGTAGGGTTATCTTTATAAACAGGACCCCTATCCTGAATACATGTGAATGGAGGATAATGTTAAGGGGGTAGGCTTCTCTACTTGCAAACTCCATTTCCCAATAGATTTGAAAGGGGGATAGCGATCAGGGCCGCCCTTAAGTGTTCCGACGGCCTGTGCGGGCCTCCCCTGTGCCCCCCCATGTATGTGTCTCTCTCCCTTCCCATGTTTGTCCCTTTCCTCTTCCTTGCCATGTCTGTCTTTCTCCAACTCACCCATACCTGTTCTCTCTCCCTCTCCTTCCCAATATCTGTCTCTGCCCCCCGTTCTGTTTCTCTTCCCCCTGTTATGTTTCTCCCACCCCTGTTCTGTCTCTCTCCTCCCTGTTCTGTCTCTCTCCCTCCCCCCTGTTCTGTCTCTCTCCCTCCCCTCTGTTCTGTCTCTCTCTCCCCCCTGTTCTGTCTCTCCCCCATCCCCTGTTCTGTCTCTCCCCCTCCCCCTGTTCTGTCTCTCTCCCCCCTCCCACTGTTCTCTCTCTCTCCCCCCTCCCCCTGTTCTGTCTCTCTCCCCTCCTACCCCTGTTCTGTCTCTCTCTTCCCCCTCCCCCTGTTCTGTCTCTCTTCCCCCCTTCCGCTTTTCTGTCTCCCCTTCCCCCTGTTCTGCCTCTCTCTCCCCCCCTCCCCTTCCTATGCCTACAAAAGTGGATCCAGGGAGGGGGCGGAGCTAACCAGTTGAGAGGTATAGCTCCGCCCCACCCTGTGAAGCAGAGCAGCATCTGCTTCACAGGGAGCCACGGTAAGCAAGAGAACGTGCTGCTTGGCTTCCCATGCTCAGCATACCTCCCAACACTTGCCCTTGGCAAATCAGAATGGCAGAGATTGGGAGGCCGAGTAACAGTGCTACCGCGCTGTCACTCAAACTGACTGCACTAAACTGCATTCACTGTGGCACTGTTGGTCATCCTGACAACCTGGTCTACCCCTCCTCTACATTTCAAACAATTCAAAACCTATCCAGCAAGTTGCTTGTTCATGACCTCAGATATTCATGGATCCATAACACTGATTTAAGTCATTTTAGAAGATTTAAAATCCTAAATTTGTGGCTCGTGAATCAGCTTGATTGCAGCTTTATCATTTCATTTTGTACTATGTGAACATTTCACTTCTGCTGGTTGCTTGTAGAATGTCACCAGTTTGTCAAATACAGTACTGGTCATTTGTTATGCAGCGTAAAAAAGTTACCAACTTTCACACAAACTGCTAAATAATTGTGAGTCATCTAACTCGCATAATGAAAATTCAAACTCATTTTAAATTAGATATTCTTGTGATACTTTATTTCTTTTTTTTCTTTTTTTATATATAATTGTCTTCTTGAATATTTAATGCAGAGATAATTTGTGGTATTTTAAAATCAAATGTTTCCTGGTAATGCAAAGCACTAAGGCTTCTCCCAACACTACAGCTGACACATGTGATTGATGGCGTTTGAAATTCTGAACATTAGAAAATGTGTTCATTCTGCAGTCATAGAACTTTACTATTCACAAGCCATTAGTTTAAAGAGAAATTATTTTTTCGGTATTTGGATAGGATCATATTTCACTGCTTGAGATTTTAAAGAAAGGCATGGAATGATACTGTATGTGAAGCTTTTTCTCCATTGTTTAAGTGGTGGAACCTTCTAAGATACAATGGAGATTGTGTACAAATAATGGTGCTGTTTTATGTCTAATCCTGATTTCCTTAGTCTGGTTTTTGCTCTTGCCCCTGTTTGGTATGTATAAAACTTTTAGAAGGAGTTTTATACATACCAAAAAAAAAGGGGAAAAACTGTGACATTTTATTTTCAATATGTATCTTTTTATTGTCAATATACGACTTTTTATTCTCAGTTTGTGACTTTTTCTTCAGCAAAAATAACACAATATTAGGGCTGGCTGTGATTTGTATATATAACATGCATTCAGAATTCTTACACATTTTATTTTGGCACAACTGCCATGCAGTGGCTTTTTCTGGTGCAAATCATTTTATACATAAGTGCAGACATTAATAAGTTAAATTAAATTAATTTAATTTATTTATTGCACAATTGCATTTCTAATGAACACACCTTTATATTTAACCCCCACAGGGCCAGTTTTATTATGAAACCATCTTAGTTATAAAACAGAAAATGTCTGTTTGTTTGTCTGAAGTACGAAAAACTCTAGAATGCTGTACTCTAGAATTATGAAATTTGCACAACTTATTCATGCTGAAATTTCTAGGTTAACACCATGATTTTAGGCTCACTACATTGTTCTTTTCCCACGTTATGCGATAATTAAGTTCTGAAGTGAACCGTTTGGACATTGGGGATGGGCAACAGGTGATTCTGATACACTGGTGATGGAGAACAATGACTCATACACTTCACAGCACTTGCAAGTTTTGTAAGACAATTTCCCCAAATTATTGAAAGATCCAGGGTACATTAGAGTCATATAGAAAGAATTCTGAGCTACACAATATGTGACCCTGAATACACACCGAATGCTTTCAAAACCATAGTATTCACAATGTGTCACTATTACGAACTGTCCAATCAGAGGAAAGATCACAGGCATGTCAAGCGGACAAAAGCTGTTTGATGAAGCAACAAAACTTGAGAAAACAGAGGTTTGACTTGCTTAACAATGATTGCAAACTGCTACAAGATGGAGAAACAAGGCTGCTGAAGAGACCAATGAGCACCAAACGTATGATCACCTACAAGCTTCAAACTTTCATGCAAGCATCACATTATTTTTGAAGGAGAATATAAGGGAATATTAAATTTATATATACAAGAGTCAAAATCCCCATATTGTGTTATATGCTATAAAAGGGCACATTTTGTGGGCGGAGCTGACTTACCTAGCGAGCAGATGTTTTTCACATGTGCTCCTCGGCATTGTTTTACAAACTGGAAAACACTTATGGCCTCACCCACTGAAATTACCAAAAATACACGATCTGACTTGGTAAATACAGTAGGTCGCCGAAAAAAAAAGAAAGAGAAGAAAAACAACATTCAAAACTTGGATATTGGAACTTTTCTGACTAGGCCCAAAAAACTTTGCCAGGTTATGCCTGTTGTGTAGCTGACTCCATCTCATGTGTAGTCTGACTCCACCGCTTCCAACTCTGACTTATACCTCGGAAGAGGGACCTGCTTCCAAGGGTTACATTAGACAGATGTTCCTAGAATTTCAGCTTAAGTGGCAAACGGACCTGAAGGAAATTCATGGCGATGTGTCTGTCCTGAAAAAATGAGTTACTAACCTGGAGTCCTCAGCTGAAACAGCTGTCCAGCAGTAGAAAACGATTACTGATTGCACAGCAAATTTGATTCAGCAGGTGGAAATCCCTCAAAAACAGGTGACTATTCTGGACACGAAATCCAGACACACAAATATGCGAATCAGGGGAATAGGGGAAGTGGTAGGGCCCGCAGCCCTCCGACCCTATATACTCAAACTACTGACTCACCTGATGCCAATATCTGACTTAGGAGATCATGTACTGGCAGACTTTTATTGTGTCTGTGAGGCTCAAGGAGCCTCTTAAGATGCCCCATGCAACATGGTAATCGGACTCCACGCTTTGGCAAATAGACGGACACTCCTTTGGCACCATTGATAGTACACCTCTGTGATTGGAATATTAAATATAGATGGGGGTTACCCCACTCTATTACAGTCACACATGACAACATGTCCCTCACTACTGTGGGTCCAGCTGACATTCACTCCCTGTTTCAGGATCTGACTGTACCTCTGATAACTCCTACCACTATGGCGGTTTAGAATTGAAGCAGCTTCCAATAGATAAGCAGTGTTCAGGGACTCCTGAAATGTCTGTTTTAACCGAGACTTACGGAACCCTACTACCATGCCTATTCAGTTTTTATTGTGAGAAGTCCAGATTTACATGGCTTTTTGCAGTTGTTTTCTTAATACCCACTTTCTATCTTATCCCACCTAAACAAAGACTTGTCGGCATCCCTATACTGTTACGAACCACAATCTTGGAATGACAGTCTCTAAATTAGTGGACCCATTAGCTATTCATAGTCCCTGGTTACTGTATATATTTATTCTGTTTTTATTGCTCTGATATTTCCCTGGACTCTTGATGCCACACTTACTTTTGTGAGACCTCTTCTTGCTAAACCTTATGACCTGTGCTATTTCTTACCCCCCCCATAGGGAAAGTTAGTTCCCCCACAATGGGGATGCATGATATTTGGCCACTTTTAGTGACCCAATTGCCACATTTTTGCAAAAGCCCACTGGCTTCTGCTGGTATGCCCTCACTTGGGCTATCCTTTTCCCTGTATTATTTCTTGTTCTTCAACTTTTCTTCTCTCCTACTCTTCTCTATTTCCTTTCTCACACTAAATTTCATCTTTCTTTTCTCTTATATTTGCATTGCTATAGATTTCTAATCCAGACAGTTTTTTCAATAAATCCACATGGGAGCTTTGCCCTATTACTATTTCTCTCCCATTTTGTGAAACTCATTTTGCCCCCCTGATAAGTTCTTGGAACATGTCTCGGTAAAATTACCTTTTGAGCATTTATTTAACCCAAAGTTTGCCTGTTAGCACACTTGTATCTCCAATGTTATCCTTGACCTGACATGTCAACTACACTGCATTTATTGTCAAATGCTGTTTATTAAGTTGATACTCGTTTTTCTGTCAAGAAAACCAATAAACAAAGTCCACATTGTGTTACAATTTTAATGATTTGATAAAGATCTTTTTCAGGACTGAAATACTGCTACTTCTGGTGAAATAAAAGATACTACACACTGAGTGTTGGGTATGTTGTTTATTTTACTGCCAGTTTTGGGAATGGGTGGAGTCTTTTCTCTTCATCTCGAACTTTGAGTGGTGCCCTAAACGGTACACAATGGAAATAACAACATAACTTTACAACTACTACATGTATTAAGACTCGACAGACACAAGAGCATTTATACCATGAGTTTCTGACACCAGGAAAGTAAGCAGTAGGCCACTTTTCCTCTTAGTAGTTCTAACTACCAAAGCCAGATTAGCTACATTATTTTGCTTTAATTTACAAGGCACTGGAAAGTTTTTCTGCTGTGACAAAATCAAAGACATATATATATAAGTAAACATCAGCAAAAAAAAAAAACCTCCGGTCTCTTCTACTGCAGTGAATCTCTACTGTAAGCTAACTAACAATATGCAATTATACCAGTCAGAACCCTCCTTTAGGGCTGGTTCACGTGTCATGACCCTGCTTGTCTTAATATGGCAGTGAGAGACTCTTTATGCACATGCTTTAATAATATGGAGTCTATTCACTAAAAAGTAAACTAGTCAGGGTTGTTGTACTTCTATTCTAATATGCTTACATTTGCAATATTCTTAAATATGTTGATTTCTTGTGACCAACACATGCTTTAAACTGTTTCCAGCCTACAAAGTTAAAACAATTATTTACATTTTTGTAGTGAGGCAGACTATTGGCTCTTAGGGCTCTTATTGATAGCTTCTATCATCCATTGAAGCTGATACACATGACAATATCCTACATAAAATCCTTACACATGTAAAGTCACAAACCACAAGCAATAAACTCCAAAAAATTACATTTAGTGAAATTACAGTCTTAATAGATTCTTAAAGAGCCCCAGAATTTTTTTCAATATTGTAGAAGGTCACTTCGGTCTCATAAAAATATGTAATTTGGAATATCTTGTGGGAAGACTAGACACTGCTATCACATAGAACCATGAGAGCTGACCCATGACCAGATCTCTCCGTTATTGGTGTGGATTCATCAATCGTGCTGGTTATAAGACTCCATGGGATGATATGTTGATTCATATTGTAGCTGGAGCAGAAACAAAGAGATGTGAATGAGTATGCAGATTCAGCTTTAACATATATTAGCACATTCACAAATAACTATTCACTGTTATTTGAATTAATTCTAATAATTTATTTGAAGTACGCTATGCAACACTTCTGCCCGGTAATTACTGAAAGGAGTTAGATAGATAGCATAGTTAAAAGATTAGTACCATGTAAGCTGTGGAAAAAAAGGACATTTTTAAAGTTAAAATTGGACAATTTATTGGATAATTGAGAATTTGATTGCAAGCTTTCAAGACAAAGTTGCTTGGTCCATTCCTCATGCATTAATGATGCTAAACATTTAAAATTTTGTTGTAGTCTCATTAATGCCTGAGGAAGAAAACTAGCAATCAAATATTACGTTATCCAATACATTGGATCATTTTAACTCTACTTGTTTCCAATAGATAGCATTGAGAACACTAATAGATTCCAACGCATCAGAAAATGGTAGTAGTTTTTTTCATGTGCCTAATATTTTGAAGTGTGGTGTTCAAGATTTTTAAATTATATGCAGCTTTTCAATAAGAAAGAACACTTACCTTGTGCCCTTGACTGCTATCTCTACTTCAGTAAATAAAGCCTTGATAGATCTGAAAAGATTCAGCTGGGCCAAAACATAGTCTTACTCATAATAGAATACCCTATCCATTATGCCCTCTTTTATAGTCTCTTGTTAACCTCTGAACTGTGATTTACCTCACATAATGGAACATAATGAAAGCATAATATCTGAACATTTGTAGAGATCACTGCTTAGTGTCCCATTACACAGTTTTAATAAATACATTTAATTATGCTAGAGGCCGTAAAAGTGGGAGATCCATTATAATAGTGGAGCTAATGGATTTGAAACATTAAAGCATTTTATGGTATGGTCGGTTTGCCCATGAACACATGTCAATGTTTCAGTGAGTACTTTCAAAAAGAGATTGCATTATCTTTGACCCAACGAGGCAAGCACACTAGAGTAATATATAGTTGCCATCTGTTCTGATTTGGTAGGGTCTGTTACGGAAAAAACATAATAAATGTTTGCTTCTACAAGGTATTCACATGTTTGACAAATATACATTGTTTCTATTAATGAACATGGTAAACCTACACTTAAAGTTGCTACAGCACAAGACTTCATGTTTTTAAAGGGACACATGACATCAAAAATTTTACTTTTAATAACTTATATATTGTACACATAGATACATAGAAGGAGCTATTTAACAAAAATGAGGTGCAGGTGAGCTGAACATTTCCACTAAACATTATGTGGGCACAAACCTGGGGAGATCCTCATGCTAGTTGCGCTCAGTTGGCCTTTCATGGATCTTTAAATATTGAAAACATGTTCATCTCACATTAACTCACCTGTTTTTAAAATTTAGTAAATAGCTCCCATATAATTAATTGAAAAAAAGAACTAGCCATAGAACAGAAGCAGCTCAACTGAAAATATTGCTATATTGCCAAGTAGTTTTCATGGCATGCAAACAAACAAAGAAATAAACATAAAAATAAACAAATTTTGCCACATTCAGTCAGACTGCTGTGTAATTGGATGCTGCTTTTGTAAACAGATGTGGGCGTTCTATCAGGATTGATCGTGTTAGCAGTACTTAGCAAAACAAAATACTTTGCACACATAGTCATACAATCATGCAAACTATGCAGAGTATTAAATCGTCGTGATCTTTGAATCACTATATCAGACCAAAATCTTTGATGGAAATAATGCCAGCTAAATTCTGACTAGTTTGAAAATTAGTAAGTCCGGATAATGAAAAGCAATTGTAAGTTTGAGTTCATGGTATGGACTTCTTGATTATAAGGGTAAAGTTATTCTTCATCTCAGCATGTATTGTAGTTGCAATTGATGATATATTCTCATCTTTATTTTGGATTTCAAGGCAGTAAACAATACTGTGAATGTTTCAGGTCATGTGGATGATTGCATTACTTTGGAAAAAAAGGTATCAGACAGCAGACGTTCTGTGTAGAAATTTCTCAGCATGTAGTGTCTACAGGTCCAAAATTAAGTTATCAAAAGTGGTTTTCAATAATGAAAATACAAATTGTACACCAGCAAGTCAGCAGTTAAAAAGAATAATGAGATGCCACCAGCATGATCGAAAATTGTTCCCTTAACAAAAAAATATATTTACAAAGAAAAGAAAGGAGAAAATATAGTTCACAGAGAGAAAAACAAGGTACGAACAGGAAAGATGACAAAAAAGTATATATTTGTAACTACATGTTTTCTGTACTTCAAGGGCATTTTATTTGATTTCCATTATTTTTGGAATTTTTGAACATTACAAAGAAAGGGTTGTTTCACTTGGCTATAAATTGTGTATAAATGGAAATTTTAAATCACTATTATAGTAAATGCCATGAGTCAAATGCACAGTTCCACCAATTTAAGAAGAGTCTGCAAAAGAGATATACAAATTCAGACAAAATAGGATATAGTTGGCGCACCTGTTTTAAGTTACCATTTTGAAATAGCTTACATTTTAAACATATTTCTCATTCAATTTCTATAAAAGAGCACCCAGCTTATTTTGTATAGGTTATACAATTATTTAATATTTATGAAATGTACTTATTTTTACTTTAAAACAATCTACTGTTCTCCTGTGGTCATACGGCATTACAATAGTATTTTTTTCTTGCACTTTCTTCCAAATATCCATATCAGACACTTAATCTCTCCAGTCACTCCTTGGAACACATTCAAGTACACAGTGATTAATCAGCTAATTAACACATTTGAAAAACTAATTGAAATCTCTTATACATCTTTTTCTACAAACAAGTAGCTTGCTCTAACTATAAACTGTGTCCTATGCTCTTGCACGTACTTGTAAAACAATATAGGAATATAACCATTTCTTACTCAGATTGAAATCCAATAACTATTGCAGAACAGTCTCTTCAATTTATGGTGATATATCTGTACAAACAGAGGACACTAACAACACCTCCTTTGCTCCGAATTGTCCTGATACATAACTACCAACTGCCCCAAAATATGGGTAGTATAAAATAATACACCCAGTGCATAGACTGACATAACTCATACAAATAAAGTTTACTAATATTAGGACCTATGGGGACATAGCATTATATTATGCAAAGTGAGTAAATACATACATATATATATATATATATATATATATATATATATATTATATGTTTATTCAACCAGCAGAAGAGAACTTTGTTTTCTATCAACCCTACAATTAGGAGTATCCATGCGTTTGAATACAAAGTCTAATGAGAAATAAAACCACTCAATCATCATGAAAGATATAAGTACCATGTGACTAGGACCAGATATGAATGTATGAAGTATGGATCCAATTCCTGTGAACCGCTGTGTATAAATGGCTGCAATTAGATAAAATACATTGCTATGTGTAGCAGTCCTGCTGTTCCACATCTGTGAAAATGTTCAACCTCTGGCTTAGTTCATCCTTTGCAGTTATTTATTTCCATGTATGCGTAGCAGGAATCTTAATTAAAGTATAATGTGATCTATGAGACAGGGACCTTTTTCTATGATGCACAATTGTGTGTTAGTTGCAAATTTCAAAAATAAATCACAATATCTAGTAGCTTGCATTTTACTAATGTTTTACTGATTATAAACTGGATTTATCCGGATTATCAACTTCCTTACCAATACCAATGCAAGGACTAATATTTTCCAAAATAAATATGAAATTAGAAACATGGGACTTAGTTTATCTACCAAGTATTGCAACAAAATATAATTTAGCGTATTAAGGCCACAGTATATGAGACCTAAGGTCATCTATTCAACATTTATGGTGATTATAATAAGACTTTGAAGTATGCACAGATGGTATATAGTAAAGTGGTTTCCATTAAAGAACAACTGTCCTACTCTTCATGTACCCTAGGGGAAAAAAGCATTAACAATGAGAGCAAAGCAATAAAAAGGCTAGTGAAATAAGCAGCTTAAATCCCCACAGAGTGGACTCCTCCAATCTAAAAAAACAACAACAGGGCTCTGAATGATAGAACTAGATACCACTCTCTCCAAAACAAAATTATTCCTTCCTAGCATTGTAGGTATTTCTAAAATATAGCTATAATCAGAACAGCAGGGTAGCATAGTTGATACAGTGTCATGTGATGTGATGGTAGATGATTTATCCATAACATTAATCAAAAGTTCAATTGTTTAGGGTCATTAATTAATCTACAGTTCATAGTATTGCATTTCAACTTTTGGGTGACATGATTGCATCATCTGTTGCAAATAAATTTACACTTACAAATACAGCAATTTGTCCTTAGTATTAAAAATTAATTACAATAATAATGTTTTCTTGTATTGTGAAACGTCACAGAGCTTTCTTGAACTTGTTTTGTATTGTTAAGAGCCAACATAGGTCAAGAATGCTAACACATAGACACATAAAATAAGAACGTATGGATAAATAACTAAACAGATGAATACGAGAACGTAACAGGATATGAAATTTGTTTCTTTATAGAGTTAGTGGTATTTAGTTAGTGTCTTTATGTCATTTTTTATGTTGATGTGCCTTGATTTCCTTGCATATTTTACATATGGCACATACTGTAACAGGTGAGTGTACATCTGCACGGTGCCCAATTGAAACATGTATCTATGCATGCTGACATGAATCAAAAAACTGATGGGACCTGACAAGAGAACTGTATTGAAAAAAATCTGTAACATGCCTAATTTCCAACTCAGCTATTAATGTTGGCTTTTTGTTGTCCACTGCTTAGTATTGGATTGACATTAATTCCTGAAGACATTTTATATATCATATCAAAGATAATATGAACTGAAGAAAATGTCCTTAGAACATATCAAATGTATAGTTGCAATCATAAGAATTTTTTGTTTTCTCTCAGAGAACTATTTATCTAATTTTCTTTCTTTTTTTTCCGCTTTAAAAAAACATTTTATTTTGATCTTCTTGTACTTTATTAATTTTCTGTTATACAGGTCTGATATTGTAATATTAATTTTTGACATATTTTATAGTCACTTTAAAAGACAAACATCACTAGTCATAAGTATTCTCCCTCTGGGCTTCCTTACCCATCTGTTTAATTTCTTCTTTTATGATCAGCACCCACTAACTATAATTCTCCTTTAAATAATTATTTCCTTCAACACTATATATAGGCTGTGTATTATTTTAATGTTATCTTGTTTGTAATTGCATTGTATATTTTTTACAAGTAAATTGTTATGCTGTCTTGTAATTCTCACTTAACAATTAAACGTAAAACAAAAATTTGTAGAAATATTCATGCCATAATATTTCTTCCTACTCTCTAAACACAATAAGAAATTCGAATAAGTAAAGAAAATAACTTCTGCCTGATTAAAAACGCTTCTGAATGATACTCCTATGGAGCACTCTATTGAGGCAATTGCAATTTAATCTGGAAGTCAAACCTGACAACCTGGCTGCCATCTCACAAAGGTGGTTCTCCATGACCTGGCAGTGCTGAGTGGTGTGCAGCATCTATTGCACCCAACACACCTCCAGCAGGGAAGTAGATGATTACCCCTATTGGCTGTGTGCTGCCGTCAGACCTTCTCTCTCTGATGTCAAAAAGCTTTTGCAAAGACCAGAGGTGGATATCGTTTATCACTTCATAAGAGGCAGAATTGGCCTTCTTTCTTCTTGGGATTTACTCCATCTTTAAAACAATTAACAAACCCTTGTAAGAATATAAAAACATGATACAACTAAATATACATTTTATTAAGTCAGGAGATGACAACAAGGATTGACACATCATGCTAACAACAATTAATACATATACGTTTATTAAAGCTCAAGAGGTGGGTCCTAATATCTTTTATTTTGCATCTTTTATTCCCCAGTGTGTGTAATGCTGCCAAGCTCATCCCTTTGTTTTGCTTCAAGGGCGGTAGAGAGATATACACCTGTCTAGCTTGCCAATTGAGAAAGCTTGGTATGGTCTTGATTTTGCAAAACTGCTAAATGAAAACAAACTGAAATTATGTGAGTCTAGCTCAACTGTGGATCTAGCTCAACTGTGGATGGATAATGCTGATTAGCATGCTCTTTGGGATGATTCACAAGTTTATTTGCTTACTTGTGCTATTACAGAGGAGATCTTTCTATATCAGATTGGTTCTGGCCATGAAAACAGTCAAAATCCAAAATGCCAGTCAAGTCCCCTCTGCATGAGGGACCCAGCAGCACTAATAAAACATGTTGGCCTTCATAAGGCTGTGCATAAGGATCAATACATATTTATTTTGATTCCCTTATATTATTACACCAATTTGATTAATACTATTTTAATACAGTTTAAAAAATTGCGTAAAGTATCTCTGGATTTATTGTGCAGAATTAAAACATGGCATACTGAGGCAACCAAAATGTAAACACAATACAGATGCAAATCAGCACAAAATAACACAATATATGAGACCTTCCAACTGTCCTGTTTAATGCGGAACAGTCCTGAATTTGGAGCACTGTCCTGCTGACCTGCCGAGTTCTACCTCTGTCCCACTTTTCAGGGTTTAGCGGGCAGTGGGGTTCAAGACAGCTAACCTGCATCCTGATCTCATTCTCCAGTGTATGGGAACAGAATAAGGTAAGGGGCATTGTAGAAAGCCATATAATATATTACATTTCCAAATATTCTCTAAACAAAGATGCTTAGAACTGGCAAGTTCATGTGAATCCCTGAACTTTTTTGACAAGAGTTTAAAATAGGGGAATAAAAATATAATATTGTACCAAAACATACTGACTTAGAACCTGTACATGGCAGAATTTGTAACATGTTTTAAGATGGATCTATTTTTGATTGTGGGAACTGAAGCAAGTCAAGATAGAAGAACACAAATATATTTTTACAACTTAAACAAAAATTCTATTTAACTCTTCCTGCCCAGACCCGTGTTTGAGAATATTCTTGAATGTAGAGAGAAAAATGAATCTGCACAGAAAACAACTCTCTAGAGTTTCATGGAAGAGTGCACTGCACACACATCCTTAAAGAAGACTAGACAGAATGATCAATGTGATGTGTGAATGAAAACTGCTCTTCTGTGATGAGGTTGCTGTATTATTCACAGCCCCCTTCAGAAGAAGAAACTTATGAAAATATTCCAAGGTTCATTCAAGGATGCATCATAGAAAATCCACTTGTTCGGCCCTCAAGGTTTATAAACCAATTTTAAGGATAGGTAACTACTAATAGAAAGATGTAAGAAATGTGCACTTTACTCATGTGGAGAGAATAAAGGTAAATTCTATATAATAAAATATTAGATCACAAAAGTGTCTTGAATAAATAACATATTTTTAGAACAAAACATGGAAGCTTTTACAGTTCCAGTGCCATTACGTTCCCTTCCTTCTAGTACACCTATTAATTTATATTGTTTCATTTATCTTGTTATCTTATACTTGATTGTATGATTTTGTGCAAACTAGTCAATGGCAGTGCAGTCTTCAACTCCGAAAATGTCTCATGCCATTATAAAGCTCTCCCTCTAGCAGTACTATATTTGGTATTTCTGCAACCATAAGTCTCAGTATAGCTTCTTTCCTCCATGGGCCCAAAGAAGTACATAGGGTATTTTGCATATATCTCAATTATTTGAATAGGCCCATCCCTAAAGTATAAAGTAAGTACAGATATATATGCATTTTTTTTATAATTTGCACATGATAAGAAATATTATTTAAAAAAAAAATCTAATTAACAAAAGGGGTAACGTCATTGATTTAGTTGTGATCAATGTACTATTGATCAGATCCCTAACCAATGTGATGCACTGTACCTGGTGCTCTTGCTACTCTTAGAAATCTTCTAGACCCACCCAATAAAGATCTCAGAATCTTTATTGGGTGGGTCCTGTACATAAACAGGTTAGTTGAAGTATTTTTGTGTATTTACTAATGGAAAAATTCCTACTATGGTACCAGTATTCTTATTTCCAATCTTTTCCTCAACTGCAATCCTTTACAATCTATGGACTATAATCTAATCAAGTTAGGCATCCCTGCTTTTGTCAGAATTAAATGTGGAGTGGAGACTGATATACCACAATAATATATGCAATTGTAATGCAAAAATATCGAAGTACTAGACAGGTGTGTCAAAATGCTGCCCTCTAACTGTTTTGCACAACACCTTCCATAATTCCCTGCCAGCCTCTTAGTTGACAGAGCATTATGGGAGATGTAGAAACATAGAAACATAGAATGTGTCGGCAGATAAGAACCATTCGGTCCATCTAGTCTGCCCAATTTTTTTTTTTTTGAGTACTTTTATTAGTCCCCCGTTCCCGGTCTTATAGCCTTGTGTCTATCCCACGCATGCTTAAAATCCTTGACTGTGTTAACCTCTACCACTTCTGCTGGCAGGCTATTCCATACATCCACTACCCTCTCAGTAAAGTAATACTTCCTGATATTACTTTTAAATCGTTGCCCCTCTAATTTAAGACTATGTCCTCTAGTTGTGGTAGTTTTTCTTCTTTTAAATATACTCTCTTCCTTTACTGTGTTGATTCCCTTTATGTATTTAAATGTTTCTATCATATCCCCCCTGTTACATCTTTCCTCCAAGCTATACATGTTAAGATGCTTTAACCTTTCCTGGTAAGTTTTATCCTTCAACCCATGAACCAGTTGGATGGCAGTAATTTAACACCTCTTGACTACACCCACGTACCTTATCAGTGTTAGAGGTCCGTAACTGGACACCATTTGACTAGACTTACACAAGTAGACTGTAAGCTGGTGCATTAAGCATCAAGGGGCCACACATTTTAATTATGTGATCAAAGTGGCACTTTTTTATTCAGTGTCTGTATTTCTCAGCAGTTGTGTCCTAGTAGGAGCAATTAAATACATACATGGTTCCTAGACAGCCATTTGTGTATTTTGGCTTTATGCTGCCCTAGGCAGACTAAACTCAAGCACCCCCCCCCCCCCCCCACACACACACACACTTGGCAGAACCAGGATATGTCCCATCACCCACATTGCACATCCAGGATTTACTCCTGCACCACAATACATGCCCCATCACCCACATTGCACATCCAGGATTTACTACTGTGAATAGAATCACAAGATATTTTTCATTGGAAAAACACAATAAGAAAAATACTCACACAATGAAGATGAACCCCTTAACACCCACTTTCGCTCCCTTTGGACAGAATTGTAGAGATTTAGTGTTCCTGGACCTATAGATATTGGGGCCAGGAACATTGTGTATTGTTAAATGTAACTGGCGCTCACTTTGAGCATCGGTTACATGTTGCCTGTCAGAATTCTGCCACTCAGACTGGCCTCATCTAACAGACATTTTCAACCCAATTGTAAATACAAGTACTGCAGAAGGAGAAGTTTAAATCTAGAAGGCATAGTGTATAAAGTCCTCCTGCACAGAAAATTGTTGGAAAGTAAAAAGCACAATTTTTATGTCTTATGGCACTCTGTCCCTTTAGTCTACTATTGACGGAGTGTTACAGAGTACAGGTCAAGTGATTCAGTCCAGTCCACATAATGCCTGCACACTGCATGTTAAAAGGAAGGATATCCTTGGCACCCCCCTTCAGTCATAAGCACTTCCTAGATGGAGAATGATTCCAAGGCAGATCTTCCTAAGCACCCAGCCACACACCATGAGTAATGGGAGACAGGGGAGGGAAATTATGTTCTATGTGGAGCAAAATGTCAGTGAACAGTTTCTGTGGGCAAGTTCTATGTGGGACAAAATGACTGTGGTAGTTTTTTCTGGGGGAAAGAGACAGTTGACAACTTATGTGGGGCAAAGTGACAGTTGACAAGTTCTGTTGGGCAATCTGACGCCAGGCAGGTGACAGGGTACAAGTTATTTGGGTCAAAATAACACTGATCAAATTATTTTGTGCTCACTGACAGTGAGCAAGCTGTGTGGGCAAGGTGACAGTGGAAAGGTTCTGTGGAGCAAAGTAACACTGGCAAGTAGACATGTGCAAAACTAAAATTTTCGTTTCGTTTTCGTCCATTCGGACGAAAATGTTATTTATTTCGTCTAAAACGAATTTCGTTCATTAGTGCATTCGTTTCAGACGAAATTCGTTCATTATTTTCGTTTCGTTAATTTTTTTCGTTCGTTTTATAGAATACAATGTAATACTATTGGCTTTCTATAAACCGAACGAGAGCCCCATTCATAAGAAATTCTTATGAATGGGGCTCTCGTTCGGTTCATAGAAAGGCAATAGTATTACTTGTATTCTATAAGCCGAAAGTCTATAAACCGAACGACTTTCGGTTTATAGACTTTCGGCTTATGGAATACATGTAATCCTATTGCTATTCTATAAACCGAACGACTTTCGGTTTATAGAATAGCCATAGGTTTACATGTATTACATAAGCCGAAAGTCTATAAACCGAAAGTCGTTCGGTTTATAGGCTGTCGGCATTTAACTATACAGAGACAGAGTCTCCATTCATAAAATTATGAATGGAGACTTTGTCTCCGTGTAGTAAAATGCCGACAGCCTATAAACCGAACGTTCGGTTTATAGGCTGTCGGCTTATGGAATACATGTATTCCTATTGCTATTCTATAAACCGAAAGTCGTTCGGTTTATAGAATAGCAATAGGAATACATGTATTCCATAAGCCGACAGCCTATAAACCGAACGTTCGGTTTATAGGCTGTCGGCATTTTACTACACGGAGACAGAGTCTCCATTCATAAAATTATGAATGGAGACTTTGTCCCCGTGTAGTAAAATGCCGACAGCCTATAAACCGAACGTTCGGTTTATAGGCTGTCGGCTTATGGAATACATGTATTCCTATTGCTATTCTATAAACCGAAAGTCGTTCGGTTTATAGAATAGCAATAGGAATACATGTATTCCATAAGCCGACAGCCTATAAACCGAACGTTCGGTTTATAGGCTGTCGGCATTTTACTACACGGAGACAGAGTCTCCATTCATAAAATTATGAATGGAGACTTTGTCTCCGTGTAGTAAAATGCCGACAGCCTATAAACCGAACGTTCGGTTTATAGGCTGTCGGCTTATGGAATACATGTATTCCTATTGCTATTCTATAAACCGAACGACTTTCGGTTTATAGAATAGCCATAGGATTACATGTATTATATAAGCCGAAAGTCTATAAACCGAAAGTCGTTCGGTTTATAGGCTGTCGGCATTTAACTATACAGAGACAGAGTCTCCATTCATAAAATTATGAATGGAGACTTTGTCTCCGTGTAGTAAAATGCCGAAAGCCTATAAACCGAACGATCCGTTTATAGACTTTCGGCTTATATAATACATGTAATCCTATGGCTATTCTATAAACCGAACGTTCGGTTTATAGAATAGCAATAGGAATACATGTATTCCATAAGCCGACAGCCTATAAACCGAACGTTCGGTTTATAGGCTGTGGGCATTTTACTACACGGAGACAAAGTCTCCATTCATAATTTTATGAATGGAGACTCTGTCTCCGTATAGTTAAATGCCGGCTTTTAACTATACGGAGACAAAGTCTCCATTTATAATTTTATGAATGGAGACTCTGTCTCCGTATAGTTAAATGCCGGTGTTCTGACAAATTTCTGGAGCAAATTCTCCTGCGCAATCGCAGGAGAATTTGCTCACTGCGCATGCGCATAAAGTTACAGCTGATAACTCAGCTGTAACTTTGTGACCACCGTGCATGAGACAGCTGCGCAACCCACCTCCCGCCCCCTCACACCCCCTGCACACCCCTTCTTACCAGATCATCGACCACAGCGATACACAGCGCATGCGCACGCCTATCCAGCCGTTTGGGAATGTGCGCGTCCGTTGTTGTGTTCTTAAGGTGGTAAGTAACATGGGGCGTCGGGACATAAGGGGGCAAGCATCCTGGTGAGGGCTGCCTCATCTTGATGGGATTTGTGATCCTCCTGCTGCATCAATAATACAGCAGGAGGATCACAAATCCCATCAAGATGAGGCAGCCCTCACCAGGATGCTTGCCCCCTTATGTCCCGACGCCCCGTGTTACTTACCACCTTAAGAACACAACAACGGACGCGCGCATTCCCAAACGGCTGGATAGGCGTGCGCATGCGCTGTGTATCGCTGTGGTCGATGATCTGGTAAGAAGGGGTGTGCGGCGGGTGTGAGGGGGCGGGAGGTGGGTTGCGCAGCTGTCTCATGCACGGTGGTCACAAAGTTACAGCTGAGTTATCAGCTGTAACTTTATGCGCATGCGCAGTGAGCAAATTCTCCTGCGATTGCGCAGGAGAATTTGCTCCAGAAATTTGTCAGAACACCGGCTTTTAACTATACGGAGACAAAGTCTCCATTTATAATTTTATGAATGGAGACTCTGTCTCCGTATAGTTAAATGCCCACAGCCTATAAACCGAACGTTCGGTTTATAGGCTGTCGGCTTTTAACTATACGTTTGTCTCCATTCATAAATTTATGAATGGAGACTCTGTCTCCGTATAGTTAAATGCTATTGTATTCTATAAACCGACTCTATTTCGGCTTATAGAATGCAATAGTACTACGAATGGACGAATGAACGAATGATTTTCCTTTATTAACTATTCGTTCATTCGATTTAGTTAGCTTAGCATTTTCGTTCTTCGTTTTTCGGGCGAATGGACGAAAATGCAATTTTCGGACGAAAATGCATTCGTCCGAAAACGAATGCACATGTCTAGTATATATTCACATGTAAATTGCTTTTTTAATAAAAAATTATGATATAAATAAAATCTTGTTTTTATTTCCTTTTATGTGACAAAGCTGCCTCTCTCTTTCCCTTGCCCCCAGATTTGTCGCTCTCCCCCCCTTAGTGTTGTCTCTCTCTCACCCTCCCTTTGGCTCCCCCCTCGCTCCCCTTGTGTCTGTCTCTTCCCCCCTTCCCTCCCCTTGTTTCTCTCTGCCCCCCCCCCTTGTTATTCTGTCCCCCCCTCACCTGTTTCTTGCTCCCTGGTGGCTAGTGGGGGCAGCCGGGGGATGTATGCACTATACATAATAGACGGAAGTGTCGGGCAGCATGGAGGTTGTCTGCACGATTCGTGCAGACATCCCCCAGCTGCCCGATTCTCCCTGGTGGCTAGCGAGGCAGCAGTGGATGTCTGCGCGATGAGCGAGACCTCCCCTGCTGCCGCCCGGAACGACAGCCAGGACTTTTATGAGGAAGCCGGAAGTACCCAGCTTCATCATAGAAGTCCCGGCGGTCATGCCGGGCGGCAGCAGGAGAGGTCTCGCTCATCGCGCAGACATCCTCCGCTCCCTCGCTAGCCACCAGGGAGAATCGGGCAGCTGGGGGATGTCTGCACGAATCGTGCAGACAACCTCCATGCTGCCCGACACTTCCGTCTATTATGTATAGTGCATACATCCCCCGGCTGCCCCCACTAGCCACCAGGGAGCAAGAAACAGGTGAGGGGGGGACAGAATAACAAGGGGGGGGGGGCAGAGAGAAACAAGGGGAGGGAAGGGGGGAAGAGACAGACACAAGGGGAGCGAGGGGGGAGCCAAAGGGAGGGTGAGAGAGAGACAACACTAAGGGGGGGAGAGCGACAAATCTGGGGGCAAGGGAAAGAGAGAGGCAGCATTGTCACATAAAAGGAAATAAAAACAAGATTTTTTTATATCATAATTTTTTATTTAAAAAGCAATTTACATGTGAATATATACTAGACATGTGCATTCGTTTTCGGACGAATGCATTTTCGTCCGAAAATTGCATTTTCGCCCATTCGCCCGAAAAACGAAGAACGAAAATGCTAAGCTAACTAAAGCCGGATGAACGAATGGTTAATAAAGGAAAATCATTCGTTCATTCGTCCATTCGTAGTACTATTGCATTCTATAAGCCGAAATAGAGTCGGTTTATAGAATACAATAGCATTTAACTATACGGAGACAGAGTCTCCATTCATAAAATTATAAATGGAGACTTTGTCTCCGTATAGTTAAATGCCCACAGCCTATAAACCGAACGTTCGGTTTATAGGCTGTGGGCATTTAACTATACGGAGACAGAGTCTCCATTCATAAAATTATAAATGGAGACTTTGTCTCCGTATAGTTAAAAGCCGGCATTTAACTATACAGAGACAGAGTCTCCATTCATAAAATTATGAATGGAGACTTTGTCTCCGTATAGTAAAATGCCCACAGCCTATAAACCGAACGTTCGGTTTATAGGCTGTCGGCTTATGGAATACATGTATTCCTATTGCTATTCTATAAACCGAACTTTCGGTTTATAGAATAGCCATAGGATTACATGTATTACATAAGCCGAAAGTCTATAAACCGATCGTTCGGTTTATAGACTTTCGGCATTTTACTACACGGAGACAAAGTCTCCATTCATAATTTTATGAATGGAGACTCTGTCTCTGTATAGTTAAATGCCGACAGCCTATAAACCGAACGACTTTCGGTTTATAGACTTTCGGCTTATGTACTACATGTAATCCTATGGCTATTCTATAAACCGAAAGTCGTTCGGTTTATAGTTTAGCAATAGCATTACATGTATTCTATAAACCGAACGTCGTTCGTTTTAAAGACTTTCGGCTTATAGAATACTATTGGCTTTCTATAAACCGAACTAGAGTCGAGTCCCCATTCATAAGAAATTCTTATGAATGAGGAGGGACTCTAGTTAGGTTTATAGAATGCCAATAGTATTCTATAAGCCGAAAGTCTTTAAAACGAACGACGTTCGGTTTATAGAATGCATGTAATGCTATTGCTGTTCTATAAGCCGAATGTCTTTCGGCTTATAGAACAGCAATAGCATTACATGTATTCTATAAACCGAACGTCGTTTGTTTTAAAGACTTTCGGCTTATAGAATACATGCTGCTATTGGCTTTCTATAAACCGAAAGAGTCCCCATTCATACGAATAGGTCAATTGACCTATTCGTATGAATGGGAACTCAATTTCGGTTTATAGGAAGCTAATAGCATTACATGCATTCCATAAACCGAAAGTCATTCATGTCGGTTTATGGAATGTAGTACAATGCTATTGGTATTGTAAACCGACTCTATTTCGGTTTAGAATGCCAATAGCACGAATGGACGAATGGACGAATGAACGAATGATTTTCGTTTATTAACCATTCGTTCATTCGGATTTTGTTAGTTAAAATTTTCGTTATTCGTTTTTCGGACGAATGGACGAAAATGCTATTTTCGTCCGAAAATGCATTCGTCCGAAAACGAATGCACATGTCTACTGGCAAGTTCCTTGGGGTAAAGTGTTACTAAGCAAGTTCTACAGGCAATGTGGCACTCTGCCAAGTGCCGGTGAAAAAAAGTGATCTATGTTAATGTTAGACTGTGACAAATACTGTGTGGCATTGTTACAGTATGCCAAGTGTTGTGGGGGCATTGTGGCACTGTTGAAAGTGATTTTTTGTAAAAGCAGTATGAATGGAAAAAGGAGTGGATCTTTTGGGTAGAGAGAAGGAGTGTTTTCTAGAATGTTATGTTTGTTAAGTGGAGGGGTTAACTATATAGTCACACCTGGGGCACAGAAAAAACCCTGCTCCCAGGTGACAGTGATCCTAGGATCGCGCAGGCCCAACGCTAGTTGTGCCTAAATGTTTATGCACTGGATGGATTAATGCTCAGTACACCGGAAAAGCCCTGAAGCATGGGACTGGGCACACTGACACTGTTAGTTGTGGCTCTTTTATATACAATACCATTGATTGTTTAAAATGTGTCAGTATTTTGGTTGGCAAATGCAACAGTACAATATACATGCCATCATGATTGATAGATAGTGCTATATATATCTATGGGTATTTTTAAGATGGCAAATCAATATAAGATATTGTGAGATAAAAAAATGTGGTAGTATATTTGGTTTATGTATTATTACAATAAATGAAAATAACACGTTTTCCTCATGCATATTAAAGGACTAGAATATCCTACTGAGAAATATTTGTAATCTGTACTGAGCTTGACATGTATATAATATAACGCTAGCTGAATTGTAGCAGTAACTATGATTTAATTAACATACCATGCTGCTACTTAGTCATTTCTAGTATTGTGACAAAACAACCTTAGGGTCAAATGAAATGCAGTAATGTGCAATTGTGAATCACACCCAAGGATTTATTAGCTTCCATTGTTATACAAGATTCCTTTTCCAGAAGCCATTCTTTTATAATCAGGTTGCAAGTTTTGTTGCTACCAGAGAGTTGTCAGGCCAATCACCTTTAACCCCTTAGTGACAAGACATTTTCACCTTGACTTTCCCTTGGTGACAATGGCTGTTTTGACATTTCTAGGGTGTTTGTGTTTAGCTGTAATTTTTTTCTTTCTCACATACAGTACCCACACAAATTATATGTTGTTTTTATCGTCATAAGAAGGGCTTTCATTAGATACCATTATGTTCATCATATCTTATAATTAACTACAAAAAAAATCATAAAATATGATGAAACATTTAAAAAAACACACTTTTTCTAACTTTGACCTAAAATATAATTTACACAAATAAAATCATTAAAAAAGACCCCGTCTAAATAGTTTCTAAATGTTCTCCCAAGATCAAAAATATGCATGTTTCCATATTTTTCTGTATTTTTTTGCGAGTTATGGGGCAAAAACCAAAAATAGTGTTTTTTGTTTTTTTCCTATATTGATCTTTTGACATCAACCCGAACCCAAAATTTAACCCTAACACTAAATTTAACCCCAACTCTAATCCTTATTATATCCCTTAATATTTTTTAACTTTAATTTAATTTTAACCCTATCCCTTATGCTAAAAAATATTTAATTTTAACCCTATAGGCTAATATAGCTAAATAACCTGTTTTTAATTAATTAAATATTTATTTTAAATATTTCCCATTGCAATGCTACTAAACTACCACTAGGGGTAGTCAAGTAGCATATTCAGAGCGACGGAAGTGAAGTTACTTTCACTTCCGAAGCTCAGACCGGCAGAGGACTTAGCCATATTGACGGAGCAGCATGCTCCGTCAATATGGCTCCCCACGATCGCTCCGTGGGGCGATCGTGGGGGTCCCGAAATAGACATTTCGGTGCTGGCGATTGCCTCGATGTCGAGGCAATAGACCAGCACTGTTATGAACTTTAACCCCTTAGTGATATGACTTTTTTGGCTTGTCTGATGCTTGGTGACATGGGCTGTTTTTTCTTTTTCTCATTTAGTTTACCCACACAAACTATATATTGATTTTATCAACATAAGAAGGGCTTTCTTTTGATACTATTATTTTGATAATAGCATATAAAATGTATCTAAAAAAAATCTGACTTTTGTTTGAAAAATTGTATACTCATCTGCAAAAGACAACAAAAAAACACTGCTAAATAGTTTCTAATATTTGTTCAGAAATAGCCCATGCTTTATGTTTTTGTGCTTTTTAATTCAAGTTACAGGGCTCTAACTATAAGTAGTGCAAAGCTATTTCAAAATGCTTTTTTTTTTCAAAATTAGTGATAGTGAGATTGTAACTATGATATCTGTACTAAATCCATAAATGACCTATGTACATATTTTTCAAAACTAGACAACTCAGGGCATTTAACTTGGGGTATTTTGAAATGTTTCAGGTAGCCATTTTACCACCAACCTTTGCCAAAGTTTGTAGCAAAAAACAAAACAAAATGGTGATTTTTCACACTGATTGCAATCCAGGTAAACATTTCCTAAAAATGTGAAGGGGTACTGCCAAATAACACCTCAATATATGTTCAGCAACTCCTGAGTACAAGGATAGCACCCCTGCATAGGTTTGTCAGCTTGTTTGGGCCTAAATGGCCACATTTGGGGTGTGTGCATTTCCTACTTGGAATTTTAACATGTATCCAGCCTGCACTGATGTTCCATTTGGGAAACGTTTGAAGCCGGTCAGTATATTTTACCCAATCAAACCATATATTTTGGAAAACTAGGAATCCTAGGGTATTTCAAATGGTGGTATCTTAAAACTGTCCATGTACTAATTCTACAACCAGCCTTTGTCAAAGTGTTGGGAAGTCATTTTTTTGACACAATTTGTAGTTCTGGCATGAATTTTCAGATTCTGGTATTTGCCACTGCCAACAAACACCTCAATATGTGTTCAGCTTCATCTCCCGAGTACATGGATACCACCGATGCATAGGTTTGTTGGTTTATTTTGGGGCAAAAATGCAACATTTGAGATGTGCGTTTTTCCAACTTGGAATTTTGACATGTAGTCATCCTGCGCCCATGTTCCATTTGGAACATTTTTGAAGCCGCACAATGTATTTACCCCATCAAACTATATATTTGTGGAAATTAGACATCCTAAAGTATTTCAAAAGGTAGTATTTTAATTCTTTAAGTGTACTTATTCTACCACAAGCCTCTGTCAAATTTTGATTAGAAAGTTTTTGGAGTTTTGTTTCCACATTCACTGTAATTTAGGCATGAATTCACAGATTCTGGTATATGTCACTGCCAAACAACACCCCAATATGTGTTCAGCAACATCTCCCGAGTACAGCAGTACCATCCATGTATAGGTTTGTTGTGTTTTTTGGGAGGTAAAAGGCCACATTTGTGAGTTACACATTTCAGTGTTCAATCAACCTGGGTTCAGTCAACCTGCGTCCATGTCTTATTTGGGATATATATTTGAAGCCAATGTAATTTACCCCCACCAAACCAAATATTTTTTCAAAGTAGACACCCATGACTCCTTGTGGCAAGGGCTCAGCGGCCACTGATACATCACTAGATGGTGTATCAGAAAGCTGACCAGGGTCAAAATCGAACCCTGAGCCAGTGGCATCAGAATCAGTGTCTAAACAGTGATCAACGGCAAAGAAGAGGTTAATAGTTTTTTTTAGAAGAGCCTATGTAGTACTGTAATACATTACAGTACAAAGACATTAATCCCTTAAAAAATGCAGACAGCAAAAAAATGTTGCTGTCCAAGCTTACTGGTTATACAGTGATCAATGGAAGGGAAGGAGTTCCTACACAGTTACTAATACTGATCTGTCTCTTTCCCTCACAAAAAAGTAAGTGAGGAAAAATAATTTTACTTTACATGTAACCCCCAAGCGGGTGTAAAAAAAAAAAAATTGAAGCAGTTAAAAATTGCTTTGGCATCAATATCATTGCAGAAGCAGTGATCTGTGGCAAGAAAGGGGTTAATAGTTGTTAGAAGAGACTTTGTAGTACTGTAATAAATTACAGTACAAAAAAACTAACCCCTAAAAAATGCTCTGATGTGCAAGATCACTGCTTACGCATGATCAATGGCAGCGAAGGGTTAAACACAGGAAATGGCTTTTATAAAACCCATTGGGTCTAATTTTTTTTATTTGTATTGTTTTATTTTATTTTTGTTATTTTATGTTATTGTGACTTACTTTTATTACATTGATCTGTCTCTCTCATTCACTAAAAACAATGTGAGGAGAGGGAGGCAGATCCAAAGTGGTCAGATCAATATTTTACAAATATTGATCTGACCAGGCAGTGGGGATTCTCATCTGAGTATCCCCACTGCCTGACAGTCTGCCTGGCAGTCACAGATTGCCTTCCTAATGAGGCAATCGTGTGACTCCTTGTAGAACAAAAGAAGCAGCTACTTCCTGCCTCCTTTGTTCTTGCCCTTCGAAGGGCAGTGCCATCTAGGTCACACAGTGACCAAGATCGTGTTTTTTTTTTTAGTGTTGCTGATTGCCTCGATGCAATCCACTCTCTATGCTCTTTTTTACTGCCTATCATTTTAAAGGCACTTTGCCTTTAAAACCGGCAAAAACCGGCAAATCTGGAGCGATTGAAATATGGATGGACATTTTTTTTTTAGTATTGCATGATGCTTCCACATGGAAGCATCGTAGCAATACCATTGGAGCACTGAAAGCGAAAAAAAAAATTTGCTTTCAGTGCTCGTTTAGGTGCAGGACGGACTAGGTCCATCATGTGTCACTAAAGCATCGCCACACAGGACGGACCTAGCACATCCTGTGTAGGCAAAGGGTTAACAGACCTGTGGAGTCTGCAATGTAACTCTTGTTTTTTTTTGTAATTTCTCTGATTCGGTATGATCCTATCGAATTAGCGGGGACATCCACTCCTCGGAAGAGTGTCATGAATTCACTTTTTAATAATCGTTCTCAATGTAGAATGATGGACTTTAAATTGTTTAGAAATGGTCTTATAGCCCTTCCAAGTTTGATGGACAGCAACAATTGCTTCTTTAAAATCATTGCTGGCATCTTTCCTCTTTGGCATTGTGTTACCATGTACTTGAATGCTCCAGACCAGCAAACTGCTACAGCTTCCACTTTCTGCTGATCAATTAATCAAGGGCAGAGGCGGCTCTCTAATTAGGCAAGTTAGGCGGTCGTCTAAGGCCTCACGCTTGCGGGGGTCTCGTGGCTGACTAACTCACTTAACTGAGGTGACAGGAGAGCAAAACGCTGCCTGTGTTAAGCCCCCTGTCCCCTAACTTTTGGCATCAGCACTTTAAAGGGCGCCATGTCGCTTCCTTGCCATTCTGTTTTTCTGTTTAATCTTTGCTCATCGTGTGAGGTCCTGCAATACTCATGGACCACATGCTATTCACTTTGTGAAGAGGACCGCACCGCTCTGCTCCGCCCACACTGCCAGCAGCAGAAGCGCCAGCACAACATGGTCTATGAGACCACTGTGAAGAATTCAAGCCTCTCCTTCTCCATACAGGTTCCCTGGCAGGTAGGGAGGGAGGGGACATGTTAGTCTTAGTGAACATGGAAAACGGTGTCCCTGCAGCCCTGATGCTCATTATGCGGATCTCAGTCCTCTGTTGATGGTCATAAAAAGAATCTGCTGGTGTGTCTGTGTGAGTATGTTTGCTGTGTGAATGTGTGTCTGTGAATGACTGTTTGCTTGCTGAGTATGAGTAGGTGTGTTTGTGATTGAGTGTGACTGTAAACATAATAATGTTTGGGGACAGATATGGCCTTGCCACGCTATATGGGGACAAATGTGGCAGTGCCCTGTGTAAGTACAATGATAGCAATGATTAGCTTTTTGGGGACACTAATGGGAGTTATAAGCTGTCTGGGCACAAATATGGCACTAATAAGATGTTTGGGAACAATGATGGTAGAGAACCACGATGGCCCTGACAAGTTGTTTGGGCACATAGATGGCCCTGATGAGCTGTTTGGGCACATATATGGCTCTGTGGGTGCTGCAATGTGGTCCTGTAATGTGTGTGTGTGTGTATATCTGATTAGCATATGAATGTGTTTATAAGTTCTAGTCTATCTGATCAGATTTCTCCTAAATGTGAACACTAACACATATATACACATTCATATTTTGATCAGCTACATACACACATACACACTCCTATGCTGATAAGATGCACACACTAGCACATACATTTACAGTCATCTGCTGATCAGATGCACACACTAACACATACATACACACTCATATGATGATCAGATGCACACACTAACATAATGTATGTGTGTGTATCTGATCAGCATATGAGTGTGTATGTGTGTGCTATAGCAAGTGTTTTTGTTTATAGATATTAGTAGAATAATTATGACACAAATAAAATTCAAGGAGTGGTGAATACCTAATTACTGGGATTTACGGCTGGTATTAAAATATGCTATTCATACATTATTTTTTTTATCGCCTGAATATCTTTTTTTAATTATGAGTGTCCATGAGGGCCTCATGTTCGAGTTTCGCCTAAGGCCTCACAAAATCTAGAGCCGCCTCTGATCAAGGACATTTGATTAGCAGCATCTGACTGCTACTTCGCCTCTTAAATGCTATAAAAGCAGTAAGGGACCATGTCAGGGACGGGTCCAGGATGTTATGGGACCATGAGTGCCCGATGCAGAAGTTCAATGCACTGGAAATGGAGACACAGGACCTGGTGCTGTGTAACTGCAATTCTTCACTGGTTTGTGACCCCAGCCACATTCCCAGGCGCTGTGAAACAGCCATGGAATCTAGTGAAGCCTAGGGGACAACTGAAGTGATCTTGCAAACATCCTGGAATTGAGCATGGAGTACAACTAGAAGAGGTTATCAGGATGTAGCAGGCTAATGCAAAGAGATGAGCCCAGCAGAGCAAAGCAAGTACAAATTAACTGAAGCAGAGCAGAAATACAGAGTACAGAGCTGCATGACTGAGCAAGGAGCAAGGGGAGAACTAAAGCATGCAAGGAAGGACAAAGCATAATACATAAGTACATAACTAAGGAGACATACAAAGATACATGTATAACACAGAACAACATACAGAGGACAGGGTCATGGCTAAAGGAACACAAAGGATGGAGTGAGGAGCCATGATCCTCAGATACTTCATAAGGTGAACCAAGCTGAACATGGGGATAGGTGAGAGGAGTTGAGATCCTCAGGAGAGGATAAGGGAACATATGCATGCAACGAAATATGCAAGAACTGACCTAACATACTTAGATGAAAAATTATGATTTGTTTAAATTATGACCATAAGATGAAGCTTGCCAACCACGTCAAAGTACCTCACAATTAGGCACTGTACTAAAATTGAATAACAAACACAGAAATAGAAACAGAAAAATTACCTGCAGTGCTGAAGAAAGCAAACAGAGGAAATGGGTGTTGTTGCATTTATAAATGAACTAAGCAAGAGGAAACTAAGAAAACCTAGCATGGAGCAATAGAATAACAGAGAGCAAGAAAACCAGAAATGGATCAGAGCAGAGACTAAAGTGAAAGTAACATGAGAGTTCTGAGACAGGGCTGACATAGTACAGGGCTAAACTATAAACAGGAAAGAAACATAAACAGGACAGTAATGATAGAGGACTGAGAAATACAGGAAATCAGGAAACAGGGCATAAGAGCAGACTTAGCCTACAATTACATGAGCAACCTCTGGAGGCGACCAGCACTACTGCATTGCTGGATAACATCTTTAAGGGAACAGAAGTCATCACATGTCCAGATTCCCTGGTCATATATCATGGAGTGCTCACAGGTGCTGCTCTGGAACAGGGCAGGATTCTGACGGTAGTCTTATTGGCCAGGTGCCACTCTGGGGAAGTTGGCCAGAAGGGAGGTCTTCTGGATTTTAAAAATGGGCACCAGAGTACTTTTGGGTTTAAATAAAGAATGGGAACTTAATTGCTATATAGAATAGGTAACCCATGTTGAATTTGTTTGCTTTCTCCCTTCCTATTCCCCCCCAATACTTCTGCGACTACTATAAACACCAGTATGGAATAAAAATGTTATTGTTGCAATGATGAAAGTCTTATCGCTCTGTTTGTTCAATATGTACACAAATGTAATTGAGTGTCTTTTACCTATAGTGCTATACATTGATGTATACATAATGTTGTGTTTTTATAGACTTTTGTATGATCTATATTTCTGTATATTTTTTTGTATCGTATTTTTCATGCTGCCCTTGATTTATTATGAAGAGGTTAATTCATTTGTATACTTTGTGTGTAGTTTTAGTGGGTGTGGAAAACCTCAGTAATGTTTTCCGGAACCCTTTTTAAGCAGCTTTTGTGCTTGTGATTAAGCCTCATGGTGAAACGCGTGAGACTGTTTTCCTCCTATGTTTTTACTTATGTCTGATGAAACTTGAATTTTTATACTCTGCTGTATTCTACGGCTGTATCTTTCTAAAGGTGAAGAGGTGCGCTATTTTTTGCTTGCCACATTTTACTATTTATTGGATCCTTGCAGCGGAGGACACCGCCTTACCTGCACGTTACCTAGTTCAGGTGTGTCATTCCATGTGGTGGTTGGATTGGGAACACAAATTACTCTTATTTGCCACTCTGGGGGAGTACCAGTCTATGGCCAAACAAAGGGAAAGGTTGCCACTCTGTGGGGACTACGAATATATAGCCTAGCTATAGAGGGATGCCACTCTATGGGGGGGTACCACTGTGTGGCCAAGCTAGATAGGAATGCCACTCTGTTAGGGGATACCACTATGTGTCTGCGCTAGAGAGGGTTGCCACTCTGTGGCTGAGTTAGAGAAGGATGCCACTCTGTGGGTGATACAACTATTTGGCCGTGCTTGGCCAATTAGATGTTAGCTTGCCAACCACTTCAAGGTATCTCACATAGGCAAGTCCTTAGCTAAAACATAATATTAGCAAAGCAAGAACAAGTCTAGAAACAGAGACAGAATAGACTGGAAACTGACAAGGATTACAATTAAAGGGACAGGACAGGGCATCCCACTGATGGGACTCAGAGCATCACACTGATGTTACTCAGGGCATCCCACTGAAGGGACTCAGGGCATCCCACTGATGGGACTCAGGGCATCCCACTGATGGGACTCAGGGCATCCCACTGAAGGGACTCAGGGCATCCCACTGAAGGGACTCAGGGCATCACACTGAAGGGACTCAGGGCATCCCTCTGATGGGACTCAGGGCATCCCACTGATGGGACTCAGGGCATCCCACTGATGGGACTCAGGGCATCCCACTGATGGGACTCAGGGCATCCCACTGAAGGGACTCAGGGCATCACACTGAAGGGACTCAGGGCATCCCACTGATGGGACTCAGGGCATCCCACTGAAGGGACTCAGGGCATCCCACTGAAGGGACTCAGGGCATCACACTGAAGGGTCTCAGGGCATCCCACTGATTGGACTCAGGGCATCCCACTGATGGGACTCAGGGCATCCCACTGATGGGACTCAGGGCATCCCACTGAAGGGACTCAGGGCATCCCACTGAAGGGACTCAGGGCATCACACTGAAGGGACTCAGGGCATCCCTCTGATGGGACTCAGGGCATCCCACTGATGGGACTCAGGGCATCCCACTGATGGGACTCAGGGCATCCCACTGAAGGGACTCAGGGCATCACACTGAAGGGACTCAGGGCATCCCACTGATGGGACTCAGGGCATCCCACTGATGGGACTCAGGGCATCCCACTGAAGGGACTCAGGGCATCCCACTGAAGGGACTCAGGGCATCACACTGAAGGGACTCAGGGCATCCCACTGATGGGACTCAGGGCATCCCACTGATGGGACTCAGGGCATCCCACTGAAGGGACTCAGGGCATCCCACTGAAGGGACTCATGGCATCACACTGAAGGGACTCAGGTCATCCCACTGATGGGACTCAGGGCATCCCACTGATGGGACTCAGGGCATCCCACTGATGAGACTCAGGGCATCCCACTGAAGGGCTAGACTTAGGCAGGTGCCAATCGGGGATAGACTTAGCAGGTACCAGACTATTGCTAGGTTTGGGTAGGTGCTGCTCTATAGCCAAACTTAGGCAGGTGCTGGGCTTATGGCTAGGCAAAGGCAGGTGCCGCAATGGGGCCAGGCTAGGCAGGAGCCACTAAGAACAAGGACTAGGGAAATGCCACTACTGTGGCCAGGAACTAGGAAATGCCACCATGTGGCCAGGACTGAAATATGCCACCATGTGGCCAGGACTGAGATAAACAGAACACAAACATAACAGAACAGAAAAGAACCCAGTAACAAGAATAACAAAGAAGCAAGACAGAATAGTAAATGCAGGAATGAAACTGAAAAGCCTGGATACAGCCAGGATGAGCCTGAATACGGGTTGACTCGTGACACTATCTATCTATCTGTCTCTGTATCTATCTGCCAGTCTGTCTATCTGTCTATCTATTTAGATCATTTCCATAAATCCTGCTGTCAATACAATGGAAATGTATGTGAATATGAAAGCAGTATATCTAATAATTGTAATCCTTACTTTGTCTCTACTTCTGCATTCAGCCTAACTTGAATCTGTAGAAGAAAAAAAACACATCATAAATGATGTATTAAAAGTCATTATCTCTGAGGATTTGTTAAAGCTCATAAAAGAGCAAGCATTGTCAAACACAAATTTTGGTCATATGGAAAATAATATAATGCTAAATCCATTGTGGGATGTTGCATTCCAATTACACGAACAAATCAATGTCATTTTTCATGGAGGGGAATGAGTACCTAATTACCAATAACATACTATAATTTTTAAATGAGCAATCTATCTTTTGTTAACAAATTCACAGGGGCACAATTAAAAGAACACTGTGCAATAGTTGATTTATATTCTTTCTGTATGTATTTGAATAACACATTTTTGCCAAATATACAGTACTTTACAAAATTATGTGTCAAGAAACTACTGGTATCCATTGTTTCCTCAAACTCATAATGCTATTGTGCTCCTGGCTATATAAAATCTCTGTTTATTGTATTTTTAATTGGATACATTAAGCTACAGTATAATTCATTTCTTAGTACAGTATAACATATTCTTATGAGTTTCAGTGTCCCTAAAGACCTATGTATTTATGTGTATGAAAAAAAGTGTTATTTTGCCACATTTATTTTTATTCTCTTTTAAACTAAGGAAGCTGTTAATCATAATTCAATATAAATACATATCTCCATTTATTTTAATTTTTTGCTGCAGTTCTTTTAATATATTCGCATCTGTAATCACAATGGGTCATACCAGTTAGAGTGTGACACATCACACCTATTAACTGTTCTTCGTTGTGCATAAAATTAATTTTGTTGTAAACGTGGTATTTGTGTCTTGAAGAGTATGAATACATTGGAGAGATGGAGATCATGGACCTTCTCTACATTATGGTTTCATATAATTTTATTGCAAATTAAATACTACTTGGGTTCAAAAAATGATCACATGACATGAAGCTCGAAAATGCTTCATGTCATGTTTAATGTTATTATGAAACCTGCTCGGTGGATGGCTAAGAGAAAAGAAGAATACATTTGGAACAGTCGAGCTACAGAATTATCAATAACACATTAGCACATCCTGCTGTTCTAGTTTATTTGATTTACAGAATGATATCTGAAAACAAGAGTTAAAGTAAATGATTACACATTTTTAATGTATATGGGTTACCTGTTTGTGTGCAGACTTTTGTTTTCCAGACAATTAGATTTTTGTTTATATTGTTTAGCATATGACCTTGATTGGCTAGAGTCTGCTCATTCATCTTGTCTGTCACACTTCTCCGGGAACAAGCATAAGTAAGATATTCCACTTAATTGCCAGTCTGGTGGGATAACTTGGCAGATACGTGTTGATAGGCTAAACTTCTGTTTGTTAACAGTTAGAAAATATATTCAGGTGCATACTTAAACGAAAGTATATATTTTTCCACTTATTATGTGTAGACATTAAAGGGATAAAGACACTAAAGTCAGTCCCTCATGTTTAGATTTTGTTTTAACCTGGTTTAATGTGTCTTTCAAAAATTGTATATTAGCAAGATGGTATTTCTCTTTTATTTGTGGAGAAGGTGTAGAATTGAACAAATTTCATCATTAATCCCGCTCAAGCTGTCAAAACTCAAATCAATAAATAACCTAGAGCAGCTACACTCTCCAAGATTTAAGTCACATGTTCTTCCTCGGTTTTTATTACAATAGGCAAATGGATATTGTGATGTACCATAACAACCCATACCACCCCTCCCCCCCAGAATCGTGCCCCAGTGAACACTTTCAATAAAGGTTAAGCCAAGTCGCTGGGTATGTTCCGTAAGGTTCAATTTAGCCGGGATGATTGTGATTGGCCAGGGGTTTAAAGCCCAACTCCATAGTAGGAGCAAATAAATTCCACTCCTATTCCAATTGGTCACTGAGGGAAAGGGACCAAATTCGGACAAGGAGCCAGTTTGTCTGAGCCCTAGATCCATTGCTCAGTGTCTCATTGGTCGCTACTAATCTGACACCAAATTTAATTAAAGTTTGCTATTGTGTGGAGATAACTTTTAACTTCTGTTTAACTTTCTAATGCCTAATCAGCTGTTATCATGATCAGTAAATGTATTAATATCCTGACTGTACTACAATAAAATGTACTTATTTGTCCAGTTTGTATTCAGTTTCTCTGGTTTCCTTCCTGTCTTTTTGCTATTATATTCTACTTATTAGTTATTCTCTTTCCTGAGTTTTTTGTTATTCTGTTATCTTTGTATGTTCTGTATTTCCCAGTCCCAGCAACAGTGGCATTTTGTAGTTCCTGCCACAGGAGTGGCATTTCATAGTTCCCGCCACAGGAGTGGCATTTCATAGTTCCAGCCACAGATGTTGCATTTCATATTTTCCGCCACAGGAGTGGCATTTCATAGTTCTCGCCACAGAGGTGGCATTTCCTCAGTTCCTGTCCTAGATTGGCCCCAGTGTGGCTTCTGCCCAACTCCTAAATCCAAAGGTCCTGTAAAAGGGGTGACCTATTCCCTAGAATTCCTGTCTCATAGTTCCTGACACGTCATAGAATCCCTTAAATAGGGATAAAAAATCTGTATTTGGTTTGATTCTTCCTCACTTTATTTTTGCTATTGCTCTGCTTAGTTTGTCTGCCTATCTTAGCCTGTACCATCCTGCTACTCCAGTTCAAGTTTGTACTCCATGCACGCTCCAGGATGTCTGCAGGGTTTCTCTAGTCTTAGCCATACTCTCCTGAATACAATGGCTGCTCCTACAGGGTCTTGGAATGTGGCTGCAAGAACCGGGAGTTCCAAACCATTGCGGGAATGCAGTTACCCAACATCAAGCCCTGACTCCCTGCTTCTGCCATTGTGCTCCTGCTATCAGGTGCTCAGGGTGTAGTACCATCCCAGACCATGTGTGACAATAATACATATTTAAATTGTCTGTCACAAAGTCCAGTAAATATCCAAATGTTGGTGTCTATGCAGGAGCATCAACATCACCAGGGCTGGAGACCATCTCAGGCTATTAGATGTGGAAATAACAATGATACAGGTGATATGTCCATGTGCTATAATAATTACCACGTGGCCGATAAGTCATTTGTAATAAATAAATATTATAAAAATGACCAGATATTTGTGTGCACTGAAGAAATGCAGGTAATATGATGTAATCATCAGAGTACTTTAACTCCCATACAAGCTGATCTGTGCATCTGTGACCACTTTAGCATCATCACTGTAATTGCACTCTGTTGTGTATGAGACCTTCATCAAAAGCCCTCTCTGCTATCTAAATTTATAGTTATGTATTTTGCTTCTGAAATATATATATTTCTAAGCAGATAACGTCTTAGTGAGCTGTTAATGACAATGAATTATAATACAGGAGCAATGTGTTTTATTTCACACTAATTCTTTTGGACTTTTTTCAATTAACTTAATGTGTTGAAAGTGAGAATAAAAAGCATGCAATTAATGGTCAGGTGAGCTAATTGCAATAATGAATTTCAGCTCTTCAGCAGAAATGAATGTTATATTAAATCACACCATATTTTCAGCTAAAACTCTCAGCTTCTTAGAGGATTTTTTTATGGACATCTTAAGAAAAAATTAGGAAGTAACAATAAGTTGCCTTTATTATTTTTTGAATTTTTATTTTATCCTTTTCTTTTTATTGACATATTTTCTCATATACATACAAAATACATATAAAAGACTTACAGGCAGAATATGTACAAAAATATATTTTTCAAATCTATAATGTAAGATTAAAATCTGCAAACATATATAAAACATACACAACACCACAACATTGCCAAGATGTGAGAGAGGGGGATAAATATCGAGCCAATGCTACTTTGTTAAGGTAAATTGTGTCTAAGTAAATTGTCTAAGTAAAAGGTCTTATAATAATTCATAGCTCAAAAATAGTAAGCTATAGCTATAGCTTAAAAAAAATAAGTTAGCTTTATATTCTCCCTTACAACCAAAATCATTAAAACAGTGACTGAAAAATCTGAGTAAATATCAACCTTTTATAAAATACTGAAAATTGATAGCAGTAGCATTGAAAATTGAGAGCAATAATAAATACTGTGCACAATACTTCAGGGAAAGGCCCACAAAAATATATATCAATGGTCCTTGTAGTTTTAATTGCATAAATGTAAACTACAGTACATATGTTTATGCTTATTCATTACAAGCTAAGATGGAATTATGTAGCATGCCAAGTAGCCATGATCTAATCAGAAATATACAACTACTAGTGTTGTTTTCAAAACAAATGTTAATGTGTACCAACTTTAAGAATGTTGCTTCACATCTTGACACAACTGACAATATGGATGTATGAGGGATAAAGGTGGAAATGAGGATTGGCAAGTACTAATTCAAATTTACCAACAAAAAAAGGTATGTCTAATATAATTGCAAAGGCATTACAAACCATACAGGAAGAGTTGGAGGAAATAAAACAAGAACTAAAATATGGGAAATAGGATAATTTAAATGTGACAGAAACTACTGACAAGATTAACCTAAAGTAATCTTATTTCTCCAAAATGTAGAAAGAAAGACGCTGCTCAGCACTAGTAAAGTAACAGTGATAGAAAACCGTTCTAGGCAACATTTCGACACAAAGTGGCTTGAGAAAGAAACTTTGCCTAGAACGTATTAAAATTCCCTTCACTTTATCAGTGATGAACAGCGATGGTATTTTGTTGACTTATTCATAAACCCAATGAAGTCATTAAGATATGTGTTTGGTGAATTAACAGTGTAGTCACTATTCTAATTTTAAAGTTAATATGTGCAAATGTGAAGTCCTAAGTACAAAAAGGCGATTTTGGGCTGTGTTCAGCTCAAATGGTTGGATCCTTAAAATACCTAGGAATTATGTTGTCTTCTTGTGCTCAAGAGTTGTTCACCCTAAACATTAGTCAAATCAATAAGGATTTGAGCAGATGGACATTACCTCGACTTTCATGGTTGGGTAGAATGGGATTAATATTGATGAATATCCTCCCTATAATCCTGTTTTTGGTTCAAGCTATACAAATGTAACCCCCTGGGATTACAATAATTTCTGCTGTGCCACTGACTAGCCTGCAGTTTTGTGTGGTGCCCAGCAGATGGTGATCTTTAGAGAACAAGACTAAAAACAAAGACCCTGACTCCATTTTAAGAAACAAGTTAGTTCAGAGCTGGAGAGAGAAGGAGAAAGACACTGTTAAGCAGTTGTTGGGATCTAGGAACTGAGGCCTGACTGATCTAATTCCCAGAAGGATTACAGCAGCATCCTGGAGCAATATTCCTGCATGTAGATGTCAGCAGACTTGCATACTGAGCTGTGTGTGGCAAAGCCTGCTTCACAGTGAGGAGATAGCAGGTGAAGTGATGTGATTGCATCCTGTGGTGCAGTGGTAAGCTGAAACCCTCTCCCCCTTTCTCACACAGGGCACCAAGCTGAAACCCTCTCCCCCTGTCAGGGCACCCTGAAAGTCAGCACACAGCTAAAAGTCCTTGCTCTTCTTTTTTTCATGCCAGTTTCATTTTAACTTCAGCCATATTGTGGATTACAATATTTATGGGCCCCAACTATGTGCACCAACTAACGGTACCAGACTTCTTGTGGAGTGGAGCCTGGAGTGGGCTGCAATATTTATTGCGGGTTGCTTTAAATGAGTAATTGCACTTCTGAAAATTTTACTGTGTTATGTTTATTTCTCTGTTATTTATTTGCATAGTGCTTTTACTTTGCAATACAAAGTTATATTTAAGTAAGCTCTGTGTCAGTTGTATTTCTTGTGTAGATTTGTTCCCAGTGGGACCCCACATCCATACCCTAGATGCTCCACTGGGTGGAGGCACTGCCGCCGTCATGTACCCAAACTCCCAGGTAGCAGAGACTCAGGATCACTCTGCAGAGCGCAATAAGGTAACTGGGGAAAAGGACCACAGGGGTATTGGTGGACCTGCGCAAAAAAAGACTCTCAGAGGCCATAGTGACTGCCACACACACAGCTACCGTAAGCTGAAAGTGCTTTCTGGGAACCAGCCTGTTCCTGTGGGAGAGGAAACTTTTGAGGCCTGGAAGGATAATGCCATACAATTGTTGGAGGAATGGTCCTGTACGGACACTATAAAGAAACAACGACTAGTGGAGAGTCTTCGTTTCCCAGCTACGGACATGATAAGGCTGTTCAAGGGGGTGAATGGACAAGCCACCGCACAGGATTACCTACAGGTTTTGCAGGATGCATGTTTATGGAAAACACAGATGATCTATTAGTCAAATTCCTAGCCACTAAGCAGAAGGAACACGAGAAAGCTTCTGACTATATCAATCGATTACAATTGTCACTAGGGAAATTGTTTCATAAAGGAGCAGTCACCACATCTGAATTGGATGCTCGGCTATCTAAGTAAATTCAGAGGGGAGGCCTTAGCAATGACCCAGTCATGATCGTATTAAGAGTTAAGTTGGATGATCAAGTCCTGTCCTATACCACACTTATCAACAAAGCAAAAAGGCTGGAGGATCAAATGTCCCCACCTCCTTCACACAAAGTAATTGAGAAAGAGGATATGGAACTCGCAGCCCTTAAAAAGAAGGTAGCTGAATTGGAGCTAGTGTACAAAACGTCACTGAGAAGGACCGGATCTTCTCCTAAAAGGAGGGAACACTGTCGGGAGACTCCAGGAAGGGTGTTCCATGAGGAATCGATTCGATTAGGGCATTTCAAGAGGGAGTGCCCCACCAACTCCTCAGAGATAGATGTGGAAGTGCTAGCTATTGAGCGGGAGGAGATCCAAGTTATCCATTCCCCCAAGAAAAGGAAGAAAAGACACACGCACAGTTTTCCTATGGAGGCCAAGATCGGGCCTAAATCCTTGATACACTTGAAAGTGGATGGATTTGGCGCTTCAGTCTTGTTAGATACTGGCTCCCAGGTCACCATTATCTATAGAGACTTCTATGACTGTCACTTAAAACATATTCCTCTGGAGCCTGCAGGAGATTTCCAATTATGGGGAGTGGGATCTCAGGCCCAGCCTGTGGACGGATGCATAAGAGTGACAATGACCATTCCCCAGTTAAATGCAGGAATGATCTGCCCTATGGAATTGGAAGCTCTCATATGCCCCGAGACTAAAAAAGTATGCTCCCCGATAATCTTGGGTACCAATGCAAGAATGGTGAAGGACATATTCAGAGCCTACCTTACAGAAGTGGGGGATGTCTCTCTAGCTCGACTGATGAAGGTCAGTCCCACTCTAGGGAAAGTATGCCATCGACTAGCCCTAGAAACTAAACCAGGATCATGCCACTACTCAGGGAGTGAGTCTGTATTTGTGAAGCCTGATGAAACCAAGACACTACTAGCCATAGCTTCAATGCATAATGAAATATCGGGAGGAAACAGACAATGCCTTGTTGAGTCCTTGCCTGAAGAGGATGAAAAGAAGGGGTGGACCCTCATACATGAGGTGAAAGACTGGCGGAACCACCAGTGTAAAACACCCATGGAGGTCAGAATCGATCGTCATCAGAAGATTGGTATGATTCACTTGTTAGACCAAGTCTCTTCCGTAATGTCTGTGAAGGCAGAACAGGTGGGTGACGATGAAGCACTTGGAGTGTTTGACTTGGAAGATTCTCCTCTACCACAAAAGTGGAAAGATAGCCTCTGATCCAAATTAACTATTCGAGAGCAAGTCTTCTCCAGAAAAGAAATGGATGTGGGATGTGCAAAGAGTGCCACCCATGCTATAAGGCTTTCTGACTCTGCTCCTTTCAGAGAAAGATCAAGGAGGATACCCCCATGAGATGTGGAAGATGTCCGGGATATACTCCAACAGATGGAAAAGTCTGGCATTATTACAGAGTCCCGTAGCACCTATGCCTCTCCCATAGTAGTGGTAAGGAAAAAGAATGGTACCATCCGGCTTTGCATAGATTACCGCACTCTGAACAAGAGGACTGTGCCAGATCAATACACGCTGCCACGGATAGAAGATCTGCTAAATGCCCTCTCTGGAAGCCAGTGGTTTAGCGTCCTTGATCTGAGGTCTGGGTATTATCAGGTACCCATGAAGAAGGAGGACCAGTAAAAGACAGCCTTCATCTGTCCCTTGGGTTTCTACCAATTTACTAGGATGCCCCAAGGGGTCACAGGAGCTCCTGCAACCTTTCAAAGACTGATGGACAAGACTGTGGGGGATATGAATCCCAAAGAGTGCCTGGTGTACCTAGATGACCTCATAGTGTTTGGGAGGACACCAGAAGAACATGAACAGTGACGGCTGAAGGTATTGGATCGACTCCAAGCAGAGGGGCTGAAACTATCAATAGATAAATGTCGGTTTGCCCGGAACTCTGTCACATTGTATCCGCAGAAGGAAAAGCCACTGACCGACCAAGATTGAATTGGTGTTAAACTGACCTAGACCGAATAACATCCATGACTTGCGGTCATTACTTGGATTTTGTGGTTACTACCGAAGGTTTGTGAAAGACTACTCAAAGATTGCTCGAGAGCTACATGATCTGTTAAAAACTACCCCAGACGTGGAGGGTGCTAAGGCGCCACATCCTAAAGATTTCTTTGCAGAGAAATGGACTCTAGGATGTGAAGAAGCCTTCTTAACCTTGAAGAGAAGACTCACAGAAGCTCAGGTATTGGCGGATGCGGACCCTGAAAAGCCATATGTTCTGCATGTGTATGCCAGTATGGAAGGCCTCGGGGGCGTACTTCATCAAAGCTACCCAGAGGGGTTAAGACCAGTGGCCTACATAAGTAGAAGTCTAACTGGTGCAGAGAAAAATTATCCAGTTCACAAACTCGAATTTCTGGCACTTAAGTGGGCCATTGTGGACAAATTACATGACTATTTGTAAGGACGGATAACAATCCACTTACTTATATCCAGACCACAGCTAAGCTGGATTACACAGGACATAGGTGGCTGGCTGCATTGTCAAGCTACAGTTTCAGCCTGAAATACAAGCCAGGTCCTAAGAATGTCAGTGCAGATGCCCTGTCCCGCAGACCTGGACTCCCTCCCCACCAAGAAAATGAGGATTGGGGAGGAATCCCTGGGGTGGGGGCCCTTTGTTAAACATATGTAGTGGCACAGAAGCAAGATGAATTCTCTGACCTTAGAGGGATAGATTTCATCAGTCATTCCCCAGAAGCGGTTCCAGAGATATTCTGTGCTCCAGTTATGCTCCAACAGTGGTCCAGCATAACCACTGAAGACAAAAAGAAAGCCCAATCGCAAGACTGGTATATAGGGACAGTCCTCAAGGCAATGAGAGCTAAGAACCCCAAATTTCTGGCTTCTCTCCCCATCGGTCAGAGAGACTTGTACCGGCGAGAGTGGAGTAAGTTACACCTGGAGGATGGGATCCTGTATAGAATTATAGAATACCACGACCACCCTGATCGAAAACAGCTGGTACTGCCATATAGATTTCGGGAGATGGTCATGAGAGCTCTCCATGATCAACATGGGCATCTTGGGGTTGACAAGACCTATGGTCTACTACAAGATCGTTTCTATTGGCCTCGCATGAGGGAGCACGTTGAACAATATGTGAAGACCTGCAGGAGGTGTATTCAGAGGAAGACCCTGCCTGTGAGAGCTGCCCCCATGGGCCACCTGAGAAGTACAGGACCTCTGGATCTTGTGTGCATGGACTATCTATGCATTGAGAATGATACCACAGGGATCGGGAATGTTCTGGTAGTAATGGACCATTTTACCAGATATGCTCAGGCCTTTCCCATTAAAGACCAGAAGGCTGTGACTGTAGCCAAGGTTCTCTGGCAGAAGTATTTCATACACTATGGTCTACCCAATTGAATACATTCTGACCAAGGAAGAGACTTTGAGAGCAAGTTGATCAAAGAGTTCCTGGATGTGTTGCAAGTTCATAAGTCCAGAACAACACCCTACCACCTAGAGGGTGATGCACAACCTGAACGTTTCAACAGGACTCTCCTAGACATGCTTGGAACTCTGAAATACACGGAGAAGCGGTCCTGGAGCAAGCACGTGGAAGCCATGGTTCATGCATACAACTGTACAAGGCATGAGTCTACAGGATTTTCACCCTACTTCCTAATGTTCGGGAGAGAAGACCGACTACCGATTGATGTCTGGTTGGGAGTGTCCCCGGACGCGACAAATTCAGAATTCAACTTCCAATATGTGAGGATGCTCAAACAAAACCTTCACAGGGCCTATGAGCTGGCCACTCAAGCTACAGCCAAATTGGAGGAATGAAACAAAAGAAGATATGATACCAAGGTGAAGTACCGTGAAATCAAAGCTGGAGATAGGGTTCTTCTCAGGAATCTGGGGGTACCTGGAAAACACAAACTGGTCGACAGATGGAAGGATACCCTATTTGAAATTGTGTCTAAGCTGAAGGGGCTACCAGTCTATAACATCAAAGGGCCAGAAGGCCGGATAAAAGCTTGGCATCAGAACCATCTCCTGCCAGTAGCTTATACCGATGATGAGGAAGGAAGTAATGAGGAATTGGAGAGAAGCATAACCGAGAGTCCTGAAGGTGGGACAGAAGAGTCCACAAGAGCTCTCAATGCAGATGATCAGTGGTGGTCCTCTACTGATGAGCACAGCAATTGCCTCCTTCTAACCCTGTGGTTCCTCATAGTGTTAGAACCCCTCCTGTGTCTCTCAGTTCTCCAAATCTGAATCCAAAAAGCCCTTGCTTTGTGCCTGGGACCACCTTTAGAGACTCTAGTTCTATCGGAGAACCAGGGTCTCAAGCTCCTGGTGACCTCCCCAACTTCAGGGCAGGAGCCGAAGCTTCCCAGGCACGGCCAGAAGATCCCCTTCCTCAGCGAGAACTGAAACACAGAACCAGGGTACGTCAACCACCTAGATCTTTGGTTTATGATAATATGGGAGATCCCAGTTATGGTCCCTTGACACAGGCAGCATCTAAAATGACCATCTTACTACATGCATTAGCTGAAGTAGTAAATGCTAATCATTCTCTGTGTTAGCGCAGTTGGCTAGCTAGGATGTTATTGTATTAGCAAGAACTGTTATTTTAGGATATTATATATGTTTTATGTTATTCTATTTTTGATGGCCTCCTGACCAGGACTTGCCAGTGGAAGACAAGTAATTTTCAAGAGGGAGCATGTAACCCCTCTGGGATTACAATCATTTTTGCTGTGCCACTGACTAGCCTTCAGTTTTGTGTGGTGCCCAGCCGATGGCGATCTTTAGAGAACAAGACTAAAAACAAAGACCCTGACTCCATTTTAAGAAACAAGTTAGTTCAGAGCTGGAGCAAGAAGGAGAAAGACACTGTAAAGCAGTTGTTGGGATCTAGGAACTGAGGCCTGACTGATCTAATGCCCAGAAGGATTACAGCAGCATCCTGGAGGAATATTCCTGCATGTAGATGTCAGCAGACCTGCTTACTGAGCTGTGTGTGACAAAGCCTGCTTCACAGTGAGGAGATAGCAGGTGAAGTAATGTGATTGCAGCCTGTGGTGCAGTGGTAAGCAGAAACCCTCTCACCTTGTTTCACACAGGGCACCCTGAAAGTCAGCACACAGCTAAAAGTCCTTGCTCTTCTATTTTTCATGCCAGTTTCATTTTAACTTCAGCCGTATTGTGGATTACAATATTTATGGGCCCCAACTATGTGTACCAACTAACGGTACCAGACTGCTTGTGGGGTGGAGCCTGGAGTGGGCTGCAATATTTATTGCGGGTTGCTTTAAATGGGTAATTGCACTTCTGAATATTTTACTGTGTTATGTTTATTTCTCTGTTATTTATTTTCATAGTGATTTTACTGTGCAATACAAAGTTATATTTAAGTTAGCTCTGTGTCAGTTGTATTTCTTGTGTAGATATGTTCCCAGTGGGACCCCACATCCATACCCTAGATACCCCACTGGGTGGAGGCACTGCCGCGGTCATGTACCCCAACTCCCAGGTAGCGGAGACTCAGGATCACTCTGCAGAGTGCAAGAAGGTAACTGAGGAAAAGGACCACAGGGGTATAGGTGGACCTGCGCAAAACCCCGTTACACAAATAAAGATCCCCAGAATATTATTCATTAAGATTAGCCAGTTAATAAAAAGTTATATAGTTAACAATTTTTTTTTATCTGTAACTACAACATATACAACATATATATGTATATGTGCAATCCCAGTAGACACTATAGTAGTTTGGAAAAAGGAGCACTCAGGGTCCCCTGAGTGCTCCTTTCTCCAAACTAATATATATATACTTTTATGTAAATATGAGGTCCTCACTGTGTTGAAAGATTATGCTATAAAAAGGAACAAATACCACATCCTTTTAATCCTTTATACAAAAAAGATATACAATCTTTAGTGAAGCAGTGGGGCATAGTTTTTCCACATTTTACAATGTTATGGGACTGAGATTTGAGGATTACACTGCCATCTAATCTAATTAAATAAAGTGCAGAAACCAGTAACTACCTAGCACTGGGCTACAAAATAACTTTCAGGTTACCATCTATGCGTGATCTAATATGGTGGCAGTGTCCTAAAAATTCAACATTTATGGCAACAGAGAGAAAAATACAATAAGCCCAACAGCTGATTCTCTGTTTATAATGTCTTTCGAACTTATATTGTTATGCCATACAGACACCACAGTTAATAGGTTTAAACATACCATACAGATTAGATTAATCAACACAGCAAAATCATTAATTCCTCTTTATTGGAAAGAGAGTAGTTGTCCCACACTTGTGGAATGCTTCAGCAAAGTAAATTATATAAGACAGATTGAGTACTAAATCCATTCAGAAGTATAAGCAGCTATACCGGCTCCAAACACTTATGACAGATATGCTTGAGGTGATCAGGTGCTAAAATCAGACATGAAATGAGAAAACAACTGTGCACTCCACTCACCGGGTAGATGTTAAATGAGATGCTTTAATAGTGAAAAAAGTGTTCCAGAACAGACAAAAAAGGATAAATCCACAGATTATAGAGTCCACAGGAAGGCAGCCTGTGGAGTGCACAGTTGTTTTCTCATTTCATACTAAATCCATTGTAGTAATAATACAGCAAAAGCATCTATGAAGAGATTGGAACCCTTTTGTAATTCTGATGAATATACCAATATATTTAAGTCATCAAGGAGACCATTTACACTGTCATTTAAAATTATTTTTTAAAGACATTATTGACTTGGAATGTTTTATTCACTTGGCATTAGTAGTGCTCTAGAATGGCTGTAGTCAAATTATCAGGGCATTCCAGGCTGTCATAGGGTATTTAAATAACCAGATTGTTTTCAGTGGTCCCCAACCTTTTTGGCACTGGGGACCGTTTCCATTGAAGGAAACATTTTCACGGCTGGGGGCTGGGTCGAAACCCTACATACATACAGGCACACATAGACATACATACATACATACACACAGTCACAATTACGTACCTACGTGTCCCTGTAAAACTTGCGCAAGACTCCACACAGAGCTCAAGAGCTGGAGGATCAGGTTAAACAGTGAGAGCAGAGCAGTGAGAGGAGCAGATGGAGAGTGCATCAGTGTGTAAGTGTATGTTTAGTGGGTTGTTAGGGAGTTTCAGTGGATTCTGAGTGGGTGCCAGTGGTTTGTTTATTGGGTTGTTTGATGAGTTTGTTTGAGTGTGCACATTTATACAAATTACACATTGCTCTAAATACATTAACATATATCATACTTTTCGTTAAACACTTCACACCACATATTTTATCATTTATTTTTGTGTGGAGGTCCAGATGAAAGGGAGGTAGAGAGAAGATGGTATAGGAGGAAGAGGAGGGATGCTAGTCAGTATGACTGACAGTCAGAAGAGAGGAGGTCGGAGTCACAGGGCTAGAGGGGGAGGAGGCCAGAGAGGCAGGCTATCCTTGCTGAGCGGGGTAATGAGCTGCAGGGAGGAACATCTAGCGTCGGGGTGGAAGGGCCAATGGGGCAGAAGGTGGTCCAACCACAATGACTAGGCCAGAGCAGACACCTGGTCTGTCCAGAGTCACTGCACATGGAATGTCGGAGTAGAGGAAGAAGATTACTTAGTGCAGACTGAAAGTAGTGAATAGGAAAAAGGAGAACCTGCAATTGGTGCAGCATATTGTAAGGCACAGCAGTGTGTTACTTCACAAGCACAATGGGAAAATCACAGCAGCGAGAAGAAATGCACCTAGCAATTTATTGAAAACTGAATGAATACCGTAAGCACTGGGGGAAATACAAGCAAACCACAAAAGGCACTATGGCCATTGAGATCTCCTCTTCCCATGTCATACAAGGGGTGGCAGGAGATCCTACTCGGTGGATTTGCAGGATTTCCCCAGGGTCCTTTTTGCTCAGTGTTGCTACATCAGGTGACCAACTACAGCAGCTATGTAATTTAGACAGACAGTGCAGAGTGAGAAGATATACTGTAGTTCTGAAGATATTCTTAACTAAATGATAATTATATTATTATGACTAACAGACCTTGTAATGTTCCGATTTAATTGACAGATATACGTAATCCCATATAGAAGTATATGATATTGGGAAGATTACATATTGGCCATATCATCTACTGATGTATGCACCCCTCTATTGAGAAATATGTTAGCATTGGTGTTATAGATATAGACGGTTTGTGACTAACCATGAAGCTTGTGACTGAGTAGGAGATATATCTGTACTGAAAATCATTTTTTTATCTCTCCCCATATAGTGGCACAGTCACACCAATAACTCCATCAGTGGATCCCAACACACCACACCATGGAGCTTGGAAATTGCTCCAGGCTGATTGCAATTAGCAGGTTGGGGAATACCAATGTGCACAAGGGAGAGAAGCATCAGGAACACAGCATCTCCCCCATCAATGGAATTAATTTCCTCCTATGGGTAACTGGGTTCATCTTCACTGGCCAGATCATCATTCACCATGCCTGCTGCTGCTAGAGGTTTGGTCACTACAGCCCCACAGACTGCTGCTACTGCTGCTGCTTCCACTGTGGATATTGGTGCTAGCCGAGCTGCTGCACATGTGGATGCCCCTGTAGCCCCCAGACAAGGTCGGCGAGGGGCAATCATGACAGGGTGCTGAGAGGATATGTCAGCCTATAGTGGGAGTTAGTGGGAGGAGTTGGGATAGTATAAAAGATAGGAACAGGAAGTTTGGGGGCCATTTTAGGAAAGTTTTTTCCCCCTTACCTGTTGTGTGTCTGGTCTGTCTCCCTTCTACTTTTCCAGGATCATGGAGGCTGAGATTGATAGGATCCTCGCGGAGATGAAGGCTGCTGCGCTGCTGAAGGGACCTGGCTGGCTGAAGGGACGTCTGGAGGGACCTGGAGCTGCAGCAGGGCCTGCTGCCACCGCATCTGGGAGGCCTTCTTGTTCGGTGAGGCCTCCTCGCCGCCTGAGCCCCGGAGATGACATCTTCCCTGGGCCCAGTGGAGTTTCAGGAGCTGTGGGCCGCGCTGCTCTTCCCCCCAGGACCGGGACTCGAGCTGCCCGAACGGCGAGGACACCCACCATGCGGCCGCAACGGGAGGAAGTGTAGGCCGCAACCGGAAGTCGACGGCCGGGAGGAGGGCCGCACCGGAAGTGGGGCCTGTGAGGGATGCAATCGCGCATCCGGAGGCTCCGGTGAGCGGGCCCAGCGGCCAGAAGACCAGGAGGCCGGGGATCATTGGCCCCAGCACCTCCTCGATGGTGGGGGGCCTGGACAGGCGGGAAGGCCGGATCCGGAGCTCAGGAGGAGGAGCAGGAGCGGTGGCTGCAGCGGGAGTGCATCAGGTGAGCGGGTCTGGTGGGGGGGGGGAAATGCCCCTGGTTGTCCCCCCTACACTGGTGTGGTCCCTCCTGCCCCACTTACCTCCTCTAGGCGCTCCAGAGGCCGCGCAAGGCCTCCACAGGCTTCTCCCAGGTTTTCATCCCCAGAATCGTCGGTGTCCCCTATTAATCCGGGGGGTAGGGTGGCAGTAGATCCCCCTCCACGCCGTTTAAGCACTAGGGCAGGTCAGGGTAAGGCCCCGGCTAAGCGTTGCCAGTCGGCGCCGGGTACTGGCACAAGTAGGTCCCTCTCGCCGGGCGAGCGTTCCCCCCTGCGGATAGGTACGGGGTGGGCTCCCCAGAGCTATTTTCCCCTCCCGGTTCCCCAACCTGGTCGGCGTCCCCAGTGATCCGGGGAGATTCGCCTATAGAAATTGACAGGGAAGAAGATAGTGAGGAGGACGGGATGAGGGGTGGCGAGTTCGGCATGGGTAGGTCTGGCGGACACGTCGGGGGTAGGGACAGGAATGCTAGGGTTCCCCCCAGATCTCCTGGAGCGGGTAGGAGCGGGGGGGTTCAGACAAGGCGTCGAGAGGTTCGCAGTCGCTGCAGGTCTCGGCGGGGGGTACGGTCTCCAGATAGTAGATCCCCGTCACCCATGGACCGGGATTGGCAATTGGGCAGAGGGTTAGGGCGTACTGCTCAGCGGGCGTCGCAGGGTCAGGGGTTACTTCCCCCGTCTATGAAAGGGTTACGTTGTTCGCCGATACGTTCCCAGTGTTCTTTTTCTTCCAGGCGCCAACGGACGGGAGCAGATCTTCGGCCGGGGGGCCATCATGGCATTGAGAAACCAAGGGACCCGAGGAGGACGGGTGTCAGCAGAAAACGTGCGGCTGGAGAGGCTCGGCAGCCGGAGCTGGAAAGCGGGGCGGCCGGGGGGCCGACCGGTGAGTTTACTGTAACACCTGCTAATGTTAGCCGTGGCGAGTCGGAGTTACTAGGGGGCTTGCGGGCATTCTTAGATTCGTGGGAGGGTAGAACGCACACAATAGTATCCAACACGGTAGAGTCGGCATGGGTCCCTCCCGTGTTCCCTTCCCCAACGAGCGGCGGTTTTGGTTGTGCGGCAGGGTCTGCGGCGGAATCGTCGGGTGATCCTCCCCACTCCCTGGGGGCAAATTCTCATGAGGCTACACAGGCAGGAGGTTCCGTGGGTAACGATACGGGGGGAACTGAGACAGGGGCACTTAATGTAGCCGAGGTGGAGTGATATTCTTCGTATGCGTCATTTTCTGGCCCTCTAGGGGTACATTTGAAAGCTGAGGTTAGGGAGAAAATTTGGAAAGGGGAGTACGTAGAACTTCTTTCCTTGCTTCCTTTGGAGGAACCTATCGACCTCAAGGAGGACGAGAAAAAGGAGGATAGGAAGAAGAAGGAGGATGAGGAAAGGAAAAAACGGTATAGGAAGCTCCCGAAAACATTCGGGAACTGGTTGCGCTCCTTTTGCATCCTGGCTAGTGTCCTGGGTGAAAAGCACCCGGGGAAGTGCTCCTCCCTATTCTATTATGTGGACGGGATATGGAGGTGTACCGACTTTATGGGGGTTTAGCATGGTGGAGGTATGACGAACAGTTTCGTCAACGCCTAGCCGCTAACCCAGGCATGAGCTTTGACCAGATCGACATTACGCTCTGGGTAAAGATCATGATGGCTCAAAGGCATCGCCCTTTCCCGGGGGGGCCGGTGGTGGAGCCCAAGGCTCCACGCCGGCCACCGGAAAACGTGGAACGTGCTGGCTGTTCAACGACAGCCAGTGCAAGTGGGGCGCCTCCTGTAAATTCCGGCACGAGTGCTCGGTCTGCGGAGGCGCCCATAGCGCAGCCAGATGCTTTAAGCGCGGCAAGTCTGGTAGCTCAGCCGGGCAGTCTGGGGCTAAAGGGGATAACTCCGGTGAGCAGCGACACGATGCGGCCGTGGCTAAGGTGCTACGGTAGGCGAGCGGACGCAAGTTTCTTGGAGGACGGGTTTAGGTGGGGGTTTCGCATCCCGTTTGTCCCCGGCCTAGATCGTATCTCCCACCGGAACTTGAAGTCGGTGCTTCAGTTTCCGGAAGTAGTGAGGGACAAATTACGAAAGAAACTGGAGGCGGGCAGGATGGCCGGCCCGTTTCCAGAACCACCTATGGCGAATTTGCGGGTTTCTCCTTTGTGGGTGGTCCCCAAGAAGGATCCCAGTAAATTCTGGTTAATACATCATTTGTCCTATCCTAAGGGAGGGTCGGTTAATGATGACATCGATAGGGAGCTTTGCTCCGGATCGTACGCATCATTTGACAGAGCAGTGGAGCTGGTCAGAGACGCAGGGGCCGGGGCATTGATGGCTAAAGCAGATATAGAATCGGCTTTTCGTCTCCTCCCTATCCACCCGGAGTGTCACCACCTATTGGGCTGCTGGTTTGATTAGGGGTTCTATGTGGACCTCTGTCTGCCTATGGGGTGTTCAGTTTCTTGTGCCTATTTCGAGAAATTTAGCACATTTCTCGAATGGGTAGTTAAGAAAGTGGCAAATGATCGTTCAATGGTGCACTACTTGGACGATTTTTTGTGCGTGGGCCCCATGGGCTCCAGATCTTGCTTGGTGCTGCAGCGCTCGCTGGAACAGGTTGCGCGTAGCTTTGGGGTTCCCTTGGCGGTGGATAAGACAGAGGGTCCTACTACGTGCTTAAGCTTTCTGGGGTTGGAGATAGATTCGGTAGCAGGGGTCTGCAGGCTCCCCAGGGATAAGCTAGTGGTACTACGGACTGCTGTTCAAATGGTAGGTAGGGCCAAAAAGGTTACCCTGCGACAGTTACAGTCATTAATAGGGCGCCTGAACTTCGCCTGTCGGATAATTCCGGTGGGTCGGGTGTTTATTAGGTCACTGTCGCGGGCTACGGCGGGTATCACGGCGGGACACCATTTTATCTGGGTGACTAGGAAGATACGTGCAGACCTGGCTGTGTGGCTGGTCTTCCTTGAGCGGTTTAACGGAAAGGTGGTATTCCAGTGCGCAGTAGTGCAGGCAGATGAGCTGGAGCTTTACACGGATGCGTCGGGTAGCGTGGGTTTTGGCGCATACTTCGCGGGTAAGTGGTGCGCGGAGCGTTGGGCGGAGGCATGGGCGGGCAGCAAGCTCCTGAAGAACCGGGCGTTTTTGGAACTATTTCACTTGTTAGTGGCCCTAACGTTATGGGGGAGGTGCATGCGAGACCGGCGGGTTGTCTTTTTCTCTGACAACTTGGCGGTCGTGCATTCAGTGAACAACCTATCTGCAGCGTCGGCCCCGGTGGTGCGGCTTTTACGGCGTTTTGTGCTGCTTTGCATGGAACTGAATATCTTGTTCCGTGCAAAACATGTACCAGGGCACTTAAACGTTATAGCGGATGCTCTTTCTCGATTCCAGTGGGAGCGGTTTCGAGCAGAAGCTCCGGGAGCAGACAGGACTGGGCAGGAGTGCCCGTTGGTACTGTGGAAGATCGGAATGGAGTGCTTGCGGGATGGGTAAAAAGTTTGCTTGCTCCTTCCACATGGTCGGCATACGCGATGGTCTGGCGAGACTGGGATTCACTGGTGGCTACGGGGGGTAGACATCGCCCTGAGGCATCCCTGCTGGATGCCTTGCTTTGGTTTTTGGTGCAGCTTTCGGCTGAAGGGGCGTCCCCTTCCAAATTGGAAAAAGCAGTGGCAGCTTTGTCCTTTTTGTTTAAATTGCGTGGGGAGGTGGACGTGTGTAAGAATTTTTTGGTAAGGCAAGCGTTAAAAGGTTTTCGGAAGGGAAAAAAGCAGGCTGACGCACGGCGCACGGTGTCGGTGGCGTTGCTGCGTAGAATGGTGGAGGTGCTGCGAGCTATTTGCACATCGGATTACTAGCGTTTGTTGTTTACCGCGGCTTTTCCCTGGCCTTTTTCGGAGCATTCCGGATATCGGAGTTGGTAAGTCCTTCCAGGGCCCGGTTGGGCGGCATCTGGGCGACGGATGTGGTGTGTGAGCCTGGGAAGCTACTGGTGTGGCTCAGGTCCTCAAAAATGGATACGGCTAGGCGGGGCCGTATGGTGGAATTGTTTAAGGTACCGGGCGAACGGGTGTGCCCGGTACGCTGCATAAGGGAGTTTTTGGTAGTGCGGGCGCAGGGGTCTCAGTCCCTCCTGGTCCACGCAGACTCCTCTGGTTTATCGAGGTTTCAGTTCCTCAGGGTAATGAGGATGGCGTTGGAGCGGCTGGGTGTGCCGGCGCACGAGTACGGCACCCATTCCTTTCGGATTGGGGCTGCCACGGAGGCTTCACGGCTAGGCCTGGGGGAGGCTTTAGTCAAGAAGATTGGTCGCTGGGAGTCTGGACGGTACAGATCGTATGTTCGTCCTCACAGATTACTGTTATAAAAAAAAATTAAAAAAAATTCTATGTTTAAAAAAAAAAAAAAGGGATTTTGTGTTATGGTTTTACAAATAATTAAATAAATAAATAAATATAAAAAAAATAAATAAAGAAGTTGTGTTTGGAATTTTGTTTGCGTGAGCGGTGTACATAGTGCTATGTTGTTCACGATGTTCTCTGTTACAGGTTCCGGTTTGGAGGTGTGGATCATCGGCCATTCATACGTATACTGGGCCGAGAGGAGAGCTGCAGTTCGCAGGAATGGAATCCAGCTAGGCTTTCCTCCGGATCGGGTTCGTCTGAAGTGGTTTGGAGTGAGGAGCATGTTGTGGAATGCTGTGGTGACTAATGTTGAGCAAAGAGTGTGTCGGGGCGGCCGCCCCGACATACTCCTTATTCATGCCAGGGATAATGATTTGGGGGTGGTGCCGCAGAGGGAGTTGGTGAAGAATATGCAGCGGGACGTGTCCCGTTTGCATACTCTTCTACCAGGGATTAAGATCATTTGGTCTGAGATGGTTCCCCGGTCGGTTTGGAGGCACGCCAGGGATTCGGCGGCCATGAACCGTTGCCGGGGAAAGATAGACAAGCTAATGGCGAGTTTCATGAGAAAGAACGGCTGGGTGGTGGTGCGGCACTTTAACCTGGAAGGTAAATTGGGGGGTCTGTTTCGGTCCGATGGGGTACATCCGAACGAACTGGGGTTGGATTTCTTCAACCTGGCTCTGCAGGAAGGAATCGAGATGGCCACAGTTTTGTTTGGGGGGGGGAGCCCATCCAGGGTGATGGGCTTGTGGCGGAAGCTTGCAGGGTATCCAGGAGGGTTAAAAAAAAGTACAGGCAGTGCTTCCCTTCTACTGGTAGGAGCATCGGAAGTGAACTTATTTCACTTCCATTGCTCTAGGGGGCACCAATCAATGCCTGCACAGCAGATCAGTGTGATCTGTGTGCAGGCATGTATGATAAGTGCTCTGATGATCACTTATCATACAGTCAAAGGCAATTATTGTAAATATTGCCTTTGACAAGTATTGATCTGCCTCCCTCTCCTCACTATAGTTTTAGAGACAGATCAGATAATGTAATATGATTTTTTTTTGTAATATGATTGGATTGGGGAGAGTCAATCGGGACTCTGGTGGGAGGTTCGAGGGGAAAGTGGTACCTCGAACCTCAGGTATTGGGGGCATTGGGATATGCCCAGAACATGGACTTCGGCAGCCACCTGGATACTCTTGCAAGCTTTGGTTGGTTTTCTTGTATATGGAATGTTTAATGTTTAAGTTTTGATGTTTATGTTTAGTCATTGTATTAATTATGGATATACATATATGTGGAATGTAGATATATATATATATATATATATGTGTATATGGTTGTAAATGCAATGGCTATTTAAATAAAGTGCTGTGGCCGTTGTTTTACCCCACAGTCTGGTTTTAAGTTTGAGTTATTTCTAGGCAAATACATATCCTCAATGATAGAAAGCTACCAGGTCATGTAGCCCCCAGACAAGGTCGGGGATGGGCAATCATGACAGGGTGCTGAGAGGATATGTCAGCCTATAGTGGGAGTTAGTGGGAGGAGTTGGGATAGTATAAAAGATAGGAACAGGAAGTTTGGGGACCATTTTAGGAAAGTTTTTTCCCCCTTACCTGTTGTCCCACCCACCCTCCCTTATTTATGGTTAATGAGCCTTTATTTATTTATTTATTACATGTCACAGCGTTGGCGGAAGCTTGCAGGGTATCCAGGAGGGTTAATGGAAGATTTGGATTGGGGAGAGTCTATCGGGACTCTGGTGGGAGGTTCGAGGGAAAAGTGGTACCTCGAACCTCAGTCTGGTTTTAAGTTTGAGTTATTTCTAGGCAAATACATATCCTCAATGATAGAAAGCTACCAGGTCATGCTGCTGCTGCTCATCCACTTCTCATAGAACCTGCTGCTGCCCAGCCACTTATTGATGCACCAAGCATAAACACATATTTATAGTGGCATACAGTGTTATACCAATGTTGTGAATTGTAATTGTACATATCTTTACAGTTTATAGTGCAGGGAACAACCTGTTGAGTCCTTATTGCAATTTAACTAAACAAGCTGTTCCCTGCACAACGTGTACTTATGTCAGGGATATTACATGTTGTTGGTGCACCTCTCTACATCTCACTTGTAGTGACTGTATGCCTTGTTCCAGCTAAACTGTTACTTCCACTGTTGTTGCTCATTAACTTCGGTTATGCAGAAGATTGCTATGAGCACCCTTTGCATGATGTGATATAAAGTGCCATTAACCCCTTAACGACAGATGACGTGCCAGGCACGTCACCGAAAATCGAGGACTTTCTTTTGGAGTCGGTTCTTTCTTTACTCTTTCTGTGTTGCTACAATGCCTCTATGTAGAGGCATTATGCAACACTAAAAAAAAGTACAGGCAGTGCTTCCCTTCTACTGGTAGGAGCATCGGAAGTGAACTTATTTAACTTCCATTGCTCTAGGGGGCACCAATCAATGCCTGCACAGCAGATCAGTGTGATCTGTGTGCAGGCATGTATGATAAGTGCTCTGATGATCACTTATCATACAGTCAAAGGCAATTGTTGTAAATATTGCCTTTGACAAGTATTGATCTGCCTCCCTCTCCTCACTATAGTTTTAGAGACAGATCAGATAATGTAATATGATTTTTTTTGTAAAAAAATAAAATATTTTAATAAAATTTTAGAAAACAAGGGCTTTTATAAAAGCCATGTCACGTGTTTAACCCTGCCATTGATTGCTGTGTACGCAGTGATCATACACAGAAATACATTTTTGTCTGTGCATTTTTAGGGTTAATTTTTTTTACTGTAATACATTACAGTATAACAAAAGCTCTTTTAACCCCTTCATGACCAATGATCGTCCTGGACCGTCATGAGGAAAAACTCCCTTCGTGACCAATGACGGTCCAAGACTGTCATGCAGATCCGATCATGGTATGCGCTCAAGCATGCCGCGATCGTGATTTAAACCGCATGGCTAAGTGTCTCGATATTGGCTGAGGCCCCCCGGAAACATCCAGGCACCGTGACAGCCAATTATAGTGCCCAGATGTTAATAGCTGTCAAAGCAGTTGCCTGCTTTGACAGCTATAGTATTTCCCTGCTCCACAGCGACCGTGAGGCAGGGAGAGACTAAATATAGTGCATGGATTGTATCCCTGTACTCAGGAGATGTTGTTGAACACATATTGGGTTGTTGTTTGGCAGTGACACATACAAAAATCTGTAAATTCATGTCTAAATTACAATGTATATGAAAAAAAACACAAAAAAATCACTACCACAAACTTTGGCAAAGGCTGGTGGTAAAATTAGTGCATGGAAAGTGCTAAAATACCACCATTTGAAATACCCTAGGGTGCCTACTTTGAAAAAATATATGGGTTGATGTGGTAAAATACACTAGCTGGCTTCAAATATGTTCCAAATGGGACATGGGCGCAGGTTGTCAGCTTGTCAAAATTTCAAGTTGGAAAACCAAAAAGTGCACTTCTCAAATGTGGCTCTTTAACCCCCAAATAAGCAGACAAACCTATGCATGGGTTGTATCCCTATACTCATGAGAAGTTGCTGAACACATATTGGTGTGTTATTTGGCAGTGACACATACCAAAATCTGTGAATTTATGTCTGAAGTACAATGTTTGTGAAAAAAAAACACAAAAAAATTACTACTACAAAATTTGACAAAGGCTGGTGGTACAATTAGTGCATGGAACGTGTTAAAATACAACCATTTGAAATAGCCTAGGGTGTCTACTTTTAAAAAAATATATGGGTTGATGGGGTAAAATACACTGGCTTCCTTCAAATATGTCCCAAATGGGACATGGGTGCAGGCTGTCTGCATGTCAAAATTTCAAGTTGGAAAACCAAAAATTGCACTTCCCAAATGTGGCCTTTTAGCCCCCAAACAACCCAACCAACCTATGCATGGATGGTATCCCTGTACTCAGGAGAAATAGTAGAATCTATTTAGCAGGTTTTTTTGTTCGCTTTTTTAGATGTGAAGAAGATGTTTCAAATAAAATTCAGGAAATTTGTGGTTTTTTTAAAATTTTTTTATATATAATATTATAGGATATGGTCAAAATGATGGCATCCAAAGAAAGCCCTTCTTGTCCCGATAATTTGTGTGGGTACAGCAAATGACAAAGAAGAAAATTACAGCTCAATACAAACAGCACAGAAATGTTAAAATAGGCATTGTCCAGAATGGACAAAAATGTTTCAAAGGTTCTGTCCTTAAAGGTTTAAAGTTTGAATAATACAGACGACTGGACCACATCAACAACATATTACTGTGAATGTAGTGATTAAATAATTATTTCATATGAGCTATCCATAGTGTAATGAAAATTCACAGTAAATGCATACATTTGATAATATGTTGTAAATGCATTTACAAGCATGTTTCTCTAATTAATGCATTTACTGTCAATATTCATTACACTATATATAGATCAGTTATTCTTATCAACATTACCATTAAGAACAATGTTTAGTTCCTTTAACATTATTTAGTTACATTTCATCCTGCATTGATAAGGGTTAAAATGGTATTATTTGTTAAATGTACGCATTAGTTAAGTGTTTGAATTAACTTTTCTGTCTAAGTTAACTTTTTATAATGCATATCTGATCAGTTAAGTCCTTGTTTTCATAGTGGGAATTTAAAGGGCTGACTAGATGAGTTGAATGGTTCTTATCTGCAAACATATTCTATGAATTTAATGACCCATTAATTGTTAACGCACCTTATAAATTAGTTCGTAGTGTGGTAATTAATGCGCTGCAGTAATTAATGCGCTTCCAGTTAAGTAATCTTTTTATTAATAGGTGTGGTAATATGGGTGAGCTAATTCCTTTTAATGACATTACCACACCTGTCAACTTCATTAGTTGCAGATATTAAATATAAAATGTCTGTTAATAGAATTCCCGCTAGAATCTACCCCCATAAATGGTTCATTTTTATATTAGGAGTGTGCAGCCCCATTTCTTGATTGGCTGTTAGTATTTTGGTCTTGGAAAAGTACCATGTGGAGTTCAGAGTCCATTTTGTATTGATAGTTATATCTGTGAATTTTTTAACTGCTGTTTACCAGTGAGATTTTTTATTTTATGAAGCAAGTGAACTGAGGTTCAATACGTAGGGCCTTATTCGTGAAATAGTGATTCTCTAGGATTGATAAGGGAATTTCACACCTAAGGCCAAAGAAGTCTACCATTTAGCTGGGATAATTTGTACAGTTTATCTGCTTTGGCCTTAGTTTCGAAATTCTGTTCCCTGCAATTTTCACCTTTCTGAATTATGAATTAAGCCCTTAATGGTTTTAGAGATGCAGTCAATCTAAATATAAAGCAAAATAAAATATAAACTTATTAGTTGATATCTTTTAACATCAATGTTTATGAAGCTGGACAATGTTTTAAACATATTAGCAACATGTAAAGAAACTCCCTTAATGCTTTGTTTAATGTAAAGTTTAATTTAGTTTTCTTTTTGTTTACTCAATCATAAATGTCATTTTATATAAGGCCTACAAAAGCTATAGCATTAGCATGATTTTATAGCTAATATTTTTTTTTACCGGAGAGATACTTTTGTTTTAAGAGGAGTAGTTACATAGGTGGACAATACTGGTAATTATTAGACGTGATCTATCGGTTGGTATTTCTATAACTGATTAAGTAATTTTAGATGTTAACAACTGGCTCTACTTACTGTTGATTGGTTTGGGGCTAATTTTTGGCTGTTTTTCAGTTGACTCTATACAGTAGGTTTTGGTTATGTTTTTTAGTTCTGATTCAGCCTATATTTCATAGGCTGAAGATAATAATTAGAAAGGAAATAAGAGGTGGCCAAAAAGACTAAGGAACAAAATGCAACCGGATTGAATAATAGTGCGCAAACCAAATATAAAAATTAATACAGATAATGAAGGATGAACCCTGTGCAAAATGCACCTAACAAAAACACCCAATACGTGTACAAGTAAAAATGTTCGCACAAATGTATAAAAAATGACCTAAAAATAGAAAAGAATAAAAATAGTGTAAAATAATAAAAACAATGAAATGCACTCACAAACAGTGCTCCATAACAGACATAAGTAAAGCAAATAAAGAAGCAATGAAATGCCAGGCATGGATGTTCCATGTTTTAATCTGCGAAGATAAGCAAGTGACAGAATACAAAGAACAATATAATTTAACAAAGTACAAGCAGTGTTAACATTACAGACAAGAGATTATCCACATCTCGTAGACAAAAATTTCGTCTTATCCACATATCGTACACAATATGTGGTGTAAAGCCGAACGCCCCAAAAAACGGTGTCTTTAGTTCAATTCAACTTTCTTCTCTCTTTTCGGCAAGGGGATGTGTATGGAAGCCTCAAATGCCCGAAAATGCCCAACGCGGTTTGTCTAATTCTAGGATTTCCTTAGAAAGTTGAATTAGAACAAACAAATGGGTGCTGACCAATCTTCAGATCAAAAAATAGAAAGATCACACCCATGGGACTTCTCACCATGTGAAAATATTTATTTATCTATTGCTGCGATGTTTCAGTCAGTGATACTACCCTTTGTCAAAAAAAGTTTAAGTAAACAAATATGTCCAGCATTGTGGAATTGTTGGATTAATGTCAATCAGCATGCACATATATATGAAATAAAAACATGAGTGCTGCCCTGCAATGCGTATGTACAAAAATAATATGGGTGGCTGTAGATCCCTCTCACCACCAACCATTGCACAGTGGTTAGGAGTCCAAATCTCCAAATCACTTATTAATATTCGTGATTGTGGGTCCCAACCCATCTAATCAATAAATCCTAACAGGTTTTAGACAGCATCCAATACCAATGCGGCCTATGGTCCTCATATACTTTAATGCAAAATTGAAATGAAAAATAGTCAAATATTATGCATGAATAGCAAAGAAGAGGAGGAACTGATCATGACGTAGCATTTATATCGGAGTGTGCAGAATTAATTTGTACTTACTTAATGACTCTCAGCCAGTTGCTAAAGAAAAGGACAATTTGAGAGAATGTCCTTTTCTTTATAGAGACAATAATGAGAAGCTGTATCGTATTGATGTGACATATAAAAATAATATGAACCATCATGCAGTACTTGAGAATCTTTAAACTTCGTTAAAATTTACCAGGACAACATACAGTTACAAAGATAATTTAATTGGGATAACATTTCTGAGTATAATATGAATCATACTACAATTTGTGTTCATAAAGGGTTAACAAGCTCTGCAAATGTCAAACAGTGTTTGACATTCTGGCTACAATTATGTCACCATATATTATTATGATGTGTATTGATTTTTGCATGATATGGGAGTCAATGGTGCCTGGTACTGTCAGTATCATTGCAACAATTTTTATTTTCGCCAAAACAGACATGTACTCGTTTAGATCTTTTTTTGAGTAATGGGAGAGCAATCAAACAAACAAAAAAATGTTTTATCAAAGAGTTGACATGGACAGACCATAATGCGGTGATCTGGGTTCTAGAGGTAGGAGCTACAGGTGCCATCAGTAGAGACTGGAGGCTGGATGAAAAACGAATAAAGTCGGAGCAAAATCAAAAGTATGTAAGAGATATGACAAATTTCTTTTTTGAAGAAAATAATGCCAAAGAAAGCTCTCAAGTAAATACCTGGTGTGCATACAAGTGTTTCACCAGAGGATATTTAATAAATTTGGACGCTCAAGAAAGGAAAAGGAGAGGCCGTTCTATCACAGAGTTATATCAAGAGTTAAATCAGCTCACATCTTTAAATAAAGATGACCCGTCACCAGAAATAGCTAAACAAATAAAAATTATTCAAAGTAAGGTCAATGACTGTTTAATTACAAACATAAAGGAAAAGCTAGGGAAAATACGGCAAGTTTGGTATCATAAAAGTAATAAAGCAGACAGATTACTTACAGCTAAGATAAAGAAGAAAACAGCCTCCCAAAGGATATATAAAATAATAGAAGGTAAAGAAATATACTATAAACCAGAGGAGATAGGAAAGGTGTTTGCAGCCTTCTATGAGAAATTGTATAATTTATATCCCTCAGCAGATAAGCTAGCTCAAAAAGAATATCTTAGCTCTATAGAACTACCAAAAGTAACAAAAGCACAATTAGAATTACTGAACCAACTCGTCTTGGTGAAGGAAGTGCATAGACAAATAGATAAACTTAGACACAAAGTCGCTCCAGGCCCTGACAGATAGTCAAATATATTCTATAAAAACTTGAAAGACATCCTGGCGCCAAAACTGGTGGAAGTATTCAATGAAATTGGAGAGTCACGTTACTTTCCGGCAGAAATGCTTTGAGCAAATATTGTTCCAATCCTTAAACCTAACAAAGATGCCTCCCTTATAACAAACTATAGACCCATCTCGCTGATAAACACCGACTCTAAATTATACGCTTCCATTTTGGCAGAGAGACTTAAAGAAATAATCCCCTCACTAATAAATTCAGACCAGGTTGGTCTCCATCAGATAGTGTCCGCAGGCTGATAGATGCAATAGACCAGGCAGAGCGCATGGGGTCCCCAATGATGGCTCTATTCTTAGACGCTGAAAAAGCATTTGATAGAGTTGAATGGGACTTCATGCGCTATGCAATGGAAAAGTTTGGAATTGAGGGCAGATTTTTAGATCTGGTCTTCGCATTGTACTCCTCCCCCTCGGCAAGAATAGTGGGCTCTGGGATCTCTTCCCCATGGTTCCAAGTAAAAAATGGCACAAGACAAGGATGCCCACTTTCGCCAATATTGTATATTATGACATTGGAGCCTTTGGCCCAGAGGATCAGGAGTAATAAGGATATCGCAGGTCTGCCACAGGAGGACAAAAATATTAAGATAGGTATGTATGCAGACGACATCGCAATAACAATAAGGGACCCAAAAAATTCTCTCCCTTACTTAATGCAAGAAATCGAGAGATATAGCTTAGTTTCAAACTATAAGCTCAATATAAGTAAAACAACAGTTTTGATTAAGAATGTATCAAAAGAAATGAGACACATTCTTAGTTTTGAATATAAATTCAACTGGGCTAATAAGGAAATAGAATATCTTGGAATAATTTTAACATCGAATCCTTATAAGATTGCTTAAACAAACTATAAAGTTATGCTTCAGCATACTTCAGCATACCTAAATACCTGGAGCAGACTTGAAGTATCATGGTGGGGCCGGCTTAATGTCATTAAGTCATACATTCTCCCAAAGTGGATATATTTATGGAGACTTATCCCGCAACCCTTCAAAAAGGAAAGGTTAAAGAAGATCCATCAAACATTTATTAAATATATTTGGTTAAATAAACAACCGAGAATAGGTTTCAGCGTGCTACAAAAAAATCTGAAAGAAGGAGGCGCAGGTTTCCCTAACATATATAAATACCACGATTCCGCCATGATAATGCATATATCTAAATGGTATAACAGTTCCTTGGCCAAAGAAGCGTGGGCCCACCTGGAATTAGCAGATACAAAAATTGGCAACTTGTCAACCATGATGTGGTTAGAGCCTAAAGGTAAAAGGTATATAGAGAGAGTCTCAAATAGTGTGATACTGGGCCTCTTGAATTTCTGGGGGAGGTTTAAAAAAAAAGAAAAGATATTAGGCATAGCCTTAGCCGGATCCCCAATCGAAGTCTTGGAAATTAAAATAGTGGACCTAAAACTTCAGGACTGGCGAGAGAAGGGTCTCCAAAGTTTTGGCCAGCTAATAGAAGGTAATAAGATGAAACCCTTTCCCCTATTGGAGAAAGAGTTTCATATATCAAACAAAGACATTTTTAAATACCTTAGGATTAAGGGATTTATACAAACAGAAAAGAAAAAATATAACGAACAAATATTAGTACATCCAGATATAGAATCTCTTTTAATATCAAATCTAAATCTAAAGAAGATCAAGAACTCGGAACTATTAAATAAAAAAGAACAAAATATTATTTATCCAGCTAGAATTAAATGGGGAGAGGATTTAGCTAAAGATATTACTGCAAAAGAATGGGGATCAATCATGGGTAATTTAACAAAGGTGTGCCATTGTGCTAATCTAATAGAATTACAGTATAAAATTATTAATAGATGGCACTTAGTCCCAGCCAGGTTGAAAAGGATGTATCCGACTGCTTCGGACATCTGCTGGAGATGCCAGAAGGGGACGGGCACATATTTGCACACATGGTGGAGCTGCAGGTTTCTTAAAGTTTTCTGGAAACTAGTCGCAGACATAATGTCAAATTTAGAAATAGATATAGCCTTTTCCCATGCAGAGAATTATCTTCTGCATCTAAATTGGCCTCTACTCTCTCCTGCTAAAGCATATTTAGCCACTGAAATTCTTATGGCAGCAAAAATATCATTAGCAAGAATGTGGAAACAAACACAGGTGCCAATATGGGAGCAGGTTAAATCTCAAATCCAATTCCAGCTCCAGATGGAAAGAGGCGTAACATCAGGCAAAAAGGACCGTATATCAGAAGCGGCTTGGAGAATGTGGACACAAAATTATGGCACGAACACAGACTTATAACAGATAAACCCTAGAAACCGGTAAATAAGAATAATACACCAAATAAGAAGGAGGGAGAAGTGTATGAAGATAAAGTTAAACTGAGCCATGGAACGAACCTTAACATCCCCTTATAGGACGTAGACAGATAAACAGAGAGAGATAACACTTTCATACATAACAGAGTGAGCATGAGACGGTAATGAAACTAAGTCCCCTCGACGCAACTTCAGGGAATAGAAAGGAAAAACAGGAGGTAGCTAGGTGTCTGTTTGTTTCTCCCTTAGCACCTCACCTGGATGAGAACTAGGAGACGTAGAAAGATAATGACAATAGTCTTGGACGAGCCGGTGTGCTTAGTATATGGTCTGGAGGGAGCTTCCGAAAATTGCAAATAAGAGAGCTAACTTAATATCCCCTAAGTCCTTGACTAACATGGAAATTTTTTATTTATTTATGTCTTAGGCGGGTGAAGAAGGGAAATGTAATGTTGTAATGTAGTTTTGTATGTATTGTATATGTATCTTTTTTGTATATTTATAATAAAAAATAAAATAAAAAAAAAACAGACATGTACTTATGGAACCTCCTTACTGCCACAAAAGTGATACATGGGGGTTTACAATCTGCTGTATCTCACATGCGAGACAAAGCAGTTCGCCCTGCTCTGACTGCTGAATGCGAGGGTCTCTTGCTGCTAGCACAGAGAGAGACCCTCTTTTTTGCATCTGATCAGCAGGGGGACCTAGTTGAGGTCCCCCAGCTGATCCCATGCAAAGAAGAGGGTCTCTCTCTCTCTGCACTAGCAGAGAGAGCCAGTCGCAGACCAAATGGCTGCCTACTTCCATTGGATGCATGGCCACTGTCGATCAGAGGATAAACTGGAATGTACTATCAAAAGTACACACCAGTTCATCCTCACAATAGGAACAACTTACATATCACTTGTGCTTCTATATTAGAAGCACACCGATGCTGTTGGAATCCCCTCACAGTGCATCACACTGCTAAACTTTTTTTTTTTCACCAAGCCGGAAAAAACAAAAAAGTTCAGCAGACGGATGCGCTGCAAGGGGATTCCGACAGCACAAGTGTCCCCACCTGCTGGGGGTTTCACCCGTTACAAAAAAACATAAATAAATCAGTGCTGCCAGATATGACATCACGTCATATCCGGTGACTGTATTTCCCTCACACAGAGGAGACGGCTGGAGCAGCAAGTAGGTGAGTACTGGGGACGGGAGTGGCATATTACTGGGCAAATTGGCTGTGGCATAATAATGGCAAAAATAGTACTGGCATATTACTGGGCAATTTGTTTGTGCAAAATAATAGTGGCATATTACTGGGCAAATTGGCTGTGACATATAAATGGCCAAATAATACTGGCATATTACTGGGCAAATTGGCTACGGCATAGTAATGGCAAAAACATTCTGGAATATTAATGGCAAAATAATACTGGCATATTATTGGCTGTGGCAAATTAATGGCAAAATAACACTGGCATGTTATTGGCAAATTTCTGTGGCTTATTAATGGTAAAATAATACTGGCATAATAATGGGCAAATTGTCTGGGTTATTAATGATAAAATAACACTGTCTTGTTAATGGCAATATGATATTGCATTTTATTGGGCAAACTGGCAATAGCTTATTAATTGCAAAATAAGACGTCATTTTATTAGGCAAATTGGTTGTGGCTTATTAATGGCAAAATTATAACAGAATATTAATGGCAGAATAATACTGGCATAATAATGGACAAACTAACACTAGCACATTAATAAGAAAATTGGCTGTGGCATATTAATGGCAAAATAACACTGGCATATAATTTGGCAAATTGGCTGTGGCTTATTAACCCCTTCCCGACCTTATGACGAGTTAAGTCGTCATAAGTGCCGCAGCATTAGCGACCTTATGACGAGTTAACTCGTCATGCAGTCTAGCCGGCAGTGCGCTCCGTGCGCACCGCCAGCTAGTCTGCAACGGGTCCAGGACTAAGCCTCGCACCCGAGGCAAAGCTCCTGGACCCGATCGGTGCATTTCCGGGCATGTGATCGCGGTGATAACGTGCAAATTAAAGACTTTGCCTCTAATTCACTCTCTGTGCTTCACATTCTTATAGTGAAGCACAGAGAGTGACCTGTAAGTAAAAATAAATTAATAACATACACAGAGGTTAAAAAAAATAAAAAAATAAAAATTAACCCTTTCATTGCTGATCACAGTTTTTAACTGTGATCAGTTTCCTTCCACTTTATGGCCCTCATTTAGTTTTTTTTTAACAGATTTTTTTATTTACAATTTATAAAGTTTTTTTTAATAAATAAAGGTAATTTTAATATATTTATTTAATAAAATTTAACCCCTGCATGCCTGTTGCATGATTTTTACTGATCTGACATCGCAGAGTTTTTTTCTGTCTTTTTTGTTATGGGGGGTTTGGGAACCAATATTTTTCTTTTTTATTAGTTAGTTAATTAGGGGGGATAAGTGGGTTAGTGTTGCACTAGTTATGTAGCTTATTATTGGGAAAAAAATGGGGAAAAACTTTTTTTTCTTCAAAAATGTCCTCTTTTATATGTATTTTTTAATACTAAAATGTAAATCATTTTTATGTATAGGGTATCAAAAGAAAGCTCGAACTGTCCTTTAAAAAACAACATATAACTTGTATGGGTACGTTAAATGAGAGAGAGGAAAATTATGTTTCAAAAACCGCATATTAAAAATTGAAAAACGCTCTGAAAAATCCCTGATTTGGCAAATTTGGCTGTGGCTTATTAATGGCAAAATAATATTGGCATATTATTGGGCAAATTGGCTATGGATTATTAATGGCAAAATAATATTGGCATATTATTGGGCAAATTGGCTATGGATTATTAATGGCAAAATAAAACTGGCATATTATTAAGCAAATTGGCTGTGGCATATTAATTGACAAGCTGGCTATGGCATATTTAATGGACAAACAGTGGCATATTTTAAATGGATCTACTAAAATAAGATCTCTTGGCTTGCTCATCTCATTTAAGATGCACTTTTTCAAATAATCTTCTTAAATTTATTTGGAATTGCACGATTTTTTGTATACCGCTATCCCTCCTCCTGCATACTGGGTCTTAGTTCGCCTAAATTGTGTAACTATTATAAAGCAGTCTCCTGGGTATACTTTGAATCCAAATTCACCCATCAACATGGCTGACCTCATTTTGCTCCCTCCAAAAATAAAACAGACCATCTATATTTATCCACTCCAGTTAAAATACTCTACAGGTGATACTCAAAAAAATGTAAATATCGTGCAAAAGTTAATTTCTTTCAGTAATGCAACGTAAAAGGGGAAACTTATATATGAGATAGACGCATTACATGCAAAGCAAGATAGTTCAAGCCGTGATTTGTCATAAGTGTGATGATTATGGCTTACAGCTCATGAAAACCCCAAATCCACAATCTCAGTAAATTAGAATATTGTGAAAAGGTGCAATATTCTAGGCTCAAAGTGTCCGACTCTACAGGGAGTGCAGAATTATTAGGCAAGTTGTATTTTTGAGGATTAATTTTATTATTGAACAACAACCATGTTCTCAATGAACCAAAAAAACTCATTAATATCAAAGCTGAATATTTTTGGAAGTAGTTGTTTGTTTTTAGTTTTAGCTATTTTAGGGGGATATCTGTGTGTGCAGGTGACTATTACTGTGCATAATTATTAGGCAACTTAACAAAAAACAAATATATACCCATTTCAATTATTTATTTTTACCAGTGAAACCAATATAACATCTCAACATTCACAAATATACATTTCTGACATTCAAAAACAAAACAAAAACAAATCAGTGACCAATATAGCCACCTTTCTTTGCAAGGACACTCAAAAGCCTGCCATCCATGGATTCTGTCAGTGTTTTGATCTGTTCACCATCAACATTGCGTGCAGCAGAAACCACAGCCTCCCAGACACTGTTCAGAGAGGTGTACTGATTTCCCTCCTTGTAAATCTCACAATTGATGATGGACCACAGGTTCTCAATGGGGTTCAGATCAGGTGAACAAGGAGGCCATGTCATTAGATTTTCTTCTTTTATACCCTTTCTTGCCAGCCACGCTGTGGAGTACTTGGACGAGTGTGATGGAGCATTGTCCTGCATGAAAATCATGTTTTTCTTGAAGGATGCAGACTTCTTCCTGTACCACTGCTTGAAGAAGGTGTCTTCCAGGAACTGGCAGTAGGACTGGGAGTTGAGCTTGACTCCATCCTCAACCCGAAAAGGCCCCACAAGCTCATCTTTGATGATACCAGCCCAAACCAGTACTCCACCTCCACCTTGCTGGTGTCTGAGTCGGACTGGAGCTCTCTGCCCTTTACCAATCCAGCCACGGGCCCATCCATCTGGCCCATCAAGACTCACTCTCATTTCATCAGTCCATAAAACCTTAGAAAAATCAGTCTTGAGATATTTCTTGGCCCAGTCTTGACGTTTCAGCTTGTGTGTCTTGTTCATTGGTGGTCGTCTTTCAGCCTTTCTTACCTTGGCCATGTCTCTGAGTATTGCACACCTTGTGCTTTTGGGCACTCCAGTGATGTTGCAGCTCTGAAATATGGCCAAACTGGTGGCAAGTGGCATCGTGGCAGCTGCACGCTTGACTTTTCTCAGTTCATGGGCAGTTATTTTGCTCCTTGGTTTTTCCACACGCTTCTTGCGACCCTGTTGACTATTTTGAATGAAACGCTTGATTGTTCGATGATCACGCTTCAGAAGCTTTGCAATTTTAAGAGTGCTGCATCCCTCTGCAAGATATCTCACTATTTTTGACTTTTCTGAGCCTGTCAAGTCCTTCTTTTGACCCATTTTGCCAAAGGAAAGGAAGTTGCCTAATAATTATGCACACCTGATATAGGGTGTTGATTCCATTAGACCACACCCCTTCTCATTACAGAGATGCACATCACCTAATATGCTTAATTGGTAGTAGGCTTTCGAGCCTATACAGCTTGGAGTAAGACAACATGCATAAAGAGGATGATGTGGTCAAAATACTCATTTGCCTAATAATTCTGCACTCCCTGTAATCAGCTAAGTAAGCCATAAAACCTGCAAAGGGTTTCTGATCCTTTAAATGGTCTCTCAGTCTGGTTCAGTAGGAATCACAATCACGGGGAAGACTGCTGACCTGACAGTTGTGCAGAAAACCATCACTGACATTGAAAGTGATGTATCAAAGCACATTAATAGAAAGTTATGTGGAAGGGAAAAGTGTGGATGAAAAAGCAGCAGGGATGAGCGCAGCCTGGAGAGGATTGTCAGGAAATGGCCATTCAAATGTGTTGGGGACTCACAAGGAGTGGACTGAGGCTGGAGTCAGTGCATCAAGAGACACCACACACAGAAGGATCCTGGACATGGGCTTCAGATGTCGTATTCCTCTTGTCAAGCCACTCCTGAACAACAAACAACGTCAGAAGCGTCTTACCTGGGCTAAAGAAAAACAGACCTGGTCCAAAGTCCTCTTTTCTGATGAGAGCAACTTTTGCATCTCATTTGGAAACCAAGGACCCAGAGTCTGGAGGAAGAATGGAGAGGCACATACTGCAAGATGCTTGAAGTCCAGTGTGAAGTTTCCACAGTCTGTGTTGATTTGGGGAGCCATGTCATCTGCTGGTGTTGGTCCACTGTGCTTCATTAAGTCCAGGGTCAATGCAGCCGTCTACCAGGAAATTTTGGAGCACTTCATGCTTCCTTCTGCAGATGAGCTTTATGGGGATGCTGGCTTCATTTTCTAGCAGGACTTGGCACCTGCCCACACTGCCAAAAGCACCAAAGCCTAGTTGATCCCAATGACTGTGGGATTACTGTGCTTGATTGGCCAGCAAACTCGTCTGACCTGAACCCCTTAGAGAATCTATGGTGCATTGCAAAGAGAAAGATGAGAGACATGAGACCAAACAATGTAGAAGAGCTGAAGGCCGCTATTGAAGCATCCTGGTCTTCCATAACACCTCAGCAGTGCCACAGGCTGATAGCTTCCATGCCACGCCGCATTGAGGCAGTAATTACTGCAAAAGGGGCCCAAACCAAGTCCATATGCATGCTTATACTTTTCAGAGGTCCGATTGTTCTATGTACACTCCTTGTTTTATTGATTGCATGTAATATTCTAATTTACTGAGATTGTTGATAAGTGGTTTTCATGATCTGTAAGCCATAAACATTGCACTTATGACAAATCATGGCTTGAACTATCTTGCTTTGCATGTAATGCGTCTATCTCATATATTAGTTTCCCCTATTTATTTTGCATTACTGAAATACATTAACTTTTGCACGATCTTCTAATTTTTCGAGTTTCACCTGTATGTCCTCGACTTAAAACTGCAATATTGGAAAGCACTGGGACTCAAAATACTCTGAGATCTTATTTATAGCAATCATCTACTGTTATTTAAGAACTCTCATGGAAGTACAATATTCCAAATGCAGCTTTTTAAAAGTACTTGCAGATCTACCGTGTACTAAACCTCAATGAACATCTACTAGATGATATGATGAAGGAACCAACCATAACTAAACTCAGTAGTTATTCCCCAGAGCTACACAAAGCAATTTCAATTTTACATGCTTTTTTAAATATGCCACATACAACTAAGAAGCTACCCTTTATGCGTCAATGGGAAAAGAACTCGGAGTATCAATAAAATGGTACACAGAGTTCAAAAAGTGGTATCTGGTACTGATCACTTTAACACTGGCTAAAATGTCTTTGTTGGCATAACTCCTTACAGCTAGGCTCAATCTTACATGTATGTTGCCAATGCCCACATCTTACTTACTACTGGATGGATGTGTACTCACTACAGAATACCTTCCTTTCCATTTTAGTTCCATGCACAGTGCAATTTTTCCTCCTAGAGGTGTACCCTGAACAGTTAACTACTATTAAATGGAAACTGATCTTGCATATATTTAAATGGCCAAAACTTGTATAGCAAAAGCCTGAAAGAGATCCCTGCTTCCTACACTACATGTAGTTCTTCACTTCCTAATTGCTACACGAACTTAAAAAAACACACAAATCTCACATGTTCAACAACATCTGGAACCCTTGGGAAAGGTACTATGAAACCACATTTGTATACCCCTCCATCACACCCTACGGTACATCTTAGTCATAAAAGAACCCCCTTGAACCTTGCCCATTGCCTGAATGAAATTCTCCTTCCCTTTCTTATAAAGTGAATCCAATTACCTACTGAGACAAACCACCCACTCACCTTTACCCCCCCTTCCCTTTCTCCTTCTCCTTGTTTATCTTTTCACTCTATATAATTCCCTGTCTTTTATTCCCCCACCTTTTTATTTATATTCATTCTTTTTCTCTTCTCTAGAAATGTCTTACTGTTTACCGAACTGTGATTTTGTACTATGTTTACATGTCTATACTATTTATTCATATGTACCATACCAAATGATGATTTACCCACCAATGCCTTTTATTTCATTTCCTTTATTCTTATTTACATGTCAATGCATGTTTAAGTTTGTATTGTCTGACCAAAATGCAAATAAACTCCAAGTTACAAAAAGAATGCAACTGAGCTAAACATCATTTCATTTTGTTTTGTTATAAGCAAAATGTCGTAAAACTAGGATGGGAATATGTTCTGACTGCAGCGTTTTTTTTTTAATTAGCTGCTTCTTTCCGATGATAACATCCAAATTGGGGAAAAATATGCTCCTTAGACTTGCAAGAATTCACTGTTTGGATTAAAATTAAATTTTACCCTTTTTAGAAGTGAATGTTTTATATTGGATAGAAAACATTAAAATTATATCACAGATATTAAAAGCGATATATGATCTAGATGTTTTATGAAAGGCACTAGGAAATATCTGTTCTTAATGAGTGCATATGTGTTCTTCATTTGCATGGCAAATCGAATAAATACTGGTGTAATTTATCAAAAAGGATCTAGAGAAGCTTGAATGGCTGCCTGGCTGTAGTTATTTGCCTGGGGATATTTTCATTTCTGTTCTATCTACGCATTTAATTTTAGGCATTTATAACAAAGAAAATTTGCCAAGATAACGCAATTTGGGTCTCTTGAACCAGTTAGACATTCGTCTAGTTATACTATACCTGAATATTCGAATGCAATAAAAGTGCACACACTCCATCAGTGATAAATCAGTTGTCAATCTAACTAGTTAATGAACTCTAGCCCTTGAGGGCTTTAGACACTGTGGGATTTCAGATTAATGCATAGCCGCATTTTACAGAGTGATGTACCATGATAACTGATTACATGTTAATTACAGAAAACCTTGGTAAGGATATAAAACTAAACTAAGCTATTTCAAACAGTGTATTTTACTGCTGGGTTGATGTAAGATTGGTGGGGGTCCATGGACCACTGGAATGATGTACTGTAATATAAATTTTTCACCAACCTCCCCATCTGCTCATAGCTATGTTATTGGCTGTGGTCAAATACCTAAACCTAACTTTCTTTATGAACTGTGCTACAGAATGCCTGTATTACAACAAAACTTTTTAAACTATGTTACTGCTTGGAAGATGTTAGATTAGTGGCTGTCTTTGGAATACTGGTATGATGTCATGTAATTTAAATGTTTCACCACCATCCCCATCTACACATAACGATGGTATTAGATTTGGTTATATACCTAAACCTATTTGGTAATATTTACTAGAGATGGGCAAGACAAAAAATTTAATTTCCTTTTTGTCCATTCAGATGATTTTTTTTTATTTCATCCATTGAGATCAGTAAATTGGCAGAGATGCAGGGATGATCTTTATGTCATATTTAATGTAAACTAGAAAAATAGGTATTTAAACCTGCGAATAAATTAATATGTTTATGTTTAGGTAGGTTCATGTACCCTTAAAATGTAACTTTTATTGTTTTGTAACAAAAATATATATTTTATAAATGCCACACATCACATTGTGATGTTTTTTACCTGCATAGGGCATCAGGAAAGATTATATAATTATGAGACATTTTCCTAAATTTCATCCATTACTGCATTCATTTAAGACGAAATTTGTTCATAATTTTCGCTTTACGTTATTTTCATTTGTACAAATGGAAAATAATTCAACTCTGTACAATAGTATAAGAATTTGGACAAAAGAACCAAATTACATCTGAAAACAAAGTATAAGATAGGAGAAAAAATTTGGATGAAATTCGTTTCTTTCATCCAAATTCCCCAAGCTTATACTAGTAGTGTTGTGTATAGTATGTAATTGTATTTATCATAGGTAAAATTTCCATTCATACAAATGGAATAATGAAACAAATGCAGAAATGGACTGAACAGACTTCAATAGTATAAGGTTGGAGAATTCGTTTGAAAGAGCCAAATTTCATCCCCTACCTTATACAGGGTCGGCGCCACCAGTAAGGCGACCTAGGCAGCTGCCTAGGGCACATCTTAGCTGGGGGCGCAGGAACCCTGCTTCAAAAAAAAAAAAAGAATTCCTCCCCCTTACTTACCTCGTCGCTGCTGCTGCTGTGTCTCCGGTGCTGGCCCGCCTGTGGCTGAAAGGGAAGCGTTGTGGGCTCCCCTCCAGCCAATGCACATTCAGTAAAGTTTTTTGCACAATGCTTCCCTCACAGCCATGGACGGATCTGCACCGGTGACAGAGCAGCAGCAACGAGGTAAGTAAGGGAAGGTGTGAGGATCCTGGCATATTGTGTGGCATAATAATGATTATTATGCCACACAATATGCCAGGATTTAGGATGATTAAGTAATATTGTGGGGGAAAGTCCTGGCATATTTTGGGTGGCTAAGTCCTGGCATATTTTGGGGGAAAGTCCTGGCATATTTTGGGTGGTTAAGTCCTGGCATATTTTGGGGGAAAGTCCTGGCATATTTTGGGTGGCTAAGTTCTGGCATATTTTGGGGGAAAGTCCTGGCATATTGGGTGGCTAAGTCCTGGCATATTTTGGGGGAAAGTCCTGGCATATTGGGTGGCTAAGTCCTGGCATATTTGGGGGGAAAGTCCTGGCAAATTGGGTGGCTAAGTCCTGGCATATTGTGGGGGAATGTCCTGGCATATTGGGTGGCTAAGTCCTGGCATATTTTGGGGGAAAGTCCTGGCATATTGTGGGGCAAAATCCTGGGATATTGAGGGGCATAATCCTGGCATATTGAGGGGCATAATCCTGGGATAATGTGTTGTGGATACAATGTCTCTTTTACTATTATATATTTGTGTTTATGTCTTATTTGGCACACTTCCCTAAAAGGTCATAATTTCTTACAGATGCTTACGTATAAGCATTGCATTCCTTTGTCTGTTTAATCTTTTACACATGTGTTCACATAAGCTACTTCCTATGGAAACTCCTCCCATCCAAGCTACCCCTTCCCCCCTGCTAAGGAGCAAGTCTCATGTAACACATTCTTATAAAGACCAGCTTCCGGTACTAACTCCTCCCACTTTCTCTTGTACAAGTTATCACATGCCACGTGAATCACTGTTAAAGTAACAGTAACTGGAGCCCCTCTTTGTTCAGTAAACTACTCACTGTAACCAAGATGGAGCTGGAATGTGGTGGGAGAACTCTATAAAGATGACATCACATTCTGTAGGGTGGGCTTAAAGAAGACCCCTCCAACTTTTAGCCAATTGCTGAATGTATATTGTATCTTTAAACTATGACTGTACTGTGACGTATTCCTGCTTTAAAAGGAATCCCCCACTCTGGAAAATAACGGTTTGCCTCAGGTTTTTCACTGATCAGAAACTTTGTCTCCGGTGTGAATTACTTCTAGGGGAGAGCGCATTAGTTGATCAATTTTAAGGAGTAGATAGACAATAAAGGACAGTTTGCTTCGATCCAAATCAGCTGGCGCCCGAACAGGGACTTTTGGGTTCTGTTGCTACGGAAGCCGCATTGAGGACCGGAGAGGAGACCCCCAGAGACTGGAAACAAAGGAGCCTGATCACCTCTGCATATGGTAAATTACCTATATATTTTCCTGTCTCTGGACTTGGCCTGCAATCCGTGTCTGCGCCGGCTTCTCGTGGATAACTACTGAACAGGTATATAGTTTGCCCAAATGTCCCCTTTATTTGAATAGAACCTGTAAATTGTCTATCTACTGCCTTAGTCATTCCTGAGTGTGTGTTTTATGTGTGAAAGAATCTGCTTACTTGAGAATCTGTTATACCTCTGTTTCATACTTGCCTAACATTGTGGTGGTTTTTTGTTTTTTATTTTAGCCAGGCTGTCTTGACCGTGCTATTAGCCAGGGTGTCTTGACCGTGCTACCATTTTACTTAATTTTATGCTTTGCCTCGTTTTGGATTGAACGTGGTTTTTTGTTTTTTATTTTAGCCACGCTGTCTTGACCGTGCTATTAGCCAGGGTGTCTTGACCGTGCTACCATTTTACTTAATTTTATGCTTTGCCTCGTTTTGGATTGAACGTGGTTTTTTGTTTTTTATTTTAGCCAGGCTGTCTTGACCGTGCTATTAGCCAGGGTGTCTTGACCGTGCTCCAATTTTACTTAATTTTATGCTTTGCCTCGTTTTGGATTGAACGTGGTTTTTTGTTTTTTATTTTAGCCAGGGTGTCTTGACCGTGCTATTAGCCAGGGTGTCTTGACCGTGCTACCATTTTACTTAATTTTATGCTTTGCCTCGTTTGGAAAAACGTGGATTTTTGTTTAGTGTTTTAAGTTGACTCTTAGTTTTAGAGTAACTAGATTTTAATTTCATTTTTATGATCTGCCTAGTTTAAAGGTGTTATTTGTGTTGTATGTTTAGTTAAGCTAGTTTGGTGAACAGAAATACAAACAGGTGCCTGTTGGTTTGGTATACAGATATTGTATGTGGAAGTGAGTGCTTGTGAGTGACTTGTGTTGTATAAGGTATCTGTAATTTAATTACAGCTGTGTATTGTGGATTTGCCTGTATATGTCTTTTTGGGTACCATATATGTTGATTGTGAACTGTAAGTCTATGTCTTGTAGGTAAGTAAGCCTTTGTGCTCAGGAGAGCTGTGCTTCGGCAATCACATGGTTAAAAATCCTTTGTGCTTGCAAAACTTTTTTCCCCTCCTGCTGTTTCACCCCTCCTTCTTTCTTGGTGTGCTACAGCAGTCACATGGTTAAAAATCCTTTGTGCTGGCTGAAACTTTCCTTCTCCCCCTCCTGCTGTTTCACCCCTCCTTCTTTCTTGCTGTATAGACAGTGGGAACCTTTGAGTGCACGCTTTGGTTCCTTTTGTTTATAAATTCCTCTAATCTGTTTCCTTTCATTTTCACTCCTTCTCCCTCAGTCTATTTTCATTTTCGGTTTGTTCAGTGGCAATTTGCCATTTATTTCCAGTTTCTCTCTCTACAGTAACACTGCAGTGTATACATGGGTCAATCAAATGTTAGCTCCTTCCAAGGTCGGTTGGCCTGTGATCTTGTGAGGGAAAGAGCTGGGAAATTAGCTGTAGGAAAATTAGATAAAATTGTTAAGATTTATGGAATTACTATGTGTCCTCAGGGCAGACTGCAGGCAGAGGAGTGGAGGAAACTTTTACATGATATGAATGGGATATTGTTGGATAATGGATTAATGAAAGCTGCAGATGCGTGGTATAAAGTGGCTAAAGGGATTAAGAAGGAGGGCTGGATTGAGGAGGAAATATATGTAAAGGGGCAGAGAGTCTTTGTATATCATGAGAAAAATGATTTTGTTGGAACTGTTACAAACATTTCCCATCCCCCTCCTTATGATGGAGCCTGGCACAAAGGGAAGATGGCTACCTCTAGAGCCCCCACTCAGCCCACACCTGTGAGCACACCCTCTCCAGTTCCTACCCCTTTGTACCCAGTCCTTGGGACAGACGGATCCTATTATTTCCCAGCCCCCATTCCTTCTCCAATTCAAACCCCAGTCACGCCTTCCCTTCCTGTTGCCTTGCATTCTTCTCTCTTGCCTGTCTCTGTGGATACACCCTCTCTTTCAGCTCCAGTTTATTCTGTCCCCGCCCAATTCCTTCCACCTCTCCCTGTCACTTCCGCCCTTACCTCTCCTTTAGCTCCTTCCACTTCTGCCCATTCATTGCCACAATTTCCTGTATCTGCCACACCCATCCCTTCCATGATGGTCACTTCCTCCCTCACCCCTATCTCTTCTTCTAGTCCTGCCCCTATCATGGCTGCCCCCAGTGTATCTTTCCCTATTATGACTGTTGGTTCAACTGTTCTTGCTGCAGCAGCCTGTCTTCCTTCCTCATCCCCCTTTGCATCAGGCCATTTTCCCAATACCTCACACTTTGCTTCGCCCCAGTTTAATCATGCAGTTCCTCCCCTCGAGTCAGCAGTTCCAGGTTCCATTCGCTCTGAATTAGCCGGTTTCCACAATGATGGTAATATCCAGGAGGGACAGCCATCAAATAATCTCCCTTGTATGCCCCTAGCAGGTCCTGGCAGAACCCAGCAGGGTATGGGGGGAGCCCCTGTGATGTATGTTACCTTTAATCCATCCCAAGCTGCAACCCTGGTGAATTCACTTCCAGACCCAGAAAAACAGCCCATGCCCTTTTACAGACGGATTGTTCAGATCCGTAAAACATACTCTGCTGCATGGCGCGATTTGTTTAGTCTGTGTGAGATTAAAGCAGGGGATGCCTACTGGCCCATAATGGAAAAGAGCTTTGATGATGCCCGTCTCACTACTGACACAGATTTTCAGTCTGGTATCACATTTTGTGAACAGCTCCATGCATGGGCTCAAGATAAATTGGCTGATCAGGCTACTTCGATTAATGATATTGTTCAGGACAAATCAGAAACGGTTGAACGATTTAATTCTAGGTTAACTCAAACCTTCTCAGATCTGGGTTTCAATACGTGTAATAAGGCCCACACCCAGATGCTAGCAGCTGCTTTCGTTGCAGGCCTTAAAGAACCTATAAGGAAAGGCCTAATCCTATCCCGGCCCGAGTACAGGATTATTCCCCTGGATACTCTCCTCCTGGTTGCTAAAGGCCTGGAGTCGGCCCAATTGCCCCAGCACAAGAAATCCAATCCCTTAATGGTTTCTTTGTATAACCCTGCAATTCAGCCTGTCCCTGGTGGGTTCCCTATTCCCGCGCCTCCGGGCCATTTCACTGCTCAGGTCGCAAGACCAAAAAATGTAACTTGTTTTCAATGTAAACAACCAGGTCATTTTAGAAATGAGTGTCCAAACCTTCCAGCACCTAAGCAGTACACACACGCTTCACGCCCACCATATCCTGCGGCCAGGTATCCTCCTGCCCAGGCGCAAGGTTATGACATACCTGGTTCTAATTATGCTAACTATGCTAATTATTATTCTGATGAACTAACCTCGGCCGGTTATCTGCCCGCTAACCATACTATGCCTAGGCACCGTCGTCCTGTTCAGCATGCGCAACAACCCCACTACTCAGCTGCACCTACACGTCCATACCCTGGTCCAGACCAGTCTCATATTGATCTTGTCCAATAGGTAACTGGCAAACCTGTGTCCAACGCCCCTGTTATGGCAGTGTTTTCAGGGGATAAAGGGGGGCCCCTAGCTACAGTGGTCCTACCTGTGGAAGGATGCCCAACCACCTTCTTAGTTGACACAGGTGCAGCCCGTAGTTTGCTTCGAGAACGAGACCTGCCTGACACCTCTTTCCTCTCTAATATCGATGTTTCCTGTATAGGTGTAGATGGTACCCCTCGTAGTAACCTATTAACCAAGCCCTTACGGGTGGGTACTTTCCCAGATCTCCTTACTCGGTTTGTAGTGTCTTCCTCTTGTCCTCTTAACCTGTTAGGAGCTGATGTCCTTTCCCGACTACAGGCCTCTATCTCCTTCACTCCAGATGGTAAGGTTAAGGTATTCACCCCTCTATCCAGTGATGATACCTCAGCCCTCTGTTCTTTGCCCCTCCTACTCCACATGGAGTCGCCCCATGGGAGTGCAAGGGTCCCAGACAATTACCCCAGTGCCCTTGACAGAGTTCCTGTGAAACTGTGGTCTACTGGTCCAGATGATATTGGACGTCTTGAGGTCCCTCCAATACTGGTGCAATTGATCCAAGGAGCAAGTCCGCCCAGAAGACCTCAATATCCATTGACACCTGCTCAGGCCAGCGCTATCACAACACAAGTTGAAAATCTACTTGCTACAGGTGCTCTGGTTAAATGTGTATCGCCATGCAACACTCCTTTGTTTCCAGTTAAGAAAAAGACCGAGAAAGGTGAACCGGACAAGTACAGGATGGTGCAAGACCTCAGAGCGGTAAATGATGTTACTATCCTGGAAACTCCCATTGTTCCGAATCCTCATACTCTTCTGTCCTAGGTGCCTCCTTCAGCTAAATTCTTCACGGTGGTGGATTTGGCCAATGCCTTCTTCAGCGTGCCTTTGCATCCTTCTTGTCAATACCTGTTTGCATTTACTCACGACCGCCAACAGTATACCTGGACTGTCATGCCACAGGGAGCACAGAATTCACCAAGCCAGTTTGCAAGAGCAATGGCATACATACTGGAGCCATGGCAGAAGTCTCACACGGATGTGGTCCTCCTGCAATACGTGGATGATCTCCTTCTATGTGCTGACGATCTCACAACTGCGGAACATGCTTCTGAAGATTTCCTCTGTTTTCTGGCCACCCAAGGTTGTAAGGCCTCTAAGAAGAAATTGCAGTGGTGCCAACCATCAGTGATATTTTTGGGACATTGTCTTTCTCACGGCACCCGGCACCTCACTAGAGACAGAGTGCGGGGTATAACATCTCTCTGTCCTCCATCAGCTCACAAGCCCCTCCATGCCTTTTTGGGTCTTCTCTCTTACTGCAGACCGTGGATTCCTGAAGCCTCTTCCCTCATGCAGCCTCTCTACGATGCCCTCAAGACTGAACCATTCGCTTTATCTCCTGAAGCCCTTACCAGTTTTTTTGCATTGCGACGTGCTGTTGCTTCTGCTCCTGCATTGGGTCTTCCAAATTACCAGAAGCCCTTCAAGCTCTTTCTCTACGAAAAGATGGGTCATGCATCTGGTGTTCTCACACAGTCTCATGGATCCCGTCAGCGTCCAATAGGGTACTACTCCTGTCAGCTGGATCCGGTGGCTAGGGGAGGACCATCTTGTCTTCGGGCTGTGTTTGCAGCAAGTGCTCTGCTGGACAAGACGAATGACCTAATTCTTGGTCACAGGCTTACCATCCTCGCTCCCCATGATATTTCTGCAATACTCAATCAAATTCAGCCTAAACATCTCTCTACACAGAGACATCTTCGTCTTCAAACGACTTTATTGCTACCTGATAATGTCTCTTTACAAAGATGTTACACTTTGAATCCTGCCACTCTTCTGCCTCTTCCCAAGGGGGGAGTACCACACTATTGGTATAGTCTGGACATTGATCCTGATGCCTTCCTTGATCTGGATGTCCATATGCCCACAGTACCACATGACGAGCAGCCATCTTCTCTATGGCATTGCACTATGTGGTTCAGAGATGTTCCGGGGCCTGACTCCCGGTATGAAGAACAACTGTTTCAGTTGATTGACGTGCGTCTCACTTTGACAGACATGTTCTGTGATTCAAAAGGCAACATTGTGGTTTTAGTCCAATTACCCACAGAAGTGACTCATATGTACCACCATTGGGAGATGGCAGTTCCTCATGTCTCTATTACTAAGTCTCCAGATATCTCATGGAAGGAACTTGGTCCATTAGCCAAAGCATGGAGTACAAAAGATCAAGATCAACTCTCCACAGAAGGTGTAACCAAGCGAACTGTGAATTGTGAGACTACTGGTTACCCGCAACATCACACAGAAATATGTGAAGATGCCCCACCCATAGATCCTGACCCAGATGTTCCACATGACTGCTTTGAACAGATGAAGATGGAAACAACCCATCTTCCCACAGTACATGAAACAGTTTTGCCAGATCCTGACTGTACACTGTTTGTGGATGGTTCCAGATTTGCAGATGAACAAGGAAGATACCACACTGGATTTGCCGTGACCACCGTGGATCAGGTACTTCAAGCATCCCCACTTCCGCCTTCTATGTCTGCTCAAGAAGCTGAGCTAAAAGCTCTCACTGTAGCATGCCAAATGTTTGAAGGGAAGCGTGTTAATATCTACACTGATTCCAGATATGCTCTGGGTGTAGCACACGACTTTGGACTGATATGGAAGACAAGAGGTTTTCTGACAGCAACCGGTACACCAGTTAAACATGGTACAGCTATCAAGGAATTGATGGATGCTTTACTCCTTCCTGAAGAAGTGGCAATATTGAAAGTAAAAGCCCATGGAAGACGGAATTCGGAAGAAACGTGTGGCAATCATAAAGCTGACCAAGCCGCCAAAGATGCTGCATGTGAATCAAGGGAAATGGACAGAAGAGTGTCCGGTGAGGAAATTCCTATCTTTCCCATGCAAACCTTACCTACGGATCTCAAGTTTTTGAAGGAACAGCAAGCAGCTGTAAGTCCCGAAGAAAAGGAAAGCTGGAAACAGAAGGGAGCAACCTTACAGGATGGAGTGTATACTAGCAACCACAAATTCTGTCTACCCAAAAGTATGTATCCGCCTGTGGTTCAGTGGGCCCACGGAGCAGCACACCTGTCTAAGACTCTTATGAACTCTTTAATTACTAAATATTTCGAAGCACCAGGTATTACCACTCTGACTAAAATCTACTGTAAGTCTTGTGCTATCTGTGCCAAGTGCAATCCAGGAAAATTGGAGAAAGTTGTCTCAAAACACCTGGCGAAGCCACACTACCCATTCCAGAGAGTCCAAATTGACCACATTCAGATGCCAAAGAGTGGCCGGTATGAATATGCCCTAGTTCTGGTGGACATGTTCTCAGGCTGGCCAGAAGCTTTCCCGGTTACTAATATGACCGCCAAGACCACTGCCAAGCAGTTGCTCACTGAAATCGTCTGCAGATATGGAGTTCCTGAAGTGATTGAAAGTGACCAGGGCCCGGCTTTCACAGCACTAGTGACTAAGGAAGTCTGGGCAGCACTCGGGGTGACCCTTGCATTCCACACACCCTATCACCCACAGAGTAGTGGTAAGGTAGAATGCATGAATGGCACCTTAAAAGCCAGAATGCTTAAGATGGCTCAAGAAACTAACTTACCCTGGCCAGAGAGTCTCCCCATAGCTCTGTTTAGTGTCAGGTACACACCAAGAGGGAAGTTTAACCTGTCCCCCTATGAGGTTTTGTTTGGTTCAGCCCCTAGGTTAGGTTGTTACTTTCCCCAACAACTCCAACTGCAATCAGATACTATGGTTAATTATGTAACTGCTCTTTCTCAAACTTTAAACAAAATACATGCTCAAGTTTTCTCTTCAATTCCAGATCCAGAGTCTGATACAGGCACACACAGGTTGCTTCCTGGTGATTGGGTTCTGGTTAAGAGGTTCCTGAGAAAACATACCCTTGAACCCAGATATGATGGTCCGTTCCAAGTTCTTCTAACCACAGCTACCTCAGTTAAATTGGCCGGAAAGAGCACTTGGATACACGCTTCACATTGCAAGAAGGTTCCATCTCCAGAGGAAGCAGATTCTGTTATAACATGAATTATTTTGTGTATTTTTTCTTGCTGCTAGGTCTGATAAAAGCCCAACAAGTTGCTATAACCAAGGACAATCATGTTTACACATTTTGGTACAATTCTTCTAGTACACGGGTAGCCACATTTACATTTGATTATTGTGATGTCGTAAATTGTACATTTCCATGGTCATTGTCGTCAACAGTGTCACCAAGAGATTGACGACATAGAGTATGAAACACCACATACACCCTTACAGTCCCACCGCACCAGGTCAACAGCTACTTCCTCTTAAGGGCATTTAGGGATAGCGTCTGTCTCTATGGGCAAAAGTCTGTCGCGGGAGAAGTAGTGGACAAGCTGCTATGGGCCACCCGCGCAGTGAAACGTTCGAGGCCTGTTCAGACAGATGAGCAAGATAGCCTTTTGTTATTTTTCTATAGGGACAGTATTAGGGTTAGAGATAGTGGCTGTTAGTAAACAGAGCCATTTTATAGGGGGGACTGTTGTGGATACAATGTCTCTTTTACTATTATATATTTGTGTTTATGTCTTATTTGGCACACTTCCCTAAAAGGTCATAATTTCTTACAGATGCTTACGTATAAGCATTGCATTCCTTTGTCTGTTTAATCTTTTACACATGTGTTCACATAAGCTACTTCCTATGGAAACTCCTCCCATCCAAGCTACCCCTTCCCCCCTGCTAAGGAGCAAGTCTCATGTAACACATTCTTATAAAGACCAGCTTCCGGTACTAACTCCTCCCACTTTCTCTTGTACAAGTTATCACATGCCACGTGAATCACTGTTAAAGTAACAGTAACTGGAGCCCCTCTTTGTTCAGTAAACTACTCACTGTAACCAAGATGGAGCTGGAATGTGGTGGGAGAACTCTATAAAGATGACATCACATTCTGTAGGGTGGGCTTAAAGAAGACCCTTCCAACTTTTAGCCAATTGCTGAATGTATATTGTATCTTTAAACTATGACTGTACTGTGACGTATTCCTGCTTTAAAAGGAATCCCCCACTCTGGAAAATAAAGGTTTGCCTCAGGTTTTTCACTGATCAGAAACTTTGTCTCCGGTGTGAATTACTTCTAGGGGAGAGCGCATTAGTTGATCAATTTTAAGGAGTAGATAGACAATAAAGCACAGTTTGCTTCGATCCAAATCAAATGGGTGGCATAATCCTGGGATATTGGGTGGCATAATCCTGGGATATTGGGTGGCATAATCCTGGGACATTGAGGGGCATAATCCTGGGACATTGAGGGGCATAATCCTGGGATATTTGGTGGCTAAATCCTGGCATATTGAGGGGCATAATCCTGGGATATTGTGGGGAATAATCCTGGCATATTGGGTGGCTAAATCCTGGCATATTGTGGGGCATAATACTGGGATATTGAGGGGAATAATCCTGGCATATTGGGTGGCTAAATCCTGGCATATTGAGGGCATAATCCTGGGATATTGTGGGGCATAATCCTGGGATATTGAGGGGAATAATCCTGGCATATTGGGTGGCTAAATCCTGGCATATTGTGGGCCATAATCCTGGGATATTGAGGGGAATAATCCTGGCATATTGGGTGGCTAAATCCTGGCATATTGTGGGGCATAATCCTGGGATATTGAGGGGAATAATCCTTGCATATTGAGGTTCATAATCCTGGGATAATGAGGGGCATAATCCTGGGATATTGAGGGGAATAATCTTGGGATATTGTGGGGAATAATCCTGGCATATTGGGTGGCTAAATCCTGGCATATTGGGTGGCTAAATCCTGGCATATTGGGTGGCTAAATCCTGGCATATTGTGGGGCATAATCCTGGGATATTGATGGGCATAATCCTGGCATATTGGGTGGCATAATCCTGGGACATTGAGGGGCATAATCCTGGGACATTGAGGGGCATAGTCCTGGGATATTGAGGGCAATAATCCTGGCATATTGGGTGGATAAATCCTGGCATATTGAGGGGCACAATCCTGGGATATTGTGGGGAATAATCCTGGCATATTGGGTGGCTAAATCCTAGCATATTGTGGGGCATAATCCTGGGATATTGAGGGGAATAATCCTGGCATATTGGGTGGCTAAATCCTGGCATATTGAGGGGCATAATCCTGGGATATTGTGGGGAATAATCCTGGCATATTGGGTGGCTAAATCCTGGCATATTGTGGGGCATAATCATGGGATATTGAGGGGAATAATCCTGGCATATTGGGTGGCTAAATCCTGGCATATTGAGGGGCATAATCCTGGGATATTGTGGGGAATAATCCTGGCATATTGGGTGGCTAAATCCTGGCATATTGTGGGGCATAATCCTGTGATATTGAGGGGAATAATCCTGGCATATTGGGTGGCTAAATCCTGGCATATTGAGGGGCATAATCCTGGGATATTGTGGGGAATAATCCTGGCATATTGGGTGGCTAAATCCTGGCATATTGAGGGGCATATTCCTGGGATATTGAGGGGAATAATCCTGGCATATTGGGTTGCTAAATCCTGGCATATTGTGGGGCATAATCCTGGGATATTGAGGGGAATAATAATATGATAATGGGGGGGGGGCGGCAATTTTTATTTTGCCTAGGGCGGCAAAAATCATTGCACCGGCCCTGATCTTATACTATTGAGCTTTTGAAATTCTGGTCTTTCATACGAATTTCCTAAACTTATACTTTGTTTTGAATGAAATTTTAATTTGTACAAATGGAAAAAATGAACCAAATGCACCAATTGGCAAAATGGCCTAAGTTCAATAGTAAGTGTTTGAGGAATTCATATAAAAGAGCCGAATTGTGACCATCTACCTATTCACTAAAATTCGACTATGGAGGTCGACTTTCATTTTGAGACTAAGCCAGTTTGACTTAGAAAAAAATACCCAGGTTTGAATTTTCCTCATTGTAAGTAATGGGAAGCAAAATTGTCAAAGATATTTGTGAGACTAAGTTAAATTTGGCAACCGAGTTTGACTTAGTCTCAAAAATAGTTTCAATCATTTTGCCTCCCTTTACTTTTAATGGGGAATATTCGAACCTGGGTTTTTTTTCGAAGTCAAAAGTCTAAGTCACGTGGTGAATTTTACTTAGCCTCAAAATAAAAGTCAACCTCCAGAACTGCAGCTGTGCAGAGAATAAGAGCTGGAGAGAGGGTGCAAACCAAACACTGCAGCAATTAACGTGTACACACAAATGCTGGAAGTAGCTAAGAGCAATAGGCATGGAATTGCTAATATGATAACATGAAATATCTAATATTTACTGTGCTACTAAATGTCTGTATTAGCACAATACTTATTTTAACTATTTATAATTGTCCATTTGGGTACTTATGAACATAGAATGTGTCGGCTGATAAGAACTATTCAGCTCTCATACCTTATCCTTGTCCTTATCTTATGTTTGGTGAGGACTTACTGAGGTGGAAATGTCCATACATCTCTTGAATAGGCCAGATCACTTTGATTAAAATTAATCTCCTTCCCCATGTTTTATATTAAGTCCAAACACTTACTACTGAGATCTCACAAAAACATATTTTACATCCTTCTGCACAGTAATGACAAAGTACATCTGAGGTAATAAGCAACCTAGACTCAAGTACAATCTACTTTCACTGCCAAAGCAAAAAAGGGCCTGTCCTTACCAGATCTAAGAAAGTACTATCAGGCATCACAAATGGTGAGTATTGTAGATTGGATGCAAGCATTCCCACATAAACATGGAAGACTCAGCATTTAACAGAGCATTAAAAGACCCCAAATGATTAGATCAATGCTTTCACCAATCAATCAATCATCTTTAATTAGCTAAAATATTGGAGTATGGTCTACAATATACAAAGTAGATTTGTAGAATGTTATTTATGTTTAAAATAAGCAAGACAAGTGGTGTATTTGGCAACACGACTTGGAATTCCAAGTTATGTAATGTTGTAATAGTTGCGTTGATGCAAAGTGAGTCATTAATCTAATTAATGTTATTCTGATTAAACTACAATGCAATCCAAAGCAAACACCATGTCCAGTATTAATTGTGGCGCAAGTCTGGTGTTAAGGCTAATTGCAGTGATTCATGTTACAATCAGCCAACCAATAAATCAATAGAAAAAAACAGGTCACAGTAAAGGTCTTAACAAAGAAATCTTAAAAAGATATCCCTATTGAGACAGACTCTTCTGACTATTCAGAGGGAATTCTACTAATAGTTTGGCTGGATTTGGAATGGGTGTACCACTATAAATACAGAAATATGTGTTAGTGTGATACATAGAAACATAGAATGTGTCGGCAGATAAGAACCATTCGGTCCATCTAGTCTGCCCAATTTTTTTTTAGTACTTTTATTAGTCCCCCTTTCCCGGTCTTATAGCTACGATAGCCTTGAGTCTATCCCACGCATGCTTAAAATCCTTGACTGTGTTTACCTCTACCACTTCTGCTGGCAGGCTATTCCATACATCCACTACCCTCTCAGTAAAGTAATACTTCCTGATATTACTTTTAAATCGTTGCCCCTCTAATTTAAGACTATGTCCTCTAGTTGTGGTAGTTTTTCTTCTTTTAAATATACTCTCTTCCTTTACTGTGTTGATTCCTTTTATGTATTTAAATGTTTCTATCATATCCCCCCTGTTACGTCTTTCCTCCAAGCTATACATGTTAAGATGCTTTAACCTTTTCTGGTAAGTTTTATCCTTCAACCCATGAACCAGTTTAGTAGCCCTTCTCTGAACTTTCTCCAAAGTATCAATATCCTTCTGGAGATACGGTACTGCGTACAATGCTCCAAGTGAGGTCTCACCAGTGCTCTGTACAATGGCATGAGAACTTCCCTCTTCCTACTGCTAATACCTCTCCCTATGCAACCAAGCATTCTGCTAGCATTTCCTGCTGCTCTATTGCATTGCCTACCTACCTTCAAGTCCTCTGAAATTATTACTCCTAAATCCCTTTCCTCAGATGTTGAGGTTAGGACTGTACCAAATAGTCTATAATCTGCTTTTGGGTTTTTACGCCCAAGGTGCATAATCTTGCACTTGTCCACATTAAATGTCAGTTGCCACTGCTCTGACCATTTTTCTAGTTTAGCTAAATCATTTGCCATTTGGCTTATCCCTCCATGAATATCAACCCTGCTGCAAATCTTTGTATCATCAGCAAAAAGACATACTTTGCCAACAAGACCTTCTGCAATATCTCTAATAAAAATATTAAAGAGAATGGGTCCAAGTACAGATCCCTGAGGTACCCCACTAGTAACAAGACCTTGCATCAAATATACCCCATTGACTACAACCCTCTGTTGCCTGTCACTCAGCCATTGTCTAATCCATTCAACAATATTGAAATCCAAACTCAAAGATTTCAGTTTATTAATAAGCCTTCTATGTGCGACAGTGTCAAAAGCCTTACTGAAATCTAGGTAAGCAATGTCTACTGCACCACCCTGATCTATTATTTTAGTCACCCAATCCAAAAAATCAATAAGATTAGTTTGGCATGATCTCCCCGAAGTAAACCCATGCTGTCTCTGATCTTGAAATCCAAGCGACTTTAGATGTTCAACAATCCTATTCTTTAACAAGGTTTCCATTATTTTCCCCACTACTGAAGTAAGACTTACTGGTCTATAGTTGCCCGCCTCCTCCCTACTACCTTTCTTGTGAATGGGCACAACTTTAGCTAATTTCCAATCTTCTGGAACTACTCCCGTTAACAATGATTGGTTAAATAAATCTGTTAACGGTTTTGCTAGTACACCACTAAGTTCTTTTAATAACTTTGGATGTATCCCATCAGGTCCCATCGACTTATTTGTCTTTACTTTAGACAGCTGAAGTAAAACCTCTTCCTCTGTAAACTTACATGCATCAAAAGACTCATTAGTCTTTTTCCCTAAATGAGGTCCCTTACCCTCATTTTCATTTGTAAAAACTGAACAAAAATATTAATTAAGGCAGTCTGCTAAGCCTTTATCCTCTTCTACATAGCATCCTTCTTTTGTTTTTAATCTAACTAATCCTTGTTTTACTTTCCTTTTCTCATTTATGTATCTAAAAAATGTTTTATCCCCCTTTTTCACTGACTGGGCTATAGTCTCTTCTGTGTGTGCTTTGGAAGCTCTTATAGCTTGCTTTGCCTCTTTCTGCCTACTCTTATAGATCTTTCTATCTTCCTCACTCTGAGTATTTTTATAATTACTAAATGCTAGCTTTTTATTTTTTACTATTTTAGCCACCTCTGCAGAGTACCACAGTGGTTTCTTACATTTTTTGCTCTTACTGACAAGCCTTATGCAATTTTCTGTTGCCTTCATTAGTGCAACTTTTAGATAATCCCATTTCTCCTGGACTCCATTTAAATTGCTCCAGTCTGATAATGACTCCTTTACACCTAACTTAATTTTAGAAAAGTCTGTTTTTCTAAAATCTAAAACTTTTGTTTTTGTGTGGAGTGACTGCATCACTGTTCTTATATTAAACCACACTGTCTGGTGATCACTAGATCCTAAACTTTCACCTACAGTAATATCTGATAACAAATCTCCATTTGTGAACACCAAGTCTAGTATGGCCTGCTTTCGAGTTGGCTCCTCCACTGCTTGTTTTAGAGATAATCCCAGTAGGGAGTTTAGGATATGCGTACTCCTGGCGCAAGTAGCTATTTTGTATTTCCAGTTCACATCAGGAAGATTAAAGTCACCCATGATGATCACTTCTCCCTTCATTGTCATTTTAGCTATTTCCTCAACTAGTAGATTATCTAACTCCTCTATTTGTCCAGGGGGCCTATAAATCACACCTACCCGAGTTACCATATGATTACCAAATTCTAATGTAAGCCAAACTGCCTCACTAACTTGTATTACGTTACATTTTAAGCTATCCCTCACATACAGGGCCACCCCTCCCCCTTTTTTACATTCTCTGTCTTTTCTATATAAAGAGTACCCTGGTATTGATATGTCCCAGTCATGTTTTTCATTATACCATGTCTCAGTAACAGCCACTAAATCTACATTCTCAGTTGCCAATATTGCCACAAGTTCATGGATCTTATTCCCTAAACTGCGAGCATTTGTAGACATGACCCTAAGCTTATCATTTTTTAGCACACTGACTACAGGTACCTTCTGTCCCTGTTTTGGGGGGCAATTGGATTGATGTTTTATCGCCATTTTGCCCCCATCTTTTAGTTTAAAAACTTCCTAGCAAAACCTCTGAACTGCTCACTGAGAACATTTGTTCCCTTTTGAGAAAGATGCAAACCATCTTTTTTGTACAGTTCCTTTCTATCCCATAGTGAACTTCCATGAGAAACAAAGCCAAATCCTTGCTCCCGACACCATTCCCCAAGCCACAAGTTGAAGTCCCTAATACGCATCCGTCTATCATTCTGAATGTTATGCACAGGCATAACTTCAGAAAAGGACAGTGTGGACACAACCTGCCGTATATCATTGGCAAGAACACGAAAAGCTTCCTTCACCTCTGAAACCTCATTGCAAGCCAAATCATTTGTCCCTAGATGAACCAGTACATCCAATTCTCCTTCCTGATTTGCTTGCTTAACAATATTAGAAATACACCTCCTGTCTCTGCGCACAGTAGCTTCAGGAAGACATCTCACTGAGCGAATACTGTCCAACTCCGCACTTCTTATGATAGAATCTCCCAACAACAACTGCTTTCTACCAGGCCTCACCTTCTCCTTGCACACCTTAGCCACATAGGAGAGTGGTTCCTCAAACTCTGCGTCTGAGCCTGCCTCCACAACACCACTGCACTCTGAAAGTGCTGAAAATGAATTCTGGACAGCCACAGACTGCGGGACATGCCTTTTATCCACAACTCTAAGCCTACCAGATCCAACAGTAACCCACCTGCCATTCCTAGGAAGCCTCTGTGGCAATGGCCTCTGTGGCAGTGACTTCGCAACAGTCTCAGCCCGAGTTTGTTTTACAGATAAATTACAAATCTCGGACTTTAAAATAATGATACAGCTATCATTATGCAGCTCTAGCTATAAAACAGGCCTTCAATTTGCAATCCTCCTAAATTCATCCACTCTTATTCCATACCATGAGCTCATTAATTTAGGAATCATTCTGTAACCCCATTCTTTCTTTTCATATATATCTGTTTATTCCAAATGGTTACGTGGCCTTTACTTTTACGGTGCCATCTTCTTAGATAAAATGTTTCACTCAGTTCCTTACTTACTAAGTGAATATTTCATACTTTTCCTGTCTGGTAGCACTGTAATTAGCTTTTGAGTTCCTAATATTGGCACCAAACAGCATCACTATATAGATCAGTTAGCTGTCTTCCAGTAACATTCAGATTTAACTGGATTGTTCTGTATTTGTCCTTAACTGCTCTTACATAGAACTCATGCACTTGACTGCAAATGCTCTTAACAAGACTGCTACGGAACTTCATCACAGTCATCTTTATTTCACATAGTTCACAAAGACCAACCTATTCAAGTCTCTCTGCAGATTTTTTTTTAAATGAAGGTATACTGATAAGGTCAAACATATCTTTTCAGCCTTCTTTCTCTTGTCAACTAACTCAATTTAAACTGCAAGCTTAAAAGAAGAGTCATGGCTACTTTTTATTTGTACTATTGTTCACAGTCTGTTAGTTTGTTTCCAACTCTATCCAACATATAGCTTTATAGCAAATGTTTACATATTGAAAATAGTGTGTAGAAGGACATGCATAAGATAGGCTAGTGGTGGGTGTGGCAATTAGACTGGGGATGTAAAGAGTAGGTCACCCTTCAAAAGAATGTGTCACAATGTACTAGTTTATTAAATGTCATAATGTATTCATTTTGTATGTCGGTCATCAAACATCTAGAATATCCAAATGTACAAGCTGTCAGATTTATTGGTAGGTTTGATATATATGTTTTATGTATGTATTTTGATATATTTATAATACAAAATATACTTGGGATTACTGGTTATGTAAAGTTGTAACAATGGGCCCATGCATTGTAATCCTTCAACCTGGGGAGGGGAAGGAGTGATGACATGACACGTGGGTTCGTGGAGCTGAGCTGAGAGAGGGGTGGGAGAAGATGGGAGAAAACAGAGGTCAATGGCGGAGGATTCACTGAAACGAGCAACTTAGGAGAAAAGTCATAAAGGAGGGAAATAAAGCCACCGGATAGTACGTCATATCTGCTGGCAGTGCGATGGGTTGTGAAGAGAATGCGCAAGGGCAGGGCGACCATGGAACAGCTGCTTTGGGCCCCCCAGGAGCCTGATCCACAAAGACCAAGTAGGGTTTATCCATAAACGCACCTCTAGGAACCATATACGTAGATTAATCAACATATATGAAAAGATATGGAGAGATAGATGGGCCATACTCACCATCTCGCTGGACGCCAAAATAGATGTAATTTCATAGAAGAAACCCTAGTAGCCTTTGGGTTCTCCGGCATAATTAAGAGAGCAATCATCGCATTGTACTCGTCCACCACAGGTAGAATAACTGGGCAAGGGATCCAATCAAAATGGTTTAGGATAGCAAACGGCACCAGACAGGACTCCCCTCCTTTATTGCCTTACAGTGGAACCCCTGGGGGAAGAGATCAGAAACAACCCAAAGATTCTGGGCTTCCACACAAACAAGGAAGTCTTAAAAATAATGTTATATGCAGGTGACATTCTAATAACAATAAGAGACCCAGTGTTATCCTTAAAAGAATTGATGCAGACCATCAAACACTGCAGTGTCTTTTCTACTTATAAATTAAATCATGATAAAACCATGGCTCTGATAATTAATGTTTCAAATGCTGATTTAAATGCCATCCAATAAGATTATGAGTTTAATTGGATGAGAAGCTCCTTTAAATATTTGGGCATTGTGATCTTCCGTAGACCAGCAGAAATGATGGAGAGCAATATAATGCCCATGATGAAGGAGATTAATGCCAAACTGAAAAAATGGAATAATATGGAGATATTGCAGAGTGGGAAAATAAACACCATAAGGGCATATATAATGACCAAATTATCGTATATATTCAGAATGATCCCACTAGAGGTCCCACATAGTTGGATGAAGATGATTTAGTCCTTTTTTTCTAAATTTATTTGGTCAGATAAGAAGCCATGGCTAAATCTCCAGCATATGTCCCGAAATAAAAGGGAAGAAGGTGCAGGAGTACCAGATGTGGAGGAACAATATCAAGCTATTAGTTTACAGCACATTTTGATTACCATAAATGGATGTAGCCTAGAGGAAAGCTGGTTCAATTTGGAAACTGAAAGGTCAAAAGAGAGAGATGGGATTTTTCCATTGTTCTGGCAGATAGACAGGAAAAGGGGAAAAAAAACAGGAGCCAATAGATAGTGTAATACTAAAGCACCTTCTAAAACACTGGGCTCGTTTTAGGAACAAAGCTGACCTGAAAAATAAGATATATGCAAACCTACCTCTTGATATTCGTACAGCACTTATTGATAGCTTGTACACAAAGTCATGGACACAAAGTGGAATCTGTAAGATCTCAGGCCTTCTTGGGAATTAGCACTTTTGGTAATCTATAAGAGAAATTTAAATTACATCCAAAAGCTTTTTTTTTACATACATGAGTGTTAAAAATGTGATCATAAAGTATCTATGTGGTAGTGTCCCTTCTCTGAATTAAGTTCATTAATTTAATAAAGAGAGGTAATCAAAATAACATGGAAGCTGCTTGTTTGAAGTTTCCTAAAGAAATCAGAGAAGATAGATAAAAAAATAAATAGATATATACACTGCTTGAACATTACCGAATTCTGCTTTAAACTTAGGAACAGATGGTACAGAAACATAGAAACATAGAAACATAGAATGTGTCGGCAGATAAGAACCATTCGGTCCATCTAGTCTGCCCAATTTTTTTGAGTACTTTTATTAGTCCCCCGTTCCTGGTCTTATAGCTAGGATAGCCTTGTGTCTATCCCACGCATGCTTAAAATCCTTGACTGTGTTTAACTCAACCACTTCTGCTGGAAGGCTATTCCATACATCCACTACCCTCTCAGTAAAGTAATACTTCCTGATATTACTTTTAAATCGTTGCCCCTCTAATTTAAGACTATGTCCTCTAGTTGTGGTAGTTTTTCTTCTTTTAAATATACTCTCTTCCTTTACTGTGTTGATTCCCTTTATTTATTTAAATGTTTCTATCATGTCCCCACTGTTACGTCTTTCCTCCAAGCTATACATGTTAAGATGCTTTAACCTTTCCTGGTAAGTTTTATCCTTCAACCCATGAACCAGTTTAGTAGCCCTTCTCTGAACTCTCTCCAAAGTATCAATATCCTTCTGGAGATACGGTCTCCAGTACTGCGTACAATACTCCAAGTGAGGTCTCACCAGTGCTCTGTACAATGGCATGAGCACTTCCCTTTCCTACTGCAGAGTTACAGATGTGTTATCAAAAATGTATAAAGATGTAGCCAACAAATGCTGGAGATGTGGAACATATAACCGGAGCTAGCTCTATTACATCTCCGTTTTCCCCAAATGGAACAAGGGGAAAAAAATATTTTACACCACATCTTAGCAGCTACTAAACTAATTATAGCCAGAAACTGGAAATCCTCAGAATCTATAGGCTTGTCCTCCATCTCGATGCAGATACAACTCCAGATCAAGACGGAGAGATTGATAACATCCCAATTCTGCATTAACAACTCAAAATACTGGAACAAACGGCTAGAGGCTATCAAAAGATGTCATAGAGAGAGGAGACTGATGGAGGGGGGTGAGGTTGGGTTCAAAAGAAGGGGCATCTCCTGAAGAAACAAAGAATAACAGTCTTTGAACAGCCAACTGAGAAAAATTGCTACAAAACACACTAATTTAGCTATACATTGTGCAATTGAGCAATCCTGGTTAGTTCCCCTGATAAGTGAACTCATAAGGTTTGTACCTACACAATGTATAGCTGAATTGGTGAGATGAAATCTAGGATTTCTGCCCAAATTGGATCTCGTTTATGGACATTCCAACTTTGTTCTCTAGACTTTAATTACTTTTGAGTCTGTGCTATGTTGAGTGATAAATGTAAATTGGTTTTCTGTATCATCAGTAACTTTGGCTTTATGGTCTAGGGTGTGAAAGTTTCTACCCTAGATAGATATGTTTTTGAGATTACATTATTCATAAGAGCATTCTATATCCCTTTTGTTAAAATCTTTTTTCATCTGTGTAGTCTGTTCCTTAAACATCTTTTGTTCTGAAAAGTTCATCTTTAAATGATGGAATGTTTCTAAGCCATGGTTGGAAGTAATAAATGCTGGAAGGGATTACACTGTGGCAATCAACTATGTTCCTGAAAGTTTTCATTTTCAATCTATTTTTACTCACATATATCTCAAGATTCCGAAATTCTATGTATGTTTAAGAGAATTTATCTGTGAAAGAAAGATTTTAAGGATTATTCTTAAACTAATTAATGAAAAAATCTAACCTGTTTTGGTCACCGCCCTAAATGAACAGGCAATTGTCAATATAACGTCTTCAGAACACCATGTTTGCTGCCATAGAATACAAACAAACCTGGAATTTAGTGGCATGTCCTTTAATTTTTCATAAGTGGATGTCACTTTAGCAATTTATTTAGGCCATGCCACTTTAGACCTCCTTTTTTAGAGTTATGGTGATTTGCTATAAAACAGAATACATTTTTTCACTGTAGCTTTGTAACTGGGGTCATCAAATTGCTTTTAAAATCCATGTTAGAGATAGGGATTTTTTAACAGCTGCAGAAATGTTTTTAGAACACCCATTAAATGACCTTACTTTAGCACTTATGTTTATGCAGGGATCAATGTCAGGGAAGGGATAACACACAAGGAATGGCATTTATATCAGCCCTTGGTTCTCACAATTTGATTAAAATTGATTCTAAGAATAACTAACATTGATTTCTCTCTCCCTCACAAAATTGTGAGGAGAGGGAGACAGATTTAAACTGGTCAAATGAATATTTGCAAATATTGATCTGGCCAGGCGAATGGTGATGCTCATCTGAGCAATCATCAAAATGCCTTAGCCACTGATCAGCTGTTACTGATCACTATACATGTGTTCATACAACTTATTTTTTTTGTGTGCTGTCGTTCAAGATCACTGCTTATGCAGGGAAGGAATCAATGGCAGGGAAGGAGTTAAAATATAAAAATTGGCTTTTATAAAAGCCTTTTCGTCTCAAATTGTTATCAAAATGTATATAAACTTACTAAACTAACTCATACTAAATATATCTGTCTCCCTCACTAAAACAGAAGTTTTACCAACATTGCCTTTGACTGTGACTGGTAGGGCTCATCTGAGCAATCAGTAGCTATGTCAGAACACTGATCTGGTTTGCTGACATCTAGAAATGGCCCCCTAGAGCAGCGAAAGTGAATAAACATCACTTCCATTGATCTTGCCAATAGATGGGCAGCTCCATCAGGCAGTGGCCACTCAAGAGAGCAATCACCCCCGGATAAAAGAAGATTTATTGGTGTTGCTAAATGCCTCCATAGGACTCCATAACTATTGTTCAGTTCCTAAACATATGTGGGCAGCAGGGGCTGCAATTTTTAAATGGCTGTAATGATCACTTCGTGGAGTAATAGTATGGCACCTCTGCACTTTTTTTTTAATGTTTCTCAATGCATCAACACCAAAAGGAGCACTTTCTTTACTCTTTTTAATGCATTACGTGCCAGGCAAAATAGTAGAACATGTAAATAAAATGCTTTATTAGATATGGAGCTGGGAGCTGGACAAGTGCTCCAAGCCCCTAAAAAATAGTCAGGGCTAGGAGCTCTGCCCCCCTACATTAAATATATGAGAGTACAGGGCTACTTGAAATTATGTCCCCAGCATGTAGGACAGCTCACAGCGACCGTTTTCAGCACTGACCACTAAGTGCGGCAACGTGGCCGTTTCATCATGGCAGTGTAAGTGCTGACAGTTCAGCACTGAACTGTCAACACTTAAAAATACAGTAAATCCATGTAATAAATTAATCCCCCTAACAGTTACCCTGAACCCTAATGTTAACCCCCTGAACCCCGATACTAACCCCCCAAACCCTAATACTAACACTAGGCGCTAATGCTAACGCTAATTGTAACCCTTAATACTAACAATAACCCCTAATAATAACAAAAAAAAACAAATAATAACACTAAGCCCTAATACTAACACCTAACCTCTAATACTAATAATACCCACCTTGAAATCAAACTGTCCCACAACGAATTTTTTGCGATGACAGAGGTCGCGGTGAAGTGGCAGAGTTTTAAGCAGCCATGAAGAACCGTCCACTCCCCTGGGCCCCATGCAATAACCCTTTTTTCCTCTGGTCTGGAGGCTGCTCTAGAATGAAGAACACTAGACAATACTACTTAATGCGCTTTACACAGAGATGTGCCTTTGCTACTTATGATTAAGCACATCTTGCAGGCATGAGTGGGAAGAGATGATAAGTACATTTGAGGAGAGTAGATGTTGTGCAGGTTAGTGTTTGTTGATGAAGGAACAATGTAGACAGGGGCTGAAGAGTGGAGATCTTTGTAGTTTAAAGACAGAATTTAAAATTGTACCCTATGGCAGACGGGAAGCCAATGGAGGGCATTGCAGAGAGGAGCAGCCAAATCAGAACAACAGGCCAGGAAAAGGAGCCTGACAGCTGTATTTTGAATAAACTACAGAGGAAAAAGATAAACCACCCCATACTATTCACCCTGTAAAATGTGCCTATGTTTGGGCAAAGAGTTGTGCCTCTTTGTACCTTGTCACGGTACCCCACCACAACCCACTATTCACCCGGTAAAATGTGCCTATGTTTTGGCTAAGAGTTGTGTTTTTTGCCCTTTGTACCTGCCAGAGACCAAATTCCGCAATAATGGTTAAGTCCGGTCTCAGGCGGCATTCGCACCATTTAAATTATTGGCACGTTGCTGATTGGTTGGCGGTTTAAAGCCCACTATACGAATCAGAGATGAAATGTGTCACTTGTCTTCTGATGGGCTAGTGGAGTAATAGCTTTGGCTTTCTAGAGCACCGGGCTTATTTTGCATTGGGGTACAATCTTTACTGTCATGATGGATTTCACCTAAATGCAAGACGGGCTCATGTGCTGGGCGATAGAATGGCTAGAAGGTTGGAGGACTATTTAAACCAGGAATTAAGGGTGGTGGGGAGGACCAATAAACACTGGGCTAGACAGTATAGGAAGGGAATACGACTTAGTTAGTACCCGCCCCGGGTGGGCGAATCTGGGGGCATGGTTAGAATGTAAAGTAGGAAGCAAACTATAATCAACTTAGATATTAAATCACAAATGGATTATGCTAGTGGCATTAAGTGTCTGCTTGCAAATGCCAAATGTTTAACTGGTAAAATAGGGGAGTTAGATGGCAGAAAGAATTGAAAATTATGACTTAAGACTTAATTGGTATAAGTGAAACATGATGGGATGAGACACATGATTGATCAATCAATTTGGAGGGCAACATGTTGTTGGAAAATATAGGTCAAACAAAAGAGGTGGCAGTGTCTGTCTGTATATAAAACCAGCATTATTGCCTCATTTGAGTCAATATGTATATTGTACAGAACAGAAATATCTATACAGTACAGAACATGATGAATCATTGTGGGTGGAGATAGTCAGTGGGGGTAGACCTGCCCAGAAATTATTAGTGGGTATTTGTTATAAACCACCAAATATTGGAGAATTTGAAGAATCACATCTACTAATGCAAATCGAAAAGGCTTCTAAAATAGGGTGTAGTATCATTTTGGGGGATTTTAATTACCCAGAAGTAGATTGGAAAAATGGAACCACTAAGTTTCTGAATTTGTTGAACGACAACTTTTTGTCTCAGCTAGTACAGACACCAACCAGAGGGGAAGCATGCCTGGATCTGGTAACAACTAATATGGAGGTGCTTATCTCTAAAATCCAAGTAAGGGAGCATTTAAGGAATAGTGACCATAACATGTATCCTTTGAGAATAATTCTAAAAGGAAAATTGATATGGGTCCCACCAAAACACAGAATTTTGAAAAGGCCAACTTTAGTAGGTTTAATACATCCCTTGGTCTAGTTGACTGGGATGGATTAATTTTGGGAAAAAACACAGAAGGTAAGTAGAATACCTTCAAACACTACAAAAATATACATATGCATTTATACCCTTTGGTAACAAATATAAAAGAAGCAAACTAAAACCAATGTGGCTAACCAATAAGGTAAATCAGGAAATAAATAAAAAGAAAGTATTGTGTAAACATTATAAAGTTGAGGGATCAGCAGATGCATTTGCAAAATATAAAATAGCCAACAAAGACTGTAAAAAAGCTATTAAATTGGGTAAACTGTAGAATGAAAAAACAATTGCCAAGGAGAGCACAAAGAATCCCAAAAAACTATTTAGATATATAAATGGCAAAATATTAAAGGTTGAAAATGTTGGATCCTTGTTATCTGAAATGGGTGAGATTTTAAATAAGCATACATTTTAAATAATTTCTTTTCTTCTGTTTTTACCAAGGAAGAACCAATGGACAAGGACCTGCAAGCTACGTTTACAGAACAGTCACAGCAAGCATGTGATTGGTTGAAACAAGACAGTTACAGACCTGCAAGCTGTGGTGGGGAAACTGTTTGAAGGATTGCTAAGGGAATATATTCAAGATTTCATATTGAACAGGAATCTCATTAGAAGGACAGATCTTATCAAACTAACTTAATTACATACTATGAGGAGGTGAGTACAAATATAGATATGGATGCTGCAGTGGTTGTTATATATTTAGACTTTGTTAAGGCATTCGATACAGTTCCACATAAAAGGTTACTGTAAAAATTGACTGAAATAAGCTTAAGGCCAGAGGACTGTTTGTGGCTTGGCAATTAGTTGAAAGACAAAATGCAAATGGTGGTGGTAAATGGGAAGTTCTCAAATTGGACACATGTGATAAGTGGAGTACCTCATTTAAGTGACTGAGTACCTCAGTGGTCTTCTTTATATTTTGTTTATTAATGATCTCCCAGAGGGCATAGGGTGTTTGCCGATGGCACAAAATTAGGTAGGGTAATACAGTCTGAACTAGATGTATCTTCGCTGCAAGAAGATTTGGACAAATTGGGTAACTGGGCAGATAAATGGCAAATGTGATTCAATGTGGACAAGTGTAAAATGATGCATTTTAGGTACAATAACAAAAATTCAACATATAGTTTAAATAGTGTTTCCTTGGAGAAATCTACTAATGGAAAATATTTGGGACTAGTTGTAGACAATAGCCTTAGCAGTAGTGCACAGTGTCACGGCCAATACTATATTGGGGTGTATTAAAAGTGGTATTGACTCATGGGAGGAAGATAATATTCTGCCACTTCATAGGTCCATGGTAAGTTCTCCCCTTGAATATGCTGTTCAATTCTGGGCACCTCTTTACCTTTAAAAAAATAAAAAATAAAAGACATTATGGAAATAGAGAAAGTGCAGAAGAGTGCTACAAAACTAATCAGGGGAATGGAAAGTTTTAGTTATAAAGAAAGGTTGGAAAAGTTAAATCTGTACACGCTAGAGAAATGGGGCTTAGAGGGGATATGATAATGTTATATAAATATGTACAGGACCCATACAACGGGCTTATAAAGACCTGTTCAATAACAGAATGGTACAAAGTACAAGACTTCACCCGCTAAGACTTAAAGAAATGAGATTTAGTCTATGACAGCGGAAAGGATTTTTTACACTAAGGACAATTAAGATATGGAATTCACTGCTTGAAGAAGTGGTTCTATCAAATACCCTAGATGCTTTTAAAAGTGGCCTGGATACTTTTTTTTAATGAGCTGGAACATAGAGGGCTATTCATGTTAGTACAGGCATTAATATTTATTTAGTGCCTGTTGATACAAGTAGAAATCTGATTTAATTTAAAGTCAAGATGGATTTTTTTTCCCCACTTGACACAGGATTCGAAATTTCTGAACGGGTTTTTATTTGCCTTCTTTTGGATCAACAACGTGTAACATGGGATAGGAAAAGGGTTGAACTTAATGGAATACAAACAAGAGAGCTCACGTTTCTTCAGGAATCGGCTACTCCGTGATACTTCTTGGAACAGCAGCTTATGATGAACCATCTGAGGCACCGTACTCAAAAGCGCCACAGCAGGTAAAATAGAAAAAACACAGACAGGCTGTTCAGGATGTAGAAAACACATACAAAATCCTTTTTTGAAAAACTCACGGACAAATAATCCAATAAACTAGATCCACGGTGCAGATAAAACCAGCCCTAGATAGGATAAAAAAGCAGCCTAACGCCTTTCGTACCACTTCAGTACTTTGTCATAGGCATGATAAAACATCTGGGGCACCCTCCCTTAAATAGTGCCCTGAATTAACAGGGTGTGTGCTCATTAAACAATAAAACAGTTACACCAAACACATAAAAAACAATAAAAGAAAGTAAATACGAATGAATCCTGCTAAAAGAACTCAATAGCTGAGAGCAGCAGTACACAAGAGCAATGGAACACATATATTTAAATAAATAAACAAATGGCTACAAAGTATGCAAATAAGTTGCTAAAAAGAGAGCCAAGAGATATTGGGAATGTAGCAATGCTAAAGGTTAGAACCACACATACTGTCCACAGTAAAAAGGAAATGTGAACAGACATATGATTAATGAGAGTGTAAACACATTTCCAGATGACAGCAAAGAATCAACAACAAGCAGAAAGTAGAAAAGTAGAGTGTGGGATAAGCCACACATACATAACAATGAAGCAAATGGAAAATATGTAATTGAAGGGTAACATAATATACAGTAATAATAATACTGAAACCCTACAAAAATACATAAACAAAGTATAAATGCATATGAAAACATACAAGTACATATGCACACACAGACACATATGAACACACGTGTATATAAATGCACATGCCCGCATGCAAACATACACAGAAATACAACAATAATACAGATATCCCTCACAAATAAACTGCAGTACATCAGGCTACCAAAAAAGTAAGTAAATAGCAATAGAATACAGGGCAGGTGAACCTAGACAAACAGGGGGACATAAAATTCAGAATTTTGTCTAGTACCTAATTCAAAAATCCACTTTGTCTCAAGGTATCTGAGTTGTTGTTCCAAATTACCTCCCCGCATAGACAAAACGGCTTTGTCGATGCCCTGCACTAGGCATTTCTCAGAGTTAGACCCATTACAGATTTGAAAATGTCTCCTGATGGGAGTATCCTTAATTTTCTCACCAACACCCGTTATAGATAACAGATGTTCCCTAATGCTTTCTTTAAGAGGTCGAGTAGTCATTCCCACATATTGTATTTTGTAAACACCACATGTAAGTAAATAAACCACAAATTCAGTGGTACAGTTAATGTAATGCTTGATATTATAGGTGGTTCCTGTGGTAGTGGAGGTAAAGGTATTACTGACAAACACCCTTCAACAGGTTTTACATGGATGTCTACCACACTTAAACATTCCCTGTGTGGCCAACCAATTAGAGTTGGTGTCGGTAGGAGCAGGGGCGGATCCAGAGTCTGATCTCGGGAGGGGCACATGTCCGTCTGTCTTTTCCTCTCTCCCTTGTCCGTCTGTCTTATCCTCTCTCCCATGTCCGTCTGTCTTATCCTCTCTCCCATGTCCGTCTGTCTTATCCTCTCTCCCATGTCCGTCTGTCACGCTCCTCTCCCTTCCCATGTCTGTCGCACTCCTCTCACTCCCCGTGTCCCTCTGTCTCTCTTCCTTCCATGCCCGTTTTTCTCCTCTTCCTTCCCATGTCCGTCTATGTATCCTCTTCTTTCCCATGTCCATATGTCTCTTCTCTCATTTCCCATCTCTCTGTCTCTCCTCTCCCATCCCATGTCTGTCTGTCTCTCCTCTACCATCCCATTTATGTCTCTCTCTTCTCCCTTCCTATTTATGTCTCTCTCCTCTCCCTTCCCATGTCTGTTTGTCTCCTCTCCCCTTCACATATCTGTCTGTCTCTCCTCTGCCATCCCATATTTGTCTGTCTCTCATCTGTGAACCCATGTCTGTCTGTCTCTCCTCTACCATCCCATTTATGTCTCTCTCTTCTCCCTTCCCATGTATGGCTCTCTCAGCCAATTTGCCCAATAATATGCCAGTGTTAGTTGCCATTTAATATGCCCCAGCCAATTTGCCCAATAATATGCCAGTGTTAGTTGCCATTTAATATGCCCCTGCCAATTTGCTCAATAATATGCCTGTGTTAGTTGCCATTTAATATGCCCCAACCAATTTGTCCAATAATATTCCAGTGTTATTTGCCATTTAATATGCCCCTGACAATTTTCCCAATATGCCAATGTTATTTGCCATTTAATATGCCCCTGCCAATTTTCCCAGTAATATGCCAGTGTTATTTGCCATTTAATATGCCCCTGCCAATTTGCCCAGTAATATGCCAGTGTTATTTGCCATTTTATATGCCCCAGCCAATTTGCCCAGTAATATGCCAGTTATTTGCCATTTAATATCCCCTGCCAATTTGCCCAGTAATATGCCAGTTATTTGCCATTTAATATCCTCTGCCAATTTGCCCAGTAATATGCCAGTTATTTGCCATTTAATATCCCCTGCCAATTTGCCCAGTAATATGCCAGTTATTTGCCATTTAATATCCCCAGCCAATTTGCCCAGTAATATGCCAGTTATTTGCCATTTAATATCCCCTGCCAATTTGCCCAGTAATATGCCAGTTATTTGCCATTTAATATCCTCTGCCAATTTGCCCAGTAATATGCCAGTTATTTGCCATTTAATATCCCCTGCCAATTTGCCCAGTAATATGCCAGTTATATGCCATTTTATATGCCCCTGCCTCTTTCCCCAGTACATCCCCCCATCTCCCCACTCCCCAGCACTTACCTTATCCCCTGGTGGCTAGTGGCAGGCAGCATGGTCTTCTCCATGCTGCCTGTTCGTCTCACAGATGATTGTGCCGACAGGTCACGTGACCCGGCGCGCGTATGACGTCAGCGCGCCGGTCACGTGACCTGTCGGCACTTCCGTGTCGGCACACTGCACGGGGAGCCGAACAGGCAGCACGGAGGTTTCTCTGTGCTGCCTGTTCAGCTCCCTGTGCAGCCTGCCGGCAGGCAGAGAACGTGAGGGGGATCTTCCGATCCCTTCTCACCTCAGTCTCTGCCTGCAAGCGCGTTTTTTTTTTTTTTTTTAAAGTGTCATTTTTTTTTTCTCTCTTCTCGGGGGGGCAATTGCCCCGTTGCGCCCCCCCCCCCCCTGGATCCGCCACTGGGTAGGAGCAGTAGTGTATCTTCCACAAGGCAAACAAGGCACTCGCATAGGGCAGCACTTTTCCAGAGGGTCTTAAAGCACACTTCTAGTGCTTCAAACGTTTTCGCTCCCTTCCCCACTATTCAGCAAGCATTAGCTCCTTCCAATTAATCGGGGTGTTGAGGGCATGTAATGGACGTGGTTGGGGTATGTAATGAGGGTGATGGTGGCATGTAATGGGGTGATGGGGCATTTAGTGTGTATGCAATGTGGGTGATGGGGGCATGTAATGGGGTGATTGGGCATTTAATGTGTTTGCAATGTGGGTGATGGGGCATGTAATGGGGTGATGGGGCATGTTCTGTGTGTGCAAGGTGGGTGATGGGGCATGTAGGTGTGCAACTGGGAGGGGGTGACCTAATTGTGTCTGCCTAGGGCAGCACTAAACCAAGATGCACCACTGGGTAGAAGTTTTAAAAAGGGACGGGGAAACTGGTGAGCCAATGGTAGGAGCTCTCCTGGCTACCATCCAGTAGCCCCGGTTCACAGTATCAGAAAGCTTGCTGTCATTATATAAGATTGGTAAATGTTTGTCAACTATTTGTTTAATGTGATAAAATTGTGAACTAAAGGTAATAGACAGAATCGGAACCAAATCCTGATCGGTGTTGGATAGAGGCCTGGATTGATGTGAACGGGCTAGCAAAGTGTTTCTGTCTAGCTTAATCACTCTAACAAAGGCAAAGAGTGACCCCTGAGTAGTAGTTTATCCCTAAGGTCACATAATTCTCCAATTAAATCATCAAATTCAGAACAATTCCTGTGAATCCGAAGGAAGTGTCATGGAGAATGACCATGCATGGAGAATGAAATTACCACTGGTCTCCTTTCGGTACAATTTAGTAACTACTTTAGTACCGTTTACAATCAGCAAAAGATCCAGAAATGGAATCTGCATCCTGTGGGATTCAACAGTGAATTGCAAATTGAGACCATTCATATTTATAGCTGCAACAAAAAAAATCAACATCTGATTCAGACCCGAGCAAAAACATTAAGCGATCGTCAATATATCATTTATATATGACAATCCTAGAGATCACCGAAAAAGGTAAAATAGACTCCAAGGCACCTCCAAAAATGTACCATTCTTCCCACCACCCCATAATGAGGTTGGCAAAGGAAGGGGCAAATTTATCACCCATTGCTGTACTACACTTCTGGAGGTAAACCTTAGAGTCAAAAAGAAAAACGTTGTGTGTTAAAAGACAATTAATAGCATGCAAGAGGAAAGTCTTGAGAGTGGTGTCATAGTCACTGTATCTGTCCATGTGATGCTGCATGGCCTCTAGGCCTAAGCTGAATCGACCAGTTGTATACTCGATCATTGAGGTAATCATCTGGATCTCTTTTAAATTTGAAGGTCTTCTGTTCTACAACTGCCTTCTCCAATCTAGTTGGAGAGTTAGTAAAGGCAGTGTCGAGGTTAAAATCGGGCTTTATGAAAAGCGTTTCAGGGTGAATAGTAGCAATTTCAGACTGGACAGTAGCATCCTGTTTCTTCCTACACAGTAATAAATTCATGACTGAACATTCACTGAACTTGATGGACGCATGTCATTTTTCAACCCAAACTACTATGTAACTATGTATCTATGTAACCAATTACTTGGTGCGGATAGCCACCATCCACATTCATTAATTGATGGAATCCCCGTGGGACAGTTCCTGTCATTTCCAGATTATAGACTGACTTATTTTTTATGTCCCTTTAAGTAATGGACCTAATCCCCTTTAATTGATTTATTGTATATTGGGGAAAACTAAACTGGTAACTTAATTCTGGGATTTATTTGATGTAATGTGAAGCCTGGTCCGTTTATTTGTATATGAATATATATTATGTGCACAGAGTTTAGTTGTGTTAAACACACTGATATATTGTTTTTCTTTGATGTATGTGATAATTTGTTCTTTTAAATACAACCATTTATTTTGCCACTTCTGGATTGTGAATAGTATAAAAACTAGATGAATGGGAGGAACCATTATGACCCTGATGAAGCGTTTGGCTAAACAATCGTTGGTCTTTTTTCGTTACATATTGAGACTATTGTTTAAACCCATGTCCTGCAATTGTTATTACCGCTCTGGTACCTTCTAAATTATTGGCATTTACAACATTTCATCTTTACTATGTCTGATCACCATCTTTATTTCCATGTGTGCTCTACCCTGTGCCGGATGGTCTATTCCAGCTTTCGGTGAGATGTGTACCTTTTGAAGCGGAGAATATATATTTCAACAATATTATTGCAATAACCAGCTTGCTTATTAACTCATGCATGCAACAGATGGCTGATTATATCTTCAGAGTAATATCCTGAGTGAATTTATATCTACATCTGCATATATATATAATTTTATACTTTTTTGCTATCCCACTGTCTTGCATCCTGTCTGTGTCTTGATTTGTGTGTGTCTATATATATATATATATATATATATATATATATATATATATATATGTATATATATATATACACATACACATACATATTACAAAATCCAACGATCAGCACACTCACATCAAAAAGGGTAGAAAATTGGAGATTTAGTCACATTTATGACCATATGATACTAAGCCCACCACTACATCAAAGTACTCCAATATTGGTGATACTTAACACTAAATACTGTTGCTTATGAGGTTTAATCTCTTCATGTGCATTGCATACCAGGGGCCAAAAAGGCCTTCCTATTGTACAATACAGAGACACTTCTGCAATTTATAGATCTGGACACCACTTATCACTTAGGGGAGAGGTGCTAAACCAGAAGCCTGGTCAAAGCTTCTACTATGCAAACAAATCCACAAGGAATACACTCACCTAAACTAGCATTTATTATATATATATTTTTATTTTCTTCCGATCTTACATTTGTTTATTATTTTTACATTCTAATTGTACAAAATATTGTATATATATATATATATATTTATATATATATATTGTGTGTGTTTGTATTATTTTGGTGCTATTTGTACACTTTTTATTTTCAGATGTGTTATGATCTGATGGGATATCCAGGATCTTAATAAATTGATATTTTCTATTTTCTAATAAGTAGTATCTCTCTTTTTTATGTCTTGTGTGTGCCATTTTTATAGGCCTTCTTTTTTAATGGTTTCTTTTCCTCTACCTCAGTTGGTTTAGTCACTTTTAGGCTTATTTACATCCACCCCTCCTACTAAGTATTGTGAGATTAGAGAGTCATTTTCCGACAACTTGAGATGTTTAAACAGACTGCAATAAGCTTTGTGTTGATAGATATAACACGATCAGTATGGAGAAGTGGCTTTTATATTTGACAGATAGTAAGTCATTTGACACTCTAGTGAGGGCTGTTTCAGTAGAGTGTAAGGGTCTAAAGCCAGATAAAGTAGGTCATCAGTGCAAAGTGTCTCGAAGTATGTATATGTAATTATGCTGTGGGGCTGGTATACAAAATGTTTTCCTGGGCTGGTTTTTGTTCCCAGTCTGGCACTGTCCATGCCCAAAGTCCCAAGTTATAGAATTCATGCTTTGAATTACCTTTTATAAAGTGTAATTCATACAGTTGCAGTTAGGGTTGCCACCCATTCAGACTTTACAGCCAGTGCTGATATAACTTAAATACCGGCAATGCAATTTCCGTTTCACTTTTGAGGCAGGCAGAGGGGAGCGGGGAACCTGTACATGTGGTGGAATCCTCCTGTGTGCGACTTTTCTTTTGCAAAGGTGGGAGGTGTCATCAGCAGAGAAGCACAGTGTGATCCAGTGTGTCAGTCTATCAGCCCTCAGCCAGCGTTAACTCCCACTTCCTTTGATTAGTGAAGACTTTTTCAGGTTCCGATACTCTTCACTATGCACAGGAAGTGCAATATAATGCTGCTGAGAGACTGCAAATAGTGAAAAGTATGAATGGGTCTGCACACTTACAAGTATCGGGTGCCACGAGGGAGCGTCATTCACGCCCATAAAGCAAAAAGAAAAGATAGGAGACTCAGCACACCGTTTAAGGGAGGTTAATCTACCAAAAAATAACAACATTTCAGCCCAGCACTGAGCTTTTTTCAAGTCTCAGTCTTCAAGACTTGAAAAAAGCTCAGTGCTGGGCTGAAACGTTGTTATTTTTTGGTGGATTAAACTCCCTTAACCCCTTCGCGACCGATGACGGTCCTGGACCGTCATGGGGAAAAACTCCCTTAGTGACCGATGACGGTCCAGGACCGTCATGCAGGTCTGATCGCGGTATGCACGCTGGCATACCGCGATCGCGCTACCAACGGTACCGAGACACTTCAGACATGCCGGTTGAGGACCCCTCCTGAAACATCCGGGCACTGTGACAGCCAATCACAGCGCCCGGATGTTAATAGCTGTCAAAGCAGGTGCCTGCTTTGACAGCCATAGTCTCTCCCTGCTCCACGGTGATCGTGGGGCAGAGAGAGACTAAATATAATGTGTGAAGTCTCCCCCTGGTCCCCCCCCCCCAGTAACAACCAGCCCCCAAAGGATTTTTTTAATAAAAAAAAAAAAGTTTTTTTTTTAAATATTTTTTTTTTCCTATTGTGCTAATCCTAACTCTTGGGTTAGGGTTAGAGTTCATCAAAACCCTAATCCTAGAGTTAGAATTAGGGTTTGTACTAACCCTAACCAAAGGGTTAAGGTTAGAGTTAAATAAAAATAAAAAAAATGTAAAAAAATAAAAAATTAAATAAATAAAAAAATTTAAAAAAATAATAATAAATTGTATACAAATAAGAAGTTATTCCGTAGAGGACCAATGACATGTTATGTCTGTCTGTGGTCCTCTAGGGATATTTCATTTAAAAAAAAAAGACTGCTAGTGGGGCCAGTGCTTTGCATTGGCCCCCAGCAGTAGATAGGGGCCCGCAGCAGCTGGATATTTGATCCATGCAGCCGCAGGATAGCAAGGATAGCAAAAATCGGTGCTTCCTACTATAGACTACATTTCCTATTCTGCTACGGTAGCTTTTGGCTGGCTGAGCATGATAGGAAATGTAGTCACAAGTATTACATAATAAATACACGTTTTAAAGCTGCAATAACCATATCCTAAATTTTGCCCTGTACCTGCCACATAAACCTAGCAGACCTATACATGTGGGGTACCGCTATACTCAGGGGAAGTTGCTGAACATATATTGGGGTTTTGTTTGGCAATAAAATAGAACAGTCCCTTTAAATTCATACCTAAGTTTCAAAGTGTGTGGAAATAAAACACACACAAAATTACTACGCCAAAACTTGTCAAAGATTGGTGGTAAAATGACAGAGTGAAAAGTGTCAAATTACCCCAAGTTGAATGCCCTGGGATGTCTACTTTATAAAAATGTTTAATCGTAGGGGGTTATTCAGTGATTCATATCCGATATCGGTGTTACAGTGTCACTAACGCTAATTTAAAAAAAATGGTTTTGAAACAGCTAAATGCTACTTGTATTTATTAACCTAAAACATGCAAAAAAAAAGCAAAAAAACATATAAACATTGGGTATTTCTGAACTCAGGACCTATAGTCGAATCTATTTAGCACGTTTTTTCATTAGCTTTTGAAGCTTAGTAAAAGAATTTACAAAGAAAAGTCAGGAAAAGTGTTTATTTTTTTTAATTTTAACCATATTTTACTATTTTTTACACAATACAATAAATTATATGAACAAAATAATGTCATGAAAAGAAAGCCCTTCTTGTCCTGAAAAAAACAATATATAATATGTGTGGGTACAGCAACTGACAAAGAAGAAAATTAAAGCTAAACACAAACACCTCAGAAGTGTTAAAACAGCCTCGGTCACTAACGCACAACATTCCAAAAACATTCTGGTCATGAAGGGGTTAAACGGTGTGCTGAGTCTCCAATCTTTTCTTTTTGCTGCTGAGAGACTGACACACTCAGACTGACACAGAGGATTGTGGCAGCCAGGTATTGAATACCTGTGGGATCACCAGGGCATCACTACCAGCTTTTATGAAGAAAAATCAAAAGGTTTGTATTAAAAAAATATTGTTTCTGAAACTTACTGAGATCGAGGCTTCCATTCCCTGCTCCGAATAGGCAGAATAAAGAAAATTGCGAGTGAATGGCCACACCCCCTTCTAGAGTCTGTAGTTGTCATGGAGACCACACCCCCCTGCTTATCACAGCACCCAGGATGAGCTAGAGTATACACTCCCACACAATGCAGAGTTTGCTGGTCTCATCCTAATGCTGAGATATATGAATCCCTGGGAAAAGAAACTTTCCTTTTATATTACATAGCATATTAGCATGATATTTAATAATCATTTGTGTGACAGTCTCATACTGCACTACCTTGTACTTTCTTTGATTGGTGAATACTGAGAGCATCAGAACATGCTGCTCTAAGTCTTCAGTATGCACAGGAAATGGAAAGTAAGGCTGGCTGAGGCTTGAAAGATTGAGACTGGCACATAGGATCACACCTGCAACTCCCAGGTATTTAAACCACAGGGGGAGTCATAAAGCTCTCCATGTGTAACACCTTGGAGCTGCTGTAGACATAAGGGGAGAGAAGCAGACAGTGGGGGAGAGAGGCAGACAGAGAGAGGCAGACACAAGGGATGTGGTGAGAGAGGCAGGCATAAAGGGAGATAGAGAGACAGGCGAAAAACGGAGGATGGGAAAGAGTGCTGATATAAGGAAGATGGGGGATAGAGACAGACAAAAGTGAAGATGGGGGATAGAGACAGACATAAGGAGATATCAGGGGATATATGTTTCAGGATATCCACAGTTCAATACCAGATTTGAGCTCCAGCCACCCGGTACCTGTACCAAGGAGCCTGAACCTTAATTTGGTAGGGACATTTAGTGACTCGAGCCATTGGAACCCCACCCACTTGTGACTCTGCTCTCACTGGCCGGTATTTTTTTGAGGAAAAGGTGGCAACCCTAGTTATAGTAAATATTACTACTAACAGTCTTCCTAGAATTTTTATTCTTTTATTCTTATTTAAGCAGGAAATAAAAAAATATAAACTACAAAAATATTGTATTTCAAATAAAAAGATCACATATAATAAATACTAAAATAAAATTAAAATCATATGTAAAAACATATCCTGAAATTATGGACAACTTGCATATGCATCTGTATTATCATTTTTTTCAACGGTAACCTGATCCATTTTGCCAATAACAGTTGGCTTTCTCCAAGGTATAGAAAATAATTGTAGATATACACAGCTATATAGTTACATAGTAGTTTAGGTTTAAAAAATACTTATCTCCATCAAGTTCAACCATTTTCCTAATACTTGTTTGCTACAGTTGACCCAACCGAAGGTAAAAAACCTTATTCCTGCGATTTCAAATTCTGCTTTCAATGATGGAAAAAATTCCTTCTTGACGCAAAAAGGCAATCAGGTTTCTCATTGGATCAAAAACACTAAATAAATATTACTGCCTATACTAACACACATAGCCCTTTATGTTCTTACTCATTAAAAAAGTATCCAGTCAGCTTTTAAAAGAATCTATTGTATTTGCTAGCACCCCCTCTTCAGGCAGTGAATTCCATACCATTATTGTTCTTACTATAAAGAATCACTTCCGTTGTCATCGACTAAATCACCTTTCTTCAAGTCATAGCAGGCGACCTCTTGTCCATTGTACTGCTCTGTTACTGAACAGGTATTTAGAAAGCCATTAGTATTGGCCATGTACATATTTATATAATATTATCATGTCCTCTCTAAGACTCCATTTATCTAGCATATTCAAATTTAACTTTTCTACCCTTTCTTCATTAATAAAAAATTTCATTCCCCTTATTATTTTTTAGCCCTCCTCTGCACTTTCTCTAGTCCCACAATGTATTTTTTTAGACAAGGTGCCCAGAATTTAACTGCATATTCAAGGTGCGGTCTTACCATGGACCACTAAAGAGGCAGAATAATATCTTCCTCCCATGAGTCAATAACCTTTTTAATACGTGCCAATATTGTATTGACCTTTGCAGCCACTAGTTGGAACTGTGCACTACTGCTAAGTCTAATTGTCTACAACTACTCCGAAATCTTTATCATTAGTAGATTTCCTAGAGGAAAGACCATTTAAACTATATGTTGCGATTTTATTATCATACTCAAAATGCATAATTTTACATTTGTCTACATTGACTCTTATGTGCCATTTATCTGCTGGAGTACACCACTTATCACAGCTTTGTTGAGAGCCATGACACAGGTAAGTTATACAGTCTAATCTTGCTGTGTATCCATGACAAGAAGATTTAGACAAACGTGGGGACTGGCATAGCAATTGGTAAATTAGATTAAATATAGACAAATGTAAAGTTATGCATTATGGGAAAAAATAATAATGATGCAACACATGCTTTAAATAGCATCTCCAAAGGAAAAACTTTAATAATATAAGAATAATTGTAGACAACAGACCTAGCACAATCCATCCAGCAGCTGCAACAGCCAATAAGATATTGGCATGTAAAAAACAGGGTATTCACAGGAGGAGGATATCATCTTGCCTCTTTACAAGTAAATGGTAAGACCTCATTTTGAATATGTGGTGCAATTATGGGTACCATCATTAAAAAGAACAGTATGGAACTAAAAAACATTGCAAAGGAAGACTACAAAATTAATAAGGGGATTGGAGTATCTTATTTATGAAGAGAGACTAAAAAGGTTGCATTTATATACACTACAAAAACAGTCTTTAAGAGGGGATATTTTTACATTATATAAATATAAGGGCTCTCCAGTGGCCTGTTCATTAACAGAAATTTACAAAGAACATTCACTGCCAAGAGAGGTTGTGCTATCAAATACAGTGTATTCCCTTAAAAATGATTTGTTTTCCCTCCTAAGCCGCAACATTCAAAATAGCTTAATTAGTTTGTCTTGTTTTGTATCATAAGCAGGAAGGATATGGTAGAAGGGTTGAACTTGACTGACTTAGATCTTTTTTTTTAAACAAAATTACTATGTTACCAGTGGCGTCGCTAGGGGGGGCTACTGGGGCTGAAGCCCCGGATCTCCCCTCCATAGCCCCGGATGGCGACTCTGACCACGCCCCATCATGCTAGGCCCTGCCCCCTCGCACTCGGTCCTCCCCCTGCATGCTGCATTCTGGATGCTGGACAGCACCAGACTCTGCCCCCTCGTGCTCGGCTCCGCCCCTCATTGCCAACTCCGCCCCCTCAAGCTTTGAATGTGAGTCTGGCAGAGTGTAAGAGAGAGTGGCAGGTATGAGTCTGCATGTGTATGTATGTGAGTGGCAGAGTTATGAGTATGTATGTATGTAAGTGGCAGAATGTAAGTGGGTGTGAGTGGCAGAGGTTTGAGTGTGCATGTGTATGTATGGAAGGGGCAGAGTTATGACTGTGCATGTGTGTATGTAAGTGGCAGAGTGTAAGTGGGTGTGAGTGGCAGAGTTATGAGTGTGCATGTGTATGTATTTAAGTGGCAGAGTGTAAGTGGGTGTGAGTGGCAGAGTTATGAGTGTGCATGTGTATGTATGTAAGTGGCATAATGTAAGTAGGTGTGAGTGGCAGAGTTATGAGTGTGCATGTGTATGCATGTAATTGGCAGAGTGTAAGTGGGTGTGAGTGGCAGAGTTATGAGTGTGCACGTGTGTGAGTGGCTGGGTGTGAGTGTTTGGAAGAGAGTAAGTGTGTGAGTGAGTGTAAGTGTGAGTGGCAGAGTTATATGTGTGTGAGTGGCAGAGTGTGAATCCCAGTGAGATTACATGTGTATGTATGTGAGTGGCAGAGTGTAAGTGGGTGTGAGTGGAAAAGAGTAAGCATGAGTGGCAGAGTTATGTGTGTGAGTGGCAGAATGTAAGTGTGTGTGTGAGTGGCAGAGTGTGAGTTTTTGGAAGAGTGTGTGTGAGTGAGTGTAAGCTGAGTGGCAGAGTTATGAGTGTGCGCGTATCTGTGTGTGAGTGGCAGAGTGTGTGAGAGTGTAGGTGTGAGTGGCAGAGTTATGAGTGTGTGTGAGTGGCAGAGTGTGAATCCCAGTGAGATTACTATGAGGAAATGTGATTAATTACTATTATTCATATTGAATGTGATAATCAAATGTGAAACAATGCTATCATCTCATATTATTTTTATTTTCACACTTGATTATCACATTCAATATGAATAATAGTGATTCATCTTTATATATAGTCTTTATATCGATGGCAATAAAAGTCCATACACATGGCATTAAACATCCCATGTATCTCGTTATAGTATTAAACCCATACATTATGAATGAATGAGCTGCTCATTATATTATGGGCTGTACTCATGAAAGAAAGAATTGCAGGGAAGTGAGATGAGAATTTCAAAATTAAGGCTAAAGTAGCAGAGTTGGAGAAATTCTCCCATTCAGCTGAATTCCCATCTCAATTCCCTGCACTTCGCTTTTATGAGGTTGGTAGAAGGAGCATACCTTCATACCTCAGCCTATTCTCCCCAGGGTAGAAGGAGCATGCCTTCATGCCTCATCCTATTCTCCTCAGGGTAGAAGGAGCATATCTTCATACCTCAGCCTATTCTCCCCAGGGTAGAAGGAGCGTACCTTCATACCTCAGCCTATTCTCCCCAGGGTAGAAGGAGCGTACCTTCATACCTCATCCTATTTTCCCCAGGGTAGAAGGAGCATATCTTCATACCTCAGCCTATTCTCCCCAGGGTAGAAGGAGCATGCCTTCATACCTCAGCCTATTCTCCCCAGGGTAGAAGGAGCATACCTTCATACCTCAGCCTATTCTCCCCAGGGTAGAAGGAGCATACCTTCATACCTCAGCCTATTCTCCAAGGGTAGAAGGAGCATACCTTCATACCTCAGCCTATTCTCCCAGGGTAGAAGGAGCATACCTTCATACCTCAGCCTATTCTCCCTAGGGTAGAAGGAGCATACCTTCATACCTCAGCCTATTCTCCCCAGGGTAGAAGGAGCATACTTTCATACCTCAGCCTATTCTCCCCAGGGTAGAAGGAGCATACCTTCATACCTCAGCCTATTCTCCCAGGGTAGAAGGAGCATACCTTCATACCTCAGCCTATTCTCCCCAGGGTAGAAGGAGCATACCTTCATACCTCAGCCTATTCTCCCCAGGGTAGAAGGAGCATACCTTCATACCTCAGCCTATTCTCCCCAGGGTAGAAGGAGCATACCTTCATACCTCAGCCTATTCTCCCCAGGGTAGAAGGAGCGTACCTTCATACCTCATCCTATTTTCCCCAGGGTAGAAGGAGCATATCTTCATACCTCAGCCTATTCTCCCCAGGGTAGAAGGAGCATACCTTCATACCTCAGCCTATTCTCCCCAGGGTAGAAGGAGCATACCTTCATACCTCAGCCTATTCTCCCCAGGGTAGAAGGAGCATACCTTCATACCTCAGCCTATTCTCCCCAGGGTAGAAGGAGCATACCTTCATACCTCAGCCTATTCTTCCAGGGTAGAAAGAGCACACCTTCATACCTCAGCCTATTCTCCCCAGGGTAGAAGGAGCACACCTTCATTCCTCAGCCTATTCTCTCCAGGGTAGAAGGAGCACACCTTCATACCTTAGCCTATTCTCTCCAGGGTAGAAGGAGCATACCTTCATACCTCAGCCTATTCTTCCCAGGGTAGAAAGAGCACACCTTCATACCTCAGCCTATTCTCCCCAGGGTAGAAGGAGCACACCTTCATTCCTCAGCCTATTCTCTCCAGGGTAGAAGGAGCACACCTTCTTACCTCAGCCTATTCTCTCCACGGTAGAAGGAGCACACCTTCATACCTCAGCCTTTTCTCCCCAGGGTAGAAGGAGCACACCTTTATACCTCAGCCTATTCTCCCCAGGGTAGAAGGAGCACACCTTCATACCTCAGCCTATTCTCCCCAGGGTAGAAGGAGCACACCTTCATACCTCAGCCTATTCTCCCCAGGTTTTTGACCCCTTTTTATTAAAAAAAGAAATACTTATGATGTGTGTGTGAGAAATGCAGGTTTACACACGTGTCTGCGTGGCAGTATATCTGTGTGGGAAAGGCCATCTGTGTGTTTAAGGGTGTATTTTTTAGGTTGTCTGGGTGTGTGTAAGAGAGTGTGTGAGTGTAAGGTTGTCTATGTAAGGGTATCTAAGTGGGGGGGGGGGTTAAGGATGGGTGTCTGTGTGTGTGGGGGGGGATGGCTGTGATATTATGGCATATTATGAGACTGTTGGTCTACTTTTTTTTCTCAAAGTCTGGTAAATGGTGTATGCAACATACACAACATTTTGTATGCTCAGTTATGAAATCATGGAAATTACTCTGTGTGTAAGCGTGTGTGTATGTATGTGTAACTGTGCAAGTGTGTATGTGTGGCTGCATTTGTATATGTGTGTATTTATGGCTGTGTATTTATGTGTATAAGTGTAACTTCGAGTAATGTGAGTTTCATGCGTGCCTTATTGTCTTATTGTGTATTATGATACAGTAATGTGCGGCATGAGTGTGTGATAAACTCACACACTGCACATTACTATGAGTTTTATTGCTGTGGAGTCTGTGTTATACCTACACATTTGCACAAAGCTGTGGTCAGTCACAGACAGACAGACACACACACACATACAGACAGACGCATACAGTCGGTCACAGGCAGACATACAGTCAGTCACAGACAAACACACACACACACACAGTCAGTAACAGACAGACAAACACATACAATCAGTCACAGACACATACAGTCGATCACAGGCAGACATACACACAGTCAGTCACATAAACACACAATCAGTTACACACACACACACATGCAGTCAGTCATACACACACACACACACACACACACACACTGTCAGTCACATACACTTACACACAAGTCAGCACTTTTGTTGTTGTTTACGATATAAAAAGTGCATCTATCAATATGTCCCCCTCCTGGCTGCTATACCTCATTCTAGCCTAGTCTGTGCCCTGCTTTTGTTTCTAGCCCTGCTGAGCACACTCAGTGCTCGGACACTATAAGCCGGTGCACACACTGCTCCCTCGCGCTCCGCTGGATAAATAAATAAATAAAATGATCCCAGCGGCGAGGGCACCATACAGGGACAACAATAACCAAGCGCCAGGTACAATTTCCTGGTGCCCAGGATTTGTTGAGCCCTGATATATACCCATATATACCTATTGTTCATTGGCATCATATATATCAGTCTGTATGCCACCTAAGCATGTGAGCTTATTTACTCCACTTCTATCAAATCTATCACGGGCTCCAGCCCCGGATCTTTTGGAGACCTAGCAATGGCCCTGTATGTTACTATGAACATTCAGCCCCTTCAGGATAAGGGTTTGCAGATCATGTTACTATGTAAAAAATATTTTATAAGTCGAATACAACTTGTACTCTCTCTTTTAGAATAATGTCATCATATTTTATATTGATTCTAGTTTACAATGTGATTCTATCACACAGTTACAATGCCTTAGTCAATAATGGCCAGCTATGGAGCTCCTGTCAACAACATTACCAGTGATATTCAGCATACCAGGTCATGTAGTCCATACAACTGAGGCAACAAAATGTTGAAAGGGGACCCAGAAAATGTTCTGTACCTGCCTGCCAGCATATTGTTCATCCATTGCAAGACCAATAATCTTGTGCTAGTATTACAATATAGTAAGAGATAAAATGCCACTCATAGCTTTAAAATAAATTCTAGGCAATAATTTCATGAAAACCTAATTCCATAATAAGCTCATATTTACTTTTATATTCAAGTTCATGTAACCCTCCTTAATTTACCATTTTTTTTACCCCTAATGAATTCGTTACTTCTCAATGCTTTAACCCCTTAAGGACAGAGCCTTTGAAACATTTTTGTCCTTTCTGGACAATGGCTATTTTAACATTTCTGTGCTGTTTGTGTTTAGCAGTAATTTTCTTCTTCGTCATTTGCTGTACCCACACATATTATATATTGTTTTTATCGGGACAAAAAGGGCTTTCTATGGATGCCATATTTTTGATCATATCTTATCATATTATTAAAAAAAATAATAAAATATGGTAAAAAAAAAAAAAATACACAAATTTCTTTGTTTTTATTTGAAACAACTTCTCCTCATCGACAATAGCGAACGAAAAAACATGCTAAATAGATTCTACTATTTCTCCTGAGTACAGGGATACCACCCATGCATAGGTTTGTTGGGTTGTTTGGGGGCTAAAATGCCAAATTTGTGAGGTGCAGTTTTTTGTTTTCCAACTTGAAATTTTTACATGCAGACAGCCTGCACCCATGTCCCATTTGGGACATATTTGAAACCAGCCAGTGTATTTTACCCCATCAACCCATATATTTTTTAAAAGTAGACACCCTAGGCTATCTCAAATGGTGGTATTTTAACACTTTCCATGCACTATTTCTACCACCAGCCTTTGTCAAAGTTTGTGGTAGTAATTTTTTTGTGTTTTTTTTTCACAAACCTTGTACTTCAGACATAAATTTACAGATTTTGGTATGTGTCACTGCCAAATAACACCCCAATAAGTGTTCAGAAACATCTCTTGAGTACAGGGATACCCCCCATGCATAGGTTTGTTGGATTGTTTGGGGGGTAAAAGGCCAAATTTGGGAGGTGAAGTTTTTGGTTTTCCAATTTGAAATTTTGACATGCAGACAGCCTGCACCCATGTCCCATTTGGGACATATTTGAAACCAGCCAGTGTATTTTACCACATCAACCCATATATTTTTTTAAAGTAGACACCCTAGGCTATCTCAAATGGTGGTATTTTTACACTTTCCATGCACTAATTCTACCACCAGCCTTTGTCAAAGTTTGTGGTAGTCATTTTTTTGTGTTTTTTTTTCACAAACCTTGTACTTCAGACATGAATTTACAGATTTTGGTATGTGTCACTGCCAAATAACACCCCAATAAGTGTTCAGCAACATCTCTTGAGTACAGGGATACCACCCATGCATAGGTTTGTTGGGTTGTTTGGGGGCTAAAAGGGCCACATTGTGAAGGTGCGCATTTTCAACTTGGAATATTGACGTGTAGCCAGCCTGAGCCCATCTTTCATTTGGGACTTTTTTTTAAAGTAGGACAGTGTATTTTACCCCAAAAAGTATATATTTTGTAAAAGTAGACACCCTAGGCTATTTTAAATGGTGTTATTTTAACACTTTCCATGCACCAATTCTACCACCAGCCTTTGTCAAAGTTTGTGGTAGTCATTTTATTGTGTATTTTTTCCCACATACATTGTACTTTAGACACAAATTCACATATTTCGGTATGTGTCACTGACAAACAATACCACAATATATGTTCAGCAACATCTCCCGAGCACAGGGATACCACCCATGCATAGCTTTGTCAGCTTTGTTGGGTGTTGAAAGGCTACATTTGAGAGGTGCGCTTTTTGATTTTCAAACTTGGAATTTGAACATGTAGAGCAAGGAAGGGGTTAATAGCTCTTATAAGAGCCTTTGTAGTACTGTACAAAAAAATTAACCCCTAAAAATGCACAGACAAGAAAAGAATTTCTGCTGTGCAGTGATCAGTGGCAGGGAAGGGGTTAATACACTACACTATACAAAGGGTATGGCTTTTATAAAAGCCCTTGGGACTCACAATTTTTTTAACATTTTATTTAATTTATTACAATTAAAAAATTATGTTATACAGATCTGTCTATTTCCCTCACTAAAACTCAAGTGAGGAGAGGGAGGCAGATCCATATGGGTCAGAACAATATTTACCAATATTGATCGAACCAGACGAATGGTGATGCTCATCTGAGAAATCACCAAACCACCTTTGCCACTGATCGGCTGTTACTGATCGCTATACACGTGTTCAGACAGCTTCAAAAGGAATACACGTAATCCCCTAGTGGGTATAATTAACCCCTAGCGAGTCTGACAAAAAAAATGCTGATAGCAAAAAAAAAATCCTTCTGCGACTAGATTGCTCCATATGCGCTGCTTAGGCAGTGACCATATGCACTGCTTAGGCAGTGACCATATGTGCTGCTTAGGAAGTGATATACGGCAAGGAAGGGGTTAATAGCTCTTATTTTAAAAAAAAATTACGTTAAACGTAGTCCCCTAGCGGGTATAATTAACACGTGACGGGTGTAATAAAAAAGTTTTAAAAAAATTAAAAATGCTTCTGCAGCAAGATTGCTGCATTTGCGTCAGATCTCTGCTTAGGCAGTGATCTACAGCAAGAAAGGGGTTAATCTCTCTTAAAAGAGCTTTTTTTTATACTGTAATGAATTACAGTAAAAAAAATTAACCCCTAAAAAATGCACAGACAGCAAAAAATGTGCTGCTGTGTATGATCACTGCGTACACAGCGATCAATGGCAGGGAAGGGGTTAAATGGCTTTTATAAAAGCCCTTGGTGTTTAAAATTTTATTAAATATTTGTTTTATTATTTTATTTTATTTTTTTACTTTATCTGATCTGTCTCTCTCCCTTACTATAACTAGTAAGGTGAGGGAGGCAGATCAATACTTGTCAAAGGCAATATTTGCTAATATTGCCTTTGACTTTATGATAAGTGCTCATCAGAGCACTTATCATACATGCCTGCACACAGATCACATAGATCTGTTGTGCCGGCATCGATTGGCTCCCCCTAGAGCATCGGAAGTGAAATACTTTCACTTCCGATGCTCTTGCCATTAGAAGGGAAGCGCTGCCTGTATAGGCAGCGTTCCCTTATACTGAGCCGATGGGGTCGCTCAGGAGAGCGACCACCATCGGTTCTGGGGAGCATCAAGGTGTTGTTAAGTGCCTCGCTGGCGAGGCACTTTAACAACACCGGAGATGCTTAGAAAGCGAACGATCGTTCGCTTTCTAAGCACATGTGTGCAGCCGGCGCAGCCATTTTTAAATGGCTGCTACGATCACTCCGTGGAGTGATCGTAGCGCGCCCCTGCACTTTTGGGGGGTGTTGCACAATGCCTCTACCTAGAGGCATTGTAGCAACACCGTTAGAGTAAAGAAAGCGACCGCTGGTCGCTTTCTTTACTCAGTTTAGTGCATGACGTGCCAGGCACGTCAGCTGTCGGCAAGTCCTCGATTTGCCGTGACGTGCCTGGCACGTCATCTGTCGTTAAGGGGTTAATATACAATTAAAATATATTAGTTATTCATTGTATTTCCCCATTTTTTTGGTTATAATTATTTTCTCTTCTATATTTTTGTTGAAAAATGTAGTAATACAAATATTTGAAATATTTTACTTCTTAGTGCTTCAACACTCATTTCTTTGTAAATGACATTGAGCCAGTCTTTTCTGCTACCTACTTAACAGTTCTGTCAATCTCTTGTTCTGAACCATCTCCTGCCTCTCTGCTATATCTTTGATTGAATCTTCTCACTTGCACCAAACAAACACAGGCAAAGTTAATGTTTGTCTTTACCCTTCACTACTATCTTCTCTCTCCTCACCTTCTCACCAACTGGTTGCAATGTAAGTGTCATGTTTAATATGTTTATCACCTAAATTTAACCTCCATATGCCACAGATATTCAATTCATTTTTATGGCCTTTTGTAATACTTCCTCATGCCACTACAGCTCCTCAGGAGCTTACTAAATTCATTGGACTACTGTACATCCACAAGTGAGCAGGGAACTCCACTGGGTGTTATTTGTCTTTTATATTTATTGGAAAGTGGAAATTTTAAATATCTATTTATTGGCAATGTGCAACTACAGATTCACGTTAAAGGGACGGTATCATCCAAATATTGTTTTTACTGCAAATGTAGAGAATAAAAAAACATTGAAAATGATCTACTGCAGAATTGCATGCAAGTGGCAAAATTAAATTTTTTTTTTTTTTTAATAAGTCCTATATCAGGCACAATGGCAAAACATTTCCCTGATGTTCATATATCTATAGCATGCCTAAGTAGTTCCAAGCAAAATGTCGAGGAACAATCTCAAACTATTATATCAATTTAAACTTAATTACCAGCATTTCTACTCTCTGACTGAGCAATATTTCAAACTGTACCAGTGCTCTATGTATAACTGCACACCAATTGTGCTTTGATCTTCTAGCTTGACCTGGATTTAAATGGTCTTGACCTCTGCATATAATCCTTATGATGACTGTTATAAGCCCCAAGTCCTGACTGTGACTTTCCCAATTTTATTGTTTACTCTACCAGGATTCAGACCATCTCTATCCCAACTGAACAATACTGCCTTTTGCCTAGAGACAAGCAGCCTCATATCCAGAGCTAGGATTTTCATGAGCTTACAAGATCTCGATCATTGTATATGTTGCTGCCCTTAGTAAATTAATAATGAAAATATAATATTGCACTGAGAGACATGGGCATCCGCAGAAATTTTTTCGGGGGGGGGGGGGGCATAATTTTACCGTCATCCTTTCTGCTCCGCGCCTCTTTTTGACAAGTTATCATGAAGTGGAGGAGCTTTGTCATTATCAGTGAAGGCATGCAAAGGGTTGATACCCTGCACCAGATACAGATCCACAGCACCAGATATAAACCAACCACACTAGATATAGCCTCACTGCACCAAATATAGATCCACTGGGCCAGACATAGACCCACAACACCAGATATTAACCCACGGTACCAGCTAAAAACCCATGACACAAGATATAAACCACAGCACCAGATAAATATCCAGAGCTCTAGCTGAAACTCCACAGCAACAGATAGAACAACATAGCAAAGATATAACCCCATAGCACCAGATACAACACTATAGCACACAATATAACCAAACAGCACCAGATACAACATTATAGCACACAATATAACCTCTCAGCACCAGACACAACACTATAGCACACAATATAACCCCACAGCACCAGACACAACACTATAGCACACTATAACCCCACAGCACCAGACACAACACTATAGCACACAATATAACCTCTCAGCACAAGACACAACACTATAGCACACAATATAACCTCTCAGCACCAGACACAACACTATAGCACACAATATAACCTCTCAGCACCAGACACAACACTATAGCACACAATATAACCTCTCAGCACCAGACACAACACTATAGCACACAGTATAACTCCACAGCACCAGATACAACACTATAGCACACAATATAACCTCACAGCACCAGACACAACACTATAGCACACAATATAACCCCACAGCACCAGATACAACACTATAGCACACAATATAATCTCTCAGCACCAGATACAACACTATAGCACACAATATAACCCCTCAGCACCAGATACAACACTATAGCACACAATATAATCTCTCAGCACCAGATACAACACTATAGCACACAATATAACCTCTCAGCACCAGATACAACACTATAGCACACAATATAACCCAACAGCACCAGACACAACACTATAGCACACAATATAACCCCACAGCACCAGATACAACACTATAGCACACAATATAAACACAAAGCAACAGATTCCCTAAACACCCAAATTTCTAAATCCATGACATTTCTTTATCTCTTTCCCCCTCTTCTATATGTTTTATTCCTCCATGTTTGCCATCTCTTTCCCCATCATTTTATGTGTTTTATTCCTCCATGTCAGTGACCTCTTTTCACCTACATTTTATCTTTTCTGCCCCATGTCACAATTTTGTCTGTATTCTGCTTCAATCAATCTTATTGTGCTATAGGAAACAAGGGATGTGCAACACTGGACTCTTTTTCAAGGATTTTTACCATTTGTATTGCTTTTAATGAAATTGAGGACTCTTCAGATTTTAACTGTAAGAATTCTATGTTTTATTTGTATTACATATTAAACAGTGTTCATTAATATCCTTGCCTTCCTTCTTCCTCGTGTGTTTTGTGGAGTCTTCATGGATGAAGTAACGGAACATGTTATCCTGTTTAGGAAAATTCATTAAATGTTGACCTTCACTTTTTCATGTTATGCATATTAAAAATGTTGATGATATTCCTGCTACGTTCTGATGGTTAGACCATGTGATATTTTAGTGAACCTCCTTTGAATTATTTGTTTCCTTTTAAAGTCTTGGTCTTCCAAACTGGACGTAGTATTTTAAATACATACAATTCACTAGTGAATGATAAAGTCTCAAAAATATTTTCAATGACACGTTTTTATACCCCCCTTGAATTATTTAACTGCTACTAACCAATCAGATATGACATTGTCCAGTACAGTTCCATGTGTAACATATTACAGACATTAACAAATAACATGCCTTTAGTAGAATTATTCCCAGCTCCAATAACACTCCTCATTCAAATACCCAATAATGTTGAGGCCTACAACATAAAAAGATAAATTGATGTGTCCAAACACAGAGATAAATAGATGTGTTCAGTACAGATTGCCTGCTGCAAAGTTCCACACCATAACCACAGGTCTTATCTCTTCGTAATGAGAAATAGAAGAGCACATGCATAGCAAAGCCAATATTTGTGAATAACTGTGAAATTAAATGGAAAGTTCTGTAATTTCCCCTTCTAGTGACAAGTATAAATCAAGACTAATAGCCTATTAACTTAGAACTGCAAATCTATTAATACAATTTAGAACTGAATCAAAGTGAACATAATGCACGGTAGAAAAAAAAAGTCTGAGTTTTATTTATTAGGAAAAAAATGGAATAAGTCTTTAAGGCATGGCAATGTGTTATCTATAAATGCATTTCATGTAACATTGTTTTACACTGTCCTTTTGTGTTTAAATAATTCTTTATAGTTTTCAATTTCATTTTCTCTGAACATGTGTCTTCTATTCGACCCGTTTCAATCAAGTTCCTTTTTATAAGCTACCATATCTAATACAAAACAAATGAATTGTACACTACTGTTCACATACTGCATAACGCCAGCATAAATTGAACAAAGTTATTTTTCCTTCTATACTCCCTCTTTAATACCAGCAAAGGCTTGAACAATGTATTTGATTAGGTTTTTCTGCAGGGAGTCTGGGAAAATGCAGAACACTAGCTTTTTGGTTATGATAACTATATGGCTGTCACATCAAAGCAATTGAGAAGTTTGAAACAAGAAAAAAACAAAAGTGAGGACACAGAGGCTAATCAAAGATAATGTTTTGCTTGACATTAAGAAACACTAAAGCAAATGACACACATTTCTGTGGTACTTGTAGTATTGGCTTGAATCTTTGAAAAGGGTAAAATAGCTTATGCATTATGTTTTAAGATCTCTTTGTATTGTATGCTTTAAATGAGTAAATAATTTAAGATAATAAAGTCAGCAGGATATCTACAACCACAAGAGGGTGGGTGTGAAAGGCATGTATGCAAGTATCTTCAAGCAGTGTTTATGTTTGGCTGAAAATAAATGTTGAAATGAATTATAAAATAGAGAAAAGCTGGAGAAATTTAACTCCTGTGTTACTCCTCTGAGCATATTCATCTGTTTAAATAGAGATTCAACCCTAAATATTAGTTTAATCAGGAAAGCGTCATTGCTTTTTTAAAGGTGCTAGTAGGGTGCCCCACTAGTAGGGTGCCCCATTCAAAAGGTATTGCTGTTTATTCAGAACTCTAATGTGTCTATTCACTAAAATTAGATTGGGAGGTCAGCTTTTATTTTGAGACTACGTCTTTATCCTTTAGTCTTTATATTTTTCAAAAACAAATCATAAATATCTTTTACATACTCCCCTGCAGAATGTTGAATGCATGTGTTATACAGATAAAAAAAAAAAATTAATCCAGGAGGCGATTTCATAATAAATTAATCTTAACTCATGAATTATTCATTCTGCAGAGCAACACATAAATGCAACACATAAATGTTAAAGTAAGATATGTTTAGGTTATTTATTTAATTTTTGGACAATGACACATGTTTTTTTATTTTGACTGTTTACCAAAATAAATTAAATTTGCAGTTAAATGATGAATATGGGCTTAAAGTGAAATCTCTCAGCTTTAATTCCTCCCCCCTTTTTTTATATTCTTTATTGCATATTTTTACACACATGAAAAAAGGTGATAAAATAATACACATAGAAAATTACATGTATAAGTATATAAAAAATAATTTCTTACAACCAACAATTTACAACAAATTACAACACAGGCTGCCAAGGGTGGGGGCATAAAAGGATCTTCCATGGTATCTTCAATGTTTGTTTAGAAAGTTTTTCAATCTATAGTACTTTTAATAATTTCCCAAACCGACAGATTGGAGGAACCGATAGTGTTCCATATCATGGTACTCAAACTATTGATGCCACACACCTCACTTTCAATATAGTACCCACCTTCTTTGGTAGTATCATCTAATTATAGTCTTTATACATGAGAAATTATACTGGTCCAATATATATGTTTTAACAGTGGGAGGCCCAGTCTTCCATCAAACGTCAGAGTGTGACTGAGCCTGGGTCTCTTACTTCTTACCTCTCCAAAGTTATTCAAACTAGCTTAAACCAACTTTAACTAATGATCAGAGGCCTTTGGGGGGACCATGGAGAACAAATAAGCCCATCTCAGTATGATGTAAGAATTTACCTATGGGTCCAGTCTTTTAGCCAACAATTTGTTTGTTTCATGAGATGGAGAAAATTGTCTTCCATCATTTCACTCACTTTTCTAGAGACATGGATGCCCAAATAGACAAAACTCTACTTATCCCATGCAAAATCATATTTTAATTTGATCTACTACCTCTCTCTTCATATTGACATCAATCAGGATTGTCTTTTCAACATTCAACATATAGTTGGAAACATGACCATAATCTCTGATCTTAGATAGAAAAGGTTCCAATGACTACAAAGGGTTGGTAATAGTGAGTAACAAGTCATCGTATAGACTAATCTTCCGATTCGCATTTTTAGTTTTATAACTGCCTATACTAGGATTGTCTCTGATTTTTAAAGCCGGGCTCTGGATAGAGATGACATTTAGGAGAGGCGACAAGGGACAGCCATAGTACCATTTTTCAACTTAAACCAGTCGGAGCAGATATTCGGGCCCAATGTTCTTACGAGGAATTTACATATAGTGTCATCCATCCCTGCACACCAAAATTTGACAAAGTGCTGCTCATAAAGTGCCAGCTAACATGGTCGAACACCCTTTCAGCGTCAACAAAAATAAGGGCAGGAAACCTTTTTTTCTCGGCAAAACAAATATATCCAGTGTTCCTCGTATATTGGCACATGATGATCTTCCTGGGATGTAACCCACTTGATCTTGATGGACATTTGTATCTATGACCACTTTAAGCTTATTTGCCAATATAAAAGAAAAAAGTTTGATTTCAGCGTTTATGAGCGAAATAGGTCAATAACTGCCCACTTCAGCAGGGCTTTTATCTTGTTTTAGGATAGTAAGTATATTAGATTTAGTCATCTCTTCCAGAAAGAGACCATGAGAGACAATACTATTAAAGGTGGATGCCAGATGTTTTACAATCTGTTGTTTAAATATTTCATAGGTCTGGCAATCTCTCTTTCCATCTCTTTGAGACTGGGATATTTAACTGTTCTCTTTGATCAATGCAAAGATACAAATATAACACAGAACAAAATACAGAGGACAGGGTAAGTGCTAAAAGAACACAAGGGATGGAGTGGGGAGCCGAGATTCTTGGACTGTTCATAAGGGGAACCAAATTGGATATAGGGATAGGTGAGAGGAGCTGAGATACTAAGGTGCTTCAGGGAGAGAGGATAAAGGAACACATACACACAAACAAACATGCAGGAAGTTACCTAACACTCTTAGATGAAACTAAGGATTTGGTTAAATTATGGCCATAAGATGAAGCTTGCCATCCATGTCAAGGTACCTCACAATTAAGCACGTCCAAATGCTAAAATCAAATAGCAAACTAATAACAATACACAGACATACAAACAGAGAAAATACCTGCAGAGCTGAAGTAAGCAAACAGAGTAAATGGGTGTGGTTGCATTTATAGAGGAACTAAGCAGGAGGAAACTAAGAAAACCTGGAATGGAGTAATAAAATAACAGACACAAAGAAAACCAGAAATGTATCAGAGCAGTGGCTAGCTAAAGTAACAGGAACATGACAGTTTAACAGAGTTCTGAGACAGGACCGAGATAATACAGGTCTGAACTAAAAACAAGAAAAGTAACAAACAGGACAGTAATGATAACAGGGCTGAAAAATATAGGGAATCAGGAGACAGGGCATAAGAGCAGACATTGCCTACATTTACAAAAACAACCTCTGGAGGCGACCAGCACTACTGCTTTGCTGGATAACTTCTGTAAGGGGACAGAAGTCATCACATGTACAGATTCCATGGGTATGTATCATGGAGTCCTCTGGTTTTTTTTCTTCAAAAAAGAAATGTATTATTATGCCCAAATAGTCCTTATTATCATTATTATTTAGGAGTAGATCATCTAGCCTCCAGGTGGTCCTATTATTGATCTGAATTTTATCTTTAAACTCTGCCAACAAGATTCTATGGCCAGAACAAGGATTGTTTCTTATTGCTATGTTTTTGACTCTGCTGACCATTCATAGATTACCCATCAGCAAGTAAATTCGTGAATAGGACACATGGACCCTTGAAAAGTGAGTAAAATCTCTTTCCTGAGGATGATCTATTCACCACAGATCGAATAGGTCAAATTTATTAATGTAGGTTTTAAAAGCTCTAGCTTGATTCCTCAGTTTTTTTTTATCTATAACCCGATGTTTGATAAGTCTCTTATCTAGTTCTTTCTCCAAAGCACAATTAAGATCACCTCCTATAATGCAGTAGCCAAGTTTCACCTTGTTTGGAAATTCTAGGATTTTATCTCAGACAGCCATAGTAGCAACATTCGGTAGATAGACATTAACAAGGGTGTACCATTCCTCATTTATCTTAAAAACAATGATCCAGTATCTCCTCTTAGAATCCAAGAATGTATACCTAATCTCCAGGTCAAATACTTCAGAAAAGGCTATAACAACACCCTATTTTTTATTTTTTACTATTTTAGGCCTGGATGACATTCTGGAACATCTTACCACCTTAATCGGTTTCTTGGAGGAAGGCACTATCTATGTGTTTTTTAACCAAAAAAATGGTATACTATAGACATGTGCAAAACTAAAAATTTTGTTTAGTTTTCGTCCATTCGGACGAAAATGTTATTTATTTAGTCCAAAAATGAATTTCGTTCATTACTGCATTAGTTTCAGCCGAAATTCGTTCATTATTTTCGTTTCGTTTTATTCTTTCGTATGAATTGACCTATTTTAACCTCTCGTTCGGTTTATAGACTTTCGGTTTATGGAATGTACGTATGTAATGATATTGGGTTTCTATAAACCGATATAGAGTCGGTTTATAGAATACCAATAGCATTACATACATTCCATAAACTGAAAGTCATTCATTATGTCGGTTTATGGAATGTATGTAATGCTATTGGTATTCTATAAACAGACTCTATTTCGGTTTATAGAATGCCAATAGCACGAATGGACGAATGATTTTAATTTATTAACCATTTGTTCATTCAGCTTTTGTTAGTTTAGCATTTTCGTTATTCGTTTTTCGGACGAAAAATGCATTAGTCCGAAAACGAATGCACATGTCTAGTATACTAGAGTGTTTAGGAAAAACTTAAACCCTGTCTTTTAACTAAACAAAACTTAACCATATGATCCTTCTGAAAACATCAGAGCCCCCACACAATAGCAGCCACAAAGCAGGCACACACACGTCCACACATCCTGACTCCAAATGAGACAGGATGCATAAGTGCGGCCACCCCCAGTGCCAAAAAGACAAATAGAACTACACGGTGAAAAAAACAAAAGGACAAAAGAGTAGGCCATTCTTGGCACACACAATACACACTCCAACATCTAGACCAATACCCAGAGATTGGGATTTGCGCCATTAGAAACCTATTGGGAAATAGCCAAAAGGGGACTTTGGGGGGTGGTAATAAAATTACCTCTGAGAAATGACCATGAAGTAAAGCTGTTGGAGGGAGAAATAAAAAACCTTCCTGTTTATCACAACCATCAAAACTAAAAATCGAACTACTTTATGATTTTTCAATCACTTCTTTACCTATATATCTTACGTATATGAACTGGTAAGTTTATACCTAGATAAAACCTAGATTTTGCAAATTATTTTGATATTGCTCCACACAGTAGGTTACTGAGTAAACACATCAGCAGGTTGAAAGACAGAAAACAGAGGTTGGTTGTAAAATGGCATGTTTTCCAGCTGGTCAAATGTCTTAAGTGGAGTGCCTCATGTTTCTGTCATTGGCACAATTCTTTTTAATTTATTTATCAATGACTTGGAAGAAGGTACAGAAAGCAATGTCTCATTTTTTGCAGATACCACAACATTATTCAAGGTAATATAGTCATTTCTCAGCAAAGAGATTAAGACAAACATGTGAGAATGGATTCAGACACATTTCAACATAGATATATGTAAAATTAAGCACTTGGGCAAGAGAAACAAAAAAAGCAAGAAAGGAGCATTTATCTTAAACATAGATAAGGTTTCTTTACTGTTAGGTTGGTTAAATTATGGAATAAACTACAAATGAAGTCATATTGGTTGTTTCAATCAATACATTCAAAAGACTTTTGATGCTTTTCTAGATATGAAATGCATACAGGGTTATCATGAGCAAAAGTATGTTAGGTATTGTTGATCCAGTTTGAGTTACATTGCCTTGGAGTCAACGAGGATGTTTTTTTCCCTTTGGAATGACATTTTTTTTCTTTCTTCTGCATCAACTAGCGTCGGTGTGTGAAATTGTTGAACTTGGATTATATGTCTTTTTTTCAGCCTAATTATCAATGCTACTTTGTGACTATATCTTCTCACAAAGATATTGATATCTACATATATGTCACAATGTTCCCTTTGAAAAATAAATTACATTTCCCTTAACAGTATTTTTGTAGTTTACATCTGTATATCATGCCAGAACCACTTGTTGTCTTATTCTTATCACATAGCGCAATACTTGATTAGTTGAGTAGTGATCAGTGGTTAGGTTATATTTTCTGATTAGTCTTCAGAAACATCTATAGTCACAAAGACTGTCTGTCAACTTGATATTTGTGCATCATAAAAAACATAAATTAGAAGCAAGCAGATGGTCCTTTAGTAAAGATATTACATACACTTGAACATCTAAAGTCGCTTGGATTTCAAGATCAGAGACAGTATGGGTTTACTTCAGGGAGATCATGCCAAACTAATCTTATTGATTTTTTTGATTGGGTGACTAAAATAATAGATCAGGGTGGTGCAGTAGACATTGCTTAACCAGATTTCAGTAAGGCTTTTGACACTGTCGCACATAGAAGGCTTATCAATAAACTGAAATCTTTGAGTTTGGATTTCAATATTGTTGAATGGATTAGACAATGGCAAAGTGACAGGCAACAGAGGGTTGTAGTCAATGGGGTATATTTGATGCAAGGTCTTGTTACTAGTGGGGTACCTCAGGGATCTGTACTTGGACCCATTCTCTTTAATATTTTTATTAGCGATATTGCAGAAGGTCTTGTTGGCAAAGTATGTATTTTTGCTGATGATACAAAGATTTACAGCAGGGTTGATATTCATGGAGGGATAAGCCAAATGGCAAATGATTCAACTAAACTAGAAAAATGGTCAGAGCAATGGCAACTGACATTTAATGTGGACAAGTGCAAGATTATGCACCTTGGGCGTAAAAACCCAAAAGCAGAATATAGACTATTTGGTACAGTCCTAACCTCAACATCTGAGGAAAGGGATTTAGGAGTAATAATTTCAGAGGACTTGAAGGTAGGTAGGCAATGCAATAGAGCAGCAGGAAATGCTGGCAGAATGCTTGGTTGCATAGGGAGAGGTATTAGCAGTAGGAAGAGGGAAGTTCTCATGCCATTGTACAGAGCACTGGTGAGACCTCACTTGGAGTATTGTACGCAGTACCGTATCTCCAGAAGGATATTGATACTTTGGAGAAAGTTCAGAGAAGGGCTACTAAACTGGTTCATGGGTTGAAGGATAAAACTTACCAGGAAAGGTTAAAGCATCTTAACATGTATAGCTTGGAGGAAATACGTAAAAGGGGGGATATGATAGAAACATTTAAATTTTGAGAGCACAAGGAAGGAGTGGTGCCACTTAGTAGTGGTAATAGATATGTCCAGATATTTCTTCCATGCCTTCATGTAAGAAAACGAGGATAGATTTTTTTGTATCTATAAGGGTGTCGTAGCAAAATGAGATTTGGGGTGCTTGAGCAAAAGTTTATTAGTTTACTAATCGATATGGTATTTTTCTTCAGAGAGTTATTCGGTTCTGCTGGAAGGTAATGTTTCAATTGTAAGTAAGAAAAGGTATCAGTGTCATTCAAAATAAATTCTGCTTTCAGCATGGCAAAGGGTTTTGTTTGGTCACCTTCAAATACATCTCCAAGGTTTAAAATACCTCTACGCTGCCATCTCCATTAGTTAAAAGTAGTAATGGTGTTTCGAAAAGTAGAGATAGCTGAACTAATATATGAGAACCAGTCTAGTTGGCTAAGTCCTTTATCCCACAGTTGTAATGATAGTAAAGTGGTGGGTAAGATATTTAGTATCTTGGGTTTCCTAGAAGTAGGGTTACAAAGCAGTTGAGAGGTGGAATCTGTGGTTAGTACATGTTTTCCAGGTCTAGCCAAGTGTGGAATGCAAAGTTATGGTTTGTGCAGACGAGGTGACATAATTTTACATTAGGGATGCTCATACCTCCTTTTGGACTGGTAATTGCAGTATCCTTTTTGTTATTCTGGATTTATTGGATCCTCTTATAAATTGGTCTTTTTCTTCCTGGGTTGTGAGATCCAATTTTTCAGGAGAGTTTTGACCTCTTGGGAAACACAAAAGTGAAAAAACCCTCCCCGTGCAAAATAAAGTGATCAAGAAAAATAAAAACGATACAGCTTCCCACAAAATATTCCTCAGGTATTCCTAAACAGCAACACAACAAATGAGGGACCTGGGCGTGCCATCAGCCCACCTACCGCCCCCCTCTTTTTTTGAGGTATGGACGGAGGTGGTGTTTTCTTTCTCCAGATCCCGCCTCCTCCAAACAAAGACTAACGCCATTGGTTTGTTGACGGACCATGTGTCCACCACATTCTGCCCCCTCTGTGCTGTCGGCCATCTTACTGGAGCCCCATAGACTCCTATTATATGGTAGCTCACTTGTTCAGTCTATTTTTTAGCCCTTTTTCCCCGTTCATGATTGCTAATCTGTTAGGTATGTTAGCATATGTCCTTCTGTATGCATTTTTATGACATTTTATGTAATGTGCTTTTTTTTATTATTACTGAAACCGGAAGTTGTGCAAAACAGGATATTGGAGTGTAATTGAAGCACCTATTTAAACCCATGCAAAACGGATGGACACTGCTGCTAATCTGCACCTTGACACTTTATTTGTTTATTTCTCCTGAGCAAGCCGGATATTACCGGTGAAACGCATTGAGAAAACATCATATTTCTACCTCAGAGTGGTGGGATTTGGAGTTGCACACAGACTCTCCCCCAGTTGCGAGCTCATAGTGCACATGTGTATGTGCCTATGTTTCTGTAAGTGTCATTTTGTATTTTATCTGTGTTTGATTTTGGAAACTGCGCCATTGGCTTTTTAATCTTTTATAGATTTATTAAAAGAAAACTTTTCCATGAACGTGAGGATCATCAGTAGACATGTGCAAAACTAAAATTTTCGTTTCGTTTTCGTCCATTCAGACAAAAATGTTATTTATTTCATCTAAAACGAATTTCGTTCATTACTGCATTCGTTTCAGACGAAATTCGTTCATTATTTTCGTTTCGTTTTATTCGTTCGTACTAATCAATTGACCTACACATTCCATAAACCGAACGACGTTCGGTTTATAGATGTTCGGTTTATAGAACACATGTAATGCTATTGCTGTTCTTTTTTTGGTGAAAATGCCCCAAAAAGCTAACTTTTGAACTACTGGGTGGAATTGTCTGATTTTTAGTTATGTTCATATTTAAAGTATGCTGATTCTAAAATGTATGTTTTATGTGAATGTGCTGCATATTTTGAAAGTTATTAATATTGTGTAAAACCTGGATATTTTAGCTTGGTGACAATTGAGCTGATACAAAGGTTAACTCAATTATCTCCCAAGCAGATGGGAGGAATGTACTGTAATTACTAGGATCCAAGTCTTTGTCCTATTCACTGTGCTTTCCCCAAGTTAAGATTGGATCCTATCCTTTAATCCCTGTCATTATGTCACCTTTCCCATTGTCTTTATGTAAGTCATTTAGTTTCCTGTATGTATCTGAACTGGGCACCTTTGTATCCTGAAAGGTGTGAGGCAGGATTTCCCTTTGTATGTCCTTAGGTAAGACTTTAATCCTGTTATAGTTCCTTTGTCTAATCTGGTTTGTCAAGATGTTCAACTGTATATATTCTCTGTTTCTGAATCAATAAACAGTTCTGGTCAGTTCTATTTCACCCTTCCAAACGTAGCCTTGTCTCGTTCTTGAAAGGGAACCTGCCCAGCATAATCACCAGCTCTTTTAAGAGCTTGTTCTTCCCAACACGGTCCTGGAGGACAGAAGCTGATCCAGGGTGGACAGAAGAAAGCGAGACTCCAGTTAATCTACGGCGGTTGTGGAGTCTGTGGTGGTTGTGGTGTCCGGTGTGGTGCTTGTGGTCCTTGGCGCAAGCTAGGAAGCGTCCATCAACGGAAGGTACTCGGTCGGAGTACGGGGAGTTTCGTTACAGAGGGAGCTTGCGATTTTTGTACATTTATCTTGTGGTAAGACATTTTAACAAAATATTCAAGTTTTTGGTGTAAAACAGGTAGAGATAACAGTGGTTTGGTGAGGGTTAGAATAATGTCAACTCAAAAAGGGGGAAAAAAGAGAGAAAAGAAAAAAAAATTGGCATCTTATACCTATTATGCTATCCCCCTCTTAGTATATGGTCCTAAAACATATTGCTGGCCTTAATTTTCCGTATTTATTTGTGTATCTATTTCCTCTCCCTATTGGGATGTTGTACACGGGCCCCCCGTTTTCCTCCCTCCCCTTCTGTCCCCCGCATGACTGAGATCCCCAGAGACAAGCATCTAAACTATCTTTTATATTATTTTCTTTATATTGTTTACATTTTATACTTTTTTTTTTTTCCCCTGGTTGTGTGTTTTTTTTTTTTTATCATCACATCGTGATGTACTGTATGTATTGGTAGTCTTAATGTTTTGTTATGTCCACTCTTAATGTAATAAAAAAAAAAAAGAATAATGTCAACTGGGAACAAGCACCTTTTTGGTGGAGAGTTATATGATATGGTGGTATGAACAATATCAGGATTATTTGGTATTTTAATAACTAGGGGTTCTAGGGTTAACACGTATGGCAAGGGGGAGAACCATTAGAAAGTGGCAAAGTTTTATATTTAAAGCCTGAGGTTGTAACTTTGGTTGATGGGTTGTTATATAGGGCCAAAACAGCATTAGTACTTGGTGGCAAAACCCTTGTTGGCAATCACCGAGGTCAGACATTTCTTGTAGTTGGCCACAAGTTTTGCACACATCTCAGGAGGAATTTTGTCCCACTCCTCTTTGCAGATGTTCTCCAAGTCTTTAAGGTTTCAAAGCTGAAGTTTGGCAACTCAAACCTCGAACTCCCTTCACAGATTTTCTATGGGATTAAGATCTAGAGACTGGCTAGGCCACTCCAGGACCTAAATGTGCTTTTCATGAGCCACTCCTTTGTTGCCTTGGCTGTGTGTTTTGGGTCATTGTCATGCTGGAATTCCCAATGCCCTGGCTGAGGGAAGGAGGTTCTCACCCAAGATTTGACGGTACATGGTCCTATCCATCGTCCCTTTGATGTGGTGCAGTTGTCCTGTCCCCTTATCAGAAAAACACCCATAAGCATAATGTTTCCACCTCCATGTTTCACGGTGGGGATGGTGTTCTTGGGGTCATAGGCAGCATTCCTCCTCTAAACACAGTGAGTTGAGTTAATGCCAAGGAGCTCGATTTTGTTCTCATCTGGCCACAACACATTCACCCAGTTCTCGTCTGAATCATTCAGATGTTCATTGGCAAACTTCAGATGGGCCTGTACATGTGCTTTCTTGAGCAGTGGGACCTTAAGGGCACTGTAGGATTTCAGTCCTTTCCAGCATAATGTGTTACAGACAGAAGTGAAATGGATTCTGGCGCTTAATCTAAAACAAAGCAGCACTAGCCTATGTGTTTCTCTGTGTACACACGTGAGGTAGACAGAGGATAAGTAACCCAAAAAAAAAAAAAAATGGAGGTGGTAAGTGCGCTAAGTTAACCCCTTCAACAAGAGATAAACCAAAATATAGTAATTGCCTGAAAGATGTTTGGAATTTTGCACATGGAGATGGTCTTCAATATATCAGAATATACACATAAAAGGAGAAAGATAAACATAGATCATAGTGAAATTCAGCTTAATAGCAATAGTACAATAGTGAGGTAAAATGTTCCACTCACAAAACCAGCAGGTATAGAAAGCTCTTCTGTTGTTGTAAAGTATCTGTTGTTGTGAAGTATGTGTTACCAATTGTTTTCTTGGTGACTATGGTCCCAGCTGTCTTGAGATCATTAACAAGATCCTCCAGTGTAGTTCTGAGCTGATTCCTCGCCATTCTCATGATCACTGAAACTCCATGAGGTCAGGTCTTGCATGGAGCACCAGACCAAAGGAGACTGACAATTATTTTGTGTTTCTTCCATTTGCGAATAATTGCACCAGCTGTTGTCACCTTCTCACCAAGCTGCTTGGTGATGTTCTTGTAGCCCATTATAGCATTGTGTAGGTCTACAGTCTTGTCCCTGACATCCTTGGGCAGCTCTTTGGTCTTGGCCATGGTGGAGAGTTTGGTTGATTGCTTCTGTGGACAGGTGTCTTTTATACAGGTAACGAGCTGAGATTAGGAGCACTCCCTTTAAGAAAGTGCTCCTAATCTCAGCTCGTTACCTGGATAAAAGACACCTGCGAGACAGAAATCTTGCTGATTGATAGGGGATCAAATACTTATTTCACTCACTTGACATGCAAATCAATTTATAACTTTTTTTACATGCATTTTTCTGGATATTTTTATTATTCTGTCTCTCACTGTTAAAATACGCCTACCATTAAAATGATACACTCATCATTTTTTTGTCAGTGGGCAAACGTTCAAAATCAGCAGGGGATCAAATAAGTTTCCCCCTTACTGTATATATCCAATTTAGTTGGTCAAAAGCCTTTTCCGCTTCTAGGGACAGGAAAAGGCTAGGGATTCAATTGTATTCTATTAAATGGATTGGGTTTATCAGTTTCTTGGTGTTATCTGGCGCCTGTTGGGAGTGAACAAAACCTACTCGATCATTTCTGATTATGAACGGTAATATATTGTAAAGGCGATTTGCTAAGATTTTGGAGTATATTTTTGCATCTGAGTTTAACAGAGATATTGGTCTGTAGTTTCACATTTATCTGGGGATTTACCTTGATTGGGTATGGTTGTTATATGTGCTTCTTAGTGATACTGTAGTTGTATAACTTAGTAAGGTACAGAGAAAGTAATTTGTTGTAGAGTTTGTAGTAAATATTAGAGAATCCATCCAGAACTGGTGCCTTATTGGAGGGTAAAGTTTTAATCATTCTAATTATTTTCTCAGTGGTAACAGGAGTGTCTAGTAGTTGAGCTTGTTGATGGGATTTTTGTGGGATGTTTATAGAAGAAAGAAATGACTGGATGTGTCCCTTTGTTGGTTGATATGTTTGCTTATCTTCCCTAAGGTTGCAGAGTTTAGAGTCTCTAGTCAGATATCCTATTCTTTGGGAAGCAGTTTGTTGTTTTAAACATCTAGCTAAAAGTTTAATACATAGCTTTCAATCTACAGAGCATGGATTCAGTTTGTTGTCGTCTGAATGAGTCCAGTTTATGTTTAATCTCTTTTAATTCTCAAAGATTGTTTGGTGTGGGAGATGTTTTATGTTTAGAGTGTGCTTTTTGTAGCTTCAGTAGTAAATCGTTTTTTGTTTTGTAGGTTGCCATTTTGATTAGATGGCCCCGAAGGACTGCTTTATGGGCAAGCCAAAGGTTTTCTATAGAAGTATTTGGGGAAACATTTTCTATTGACTTTCTGAGTTTAAAGTCATTAAATAATGAGTCATTGAGTCTCCATGGAGAGGAATTAGTCATATTAAATGTCACTTTTAGAACAAGTGGTGCGTGGTCTGACCTATCAATGTTACCTATGGAACAGTCTTCTATTTTGGGTCTCAGTGTCTTGTCTTTTAAAAATTTATCTATTCTTCAAAAAGAGTTGTGGCGACTGGGTGGAACATTCTCCAGGTGTCATACCAAGCAAATTGATTTAGCAAATTGGTTAATTTTGTCCCCTTTTTAGATATTTGGGGAGCTCTCTTGGATCAAATGTCACTCCGGATTTTCTGGTAATTATTAAAAAAAAAACTTAATCAAGGAATTGGATTTGTTGTTCATTGGAAGAATATACATTAGCTAAGGTTAATGGATTATTGTTAATTATACAATTGAGGATTATAAAATGTTCTTGGGGTCAATTTTTTTATCTAAATAATCTAAGTAAAAGATGCATTTTTACTAATGAGAATCAACATCCCTGCTTTTTTTGTTGAGGCATATGCATGATACATGTGGGGAAAAAGTTTAGAGTAAAGTCGTGTTTTTTTGTGGGCAACACAATGTGTCTCTTGGAATAGACAAATATCTTCTTTGGCGTGAGATACTTGTTCTATTGCAAGTCTGCGTTTGTGAGATGTGTTTAGACCTTTAGTATTTAAAGAAAATTTGGGTCAAATAATTGAAAGTATGCTATTGGAAACAATCATAAGGAAAAGAGCTGTTGTTACCATGTTGAAACAAATAATAACCCCTTGAGTATCTGGTAAAGCAAACAATAACATTCATAACATGCAATCATAAGTAATAAACTCAAACAAAATATGGCTTCTTGCAGCCAAGGGAACTTATAACCCAAATGGGGATGGAGACCAAGTCAAGGCTAAGGGGGGGAAGAGATCCAGCACACTCACTAAAGTAGTGAGAATAAAGTGGGGAGGGAGTGGGTGGTGACTCTGGTGTATAGCAAATTCGGTAGTAGCATAGCATTTTTGTTTTTGCATCAAGATGTTTAACCCCTTGCCGAAAAAGGACACGTCAGGCACTTCCTGGGAGAAACTCCCTTAACGAGATCAAGCGGTTTTCGCGATCAACGATCGCGAAAACTGCTTTAACGGTGCTGGTAGCAGGCAATAGCCAGCACTGAAATTTCTATTCTGGGGCACCCACGATCGCCCCACGGAGCGATCGTGGGAGCCATATTGACGGAGCAGCAGGCTCCGTCAATATGGCTATGCCCTCTGGTGGTCTGAGCTTTGGAAGTGAAAGTAACTTCACTTCTGTCGCTCTGAATATGCTACTTGACTGCCCCAAGTGGTAGTTAAGTAGCATAGCAATGGAAAAAATGTAAAATAAATATTTAATTAATTAAAAACTGGTTATATAGTTAGATTAGCCTATAGGGTTAAAATTAAATAATTTTTAGCATAAGGGATAGGGTTAAAATTAAATTAAAATTAAAATATATTAAGGGATAGCATAAGGGTTAGAGTTTGGTTAAATTTTGTGTTAAGGTTAAATTTTGGGTTTGGGTTGGGGTCAAAAGGTCAATATAGGAAAAAAACAAAATACACTATTTTTGGTTTTTGCCCCATAACTCGCAAAAAAAACCCCGAAAAATATTGAAACATGCATATTTCTGAACTCGGGACAACATTTAGAAACTATTTAGATGGGGTATTTTTTAATGATTGTATTTGTCTAAATTATATTTTAGGTCAAAGTTAGAAAAAGTGGGTTTTTTAACATTGTTCATCATATTTTATGATTTTATTTGTAGTAAATTATAAGATATGATGAACATAATAGTATCTAATGAAAGCCATTCTTATGACGAAAAAAATAACATATAATTTGTGTGGGTACAGTATCTGAGAAAAAAGAAAATTTTTGGACACAAGCACCCCAGACATGTCAAAACAGCCATTGTCACCAAGGAAAGGTCAAGGTGAAAATGTCTTGTCACTAAGGGGTTAACAGAAGCTGTACTAAAGGTTGTATTTACTATTTGCATAGTTACACATCCACAGTGAGTTGGGAAAGGCTAAATAAAACAACTCCCAACAAATCATTAAGGAAACAGAGAGAGTAAATATAAACATAATAGTAGATTATAAACTAAACCGTAATGGAGAATAGGAGCAGCTACTGTTCATTTTTTACTTTTCTTCATAACTGGGGTCTATTATCTAGCTACTTCGGACAGGGAACTCTTCGTGAAACGTTCCCATTTCGGAAGGGATAAATCCGATGTCTTGATAAAATTTGTGGTGTTTTCAGGAGTCTTCAGGATTTTCTTGACTCACCAGCTGTATTGTACTCCATTCTTCCTCCAGATCATTGTGTATGGAGCAAAGGCTTGTCTCTTTTGGAGGATGTATGCTGATAGGTCTGCATAGATTTGCAAATCCTTATATATGTTTGAGAATCGTGTCTTTATATTTATAGAAGTGGATGTGGATCACTACATCTCTGGGAGCACTTTCTGGGATACCCTTAGGTTTAGAGACCTGATGGGCACTGTCAGTTGATGATTCAATATCTGAACTTGAAGGCGCTAAGAAGGCAAAGAGATCTAGTAGAATTTCTCTAGCTCTGTTGAGGTTATCGATTCAGGAATACCATGGATTCTCAGATTATTCTGCCTGGATTGATTTTCAGCATCTGACAATTTGAGCTTGAGATCTTCCACCTCTTTTTCGTTGTTGTTGTGTCCATCCACTAGTTCATTAATTGATTCTATCAGTTTGGCCATTTTGGATTCGAGACGTTCAGTTCTCAGGCCTATATCTTGAAGATACTTTTTAAATCATCTGTCAGGATTGTGATCTCTTGGAGAAGTTCTTTTTTCATGGTTGTTAATAAATCCTTAATCTTCTTTATAGAAGCTGGGCCTCCCGAGTACATTGATGGACCTTCCATCTCCATGCTATCATCTTTCGCGTGGGAGTTTTTCTTTGAGGCGCTGAGGGAATCAAAATTGGTGCAGATGTGTCACTTAGTTGATTTTGGTTGCAGCATGTTTTTCTACTAGTTATGACAAAATGTCCTTTGCAGTCTAAAGGTTTTTTTGTTTTGATCTTTAAATATCCATTGTCCTCTAGAGAAAGCTGCAAGACAGGACAAAACGCCAACTCTAGTTTTAAGCATTTTCATTTCTTTAACATACCAGCAGGTGAAAAATAAACAAAATTAAATTCCTGCTCTTTCTTGAGCACTAACTATACATAGAATTCTCTATCTATAGTTAGATGTTTTTTCAATTTCCAACAAACACAAAATGCAAGAATCAAAAGAAGAATTGCTCCAGACAAACCCAGTTTTTTGTAGCAGTCCAGCTCCCTTGACTGGAATATCAGATTCTGAAGCTGGTCTTACATACACTGTTGATTACACAAGTGATTGCCAATTGACTTCACCTGTTGAGCCTCTACTATTCATTGTAATTCCTTGCCTGGATCCTCCCTTGGGAATCTAACTTTTAGTATGGAGAGGCAGAATTGGGCAAAGCAGTTATTATACATTTACATATACATCTACGTTTACACCTCCCTTTTTCTCACATAAAAAAACCCTATTATTTTAGTCTTAATTAGTTTGAGGGTGCCTATGTTACTTACATCCAGTCAGTTCATTTCCATAAACTATTCAAAAAAAAAGTTATCACTTACTATGAATTTTAAACTATGTAACATGTATAATTATGTTTCTGCCGACAACCTGCTGTGTTGTATGTTAGTTTCTAGTCCGACATTCCATTCCTAACATCTAAGCTATTTTCCATGTTTGTTTTTACTGCAAAGTACACACAGCAATGTTCTCATTACTTATGAATTCCAGCTCACAGAAGATAATTTGGAAATGATTACCTTAATAATGCTGAAGACAAACATTAGAGAAACTATTGAAAATATCCGATTTTTCCCAAGTTTAAAATTTATTTCAGAATAATTTTTTTCACAAACATTTGCACATTTGTATACTAATACAAGATAATAAAATGATGCTAGCGATAAATACCTACATTTTAGTCTTATTCCATTATTCAGTTATTTGCAAAAAATATAACATATTAAACTTCCTAGGATCTTAATCACTTCAACATTTTCTAATCATTTTATACTTAATTTTGGCAGTCATAAGTCTGACTTGAGCTTGATGTCTTGAAGGGTGAGAAATATTATCTCAGGGGATCTGCTATCATTCACGATTACCTCATGTCTCTTCAGGGGGCCATTCTCACAAGATTAAATGAACTAGATTGTCAGTCAGTGAGCTGCTTTAAAATTCATAACAGCTGTATAAAGTCTCAATACTCACAGCACCTGCACTACTCACCCACACAAAAAACCTCTCTGAGAATTCCCATGGGCTTTAACCTAACATAATGCCTTTATTACATGCACCTGCCTTTTCAAGTGTGTTTTAAGATATACATGGTCATCCATCATACATAAAATCTTTAGAAATGTTTAGCCTTTTTATAAGGGATATTGTAAAAACTTTGAATAAAATTAGTACGAGGTTCATTTTTACTAATTATATTACTTATTCTATTGCCATTGACATCCTTCGAATTTGCATCCAGGACCTAAAACTGGATAATTGGAAGATATATATATATATATATATATATATATATATATATATATATATATATATATATAAATATATATATATATATAGCATTAGCAATATTTCTAATCTGACCAAGGATCAAGCCATTGTCCAAGAAAACCAAGTTAAATTATCTTTATAAATTTCTGCATTTTATTTGGACATAAGAATTGGAAATATGTATGCTTGATGATTTTTATGCCAGTCTCTCAAAATTTTATGCTTGACGATTTTATTAATAAACATCATGAACTTACATCCAAGATAATGAACCTAATATAGATAAATCATGACAAAGGTAAAAAATGCATCCCTTATGAGATGGGAGAAAGATTTGGGTAAATGCTTCACATAGATAATATGGTTTGAGTCTTGATATAGAATTAGAGGAGTGATTCACTGTTTTAATATACAGGAGTAATCATTTAAATCATTCACATATTGTACATGTTTACAGTCGCCTTCATTAATTCATTGTTTAGCCATCAGTTTATGCTGAAGGTGTAACAAGGCAGAGTAACACATGCTCCATGTTTGGTGGGGCAGTCATATTGAAACATATAGAATGTGTCGGCAGATAACAACCATTAGGCCCATCTAGTCTGCCCAATTTTCTAAATTCTTTTATTAGTCCACAGTTACCTAGCCTTGTGTCTATCCCACGCATGTTTAAAATCCTTGACTGTGTTTACCTCTGCCACTTCCACTGGAAGGCTATTCCATACATCCACTAGCCTCTCAGTAAAGTAATGCTTCCTGATATTACTTTTAAATCGTTGCCCCTCTAATTTTAGACTATTTCCTCTAGTTGTGGTAGTTTTTCTTCTTTTAAATATACTGTCTTCCTTTACTGTGTTGATTCCCTTTATGTATTTAAATGTTCCTATCATATCCCCCTGTTACATCTTTCCTCCAAGCTATACATGTTAAAACATATCATGGCTTGGACAGTATAAAAATAAATTGGGGGAAATTTATAGATGTCTCTAAAATATAGATTTTGTATTATCCCAAAGGCTTTCATTTTTCACATTGATTTACTGATTGAAAACACCATCTTTCACTTGCTATTAATGTGTGCATTTACAAAGATTTGCATAGCTAGATTTTGGAATGCTCTATTTACCTCACATTTTTATTCAAATTTTATATCAAGCTTTTCTACATCCAGCATTGTAAATGAACAACATATTCTGAAATTTGGTCTCCATGGCTGAAATTCTATAAGCAGTAACATAAACATTAGTTCCCCTCTGGGATTCCACATGCCTTTATTATCTTTTTCCTTTTTTTTTTTCTGACTCCACTTCAACTACTCCTGATGACAACTGACTGTGAGTGTTTGTTCATCTGTTTAATTGAATGCATCTATTTTTATAACATGTGCAATATATATTGTGGCGAAAGCGAGAGTTCTGTTATGTCCACTTGTTGTGTATACAAATTTAGCTCCATTTGTGAGTTTTTGCCTTACTAATGGCCTGCTGGTTTTGAGATGGCTCCAGGGTGTCTCAGGATGTATCCCAGAGACAATAGGACAATGGGCTATAGCCTGAGACATCCTGGCAAGTTATGGATTAGGGGTAATTGGTTTAAGAGTTCAAGGGAGGGGATCTTAATTAGGGTTATCAGTCAGGGCTATTTCAATGTAATTATAATTCTAATGTTTGTTTTCCTTGGGAGTTGATACTGTATTTGGTGTGCTGGGGGAAGCTGGGGTGGGATTATACTGTAATCCATTTATCTCTCCAGATGTGGGGAGGAGTTCTGGCAGAGCATAAAAATAATGATTTGAAAGCTGAATAAAGACACACTGATTTTACCCCTTCATGAAGTCTCGGCTCATGTTTGGGGAACTGGGATTTTATAGTCACTTTGCATCGTATTTCGGCTGTTTATTCGGGAGTAAGCTGCACAGGGCACATTTATTATATACGGGTTCCTTTACACTGGTGGCAAGCGGCGGGATTTCTCCCGAATGGATGTATTTCATTTAACCGAAAAGGAAGTGAATGGCGCATAGATACGAACGGCTGAAACGAACAACACTTAAAGAACTGCTGGAAGCTCGAGGCATAGTGGCAAGCAACAAGACGAAAGCCACGATAATAGCCGAATTACTGGAGAGCGACCGAACCAGCGAGGTACAAATGGCGAAAGCAGAAGAAACAGAGTTTCAGAAAGATGTGAGATGGAGACTCAGCTTGGTAGGACCGAATCCTGCACCAGAGATTGTGGTACAAATCATGGCACAAGCTTCGGAAGCAGAGAGTCGCCGGGAAGCACGGGAGACCAGAGAAAGATCACCACAAATGGATATACTGTCACTACCAGGATCATCTGTGGGGTGGCCACGTAAGATAAATTATGCTGCTTTTAAAAATTTTATAGAAAGCGAAATGGATATTGATAATTATCTGCAGGACTTTGAAAGACATGTGTATTAGAAGATGTGGATAAAACTAATTGGCCTGCAATATTGAGCAGCAAGCTATCAGGCAGAGCAGCAGAAGCCTTTAGAGCAGTACCTGATGTGGACATGCAAAATTATGAAAAAGTGAAGGAGATTTTGTTAGCCCGTTATGCAGTTACACCGGAGGCACACAGGAGAAAATTCCGGTCGCTCCGCAAGCAGGGCAAAGACTCTTACACAGAGTGGGCATTCCGCATGCACCGCGCTGCCAGTAACTGGATGCAGGGATGCCAGGCGACTACACTGGAGGATGCATTACAATTGTTATTATTGGAGCAGTTTTTTGACCACACTCCTACAGATACCAGGGATTGGGTCAGAGACAGAAAGCCGCTGTCAGTAGAAGATGCAGCACGTCTAGCAGACGAATTTCATGAGAGCAGACGGATAGATCACAACTGTGGAGCTTCAGGATTTCGACCGCGGTATCACGCTCAAGCTCCAGCACCGCAACCGAAACCAGTACCACCGGTGAGTCAACCTACTTCCACTGGGGTTCAGAAAACTGCACCGATGTGTTTTGGGTGTAAGCAGGTGGGACACATAAAACCTAATTGTCCACACCGTAATACTGATCGATGGGGGCGAGCACCAGCCCCACCAACGAGAGCAGCTGCTCATTGTATACAAGAGGATTACAACTATTCTACGCAAGGGGGTGACCACACTAATTCAGAGAATTGGTCCATGCTACACGAGGTCAACCCAGTTCAAGCAGCAGATGACAATCGAGCGCACCATCGACAGACCGTGTGACTTAATGGGCAGGAAGCCAGAGGACTGAGAGACATTGGAGCTCAGATAACTCTGGTACAACCACACCGTGTCAAACCATCCCAACATACTGGATGCTCCGTGGCTGTAAGGGTGGTGGGGGGGGGCTATTCACAAGTTACCCACTGCCATGGTACACGTTGACTGGGGCACCGGGGCTAAGGCTGTGGAGGTGGGCATCATGCCAGAGTTGCCGGCGGAGGTTTTGCTGGGAAACGATTTGGGGTGCTTGACTTCTCAATTTATACAGCCGACTACAGCAGGAGCGCTCCCAGTCACAACCAGACAACAGGCACGAGCTATGGACACCTCACACTCCCCGGATGACCCGGTAGGCACTAATAATGCTTCTGTAGATTCTAGTCCTAACATGTATTGGGGCACTCCCACCGACTTTGGGCAGGCTCAGAGGGAGGATAGCACTTTAAGTGGGTACAGGAGGGAGGCAGATAAACCCCACGGAGATGTAGGACAGGAAAGGTTTCAGTGGGAAAAAGGTTTGCTATATCGGATAACAGAGGGGGCGGGAGGAGGAACCCGACAGGTGAGGAAAAAACAGTTAGTGGTACCCCGCAAATATAGGGCAGAGTTATTACGGATTAGCCACGATATACCCTTAGCAGGACATCTAGGGATTAAGAAAACCCGAGATAGGTTGACTCAGACATTTTTTTGGCCAGGTGCTACTCAAGATTTACCAAATTATTGTAGAACCTGTGATGTATGCCAAAAAGTAGGAAAGAGGGGTGACCACCCCCGAGCGAAATTAAGACCTCTTCCCATAATAGAGGAACCTTTTTTCAGAGTGGCAGTGGATTTGGTAGGACCCCTTAGTAAGCCTAGTCCATCGGGTAAGAAATATATTCTTACGGTGGTGGACTATGCTACACGCTACCCGGAAGCTATAGCCTTACCTAATATCACTGCTGAAACCGTAGCTGAAGCTCTCATCAAGTATTTAGTCGAGTTGGGTTCCCTAGGGAAATAGTATCCGACCAAGCGACCCAATTCACAGCGGTAGTTACTCAGCAGCTCTGGCAGAGCTGCGGAGTAAAACCCATACTGAGTTCTCCCTATCATCCCCAGACGAACGGGCTCTGCGAACATTTTAAGGGCACTCTAAAACAGATGCAAATCACGTTCACAGAGACCTGGCGGAACTGGGAAAAGTTCCTTCCCCACCTGCTGTTCGCATACCGGGAGGTACCCCAGGCATCCACCGGATTCTCTCCTTTCGAACTGTTATATGGAAGGAGAGTCTGAGGACCCCTGGACCTGGTCCGCGAGCACTGGGAAGGGGATATGGGAGAATCAGGCACGCCGATAGTACCATTTGTTTTAGAGTTGAGAGACCGACTGCAGGCGCTTACTCAATCGGAGATAGATTCTAGAGATAGATCAAAAAGTGTTAGTCCTCAAACCGACCAAAACAGATAAGTTACAGGCCTCTTGGCAAGGGCCCTACAAAGTAGTAGCCAGGGTCAGCGACACTACGTACATAGTAACAGATTGTAACAATGAAAGGATCCGCAGGTCCTTTCATGTTAATAAGTTGAAAACCTACTTTGAGAGGCCAGAGGAAGTCTCTGCGGTATGCGCTCCGGCGCTTGAAGATAGTGAGGGTATTCCCTTGCCCAACTTGCTCCACAAAGAACCCACCGGGGTGGAGCAGGTTGGACTAGGACCGGAGTTGAAACCAGAGGAAAGGGCACAGGCTACTCAGCTGTTACGGGAATTTCGGGATATGTTTTCTGCTCTCCCGGGCTACACGACGCTGGCAGTCCACCGGGTGGAGACCCCAGGTCAGGTACCTTTGAGACAGCAACCATACAGAATTCCTGAGGCAGTTAGAGATAGCATGTTAAAAGAGATTCAGGAGATGCTGGATCTAAGGGTTATAGAACCCTCGCAGAGCCCTTGGGCCTCCCCAGTGGTATTAGTACCAAAGAAAGATGGTACCTCGCGGTTTTGTGTGGATTACCGCAGACTTAATGACCGTATGGTCACGGATGCCTACCCCATGCCCAGGGTAGATGAGTTATTAGACCGTATGGCCGGTGGTAATTACTTGACCACTATTGACTTGTGCAAGGGGTATTGGCAAATCCCCTTGGAGCCTGATGCTATTCCTAAGTCTGCATTCGTCACCCCATTTGGCTTGTACCAAGTTAAGGTCATGCCATTTGGGATGAAGAATGCCCCAGCTACTTTTCAAAGGATGGCAGACCGGCTCTTAGAGGGATTTCAGGGCTTCGCCTGTGCTTATCTAGATGACATAGCTATTTACAGCAGCACTTGGGAGGCCCACCTGGAGCACATTTCTGTAGTACTCAAGCGAATTCAAGAGGCAGGATTAACCTTGAAACCAAAAAAATGTCATGTAGGCATGGCCGAGGTCCAATACCTAGGCCATAGGGTAGGGTCAGGCAAGCAGAGGCCTGAGCCAGCTAAAATTGAGGCTATCACGCAGTGGCCCCAACCACGCACCAAGACACAGGTTATGGCCTTTCTGGGAACAGCTGGCTATTATAGGAAATTTGTGTCAGATTATAGCGCCACAGCCAAACCCCTTACCTAGTCATTACCTAGGCAAGTAGTATGGTCTCCGGAGTGTGAGGAGGCCTTCCAGAAACTCAAGCTTGCGTTAAGTAAAACCCCTGTATTGGCGGCACCTGACCACACTAAAAGATTCCTCGTTCACACAGATGCCTCAATGTTCGGACTGGGAGCCGTGTTAAGTCAAGTGGGGGACGATGGCCTGGAGCATCCGGTAGCATATCTGAGCCGAAAACTTATACCCAGAGAAGTCAGTTATGCCACCGTTGAGAAAGAGTGTTTGGCATTAGTCTGGGCCCTGAAGAAATTACAGCCTTATTTATATGGACAATCTTTCACGGTTATGACGGATCATAACCCCCTCATCTGGCTCAACAGAGTAGCCGGAGATAACCCCAGACTGCTAAGATGGAGCTTGGCACTGCAACCCTATAATTTCACAATGCAGTACCGGCCAGGGCAGCAGAATGCCAACGCAGATGGGTTATCCCGGCAAACAGAACTGAAAAAACAAACAGCGGACATCCCCAAGCCAACCCGTTAGGGTCTAGGCGGGTATGCCGTCCCATGGAACTAAGGGGGAGCTATGTGGCGAAAGCGAGAGTTCTGTTATGTCCACTTGTTGTATATACAAATTTAGCTCCATTTGTGAGTTTTTGCATTACTAATGGCCTGCTGGTTTTGAGATGGCTCCAGGGTGTCTCAGGATGTATCCCAGAGACAATAGGACAATGGGCTATAGCCTGAGACATCCTGGCAAATTATGGATTAGGGGTAATTGGTTTAAGAGTTCAAGGGAGGGGATCTTAATTAGGGTTATCAGTCAGGGCTATTTCAATGTAATTATAATTCTAATGTTTGTTTTCCTTGGGAGCTGATACTGTATTTGGTGTGCTGGGGGAAGCTGGGGTGGGATTATACTGTAATCCATTTATCTCTCCAGATGTGGGGAGGAGTTCTGGCAGAGCATAAAAATAATGATTTGAAAGCTGAATAAAGACACACTGATTTTACCCCTTCATGAAGTCTCGGCTCATGTTTGGGGAACTGGGATTTTATAGTCACTTTGCATCGTATTTCGGCTGTTTATTCGGGAGTAAGCTGCACAGGGCACATTTATTATATATGGGTTCCTTTACATATATCTTTATATCGACATTTTTATACAGTTTTGTACTCGATGCACTTGTTGTAATTTTCCGCTTGAGAATAATTGTGAAAATTTAACTAAGATGTCATTTTAAAAAAGAAAGTCATGGTTCAAGGAGTATCATAAATGATGTGACAAAACTACAGTGTGCTTATTTTACAAATTGTTGGTGAACAGTATACAATTGGCATCTATTGAAGTAAATATTATTGGGGAAAAGTAAATGAAAAGTTTTGACAACAACTGGAGTATAATCATGTTATGGCATTGTGTCATTAACTAATTCTTTGAAATAGTAACAAAAAATATCCAGCACTGAAAAACATTTCAGAGCTAAAATTTAGTCCCTATCTATAAAAATGAGAAACTTTCACACAAGTTAACTCTTTTAACATGGCAACAGTGCCCAATGCCAGTAAGCAGCTGCAAGAGTCAATAAGATATTGGCATGTATAAAACAAGGTATAGATACACCGGAAGAGGATATCATCTTGCCTCTTTACAAATCAATGGTAAGACCTCACCTTGAATATGCAGTACAATTATGGGCACCAGTCCTTAAAAAGGATATTAAGGAACTAAAAAAAAGTGCAAAGGAGAGCTACAAAATTAATAAGTGGATTGGAGGATCTAAGTTATGAAGAGAGACTTAAAAAATTTGCATTTATATACATTAGAAAAAAGGCTAATGATAACATGATATAAATTTGTGCAGGGCCAATATAAAGAGCTCTCCAGGGACCTGTTCAATAACAGAAATGTACAAAGAACAAGAGGTCACCCACTGAGACTGGAAGAGCAAAAATTTCATAGACAGCAAAGGAAGGGATTCTTTACAGTAAGGAAAATAAAGTTATGGAACTCACTGCCAAGATGCTATCAACCACAATAGATGCATTTAAACATGGTCTGGATGTTTTTTTGTTTTTTTTTAGAAAAGCAGAACATACAGGGCTATTAATAATAGAATACGCATTAATAATAGGCAAGAAGGAATTTTTCTCCTTAGGAGGCAAAATTCGAAATAACTTCCTTAGGGGTTTTTGCCTTCTTTTGGATCAAAAGCTAGAATGATAGGTAGAAGGGTTGAACTTGATGGACTTGTGTCTTTTTTCAACCTAAATTACTATGTTACTAACTCATTTAGAACCTAGTTTCTATGAATCTATTGATTTGATTGCAGTGCTGCTAACATAAATTATCCACCAGATTAGGTGATAGAGTTATTTTAATTATAATAGACCATATATTTGGGGGTTGAAATACCAACATTTGAGTTAAACTACTGGATGAGTCTCCAACTGTCCTTTAAGCTGTATACTGTCCATTATAGGCTGCTGTGTTGCGGTCCCAATTTAAATTCTCTTGTGTCTGGGGCATCGGAAAATGAATACTGTGCATTTGCAGAGATTTGATTATGTGCAGTAGTGCTAGCAGTTTGATCAATTGGAAAACGTTGGGAGGTAAGGAAGTCTACTAAAGTGTAAATTACCTTTATTCTTTCTCATGGATCAGAATCTAACCATTTTAGCAGATGATGTCGGAATTGCATAACAAAAGTAGAAGTAATTTTAGTGGGAGCGTCATGACGTAGGGAGGAGCAACAGGGTTCGCGGGCAAACACACACAAGTAAGTTGGGAGTACCGGAGCTCCAGAGAGACTGAGCCCAGCAAAACGAGTCTACAAATAAGCAGTCAATTTTTGTTAGAAGCAAAGACAAGCAGAGGACCTCTAGAGCCTGGAAAAAAACTGCTCCTGGAAAATATACAAGACTCTCACTGGTGTGGAGTCGAGACTACGCGGAGGCTTGGTCAAGGCGACGCAACAGAGTGCGGAGGCTGGGGCAAGACTGCATAGAGAAATGGTGGCAGACAGATCTAGAAAAAAAGAAACAAAACAAACTGTGTCTGTGAAAAGTAGTATATATTTTTCTGAATATACTGAATATATTGTCATACCTGTATAAAACTGACCCCACCTGAGACAAAATTGAGGGGGCAGGGGGGAAACGGAAAGGAAGAAGGAAAAACGACAAAACTATTAATAAAACAACAGGGGAAACCCAGAAATAGAGGAGAGAAAAAAGCTCCAAAACCTGGGTTAAAATGGCACACAGAAAAGGGGCAGATAACAAACCAGATGAAAAGAAGTTAGAACTAGAGGCAAAGAAAGATAAAAAATTACCTTCCTACAAACACACAAAAATCCAGATCAAACCCTTAACAATTCTGCTTTAGACTCCACAAACTAAATAGAGGAATAAATGGAAGATTTTAATGCTAAGGCAAAAATTTGTTACTGTAGATAATAGTAATTTTTTTGTCTTTCCATTTTATACAATATTCTCCTTAGACAATGCTATCTGTAATGTTCAAATAAATTAGAACTATATGCAGTCATTTTTAATATACTTTTATTTAACACTGATTACTATAATAATTATTGTAACTGAGCTTACTGCTTAACATTTTTTACAAACTTTACGATTTCATGGGTTATCAATTTTTAAAGTGTCACTAAGCTTTAAAAAATACCTTTTCATCTTTAATAGAAGCAACAGCTAGTTTTACACTAAGCTTACTATGGGGGACAATTTGTAATTTACGTGGACCTATATATGTAAACATATTGTCTGTGCCTTTTTCCCTGATGCTGAGGTTAGAATGAATCTCAGTACACTTGCAATTTGTTAATAGGTTTGCCACCTGGTCGGTATTTTAAAAAAATTGGCATCAGACCAATGTTAAGTCTATGGAGACAGTACCAGATTTTATTAAAAGGACACTACACTTTTTTGCACTGTGCATCTAAAATAAAACAAAATATTTTCTGTTTGTTGAATTGTGGCTTTATTCATTTCAGAATAATTATTTAGATACTGTTTAAGTTATTTTGGCCTGAAGGGAGACGAGTTAACCTCCTAATGCTAGATTCCTGGGGAAAAAAATCACATAGCTATGTATTCATTTCATAAGTTCAGAGCTAAGTATTTGAAGAGCACCTTTACCACCTGTGTAGAACTGCAAGGAAATAAATCAGCAAAAGAAGGGGAAAAAATGACAACTTTGATTTGAAAATATTACAGGAATTTGTTTCCTAAGGGGAAAGTAAGGAAATTTAAGTAAAGTATGGTTTAGTTTAGTAGATCATTGCAATTTTTTTTTGTCTGGTTTTGAAAAAAGGATAAAAATACAGGAAGAACATGATGTGAACATTGCCCTTTTTCCCAGGGAGAATGTTAATTATAACAGAAGGGAAGGGTGACCAAGCCCTGTCTCGGCTCCCTCAGGAGAAATGGCTTCTATTACAGTAAGGGAGGAAGTGTGGGCAGAAGATGCCGACCCTATAGTAGAGTGGATTGACTAGAGGGGAGCCCAAATCAAAGAATAATTGAGGAAAACATTACTGAAGTGAGTATAACAAGATTCACTCACTAGCTGGATCCTCCCACACCACTGTCTCAGTAAATACTTCCTGATATTTTAAACCATTGTCCCTCTAATTTTTTAAATATGCTCACATACATTACTGTGTTGTTTCTCTTCATGTATTTAAATGTTTTGATCATACCCGTCTGTCTTATCTATCTTCCAACTATACAAGTTAAAATCCTGTTAAATTTTATTCTGCAATACATGAACCAGTTTAGTAACCCATCTCTCAACTCTCTCCATAGTATCCATAACTATCAAGAGATACAGTCTCCAGTACTGCATACAATTAAAGGCCCATAAGAGGCCTACTAAAATAAAACAATTGAGCAGCACTAAAGTAAACATTTTTTTATTTATCAATTACTGTATTTGCTTGAATATAAGATGACCCTGATTATAAGACGACCCCCCAAACTTTGGATATTCCTTTAGGAAAAAACTAAAAGCCTGAATATAAGACTACCCTATAGGAAAAAAGTTTAACTTGTATATATTCACATGTAAATTGCTTTTTAATATTTAATAAAAATAATGATATTAAACAAATGCATTTCGTTGTCTCTCTCTTCCCAGTGTTCTCTCTCTCCCCCTCCCACATTGTCTCTCCCTCCCCCCAAACTTTTCTCTCTCTCCCCTTCTCTCTCCCCCTTTGTCTCTCACCCCTCCCCTTGTCTTTCTCTCTCCTTGGTTCTCTCCCCCCTCCCTCCTCTTGTCTTTCTCTCCCCCACCCCTTGTCTTTCTCTCCCCTTGTCTTTCTCTCTCCCTCCCCTTGTCTTTCTCTCCCCCCTCCCCTTGTCGTTCTCTCCCCCTCCCCTTGTCTTTCTCTCCCCCCTCCCTCCCCTTGTCTTTCTCTCCCCCTCCCTCCCCTAGTCTTTCTCTCCCCTCCCTTGTCTTTCTCTCCCCCTCCCTCCCCTTGTCTTTCTCTCGCTCCCTGGTGGCTAGAGGGGGCAGCCAGGGGATGTCTGCATGATACGTGCAGACATCCTCCATGCTGCCCGACACTTCCGTCCATTATGACGGACAGCCGGTCCGTCATAATAGATGGAAGTGTGAGGCAGCATGGAGGATGTCTGCACTATCGTGCAGACATCCCCTGGCTGCCCCCTCTAGCCACCAGGGAGCGAGAGAAAGAACCCGAACTGCACTGTTTGTGTTCGTACTGAACATTAAGTTTTTTGGACCCCGGTCCCAAACACGGACATTTCACTGTATGTTCGGGTTAGAGTTCGGGGTTCGGAGATTTAATGGCGCGTTTTGAAAGGCTGCAGGGCAGCCAATCAACAAGCATTTGACTCGTTTGCCCTTAGATGCCATCACAGCCATGCCTATTAATGGCATGGCTGTGATTGGCCAGTGCAGCATAAGACAAGGTTTTTTTCAGAGCAAATGTCTTACATTCGAGGTCATCTTATAATCTGACCTCAAATCGAGGTCAGACTATAAGACTGGGATCCAGGTCCCCCACAAAGCTGCAGGGGACCTGGATCCCCCTCTCTAACAGCAGGGGAATGTCTGCGTGATGAGCGCAGACCTCCCCTGCTGCCACCCGGCACGACTGCTGGGACTTCCATGATGAAGCCGGGTCCTCCGCTGCCCCGCTAGCCACCAGGAGAACTGGGCATCTGGGGGATGTCTGCACAATACCAGCTGTCCGTCATAATAGACAGAGGTGTCGGGCAGCATGGAAGATGTGTGCACGTATCAGATGTGCAGACATTCCCCGGCTGCCCCCACTAGCCACCAGGGAAAGAAACAGGGTGAGGGGGAGGGAGGGGGGGGGAGACACACACAGAGACAGGGTGGAGGGGGGGAGACACACAAAGACAAGGTGAGGGAGGGAGGGAGGGGGAGACACACACAGACAAGGGAAGGGAGGGGGAGACACACACAGACAAGGGGAGGGAGGAAGGGAGGGAGGGGGAGACACACACAGACAAGGGGAGGGAGGGAGGGAGGGGGGAGACACACATAGACAAGGGGAGGGAGGGGGGGGAGACACACACAGACAAGGGGAGGGGGGAGACACAGACAAGGGGAGGGAGGGGGGATAGAGAGAGACAAGGGGGGATAGAGAGGGACAAGGGGAGGGGGAAGACAGACAAGGGGAGGGGGAAGAGAAGATGGAGGTGGAGAGAGAAGTTTGGGGGTGAGGGAGAGAGACAGCTGGGGGGGGGAGAGAGACAGCTGGGGAGGGGGAGAGAGGCCGCATTGGCACACAAAAGGAAATAAAAACAAGAAATGCATTTGTATAAAATCAATTTTTTATTAAATATTAAAAAGCAATTTAAATATTTACAAGTTAAACTTTATTTTCCTATAGGGTAGTCTTATATTGAGGCTTTTAGTTTTTTTCCTAAAGGAATACACAAAGTTTGGGGGGTCATCTAATAATCAGGGTTGTCTTATAATTGAGCAAATACGGTATAAGCTGGAGTCATGTACACGCACATCACATGAGCTCTTCTTAGGGTAGGGAGAGGATGCTGCAGCTGTGAGGGACAGATTAAAAAAAATTCTGGTGCTGAATCTGCAAACGACAGTGATTATTCAAACTACAGCGATTATTCAAATTACTGTGATTATTTTAGTAGGTGCTATACTACAGATTTGTACCCTGCCCTGAGCCCAGTGCCACAGAGAGTGCAGTGCACTTGCAACTGCATGTGTGCCAGGCACATGACTTTAATCCTGTTCTGTTAGCTCAGTGGGCAACATCTAGTCATTTTTAAATACTGAAATTTGTTGGTGTTAAAAATTACATTTGCGTCCTGCACTTCATATCTGAGAGTCAAATAGAACCGTCAAATACTGTGCTTACAGCGCACTTTGAAAAATTCTAATAGTTTTGGCTGGTAAATAGTACATTTGCGTTTTGCGGTGCACTTCATATCTGAGAGTAAAATAGAACAGTCCAATACTGTGCTTACAGCACACTTTGAAAAATTCTAATTGTTGTGCTAAATAGTACATTTACTGCCTGCACTTCATATCTGAGAGTCAAATAGAACCGTCAAATACTATGCTTACAGCGCACTTTGAAAAATTCTAATTGTTTTGGGTGCTAAATAGTACATTTGCGTCTTGCGGTGCACTTCCTATCTGAGAGTCAAATAGAATAGTCCAATACTGTGCTTACAGTGAACTTTGAAAAATTCTAATTGTTTTGGGTGCTAAATAGTACATTTGCGTCTTGCGGTGCACTTCCTATCTGAGAGTCAAATAGAACAGTCCAATACTGGGCTTATAGCGCACTTTGAAAAATTCAAATTGTTGGGCTAAATAGTACAGTTACGGGCTGTACTTCATATCTGAGAGTCAAATAGAACAGTCCAATACTTTGCTTACAGCGCACTTTGAAAAATTATAATTGTTGTGCTAAATAGTACATTTATGTCTTGCGGTGCATTTTTTGCAGTCCAATAAACAAAAAAAAACAAAAAGCTACCTCCTCCTCCTCCAGCGCAGCTTCCACCTGCACCGCCACGGTCACCGCCTCCTCAACCTATGGGTCACTTAGTATAAACTGAAAGAGAATACCCTGCACTCCAACCCTCTCTCAAATGGATAATTATGTTGATCCTCCTGGCAGCCATGCTTTAGATTTAGATTTCTGTTCTTCCAAAGCTAAAATAAAAGATTCCATCTAGTGCTATTTTATGGCTCAGCTGTATTTGTAATTTGTATGTATTTTATGTTATTTTAAGTTATTTCCCTATCCACATTTGCTTGTAGGGCACTTGTTCTACTCTTACCCACATTTTACTTCCTTTTGCAACCCTCTAGCCCTTTCCATGGCGTTTTTAGAGGCATTTTAGTGGCCAAAAGTTTGTGTCCCCATTGACTTCAATGGGGTTCGGGGTGAAGTTCAGGGTCAAGTTCGAGCACGGACCCGGACATTTTTTTCGAAGTTCGGTCGAACCTGCAGAACCCGAACATCCAGGTGTCCGCTCAACTCTAGTCAGATAATAAAAGATCCCTTGAATATAAGACGAGGGATCTTTTTCAGAGCATTTGCTCTGAAAAAAACCTAGTCTTATATTCAAGCAAATATGGTATATCAAAACTGGTGGTCTCACTCGCTCAAAAGCAGCACATTTACATGCTTCGTCTCTATCGCAGCTTCCTCAGAACGTGGTGGCATTAGCGGGACTGAGGCCACAAAAATTAAGGAAGTCCATTTAGCAGGGAGTCCATGTGATACGTTGATTTCCGGGTTTCTTTGGTGTCACTTTTGGTATTCTCGTTGGTTTTGTCATTTCCAGCAATCTATCCAGTGGTCGAAATTTATGATAACGACGCAAACGGACTAATTCATATTTGGCTCTTTCTGTCCAGTTTCAACTTTCGTTTTCAATATAAAGAGAAATATATCCAAAAATTCACAAAATGCATATAGTTGGAAGCAAAATGTGCTCATAAAAAACAAATAAAATAACAGTATTATGTTCTTATATGCTAATAATTATTTTATATAAATAGAATTAAAAAAAACCTTTCTACCTAGCACATGCTTGAATAAGTATGCAAAATAAGGATAATTAGTAATAAAAACGGTATTTAAAAACTATTATTTATTAAAAATGCATAAATAATATATTTATGAAAACTATATATCGAAAAAGTGCACTTCATACAAGCTTGTTCAAAAGTTTACACAAAATTGAAATCTGCATTAAACCGAGTGCTCATCCTAAGTAGCCACTTTATATGTTTCTTTACATTTTATAACAATTATTCATAAATACACATATTATGTACTACATTTCTACTCAAAACAAAATCAGGAAGGGGAAGGGATTAGGGGAGATGAGGTCTGCAAGAACAAAAGAGAAAACAAGCCAGCTCGACCAGAGGACAATTGACATATGTCTCGTAAATATCACCTGATAAAGGGTGCTCCAGCCGGGCTGTAGTGGCAGCGCTGATAATGAGGAAAACAGTAGCGAACAAAGGCATCTGCACTCCCAATGCAGTGAAAAATAGATGAATATTTATTAGAAGGATCCGATTAAAAGTCCATATAAAATCCACAAAAACAGAGACAAGACATGGGGTACAGCAATTTCGCGAGAGCACACGCTTATTCATAAGTCCTAACAGACTATTATGTGGCAACATTCTCAACATATACCATATTTCAAATTAAAACAAATTCAAGAAGGGAGGGAGTGGAGAAGGAAATTATTGTGGCGTAAATGTCGTTAAATCTCAATTTTGGACCATGCAATCCATCCGCTCCATGTTTTATCATGGGTGGATAGTGACACTGATTGTCTGTGTACATAATATTCATGCATTCTTGTGCTTTATGACTTCTTGTAGTGTGTGTGGGCCTTTCCAAGGTTGCTATCACTATTTTTGTGACATTAAATATATGTAATAAAAGATTTTTCTTATGGGACAATATGGTTAACGGAAACATATCTAGCAATCCAATTTCAAGTTCTGGTTTGACAGTGATCTTAGTGATTATTTTTAATAAATTCAAGACCTCCATCGATAGCGGGATTATCTAATTCCACCACACATGGGCCATTGTCACTTTGACTTTGTTGCATTGCCTCTAACAAAGATCCAAAGTCTGATGGTATATTTTCTTCAATTTTGCTGGTACTAGGTACCATCTAAACAGTACCTTCCTGTTTGTCTCCCAGTGGGTCACACTGTGAGAGTGGCCAATCACTTTGACATTTGCTTTCTCCCACTGTTTGTCAGTGTAAGTTTTTCCTGTGTCCTTTTCCCATTGAATTTTATATGATGGATTAGGGTCAGGTTATTGAGTTGTTACCATCATGTATAGAATAGATAGAGGTTTGAGTTTATGTTGAGAGCTTAAGCACAGGATTCAGAAAGACTTTCATAGAACAGTTGAGCTTCCCTTGGTAGACTCATTGGTTTGGAAGATGTTTTGAAGTCATAGATAATTATAATGTGCCCAAGGGTGTTTTATGCGGGTGTAATGGTACAACTGGCTGCATTTTAAGATCCCTGCTTTGGTCCAAGAACTGAGGCTTAGGTCCGGCGCCATCAGTTTCAGGGTGGTGAGTGGGGCCTTTTGAAGCCTGTCCCATTTGGAGATTATGATTTTCGCCTTAGAGTCCCATATCTGTTTGGCTAGAGAAGTGGTAGGTAGCATATCTGGTAAGTGTGGTTTGACGTGTTTTTTCCCCCATGTAAGTTGGTGGACATCATATGGGGCAATTTGCACATTTTTAATATGTAGCCAAACAGGTGGGTTGCTATTGCTAAAGTTTAAGCTGGGCGATATTTGATGACTTGTAGTATGCCCTTAGATTCGTCACTCCCATGCCTCCATTTTTTCTAGATCTGAGCATCACGGGCGCTAGTACTCGGTGTCTCAAACTGCTCCATTCAAATTTCAACAATTCTGTCTAATACATTTTCAGGATTTTAATAGGTATTGGCGTTGATATAGTGCAGAACAGATGCAGTAATTTTGGAACCAACATCATCTTAATAGCTGCTATCCTCCCTGTCAGGACAATTTAATTTTGTTCCATTTTACCATGAGTTTTCAAATAGATTCCCACAGTTTAGGGTAGTTACATTTAAATATTTTATCTGGGTTTTTGGGGAGTTGTATGCCAAGGTATGTTATGGATTGATTCTTCCAGTCAAATTTTTATTCTTGTTTAAATGTCAACATATCAGATTCAGGGATATTGATCACTAGAGCTTGGGTTTTGCCTGCATTATTCTTATAATAGGATACTTGTGAGTATTCTGTCAGTAGTTGTTGGAGGCTAGGGAGGGACTTGGCTGGGTCCCCTACAGATAACAGAATGTGGTCAGCAAAAAGACTAATTTTATGGACGTCTGATTTGTGAGATACACCTGTTATGTCTGCAGTGTTTATTATTTTTATAACAAAAGGCTCCAAGGCTACAATGAAAATCAGGGGGGACAGAGGGCATCCCTGGTGGGTACTGTTGGTTATCATAAATGGGTCAGAGAGAAAATCTGTGTTCAATATTTTAGCAGAGGGGGTAGTGTATAGGGCTCTTTTAGCCCTTATATAGGGGGCTGGAAAACGTATGCAAAAATGAATGCATATATTGCCATTGGAGCCTATCAAAGTTTTTTCCGCATTGAGGGATAAAAGCATGGATGGTTGTCTAGTGTTCCTAAGGATATGAGTCAAACTTACAAATTTCTTGTATGGTAAGATGCCTGTCTGCCTGAGAAAAACACTACCTGATCTTCCCCCAGGAATAGCGGCAGCCGATTTGTCATTCTGGTAGCTAGTACTTTAGCATAGCGTTTAGTATCAACATTTAGAGATCAGTCTAAGGTCTTCTATAAGTTTTGTAGTGTAATAACATGTGTCTCCAGCATTTAATTAAACTCTCTTGTCAGTATTTGTGCTATTATATGGGAGTGTGTTCTATAGTAGTGATTTGTAAAGCCGTCTTATCCTGGTGCCTTGGATGGTTTCAAATATTTTATGGTGTTTTGTATTTCTAGTTCAGTAAAGGGTGCTATCAAGTCAGCTATGTGGTAATCATTCAAGCATGGGGTCATCAAAGATTGTATTGCTGTGTCTGTTGGTTGTCCATTATGACCATCATCTTTCAGATTGTATAATATTTTATAATAGGACACTAATCGTTGTTGATATCTACAGGATTAGATAGTTTGGTGCCCCGTTTTGAGTATAGGTACGGTATTTTTATTTGAATTCCCTCTGCTTAAATTTGTTGGCTTGCTTCATTTATTGAAGCCCATAAGGACATTCTACTAAAGAGATTATATTTTTTTGTGGCACGTTAAAAAATATTTGACTTTAAAATCTTGTCCTGCGGCAGTGGCTTTAAAATTGTATCTGGGGTTCATTTTGTAGTCTTCTACAGTTCAACACAGATACATTGGGATAGTGGCAATTATCCAGATTGATGTAGCTATTGGAGTATACTTTTTTTTAAAAAGTTGTTTCTTTTGTGCCATTTTCACAAAAAATGTAAAATCCAAAAATTGAGCTTTTTCTTTACTAAAATTTGAGGTTAGTATGATATTTTTATTACTATTATTATTATGGTGAGTTAAGAACTGTTTTCATTCGCAGTCCTCACCTTTCCATACAAATATTTGGTCGTCTATGTATCAGTAGAGCTCCAAGTTTGCTTTCCAACCATTACCTGACCAGACAGAGTGATTTTCACAGTTATGCATAAATAGATTGGCATAACTGGGGGCAAACCTAGTGCACAAAGCCGTACCCCTAAATTGAAGGAAAAATTCTTCATAAGAGAGAAAATAATTGTGGGTCAAAATGAGTTCTATGCCTTCTCAAATATATTCTATCTGATGCTGAGGAAAAGATCCATATTTTTCTAAAATTTGTCTGACTGTTTGTATGCCTTGGCTGTGTGTATATGGATATGACATCACTTGTGACTAAAAATAATTGTCCTTCCATTTAAGTGTATTTAGTTCCTTGAGTATGCTTATGGTGTCTTTTTTTGGATATCTAGATATTTTGATAGTTTTCAGAATAGAGAATCTATGCCCGAAACTATAGGGCATCCGGGTGGGTTTGTGACATCTTTGTGTATCTTCGGGAGAAAATATATTACTAGTAATTTTGAGTGGAGAATAATAATATATTTATATTACATTTTCTGTCAAAAAAACAAGATTTTTCTCTTTATTAAAATATTTGGTTATGATTCGTTTATAGTTGGTTGTAGGTTTTGATTTTTAGAAAACTGTATGTTTGCGTCTTTTTATTGTCTGTATACCTGTGCAATATATTTCTCTCTGGATAAGAACAATACTCCTCCTCCCTTATCTGCTGGTTTTATGATGCCACTTTCATCATTTTGAAGATCTCAATGTTTCTATCTCTTTTTTGACATGAAATTTGTCTCTTTCTGTTGGTGCAATTTTCTTTAATCTGTGATAATGTAAGAGTGAGACAGTGCTAAATATGTATACCACAAAAGTTATAGACTGCAAAGACAGAAATGTTATAAAAAAATATAGAGTTTATTACGAGGAAATATAAATATACAAGTAAATGACCATATGTAATATACAGCAATATAATATAAAATCACAAGATGAGACTGAAAATATATAAACAAAAATGCAATGATACACTAAATCAAGGGCCCCAAATGGGTGCAAAACAAAAGAGATAAATGATTAAAAATACATAAAAAATACATAAAAAATATAAATAGAGCCAAAAATCCCTTACCCACTGGGTCTGTTCGCCTGGCCAGGTCTATTGAACAGATAGGATATTGCACTAAACAGAAAGACAGCTACACCCCACAGGACGCGTTTTTATCTTCATCAGCTGGTGGGCGGTAGTGCCCAATAGTTTCCCCCAGTTCTTTTGTGGGGGTTTTACTGAGTGGATCATTTGATATTAAAGATCATCTCAATAACAGGAGCAAAATAACAACATCATCAGAGAAAGATGCATGGATGCAGGATGGACATTTTTATTGGGTTTCACCACTGTTGTAGAAATATAATGAATATGTGTTCATGTCTTCCAATACCAAGAAACATGCCATATAGTCATTGTGGATCCAATCAAGAGACACAAAAGTAAATAACACATTTGTGCCAATAGTCTAAATGCACCTTGCATATTACACATACACTAATATTTCTCTTTTGTTATAAATTAGTCAGTATAATATGATGTAGAAAAATCACCGCTTTCTCTAGACATACCTCAGGAGACTTCTGTTGGGCCCCACAAAGAGACGCAGGAGTTCGGAAAGTTGGTGTCATGCCCCTCTGGCCCTTACCTGCAATTCCAGTGTTTACATCAAGTGTTATAATTCCTCCGAAACCGGGGCCTGTATTAAGATCTTCTATCCACGATCACAGTAGCACAGAAGGCCGAAACCAGGGTCTAAAGTTTTTGCAAGCCCAGGATGCATCCTCCAGAGTTCACCCCAATCAAAGGGGATCTATTTACATCTGTAGGAGGGAGGTAAACTCTGCCTCCCCTATCACCAAAGCTCCTATGGACTCCAAGCACAGAGACAGAGAGGTATGTGCTAGAAAAACACACCCCTCTAACATCCAATCAAGTAAGGAGCTTGTCCCACAAAGGGGAAGAGTGGAGACCCACAGCACTATAAAAAGCCCTCAAACTGTTACCACAGTGCTCCAGTGTTCCAGAGCTTTGGTTCCTGTTAGTCCTTGGACTTTAGTCTCCAGTTTCCCCCTTTTTGCAGTACATTTATTAGATTTCCCGTTACCTGACATTTGGCTTGTTTCCTGGATTACTCTGTTTGCCTGAACCCTGACCACTGCTTGGATTATTCTACTATTCTTGACTTCTGCTGGCCCCGATCTATTGGACTGCTTCTGACTTCGCTTGTTGGATTATCCTTTTTTTTTATTTTGTGGCACTCTCGTGCTCCTATCCTTACCAGGATGCTGTGCCTATATATACCTGTGGACCACCTGGTAAGGTTTACTAGCAATAGATAGCATCCCCTGCTCTGTGCTCCAAAAACCTCATCCCTGACAGATGGGGTGCAGAGGAGGACTACGAAAGACCCAGAAAAAACAGTGAAAAGAGAGGAAGATTACTGTACCAATAGGCATCTATAACTTAAGCTACAAAACTCTTAAAATAGAAGTGATAAAAGTATTGACACACCACAGACTTCAACACTTAACGATCATATGTAGATATCTGAAAATTTGTGAGGTCCTTGACACTAAAGAAATACTTTCAAATTAACCCAATTAGCAATAGAAAGGAAAGTACCATGATTTCTATCCAGAGATCAGTCTATCAAACTGGCTGACAAGAGAGGATGATGGGTAATTATGGATAGAGAAGAATACATGGATATGTGTGTAACACTTCTAGAAGATTCATTTTAATTAAAGGTTTAAATGAGTGTATCTTGAATCATGCAGAATACGAATATCTAGACAATCTGGACCCTAGAACTAGAGGTAGTCCATCTATCTTCTTTATTCCCGTTTCGATCCAACTGGATAATTTCAGGTCTCCGAAATTAATCGACAGAGTTTGAAATGGTGCAGAACCCAACCAAAACCCCATTGTTCATTAGGAAACATGTCATGAATTTTCACCAGAAATGTAAAATTTGGCTAAGGGTAAATGAACCATTCATTCCCTTCTCATAGACCTTACCCTGCCTACCCATGGACCAAAAGAGTGGAGACAAATCACATTCCCTATTATATCCAGAATATGAATTGTGTACCAGCTCTCGATTTTTGATGCATCATTCTGAGACATCAGTACATGTCTACATCAGAGAGAATGCTAGCATTCTGGTACTGATCCGGGGCCCCAAACCCCCTCTATTATTTTTTTGGGTTGATATAGGCAATCCAATTCTAGGTCTTTTCCCTTTCCATGTAAAACCATTAATGGCTGATTGCATAATCCTCATCCATGTTGATGAGACCATTACCAGCAGCATTTGAAATAAGTACAAAGGTTTAGGCAGTATTTAAGCATTTATGGTATTAATGCAGCCCCATCAGGAAAATTCCCTATTCTTCCAATCTTTCTTTTAGTTCTTATTCATTCCTTTTAAGATAGGAAGGAATTTAGCCTCTGTGATATCCCTGGTGTTAGCTATAATTTTTATCCCTAGATAAATGTATGCATATATTAATATTTATTAATGTATATGTATATGTTGTATATGTTGACTTGTCTTCTCAGTTAAAGTGAAAAGTACAGTTCATGTTAACTCTGTACATTTTGGTTAAGTTGATTTGTTTATTTTTAGAATTGAGCGAACCCGAACCGCAAAGTTCGGGTTCGTACCGAACATTACGATTTTTGGACCCCGGACCCGAACATGGACATTCCACTGTATGTCCGGGTTGGAGTTCGGGGTTCGGTGATTCATATCGCCTTAAATTTAAAATTACTAGTGACTAGACACTAGTGACAAGACCCCCTCCCTGGTCCCCACCCATTGTAATAATGAGGGGGGGACCTAGTGTCCCCCCCCGGTCCCCACCCATGAGCGGCGGGTGGGGACCCTATAATAATACTGAGGGGGGGACCTAATGTCCCCCCCCCCGGTCCCCACCCATGAGCAGCGGGTGAGGACCACAAATAAAGTGACTAGGGGTGCCCAGCCCCTAGTCACTTCCCCCCCAATACAAACAATTCCTACCTACCCTAATAATAGTGAGGGGGGTGGGCAATAAACTAACCTGTAAAAAAAAAACAATTTCATACTTACTTGATTTGATTTGAGCATGCTTACCTTTTTTCTTTCTTCTTTTTTCTTTATTCAGCCCCAAAAAAGGCCAAAAAAACCAATAATACGCGCCGCAACTGTTAAAAAAAAAAAAAGTCCACTGTGTAAAAAATAATCCATCTTCATCCATGGAGGGCCCCGCTCAGACTGAGCTCTGCAGGGCAGGGGAAGGCTTATAAAGCCTTTCCCCGCCCTGCAATTAAGCTCAGAGCACTCTGAGCACCAATCAGAGTGCTAGCCATTTTAAACAGAGTGGGAAAATTCAAAAGAACTTTCCCACGCTGTGTAAAATGACACAGAGCACTCTGATTGATCAGAGTGCTCTGAGCTTAATTGCAGGGCGGGGGAAGGCTTTATGTCCCCCACTCATTATTATTTTAGGGTCCCCACCCGCCGGCAATGGGTGGGGACTGGGGGGGATGCTAGGTCCCCCCCTCATTATTATTTTAAGGTCCCCACCCTCCGGCAATGGGTAGGGACCAGGGGGATGCATTAGGTCCCCCCCTCATTATTATTTTAGGGTCCCCACCCACCGCTCATGGGTGGGGACCGGGGGGGACACTAGGTCCCCCCCTAATTATTATTTTAGGGTCCCCACCCACCGGCAATGGGTGGAGACCGGGGGGACATTAGGTCCCCCCTAACACAAGTATGTTCGGGTTCGGGTTTGGGGTCAAGTTCGACCCCGAAACCTGGTCTTCTTTTCCGAGTTCGGCCGAACCCGAACATCCAGGTGTCCGCTCAACTCTACTTATTTTCTTTCTTTACTCTTTTGGTGTTGCTACAATACCTCTATTATGCTGAAATAAAGTGTGGTGGCATGCTATGATCACTCCCCTGTACAGGCAGTGTTTCTATTCCACTGGCAAGAGCATCAGAAGTGATTTTTTTTCACTTCCGTTGCTCTAGTAGATCTGATATGCTGTGCTGGCACTAGTAGATTCCAGCACAGCAGATCAGTGTGATCTGTGTACAGGCATGTATGATAAGTTCTTTGATGAGCACTTATCATACAGTCAAAAGCAATTTTCGTAAATATTGCCTTTGACAAGTGTTGATCTGCCTCCCTCTCCTCACTATAGTATAATAGTATATATAATTCAATATTTAATAACATTTTAAAAACTTTATAAAAGCCATTTCCAGTTTTTAACCCCTTACCTGCCATTGATCGCTGTGTACGCAGTGAACTTACACAGCAGCACATTTTTTGTTGTCTGTGCATTTTTTAGGGGTTAATTTTTTTACTGTCATTTATTACAGTATATCAAAGACTCTGTTAGGAGCTATTAAGCCCTTGCTGTAGATCACTGGTTAAGCAGTGATTTGCGCATATGGTTAATGCCTAAGCAGTTGCAGATATCTGGCCGCAGAAGGATTTTTTTCCAATCTGCAGTTTTTTAGAACATATTAGATAAGTCTATGTGGGACCAAGTATCACCTGTTTAGAACTTGTAAGTGTACCTCCCTTTTGTTCAAGCAGTGTGTCACCATGTACAGTTGGTTAAACATGCATTGTCTAACACCCCTAATGCTCTAACTGTTCCTAATTACACTCTGCACAAATTCATAAAATGCTGCAAAAACATACAATCAGCCACGAAATACATGTATGTACAGGGCCGTCTTTAACGCGGGGCAAACGGGGCAGCTGCCCCGGGCCCACTTACTCCTGGGGGGCCCAAGGCAGCTGCCTTGTGGTCCCGCTGCCCCTCCGTATGCACCTGCACTATGCGATCAGCACTAATCGCATAGTACAGGTGCGGCCAGCGTTTTCTGCTCTCCCCGGCTCCCTCAGTGTGTATGTAAGTGTGACTGTGTGTAAGGGTGTATGTGTATGTATATGTGTAAGGGTGATTGTGTGTTTAAGAGTGTGTGTATTTCTGTGTAAGTGTGACTGTGTGTAAGGGTGTGTATAACAGTGTGTGTATGTGTGTGTATGTAAGTGTGACTGTGTGTATAATTGTAAGTGTGACTGTTAGTGTCACACAAGCATATATATTTTTCCGGTAAAAATAAATAAAATGTAAGTGTGTGACTGTGTGTAAGGCTGTCTAAGAGTGTGTGTGTAAGTGTATCTGTAAGTGTGACTGTGTATGTCTAAGAGTGTTTGTGTATCTTTGTGTAAGTGTGACTGTGTGTAAGGGTGTGTATAACTGTGTGTATGTAAGGGTGACTGTGTGTGTAAGGGTGTCTGCGTAAGTGAATATACAGGGAGTGCAGAATTATTAGGCAAATGAGTATTTTGACCACATCATCCTCTTTATGCATGTTGTCTTATTCCAAGCTGTATAGGCTCGAAAGCCTACTACCAATTAAGCATATTAGGTGATGTGCATCTCTGTAATGAGAAGGGGTGTGATCAACACCCTATATCAGGTGTGCATAATTATTAGGCAACTTCCTTTCCTTTGGCAAAATGGGTCAAAAGAAGGACTTGACAGGCTCAGAAAAGTCAAAAATAGTGAGATATCTTGCAGAGGGATGCAGCACTCTTAAAATTGCAAAGCTTCTGAAGCGTGATCATCGATCAATCAAGCGTTTCATTCAAAATAGTCAACAGGGTCACAAGAAGCGTGTGGAAAAACCAAGGCGCAAAATAACTGCCCATGAACTGAGAAAAGTCAAGCGTGCAGCTGCCACGATGCCACTTGCCACCAGTTTGGCCATATTTCAGAGCTGCAACATCACTGGAGTGCCCAAAAGCACAAGGTGTGCAATACTCAGAGACATGGCCAAGGTAAGAAAGGCTGAAAGACGAACACCACTGAACAAGACACACAAGCTGAAACGTCAAGACTGGGACAAGAAATATCTCAAGACTGATTTTTCTAAGGTTTTATGGACTGATGAAATGAGAGTGAGTCTTGATGGGCCAGATGGATGGGCCCGTGGCTGGATTGGTAAAGGGCAGAGAGCTCCAGTCCGACTCAGACGCCAGCAAGGTGGAGGTGGAGTACTGGTTTGGGCTGGTATCATCAAAGATGAGCTTGTGGGGCCTTTTCGGGTTGAGGATGGAGTCAAGCTCAACTCCCAGTCCTACTGCCAGTTCCTGGAAGACACCTTCTTCAAGCAGTGGTACAAGAAGAAGTCTGCATCCTTCAAGAAAAACATGATTTTCATGCAGGACAATACTCCATCACACGCGTCCAAGTACTCCACAGCGTGGCTGGCAAGAAAGGGTATAAAAGAAGAAAATCTAATGACATGGCCTCCTTGTTCACCTGATCTGAACCCCACTGAGAACCTGTGGTCCATCATCAAATGTGAGATTTACAAGGAGGGAAAACAGTACACCTCTCTGAACAGTGTCTGGGAGGCTGTGGTTGCTGCTGCACGCAATGTTGATGGTGAACAGATCAAAACACTGACAGAATCCATGGATGGCAGGCTTTTGAGTGTCCTTGCAAAGAAAGGTGGCTATATTGGTCACTGATTTGTTTTTGTTTTGTTTTTGAATGTCAGAAATGTATATTTGTGAAGGTTGAGATGTTATATTGGTTTCACTGGTAAAAATAAATAATTGAAATGGGTATATATTTGTTTTTTGTTAAGTTGCCCAATAATTATGCACAGTAATAGTCACCTGCACACACAGATATCCCCCTAAAATAGCTAAAACTAAAAACAAACTAAAAACTACTTCCAAAAATATTCAGCTTTGATATTAATGAGTTTTTTGGGTTCATTGAGAACATGGTTGTTGTTCAATAATAAAATTAATCCTCAAAAATACAACTTGCCTAATAATTCTGCACTCCCTGTTTATGTGTAAGTGTGTCACGTGAGGGTTGAAAATCTCCGCCCCCTCATAGAGCATGTTAGAGCACCGGATGTCCGTGACATACTGGTGCTCAGAACACATGGAGCCACGCACAGAAGAAACAGCCCCTTCCCTGCAAATGTAAGGTAAGTGAGCAAGGAGGGGGACAAACGAGTGTGTGTAAGTTTGACTGTGTGTGTAAGTGTATCTATCGGACTGTGTAAGTCTGTTTGTGTAAGTGTGTCTACTTGATTATGTAAGTCTGTGTGTGTCTATCTGACTGTGTAAGGTTGTCTGTGTGTGTAAGTGTGTCTATCTGACTGTGTAAGTCTGTGTGTGTAAGTGTGTCTACCTGATTGTGTAAGTCTGTGTGTGTAAGTGTGTCTATCTAACTGTGTAAGGTTGTCTGTGTGTGTCTGTCTGACTGTGTAAGTTTGTCTGTGTAAGTCTGTGTGTGTAAGTGTGTCCATCTGACTGTGTAAGGTTGTCTGTGTGTTAGTGTGTCTGATTGTGTATGTAAGTGTGTCTATCTGACTGTGTAAGGTTTTCTGTGTAAGTTTATATATATATATATATATATATATATATATATATATATATAACACACACACACACACACACACACACACAAAGCAAGTGTGTGTGTTTATTTTTTTGTAGGGAGGAATTAGGGTGGAGGGTGTGATTGCATGCCGGGAATGAGGGGTGGGGTACAGGGGCCCCAAACAAATGTTTGCCCAGGGTCCAGTCAATGTTAAAGACGGCCCTGTGTATGTATATATTGATATTTATTAATGTATGTGTATATGGTGACTTGTCTTCTCAGTTAAAGTGAATAGTACGGTTAATGTTAACTCTGTACATTTTAGTTAAGTTGATTTGCTTTCATTATTTCCCTGTTTACTATTACTTGGTTCCGTTGTGATTCATCTCAATTCCTCTACATTTGTCTATTTTCTCATTCACCTCCACTGTTAGACCTCAGGCTTGCTATACTTTCTATGTGAATATGAAGAGAAGGAACTCATACAGTTTTAGGCATCCAGAAATTCAATCAAACAACATTTGGCTGACACATGCTACCTTATTGAAATGAAATTGTGTTACTTGAACTAATGTACTAGTAGAAAAAAAAATCTGCTTATACTATAAATGCATAAATGAAATAAGTAAAAAATAATTATAACATGAATAAAAAAACCTAGGATTTAGATTCTGTGACTCACTGCAGATTTTTAATTAGATTTTCTTATCTTCAAAATAATGGCAAGATAGTTCAATAGTATTCTTTTAATGCTTTTAATAACATTTTATATCCAAAACTAGAATTTGGATGATTTATGTACGGAGTGAAGTATAAGTCTAAAATAAAATGCTTAAAATAAGATTTAATAAGTCTGAAAATGTTCACAATTTCATATAATATACTTGAACATGAGCTAAAAAATAGAATAATTACTTTGACTAATAATAATGCTGAATTAAATATAAATCATGTACAATTATGAAGATATATACAAAGTTCTCACTGTATACTAGTGCTATAGCTTTAAGGGGACATTTTATGCATTGAAAAAATAAAAAGAATAAAAAAAAAATCAACATGTGAATATTCCAGTACAACTAAAACTGGTAAAGGCACCTGGAAATACATTTTTATGTGTGCACCTGGTTTATTTAATTTACAATTTTAAATAAAATTTGCAATCTTACCATCATATATATATCACGGTTTGGCATTAAAGGTTTGCTTGCTTTGTTTACATTTTTTTGTCTTTAATCAAGGGTTTAGTGACTGAAACTTGTTATATTCTGTTTCTTCATGAGAAATATAACTATGTTACATCTACTGGCATCACAACAGTGCAATTTAATACAAGTATTAACCCCTTTGTGACCTGATTCTTTTTGAAAATGTACCCTTTGTTGCAGTGGCTGTTTTAACATTCATGCAGTGATTGTGTTCAGTGGTAATTTTCCTCTATCATTTAATGTACCCATACATATTACCACCGTAAGAATGGCTGTATATTCATACTTTACTGTAAAAAAATCATAACTTTTAATGAAAAATTAGCAAAAAAAACTTTTTTATAACTTTTACATGAAAAATCTTGAACATATGTACTACAAACACAAATACAAACAACTTGCTAAAGAGATTCTAGGATTTGTCCTGAGCTTAGAAATAGCCTATGTTTACATGTTTGTTTTTCTGTTGTTTTTTATAAGTTGTAGGGCAAGAACCCAAAGAAGCCTTTTTTTTCAAAACCATTTTCTCCTACAATGACCTTTTTCACCCTGACATTACATTGAATCCTAACTCTATTCTTACTAGACATGCGCAAAACTAAAATTTTCGTTTTGTTTTCGTCCATTCGGACGAAAATGTTATTTATTTAGTCTAAAACGAATTTAGTTTATTACTGCATCCATTTCAGACGAAATTCGTTTATTATTTTCGTTTCGTTTTATTCGTTCGTACGAATCAATTGACCTACACATTCCATAAACCGAAAGTCTATAAACCGAACGTCGTTCTGTTTATAGACTTTTGGCTTATGGAATACATGTAATGCTATTGGCTTTCTATAAACCGAACTAGAGTCCCCATTCATAAGAAATTCTTATGAATGGGGACTCTAGTTCGGTTTATAGAAAGCCAATAGTATTACATGTATTCTATAAGCCGAAAGTCTACAAACCGAACGACGTTCGGTTCATAGACTTTTGGTTTATAGAATAGCAATAGCATTACATGTACATAGATTTTTGGCTTATGGAATACATGTAATACTTTTGGCTTTCTATAAACCGAAACAGAGTCCCCATTCATACGAATCGGTCAATTGACCTATTCGTATGAATGGGGACTCTATTTTGGTTTATAGAATAGCAAAAGCATTACATGCATTCCATAAACCGAAAGTCGTTCATTATGTCGGTTTATGGAATGTATGTAATGCTATTGGTATTTTATAAACCGACTCTATTTCGGTTTATAGAATGCCAATAGCACGAATGGACGAATGATTTTCGTTTATTAACCATTCGTTCATTCGGCTTCGTTAGTTTAGCATTTTCTTTATTCGTTTTTCGGACGAATGGACGAAAATGTTATTTTCGGACGAAAATGCATTCGTCCGAAAATGAATGCACATGTCTAATTCTTACTACTAACCCTAACACTACTCTAAATCTAACTCTAACGCTAACCCTAACCCTAGGGCTACTTTAGGTTATTTACTTTTTTTTGTAAAGTTGCTGACTGCCGATTGCTGACTAAGGCTTTCCATTCCCCTGATTAGTTTTGCACTAAAAAGGCACCCAGAATTGAACCACATATTCAAGGTGAGGTCTTATCATGGACCTATAAAGAGGCAGAATAATATCTTCCTCCCATTAGTTAATACTCATTTTAATATACCCCAATATTTTATAGGCATTTGCAGCTGCCAGTTGACACTGTGCTCTACTGCTATGTCTATTGTCTACAACTACTCCCAAATATTTTCCATTAGTAGATTTACTCAAGGAAACACCATTTAAGCTATATATTGCATTTTTATTATTTTAACCAAAATGTATAATTTTACACTTGGCTGCATTGAATCACATTTGTAATTTATCTGCCCAATTACAAAATTTGTCCAAATCCTCTTGCAGCAAAGATACATCTAGTTCAGACTGTATTACCCTACTTAATTATGTTCCAAACACTGAGACATGGCTCCCTACGCCCTTTGGGAGATCATTAATAAACAAATTAAAAAGAAGAGGGCCCATAACAGAACCTTGAGGTACTCTACTTATCACATCTGTCCAATTTGAGAACTTCCCATTTACCACCACCCTTTGCATTCTATCTTTCAACCAATAGCCAATCCACAAACAAACCTTTGGCCCTAAGTCTATTTCAGTCAATTTCTACAGTAAACTTTTGTGTGGAACTGTATCAAATGCCTTAGTTAAGTCTAAATATATCACATCCACTGCAACACCTATATCTATATTTTTACTCACCTCTTCATAGAATGTAATTAAGTAGTTTGACAAGATCTGTTTTTTACAAAGCCATGTTGGCTCCTGCTAATGAGATTCCTGCTCAATATTAAATCTTGAATATATTTCCTTAGCAACCCTTCAAATAGTTTAATCCACCACAGAGCTTACAGGTCTGTAATTGCCCGGCTGGGATTTTCATTGTGATGTTTTTTTTAAATATGGGCACCACATCAGCTTTATGCCACTCTGTGGGCACCATGCCTGATATAAAAGAATCCCTGAAAATCAAAAATAACAGTCTGGCCAGGAGCTTGCTTAGCTCTTTAAGTACCTGTTTTGTCTATTTTAACATAATTTAATTGTTTTAACACTTTTTGTCAACCAATCACATGCTTGCTGTGACTGTTCTCTAAAAGTAGCCTCCAGTGACTATGTCACACATTTCAGATAACAAGCACCCAACATTTTCGGCCCTTCATTTTTTTCCATTTAAATATGTAAAGAATTTGTTGGGATTCCTCTTGCTCTCCTTAGCAATTTATTTTTCATTCTGCAATTTAGCCAATTTAATTGCCTTTTTACAGTCCTTGTTGGCTTCTTTATATTTTGAAAATGCCTCTGCTGATTCCTCAGCTTTATAATGCTACTTTATTTTTATTTATTTTCTGATTTACCTTACTGATTAGCCACATTGTTAATAGGAATAGGGGGTTTTAATTATGAATCACTAAAAATGTGAAAAATGTATATGATTCATATATGGGTCCGACCAAAAACACCAATTTAAAGAATTTGTTATGTAAATAAATCGTTAATCATAATTCACATGCATGACTTCAAAAAGATGTAAATAAGATAAAACATGAATTATGCATCTATGTAGCTGTATCAACATGCATGTAGTATAATTTACTATGCAGTTACGTTTCTGACCAAAAGATGGCAACAAGATGGCCATGCATTTTATTTAGATACAACCACACCTACATTGATAATGATTAATAGTTAAAATAGTTAATTATAGTACACCATAATAACCTACATATACTCTCCTTAGGTAAAGTAATTTGCCTATATCATATAACTAAACAAGGTGACTTTTTCTTAATATGTCCGTTAAATGACAATGTATGCTTTCTATCGTAGACTTTAAAAATAAGTATCTTAGATAATCTCTGTAGATTAGATATTACATATTTGGGTGAATAGCTAGACTATAAGAATTTATAACTTGGTAAAATCTATACGATATTCCTCTGGCTTCCTTCCGCAGAAAGGATGACATTTAAACACCAGGCTAAAATATATAGATCCCATAAATTGTGGGAATACAGTTTAATTTACTCAAATATATATGCTAGTTACATCCATAAAAATTGAAATTATGCTGGAAACAAAATACAGAATTTATACATTAATGGCAGAGGTTGATATGCAGTGAGACTCCTTCCACTGATGAATGGTGTGATGGCAGCTCTACTCCCTCTTCCAATATGAGTTTTTCTTCTTGTCTCCTCTCTACCCCTCTAGTCTCCAGTTATCAACCAAACCTTATCTCCAAGTCACACCCTGCCCTCAGTAACTTTCAGCAAATTAAAAGTGATGGGCATGTTTAATTTAAATGAGTTGATGTCATGATTTATAGCTATACCTGGATTGTTAGTACAATGTAACAATATATTTTATTGTATACGCTGAAATTTATGGTAGTGTTAATACTTTTTCAAATTTGAGTAAATATTCTTATCATGCAACATTAGATTTAGACTCATAATAAAATATTTACCACACTAATAAAACAATAAAAACAATATTCTTATTAATATGTAGGATTAATTATACTTGACATATTTATGAGTGAAGGTATGATATATAATTATATATTTTAATGAGCAATTTGAATCAGCTAGGTGTGTTTATAATAACCCTTATTAGATTCTTCAAATCTAAAATCAAAATAACCTCACAGTCTATGTCTGAGTCTCAATTCCAGCCCCCCTTCTCTTCTTGTATGTATGCAGACACAGCTGACACAATGAAATGTGGTTAGAGTCATAAATAGTGTTGAGCAAACCCGAACCGCACTGTTTGGGTTCGTACCGAACATTACGTTTTTTGGACCCAGGACCCGAACACGGACATTTCACTGTATGTTCAGGTTGGAGTTCGGGGTTCGGCGATTTAATGGCGTGTTTTGAAAGGCTGCAGGGCAGCCAATCAACAAGCATTTGACTTTTTTGCCCTTAGAAGCCATCACAGCCATGCCTACTAATGGCATGGCTGTGATTGGCCAGTGCAGCATAAGACGAGGTTTTTTTCAGAGCAAATGCTCTGAAAAATAACCCTCGTCTTACATTCGAGGTTGTCTTATAATCTGACCTCAAATTGAGAATAAGTATTTTAGAAAATCTCTGTAGATTAGATATGACATAAATGGGTGAATAGCTAGACAATAAGAATTTATAACTTGGTAAAATCTATAGGATATTCCTCACGCTTCCTTCTGCAGAAAGGATGAGCTTACATTCGAGGTCGTCTTATAATCTGACCTCAAATCAAGGTCAGACTATAAGACTGGGATCCAGGTCCCCCGCAGAGGTACAGGGGACCTGGATCCCCCTCTCTAACAGCAGGGGAATGTCTGCGCAATGAGCGCAGACCTCCCCTGCAGCCGCCAGGCATGACCGCCGGGACTTCTATGACTTTACGAATAAGTATCTTATTCCTTCCGGCTTCATCATAAAAGTCCCGACGGTCGCGCCGGGCGGCAGCAGGGGACGTCTGCGATCATCGCAGAGACATCCTCCGCTGCCCCGCTAGCCACCAGGAGAATCGGGCAGCTGGGGATGTCTGCACGATTTGGTTTATAGAAAGCCAATAGCATTACATGTATTCCATAAAAGGAAAGTCTATAAACCGAATGTCTTTCGGTTTATAGACAATTTGGTTTATGGAATACATGTAATGCTATTGGCTTTCTATAAACCGAAATAGAGTCTCCATTCATACAAATAGGTCAATGACCGAAATTGTTTACAAATATGCCCTTACGACTGACTAATCATATGTTCCATTTTAATTTGAAAGACTAGTTGTTGGTTAACTGATTTCCATGCTGGAGGGTGGGGTACCTTCTAGTTTCTCGCAATTTCAATCTTGATGGCTAAAAAGGAATGAATACATAAATTTACATGTTTAGACTCTAACTCTGGCCATCCCCAGTGGAGAAGGGCAACTTCTAGGGTAAACCTAAGGTTGATTCCCGAAATTCTATAAATGAATGCAAATTCTCCTCTCTACAGTGGTTTTATTCCTTTGCACCCCCACCAGACTTGCAGGTAGGTACCTTCAGATATACAACACCTGAGGAGTTGACTGGCCTTAGTAATGCCCTGCCTTTTCGATCTTATTAAATGTAATTCTGGTACTAGCAATTTTAATCCTTGGAATCTGATGTGATTGGGGATTTTATTGAGTAAACCTAACTTGCGCTTTAATTTTTCCCAGCTGCCTAATATATGGTTCAGTTTAAATTGGATTGCCTTGCTGTCCTAATGATCTGGGAATTTCTAAGTATTCAATAATTCTAAAAAAAAATTTAGTTAGCTTTATGCCTGTGTAGTTCATATCCGATTCTGCCCAAATAAAATCAAATTTCTCCCTGATAGACTTTTAGAAAAATTGAATACTGCCACTGAGCCTTCAATCTCAGTCTGGCCATTTTCTAGGCCCTTATCGTAGAGGCCAACAACGGATTGGCAGTGACCTTGTCCGGTAGTGAACCGTATGGGGTATGGAGGAGAGACAGTATTGATTGGGCTGGGTAAAAGCTGTTATCTAGTTGCGTGGTAGTATAGGTATTAGTATTTTTTACCCAGTCCCAGGCATAACAAAGCAATGTGGCCAAATTATAATCTAAAGGAACGGGAATGTTTAACCCTAGTTCAGAGTCCGGTCTATTTAATCTTGAGAGACCAATTCTTGCTCTCTTATCTAACCATAAAAACTTAGAGAAGCTTTTTTGTAGGCTTTTTAACATCTGTATTTGTTAAGAGAACAGGAAGTGACTGAAACAGGTACAATAATCTTGGAAAGCTATCATTTTAGTTAAGGCAGCCCTACCCGTGAATGTGAGGTCGAGCGATTTCCATCCAGACAATTCGTTTTCAATCTTATGAGTATAAGTCATTCAGCTTCCTGGGGACTTTTACGCCTAAGTATTCTATGGCCTTAGCTTCCCAGTGAATGCCCAGGCATCCTAACCTCGATGGAACTCTACTGCCTGTTAAGTAGGCCCTTTAGTTTTTAATACAATTTTCTCTGTTTTCTCGTTTAATGGCTCCTCTACAGTATTATATAGTCTACTGTAATAATCATTAAACTGTTGGCCTATTTCTTTTGGCGTTGAGTATACCTTATCAGCATCAATCAATTTGGCTACCTGATCTGAGCCTCTGTAGGCTTTAATTTTATCCCACATTAGCTCATTGGCTTAGTTGTTTCCACTGTAATATTTTAGTTTAAATTTTTCTAGGTTTTTTGTTGTGGCCTCCATAAGTCTTTGGTTGATTTTCTTTTTGATTTCTTCTACTTCTGCACAATTGCTTGCGGAATGGGCTTGTTTATTACGTTTGTCTATTTTATCCAACTTATATATAGAGTTGATAGCGTTTCTCCCCTTTGTTTCTTTAGATAGTTGTTTAAGCGTATAAAGTGTCCTCTTATGACAGCTTTGAAAGACTCCCAATTATTTTCTGGGGAAGTAGCACCTGGTACAATTTCCCTAAAATAATTCTTAATTGTGTCTGTTGATCTTTCTACCAATTTTTTGTCTGATAGCAAATAATAGTTCGTCTCTGAATTCACATCTTACTATATCATGGTCAGATCATGAATTATTCAAGATGTCTACTTTGATTGTTCTTTCCAGCAAAACCTTGTCCCCCCAAATCATGTATATCCCAGACTGAGACAGATGGACCCTGGACAGGTGAGTATAATCATGTGTACTTGAAAAGGCCTCTAGTAGGTGAAACGTGTTGTGAGGAGACCTGGCTGCTACAAGACACGGAACACTTTTAAGAGACTTTTACCTGCATTTGAAATCTAATCTTTTTAATGTAAGATCTCTGCTTTTTTTATTTTATACTTTATTAAAACGTATTTTTTTCCCCTTACCTTTCTTTCATATTGCACTGGAGTGAAGATCTATTGAGGGAAAGTGCCATTTGCCATACCCCTATAGGGGCCCCTGGATGCCTTTTTCCCTGAGCATAGCACTCAGGGAAATGTGAGTGGTCTGACTTTATTTTTACCATCACAACTTTATTTGTATATGACATACTTCAATATTTTGTATTTTTACTTTGTCTTTCCCCTCTATATACACGTGGAGGAAACCATGCCTCTAGATAAAGGGTAACTAAGTGTGTGAAGTGATGGGATAGCACACTGATTCACTTGTTGTATTATAATCACGTTCTGTGGTGAATAGATTATGATTATCCAAAACCTTCATTAATAGTCTTGTTGTTTAGTCACCCCTTTATTGAAAATGCGCCCTGCTGGAACATTTTTATACAACAGCTGGTCCAACATACAGTTGAAATCGTCCACAATGATGCAAATACCTACTTTAACTCTCTCCACCCTTTCCATTATATTATGGAGCATAGCAACTGGATTTTTGTTTGGCAAATAAAGGTTCACTAATGTGTAGCATATTTCACTAATCTTACACACTACTATCACAAACTGCCCATCTTTGTCCACAGTCTGATGTAGAAGCTGTCCCCCCTTTTTTATTCTTATGAGATGCATGAATTAGTATTTGGAATTTCTTCCCTCCTAATTTAATTTTAGTTTATTTCTTGTAGGAGTGCGATATCAATGCGCTCTTTCCTTAGTTAGTTATATACCATAGATCTTTTATATTTTGAATTCAAACCCTGGGTGTTTACCGAGATCAGTCTAACCATATCCCCTCTCCACCCATGCCCGCTAATCCCCTGGCAGAGAAAAAACTAAAACACACACTACATATAAACACAATAACCTGGGTGAACCCATCTTGCCTGCCCACCCTGGGTATCCCAATTTGGGATTGTGACCGGCCCCTAGGCCAGGCCTCATCCCTTCGTGTGGACCCCCAGGTCCCACGCTATCTGTGTTTCATACAAAACACCCAGTAGAGACTTCGGTGCCACTGAGCCACCAGGCCGTAGATAAAGAGGGGAGATAACAGAGACAACGCATGCATCAATTTTTTATCTTACTTATACCAAGGACATTCAGCCTCTTCTCTCTCTCTGCAACAAAAAAAAAAACCTACCACATGTCACATCTTTTAATTTCTATACCAATCAATTTATATTTTCTATATGCAACAATAGAGTCCTGTAGATTGACCAAAGGGTGAATCTACCTCTTTCATGTTTCACCTCTTAGTGAACTTATAATTTTATCTATAAACTCTTTTCAGTACCTCCTTAATTCCATAACCATATTATTCTACCATACCATGAGCAAACAATTCCCTTACCTACAATCAGAATACTCGACAAGGGAGTTTATTTCTTGTGCTTAAAGACCATTCCTTATTGTGGGGTGCAAAAAAATAAATAAAATAAACACCCTAACTTGTCTAACCATAGTTTACCTCTATCAGTATCTCGTGCACATATGATCATCAACTATTTACCGCAAGTCTGCTAAAAAGAAACCAGTATTGTGTCTATCCCATATGCATTCTTATATATATATTCCGCATTACTTTATATTCATATGTGTATCAGCAATAGTGCTACATATTTGTTGAGGTCTGAATCTGCATCTTATTTTCCCTTAGTGACCTTAATCTTTTTGTTATGTGATTTTATTAAAAACGAATTACCCCTTATTCTATTATTATTATTACTTCCTAAATTATTTTATACTTATAGAGCATACCAATATTCAAATCTTTCTTGCCTAAATGTACGTTACATTCCTCATATCCCCCCCCCCCCCCCCCCACACTTCTAATACATTTCCATTTCTAAGGACCTCTAGCTTCCTAATTTCTGTTTTTTGATCCAGTCTGAGAGTTTCTCTGGGGAGTCAAAAGTAATTCAATGTTCTTTCCGGATAAATTTTATGCAAGCAGGGAATCCCCATTGGTACTTTATTTTATGATGTCTTAGCGTGGCCAAGGAACTTGAGCTGATTCTTCTCCAACTACGTGTCTGCTATGAGAGAAATTGGAACAGCTTTATGTCCCTATACCTATGGTCCAAGTTAAAATGTACAATAACATCTCTGGAAAGGTTCTCAGGGAGGCCTTTGGGCCTGCTATTTGGGCGCTCCATCTCGAGATCATGTTCGACAGCATCAGGGATTTATATAGCCCTTGGCGAAAATCCTCTAGCTTCTCTTTGGTAACTGTCTCAGGGATATTTCTGAATCTTACATTCGCTCTTTAGCTTTAGCTTCCAGTTTGTTAATTTTGTCTGACAGATCACTGTCGGTTATATTTTCTGTGGCCGCATGAAGAGTGTCTAGCTTATCCAGTTTGTCCTCTACAGTTACGATCCTGTTGGCCATTTCTTTTAACTTCATGTTAATATCTGATGGCTACACATAGTATCTCTGATTTAATTGTCTTGACCGTTTCGTCCAGGCTTTGTTTTAGGAATTTCTGCGTAATCAGATTATTATCAACTTGTTTGACTGTATCTCGAAAGGGTACCCCTTGCAGTATCATGGAGTCTTCCAGGTTAGGTTGGTAGAGTATTTTGAAACAATTGGGGAGAAAAAACCTGAGACCCGCTTTTCAAGTCTCTGGTCTTTCCTGTCCTTTTTTTTTCAGATCCGTCGCCCGGAATTAATTGCTTTAAGTCCTTTCTTTTTTTTTTCTTTTTCTTTTCACTTCCTCTTGTATCTTGTCCTTCCTTCTCATTTCCCCCCTCCTTCACCCTTCCCCTCCCTTTTTATCTGTGTAATTACCAACTAGTCACTTTTTTACTTACGGGTCTCTCAGATATTGCCATTTACTATTCACTCTATATAGCAGTACCAACCCAAGTAAATCAGTTGCAGTTTGTAAAGTGATAAACCAATAAAAATATAAAACAGAGACGGTATCTGTGTCTGTATCTTGAGATGTTGAACTTGTGTTGAGGCTTGTAAGTGAGATACATGTGTTCCTAAAATGGATTTATTATCTAAGTTCCAAATGGCTTTTAAGTTGTCAAAGTATATTCCCATTGCAAAGAAACAAACTAAAAATATAATATGGTGGGAGGTCCTTAAGTGCAAGAATACATGTTGCTGTGAGGCTCTACCAGCTCATGTAACAGTTCAACCACACCTGGAAACTGTTTTCTGACCCATGCATGTTCCTGAGTTGAACCAAATCCTGTGCATGAACCCCCTTCTCGTCAAAGAGTGGATCTCCATTCAGACCATGGAATCTGCACGGGTATAACTTATGTTCCTTAGATATTTTTGCTCACTTGCAGAAGTTATACAGCTAAGCAGTACTGCTAGTTGTGTCTGAAGATCACTCTTTAAAAAAAAGGCAATGTCACGTTCATCTAGACTTGAACATCCAGCATGCTATGTGAGGCTCATCCTGATTCTGATCCTGATATCAAGTCCGATCAGAGAGATTTCCTTATTCAGTGTATCCTTTTCACGCTCACACATAATTATTTCTCTTTTGAACGTCATTTTTTCTCCAAGTGTGTGGGACAGCACAGTGATTCTCGTGTACCCTGCCTTATTACCTTCCGTTTACCACAGCCGAATTGGATTGTCTTCGTTTACCGCTACCTTGCCTGTGCCCCTGACCTCGGATTTCCTTTTGACTTCTCTCCTGTGCTTATGCCCCCGACCTTTGGACCGGCTGACGTTGCTTCTCTTCTGTCTTACATTTTACCTGGCGTTTCCCTGGATTATTCTTCTCACCCTGGCTTCTCAGGTATTCCTGAGACCCGTAGTGCGGCTTTATACTGCTACTCGTGCATACATCTGAACTGTACTGTTACCGTTTACTACTGATTGTACTACTCTGAATTTTCCTCCAGTGAGTATAGGAGTTTACTCTCTGCCATATTCATGTGAGACTATCTGCCTTCAGTGTCAGTACCAATATCTCTTGCCAGGTGTGTTCCTCACAGCTATGCCTGTTATTGTGGCATAGTTACCCTGCATATTGGTTTCCACCCCCTGTTTACCTCATAGACTTAAGTTATTATATGTTAACAGCTCAAGCAAGCAAAGAGAGAACGACAGGTACCAATGTAATACTCAATATACTACAGGCACTACAGTTCGTCACATAATCTTTCCTTTGATTCCACATTCACGAACATTGGAGAATCCCCATAACTTGTTGTTGGCAGCTGCAATTGTCACATATAATAATTCCCCAATCCTGACTTATAAAGCAGGGTGGTAGATATTGTTAGCTCACCCTCCCCATCCTTTTGCTTGGCAATGTGGTGAACAAGGTCCTAGGGATTGAGACTGAGGATTTAGCATCCTCAAACACTTACTATTTTGTTACCACCCCTGTCAAATGACCCATTATATCTGATTTCATGTTGGGTTCATGCATGATACAGTGCAAGTCTGTATGGTCTGGCATGATATTACTTATGGGCAATACGTCAATGACTGCCTTTTCAGTCCTTCAAGTAGTATTATATTAACGTCATGAGCTAACTGTAACTTATATAAACACTTTCTATAAAATTCTAAATTAAATACTTGTAAAATGACATTTCATCAATGAAGACCAGACTTGAGTCTGCAATGGAAACAATCTGTATAATGTAAGTATGAACTGAAAACCCATAAATAGTCAACTATGAAATGTTGTTTGTAAATTAACACATTTTGTTTTCCTGGATTTCTATATGTGTTTGTAAATCAATTAGTCTTCGATGTCTATGATGGGTGGCACAAACATTCAGAAACTAATTTCACTATTTACAAAGCTAATTCTCTTTATAGTTGTGACTATAATTTTTTAAAAAGCTTACATTTTAATCCTCTAACTCTGTCCACACTATAATCTATTACAAAGTGTCTTTATTTTGAAGGTCATCAGATCTGTTTAATCAAATTTCATGCTCTGGTGCATTTTTCTTATGGCCTCTTATGTTAATTGAGGATGATTTCAATTAAAATCTATCTTTCTTTCTTTCTTTTAATTCATTCTTAAGGCTATAATTTTCTAGAGACTCTTTTTAGAATTGTTTTTTTTTCCGGTTAATAATAAACCCCATTTTCTTTGTTGGTTTGTTAAGAGATTGTAAAGTTCATGAAATTAAATGTTTATTATTATTTCACTTACATCTTGTGTGCTTGGTATAAATGCATATTTATATTGGGCACACTTGATGGGCTGAATGGCCCTTATCTGCAGACACATTCTATATATCTTTATTCTTATGTTGTTATGATATTGCATAAAAATATAATATGTTAAATGTTGCTATGCATTCCTATGATTAAAGATGGGTCAATCCATCTGAGAGTTGCATCTTGGAATGCCTGCATTTTTGCATATGAAATACAATATTTTTCTTTTTTTTTTAATGAAGAAATGATGTCAGTTTTTATTCTATTAAACTGAATTGCAGTATGTCAGAGAATATTTTTTCCCTGGCTGCTCGTGATCGAGAAGGTCTTAACATAAAATAAGAAATATAATTTTCAGTAAATAAAATCTCAATACACATTTTGCATAAAATAAAATATGTATATATTTAATAAAGCGTATTATCGAAATAAGAATTAAACTGAAACACTTTATGTTATACTGGTTTTCAGAATGGCCAAGCTTTTTGCAGTCAAAAGTATAAACATTCATCTTTGCTACCTGTACTTGTATCTGTTCTTTTATTAAGTTGGCTTTGTAAAAGGATGCTCTACATACTTACTGCACTGTGTAATCAAAAAATCATATATTGTTAGCTCCAGGGCTGCCCCTTTTCATTGTTAAACTCCTCTCTTATGAATCTTGTTACTCATTTTATTTTCTTCCTCCTACTCTTGTGTCTTAATGTTTCATTTGAATGGCTATAAGCAATGTGCTTACACATGTGCTATTGTGACAATGTATTCAAATAAAACTTATTAAAATCAATATTTTGTAAAGGTGTAAAGAAATTATCTCTAGCAATCAATAGAAATAGGTTTTCTACATGCGGCAGCTGTCTTGTGTATTTCAGCGCAGTTCTTATGTGGATATAAAATATACTTTCCATTTTTATTCATTTATTTTGCGCAAGTAAAATATGCTCGAATTCAGATAAAAATACAAATATTTATAATATGAAAAAATATATATAAATAATATTTTTTTGCATTTTATTTTTTAAGATATTAAAATACATGGGTTGGAATTAATAACTTGTGTGTTTTTCTTTCTTTATAGTATTGGAATGTTTAATTTAAAATTTGGAAATTAATCAAGACCATCTTGCTCTGTCCATAGGGCAATTCAATTTCATTACAGTATATAGAAACCAGACACTGAATAAATATGAATTATGTTAACATTAACCAACATTTTTGAGTCTCTTCTTCATTCCCCATGTTCAGTCTCTAGCCATATCCTGTCATTTACACCAAAGGAATATTTGCTCATTCCTCAGTAAAGAGACTGTAATAACTTAGTCCACTCACTTGTGATGTCTCACCTTGACTACTGTAATACCTTCCTGACTGTCCTACCTCTGGCTCATCTTTTTCCTTTGCAAACTATAAAAAAAAAAATGCTGCCAGGCTCATCTTTTCTTGCTCGTCGTTACAATTTGGCTGTTCCTCTTTGCAATGCACTCCACTGGCTTCCACTCTGCTCTAGGTTAACATTGTTCTATAATCTATGAAACCCAGCACTACTTGCCTCTTCCCTACATTGCCTCTCTTGTTAAGTTATACTACCCTACACAACCTCTGAACTCCTCAAATGGACTTAGGCTCTCCTACAATATCATCACCTCTTTCCACTCACACCTGCCAGATTTTGTCCCAGCTTCTCCCTCTCTCTGGAACTCCCTTCCCCAGATACTCAGCTCTTCAAGGAAGCCTACTACTCATCCCACTAGAATACCCATTACTTAACCTCTAGCCAATCCCACCTAGTTTTCGTTTCTTCAAACACTGTCAGGAATAGGACTCTCACAACTCATTCAACTAGAATACACATAATTAATCTCTGGTCAAACCTACCTAGTGCCAACCATCCTCAATATGGTTCCTACCCTCTGACCTCTTGACTACCTTATGTGTCTCATGTCCACCTGCCTCATGTATCAGTCTGTAACTTAGTATGCAGTCCCCTTTATGCTTTGAACCTAGTGGTATGTAAATGGTTGGCGCTACATAAATATATGTTAATGTAACGTAATGTAATTTGTTTGGAGCACTGAAAATGTGGCCAAGCGCCTTTTCCAAAAACAGGGAAAAGCAGGGAATTGAGACAGGAATTTCAAACTTAAGACCAATGTAGATGATTTTTTCCAACTCACCTACTTTGGACTTAAGTTTGAAATTCCTGTCTTGATTCCCTGCAATTATCTCTTTATTGCGTAGATCCTCTATTAACATGTATGTATGCTGGGGGGTGTATGAACCAATAACAATGTATTATATTTATATTGCTTAGTTAATATATTTTAATTTTATAGACATCAGCTTCCAAAAAACAAACAAATGATTTTTCTTTTTAAGTTTACAGTTGTCATCAAACTTCTAAAAATATGTATATAGGGTCTAAAATGCTATAGGTTCCCTATTTTAGCAACCATTGTTACTACTTGCACACAATTTGCTCTGCATTTACAACAATTTAGAATATAATTGAACACTACCAATCACAGTCCTTACATACATGACTCATTCAATTAATTCTTATTCAGCTTTTAAATAAGTCTAACTTTTAAATATGCATAGGGTTACCACTTTTTCTCAAAAAAAGCCAATTTGCTTACTTGCCTGCTAGTAAAAATTCTGGCTCAGTGGCAACCATAAATATGAAGGGCAAATACAATTAAAATGATTCAATTGAAGAGCCTATTGTTATTAAAATTAAAAATCTAAAATAATTATCATTTCACTACATGGGGCCAGTATAACAATAAAAACTCCAACAAATTATGGGGTGTAAGACAGAACGAGCTCCCCAATATCAGTGAAAATTGAGTACTATAAACCAAACCAGTTTCAAATAATCAAGACAAAGTTCATATTTTACTGTGCTGAGAGATTCATTTAGTCTGAACAGTTTTTTTTTTTTTGCATGTCACTAGAATTCATTTAATGCAGTGCACACTGTGATTAATAATAGTCTAAAGATTTTTAGACTTGAACACATAAGTGTCTCCATACAATATTACTGTGGTGCTTCACCTGTGTCTAATTGTAAGTTGTACACAGAATAACAATGATCAACATTAATTTATGATTTTTTTTTCCCTTGAATCTTTTTTTTTTATTAAATTATCAAAATCCAGACACTGATAACATGCAATAACAAACAATATCAACATTTTTTAGGCATTTACGATTCTTTATTGGGTATTTTTGGCAATAATTATATTTTTGTACAGTATATAAAACATTCTTGTGCAGCTGATTCAATTTTAAATATATTAGTAATGGATTGTGTGCAAACATATAAGTATCTCTTGCTAATATATATTTCCAAATAGTAAACATAAGCATTATCTCAAAAATGGAACACTGGAGAGATTTTTTCCTTAATTATCCAAGATAGTCTACAGTATAATGAAAGCAGACAAAGACAACTGATATATTTTTTTGAATAGCAATACAATTAATTAGGATGTGAACAAAGAATTTGATTGTGATTGCAAAGCAGAAGAGGTTTAAGAGGTTATGACAACTATAACCTCCAGAAAATATGTTCAGTGGAATTGAATCAGCTATGAGTATACTTGGATATTACTAATTTACATCACATTTTCCTAGGGCCAACTGCTAAAAGGTCCACACTGATAATGATTTTGCATCTGTATTTTTAATGTTACATTAATATGGGTATAATGTATAAAAGGAGAGGTTAGTGTCTCAAAATGCAGTGAACAAATATATACAAAGATGGTTTCTATAGGGAGATGCACATAGCAGAATATATTAGTGTAACTGTGCTATACTATTAACCATGTTTATATTTTTGTCCATTATAGAAATTGATGGAATGTCATAAATAATTAAGATGACAACGCTTAGGGGAACTCACAGTTTCTCCTTTATAAACAGCATATAAAAACACAAGATGTCAATTTGCTGATAAACTACAAAGCAATGGGGACAAAAAAGAACCACTTAATTATAATGGGTGTTCAGTATTTGGCATACCATGGCTTCCGGATAGCAAGATAAGTTCTCCAGTGACTCCCATTTCTGCACCAGTTCTACTTCCTCAGGGAGTGATACTTTTGTTCTTGTTGCTGTTGTTTGTTCTTTTAGGGTAATATAAAGATAAGAAAAGGACAATACAAGACATACTAGACCAGAACTTTTTTGTGTTATTATTGGTACTCTTAGCTGCTTTTGTAAATAAGCTTCACATATTTTGTGTACTTGTTCACTTTTTGTAATAGGTTTTGTGTTAGAGCCATTTACTAACATGCTCTTAATTATTCATATTCATGTTTCTCTTTTGATGATAGAGACCATATCAATATTTTCTTGCCAGTCAGCAGGCTGCCTCTTCCATTGGCAGAGAGCACAGTCCTCTAGGGCAGTGTGCGCTGCTGGATAATGGGTGGTGCATGCCTCCGTACAGGGCTGATGAAAAATGGTGGCGCCTTTATTGGAGCTGGCTGGCATGCAGAGTAGGCGCTGCTATCAAAATGATTGATAGCAGAATGCCCTTGCTCATGCCGGGCTCCTTGTTTCTTCACAGTGATTCTCCTCCATTGAAACGGAGAAGGACGTAAGTCAGGGGAGCCAAACACTGAGGTGCGTCATGCGTGATGTTGGCTGCATTAACCGCACCTCGGTGGGCTGAGCTCAGCATGAGGGAGGCATGCTCCACCCCCTCACACTCTGATAGGTCAGAGCACCCAGATGTCAGCTGGCATCCTGGCAGTGCACAGAAGAAGCTGAATACCGCTGCAATCCCCACACAGTCTGAGCCACCCCATACCTAAAACTAAAAGGTAAATAAGCAGGGAGGGGGACAAACATAACACTTGTTTTTTTGGGGGGCAAAAAAAGAAGATACATCTATGTGTGAGGGTATCTGTGTGTATTAGGAGTGACTGTGTATATGTGAGTGTATGTCTGTGAGTGACTGTTTATCTGTGAGTGTGTGTCTGTGAGTGACTGTGTATCTGTGAGTGTGTGTCTGTGAGTGATTGTGTATCGGTGAGTATTTGTCTGTGAGTGTATGTTTGTGAGTGACTGTGTATATGTGAGCGTGTGTCTGTGTATATGTGAGTGTGTCTGTGAGTGACTGTGTTTATGTGAGTGTGTGTCTGTGAGTGACTGTGCATATGTGAGTGTGTGTCTGTGAGTGACTGTGTATATTTGTGTGTGCCTGTGAGTGACTGTGTATATGTGAGTGTGTGTATGTGAGTGACTGTGTATATGTGAGTGTGTCTGTGAGTGACTGTGCATATGTGTGTCTGTAAGTGACATAGGCAGTGTCAATGGACTTAACCCATCCAATGCTAGACAGCTATAGGCAGTGTCAGTGGACTTAACCCCTGCAATGCTAGAAATCCTTAAATAAAAGTACTTTAAAGAAAAAAGTATCACATTAATTATATAAGTATATATTAGATTAGATAATCTATAATAATTGTATAAGAAAATAAAGGCATCTAGTTCTTATGTTCTGTGTATGTACTTGACTTTATAACTTAATTTCTATATATTTTTACTTGTGATGTGCCACAGAATTCTGGGAAGAGCTTTGGTGTGCCTTAGGTGAAAAAAGGTTGAGGAGCACCGCTCTAGGGTATTAGGTACAGGAAAAGAGTCTCTTTTATAAAGGTGTGGGTTTATTTCAAATTTGCACAGATTTCAACCAGGAGTTTGTTCATAAACCACAGCAAAATCAGAAAATAATATCTACAAGCAAAAACCTAGCTCAATTTGGGAACGTATTAAACATTAATAACGTCCCTTTCTATTCCAGGGTATTAAACTAACAGCTGCATCAAAATAAACATAGGTTTCACCGACCTTTAGCACTTTGTCATCTGTGCATCTCTCCACTCTCCTGTTCCTAGCAAGTCAGATTTCATTATCTGCCCATCTGCTGTGAGGCCTGCTAATTAAGGTCTTAGTAAATGCTAATTAGGGCAGGTGACGGACTACAGACTATTTAGGATTCTGGGTCCTCCCATAGAGTCTGTCACGATATAGATATATAGATATAGATATATAGATATAGATAAGTCACAAGGGAACTATCATAAAAGGAATAGAATGCTCTTCATTATTGATGATACCATAAGCTAAACCTGTGGTACCTTCCACACTTGGTGATATCTTTGCCTCAACAAATATTCTTTTGAATTTAATATTGTAATCCTTTTTTGATGGTTTGAGATATTTTATGTCAGTTTTTGAGACTATAACATTGGTTTCTCTTATGTCTCTTCACTGTTTATATTATGTCATTCTTATGTCATTCTTTATAACTGTTAAGTTTATCTTATGATGGAATTATTTATTGAACATTAATTTGGTACTCCTAGACATAGTCCTAAGGGGCCATTTTCTAGCTTTGGTGTTTAGTTTGTTGAATAGATGTAAAGAATCTAGGAACCACAGAAGGAGCTGATATCTGATGTTCTGAAAGATTAATAATTCTCAAACTGATTGTGTTTTCTTCATGGTTGATTGATTGCATTAGGATTTATTTCCCAATGGTAGTTTTTAATGTTATTTTTCTACCCTATATTCACACTCTTGTTATAGTCAAAGATTATTGTCTGACTGGAATGAGAAGTTGCATGTTTTGCTGGATAAGATCACGTTCTATTTTATTCCAAAAATAGTGTATTTTCCACTCACATATTTAAACATTTATATCTAATATTTTTTTCATACTTTGGAATATAGACATTCAGTTTCCTATTTCATATTCTGTTTCACATTATAGTGGTTGGATTATTTTTCTTAACTACATCAATAGTACAGTGGTAGAGTTATTTGTACATGGATTCATCACTATAGAAAATAACTTTGATGACATATGACCTACAAGTACCAAATGGATTTAATCTACAGGTATTTAACAAAATGCTGAGTTTTTCTAACAAGATTGGCATAAATCTAAAAACATTGCCAAGAAAATAATAACTGCTCTGGAAACACAATGTGAACATATATGATTATAGAGATGAAGAACACATATTATGTAAATGACTAACACTACGCCAAAGTAAATATGCAAACTTATAACAGTTTAACCCATACATTTTAAAACCTTTACAACATTTTTCTAAAAAACTCTGCCTCCATAGCCTATAATTTAATCACAGAAATCAAAGTGTAATGATAGCCCCCCAAAAAAATATGTATTTTGTATAGTGCAATACTCACTTACTTGTAGTTGATTACATTTTACATTACTGAATCCCTATGTATTGATGTAGGTGGTTTCAGCTTGATTCTTTACGAACAAAAGTTCCCCACCAAACAGAGTTAGAAAAAAAAAATCAATAATGGTGGTTGGGCTATTATGTGTTAGTAATTTGTGGAAGCTGTATACTGTTTATTTCCTTGATTGTGAATGAGAAATTCTAAATGTTAATAGCTGGGTATGTGGCACTTTGAGAATTCTTTTTCATCCTGATATCACCATAAAGATTTTTACAGTGTATAAGTTCATGGTTCCTCTTCTTTCATGTATCTTAGTTCTATTATAAATATAAGCTGTTTTTAAACAATTTAGAAGCAATTTTAGAAATTTATATTTTAATAAATAAATATTGTTGTAAACCCCCTCATTTTCTATCAAATGTTTTTTTTATATACAATGCTTTTTTTATACAATGCTATGATTACAAATTATGTATATGTGTATGCCTATGGTTTTTCATAAATTCGAGGAGAATATATCTTCAGTCTCATACAAGCCACCTGCAAAGAAGAGAAGCCACTTTTAAGTTCCTATGAGGAAATAAGACCGCTATATGTGCTGACTTGTTCCCGTAAGAGTGACTATTGAATGCGATATACACAAGGTGGAATGCATGAAGACAGAGGTGGAGCGCATACACCACTTCCGGTACGCACACGTGACTGGAAGTAGGAAGTAAAACCGCATCTGAAAACATTATGGATGAAATTCATGGGGTATATAACGCAAAGAACTGCAAAATTCGGGACAGAGACATTTCTCCTGAGGAAGCCGAGACTGCACTCTGGGAAACACATAGAGAGGCTTCCACTATCTACTTTTCATGGGACTATTCTTTATACCATTTTTATTGATGTTTTAGCCCAATTGTTTGGCCCTTCTACTTTGTAAGTTTCTCCAATAAAGGAGGCCATTTTTATACTACCAATTGTACTGCTCTATGTGCTTTTTATTCTCTCTGCACAGAAACACCTTCTCCAGACATCCTGGACCACTGTTTTATTGATGCCTGACACTCACCAGGGTGCTCCACTTCCCTGGCTATTTCTTTACAAATAAATTGACATGTATTCTGCTTGTTTACATGTGTGCAACATGTGATTGGGAGAGTACTTTGCCTGAAGGGAGAAGCAAAAGATAACATTATGTTCCTCACCTCTTCATGTACAAACCAAGCTACAAAATACAAATACACATAGGTTTACACTCAACTGTACCTCTTAGCAGAGGCAGATACTGGTCTGGCTGATAGCATGCTCACCTCTAGGGGTCTAGTGTCCTAGTAGTGAGTGACTGTTGATGACCGGATCAGCCCAGATGTATCACAATGAACTGTAGCATGTATCTTGAAAATAACATTCTATTTTATCTCCATACATGGATTATTGTCCTTTTTATTTTGTCATCTATATTAGAGGCAATGGTAATAATTTAGTGGCCCTGCTAAAATATCTTTAGTAATTCAAGTAAAACCTCTAATTATGCTGGTTGTATATTACATCTTTGCCAAAAACTTGAGAACATCTTGATCTAGTTACACATGGACCTCTAGAGACATATACTTGCTGACACAACAGAGTTCTATAAAGAAGGCTATATACCATTCTACTCTTTTAGTATGTTTGTTATTGACTAAACTGTTGGTCTCCACTCGAGCATTAATTTGAATTGCACCTTATTATATTTGATATTGTTAAAGTGTGTAATGACCAATTAAAAATATTCATGTTATTTAGATTATTGCACCTTTGAGAATAATACCATTTTTTTTCTACTTCCACATAGCACAGATCATATAGAGTTTATCAGTTTTCAGTACATACTTTTGTATGTCGAGGGTGAGAAAAAAATATCTTGGGGGGGGGGGGGGATGTAAAAAACTTTACTAACACACATTCCATAAATTTTGTATTTTTTTCAGGATCTTTGACTGAACTATATATCTAGGTTTTTGGTGGTCTAAAATTTATTTTTACCCAGGTTTTTCAAAAAGAAAGAAAACTCAGTAATCTTCTGCTGTGCATAAGACTAAAATAACAAACATATCTATTCAACTTACAAAAACTGGTATTACTTTGTATTCATTGGGTGTCTTAATGCACTCAAATCTGGCAACTGATTATAAATACTAATATCTCAGTGAGGAATTTTCCCTGTCATGGAGCTGTTAAATAACAGGAATTCCTTCTGTTAATCATACTACTGAGTATTTTACTAATCAAGCCAACCAGGGATTGCCAGCTAAGACTGGACTCTTGCCAAATATCTATAGCGGGAAAAAAGGTTTGTACAGTTACTCTGTAGCCTGAAAAGCCAGAAAACCTAAAAAAACAAGGCTAGTTATTGGATTTGTCAGTTGATTTCTTCCCAAATTCAAAAAGATGTATTAAGGAATTTTTCTTTGGTGAAGAATCTCTATAATTAATGCTTATTCTATTATTAGTAGCCCTGTATGTTCTGATTTTCTAAAAAAAAACTAGACCATTTTTAAATGCATCTATTGTAGTTGGTAGCACCAACTCTTGGCAGTGAGCTCGTAATCCCTTCCTTTGCTGTCTATGACATTTGTAAATTTGTGCTCTTTTAGTCTCAGGGGTGACTTCTTGTTCTTTGTACATTTATGTTAATAAACAGGTCATAATGTTATGACTGATCAGTGTATATATGCATGTATATGAAGGGAAGTATATATATACATATTTTTCCCCTTGCTTCCTTGCATGCGGTAACTATTTCAGACCCTTCCAATAGATATCTCACAAACATACTTCTTCACACTTTACACAGCCATTATAAATTATGTATGGGGCAACAAGTACTCTGTACTAACTTTCCCAAAAAATAAAGTTGGCTTAGCACTCCCTGGTTGGCAGTTTAGAGATGTATAGCATGTTGAATATGGATGTCCATAGTCATTTAAATGTGTTTGAATCAACAACTTCAATTATTATTGTTGTTTTATTCTTCTTAAATGTCTGATGAAAACCTAAATATCAGTTATACTGATACATTTGTGCGATTTCCACAGCACATTGTACTGCAGCCAATATTCAGATCCTCTATTCATATTGCCCTCAGCAAGAAAAAAGTAAATAAAACCAATATAGTTATTGCTATTGTTAGAGGCGCATGCTATTTGGCCAATATAGTCTTTCAATAGCAATGAACACAAATCAGCCAAAGTAGTTTGCAAAAAGCAGCCATCTTGAATACTTTGGTGCATTCTAAAGTAGAAATAGCCTTCATGTCAGAATCAAATGTTGTATTTGCCCAGTAGACGTTAGAGCATTCTGGAATCATGATGCACATTGTAAAAGGTTTATGTCAATACGTTAAGTTAGGGGTGATGCGCTCAATCATTAAGATCCCTTGTTAAGTCACATCTGAGTTTGAATAGCAAACATTGTTGTGTAGCATCATTAAGGGAATCTTTTATGAATGGGAAATTACATAAAAAGATACTTGATAGATAGATGCTGTGATATTGGAAGTGCAAATTTTAAATGTAAATCTTTGAAATACAAATATTTTCTTGTGTACTAGTTAACATTTGCTCAATAAATGTTAGCCATGCACTACATTTGACACCTTTTTGCAACCAAAAATTGTTACTCTTTATTATGGGGACATGTTTTAGAGCTATTTAAAAACAGCCCTGTTTTCATTTCTCTGATAAGGTCAGGAATGGAACTGCACATGACTGAGTTAAAGGAGATAACAGATGTAAATGACAATAGAAAAAACTTGTTATCTGGAGGCTCAAGAAATATGCATTTGATCTCCCACCATTTCTGTCAGAGGTTTTTTCTCTTTAATGAGCCAAATATACATTTGCATCTTCAATAAAAGTGAGACTCACCTCCATCATTCCCTCTCTTTATATTTGAGTCTTGTCTCCTAGCTTTAGTGACAGTGGGAAGGCAAGGTTTGATTTATGAATATGTGTTTATGTCTATATGCACTTTATTGGATTATTATGATAATACGGTGTGTGTTTCACTGGTGATGAGAATAAGAAGAGTTAATTATCTTGGATAATAGCAAACCAATTAATGTTGTTATTATTATAGATCAAGGGAGTCCAACGTGTGGCCCGCTGGGCAGCGTGGTGCCGTCCGTGTGAGCTCAGCAGCAGTAGCCGCACCTCAAACTGCTGTCCACATGGGAAGGATCATCAGGGAACAAAGTTCACTGCACATAGCTCCTCAGTCTTGTGCACACAACCTCTTCTCTACCCTGTGCGTGAGGTTAGGGCAACAGTCAGAGGGAGGGGGAAAGCGGGCCAGCAGCGTGTACAGCACGCATTGAAGCAGAGGAGGGCTCTGAAATTCTCAGCCCCGATCAAAAAAGAAAAACGGTGGGTTGGGCAGGTACCATATATTTGCAAGCTTGACTGTATGTAAGTGTGTGTCAGTGTGGATCTCTATGTAAGTGTGTGTCAGTGTTGATCTGTATGTCACTGTGTGTTAGTGTGGATCTGTATGTAGGTGTGTGTCAGTGTGGATCTGTATGTCAGTGTGTGTCAGGGTGGATCTGTATGTCAGTGTTTGTCAGTGTGGATCTGTATGTAAGTGTGTGTCAGTGTAGATCTGTATGTCAGTGTGTGTCAGTGTGTGTCAATGTGGATCTGTATGTCAGTGTGTGTCAGTGTGGATCAGTGTGGATCTGTATGTTAGTGTGTGTCAGTGTGGAAGAGGGAAAAGTGGAGGATGGGTCTGATGTTCTTAGCCCCGTTCAAAAACAAAACCTGTGTAGTTGGTCAGGTACTGTGTGTATTCAAGTGTGTGTGTGCAAGTGTGACTGTATGTAAGTGTGTGTCAGTGTGTCAGAGTTTTATTGCTGTGGAGTCTGTGATACACTCACATGCTGCACATTATTGTATATATATATATATATATATATATATATATATATATATATATACACATATATATATATATATATATATATATATATATATAAATATATATATATATATATATATATATATATAATTTTCTCTGATTGAAACATTAATGTGGCCCAGGCTCACATACAGTTTTGGTGAAGTTGCCCACCACAGAAAAAACTTGGACACCCCTGTTATAGTTACTTCCGATTGATGAATACTGAGTTTTTTCTAAATGGTTTGTGATATATTTGTAATAATGTTAACCCCTTCGTGACAGATGACGTGCCAGGCAAGTCATGGCAAATCGTGGACTTGCCGACAGGTGACGTACCTGGCACGTCATGCACTTAATAGAGTAAAGAAAGCGATCAACGGTCGCTTTCTTTGCTCTATCAGTGTTGCTACAATGCCACTATGTAGAGGCATTGTGCAGCACACACAAAAAAAGTGCAGGGGCGCGCTGCGATCTCTCCCAGGAGTGATCGTAGCTGCCATTTAAAAATGCACATGTGCTTAGGAAGCAAACGAGCGCTCAGGCTCCCCAGAACTGAGGTGGTCGCTCTCCTGAGCGACCCCATCAGCTCAGTAGAAGGGAACGCTGCCTATACAGGCAGCACTTCCCTTGTACTGGCAAGAGCATCAGAAGTGAATGTATTTCACTTCCGTTGCTCTAGGGGGCGCCAATCAATACCTACACATCAGATCTGATGAGCACTTATCATACTGTCAAAGGCAATATTTGTAAATATTGCCTTTGACAAGTATTGATCTGCCTCCCTCTCCTCACTATAGTTTTAGTGAGGGAGAGAAACAGATCAGAAAAAGTAAAAACTTTTTTTTTTGTCTAAATATAACATATTTAATAAAATTTTACAAATCAAGGGCTTTTCTAAAAGCCATTTCACGTGTTTAACCCCTTCCCTGCCATTGATTGCTGTGTACGCACATTTTTTGCTGTCTGTGCATTTTTTAGGGGTTAATTTTTTTTTACTGTAATTCATTAAAGTACAACAAAAGCTCTTTTAAGAGCTATTAACCCCTTGCTTGCTGAGATTACTGCCTAAGCAGCGATCTGGCGCAAATGCAGCAATCTTGCTGCAGAAGCATTTTTTATATATTTTTTAACTTTGTTATCACACCCGCTTCAGGTTAATTGTACCCTTTAGGGGTTACATTTAACATCAATTTTTTTTTTTAGCATGTATAGCGATCAGTAACAGCTGATCAGTGGTAAATGCTGTTTGGTGATTGCTCACATGAGCATCATAATTCGCCTGGTCAGATCAATATTTGTTGTAAATATTGATCCGACCCGTGTAGATCTGCCTCCCTCTCCTCACTCTTAAAAAATTGAGAAAAATTGGGCTTTTATAAAAGCCGTTTCCAGTGTTTAACCCCTTCCCTGCCATTGATCACTGTGTACGCAGTGATCTTCCACAGCATCACATTTTTAGCTGTCTGTGCATTATTTAGGGGTTAATTTGTTTTACTGTCATTTATTACAGTATATCAAAGGCTCTTTTAAGAGCTATTAACCCCTTGCTTGCCGTATATCACTGCCTAAGGAGCGCATTTGGTCACTGCCTAAGCAGCGCCTATTGTCACTGCCTAAGCAGCGTATATGGAGCGATCTGGCTGCAGAAGGATTTTTGTTCCTGTCGGCATTTGTTTTGTCACACTCGCTATGGGTTAATTTTACCCACAAGGGGATTACATGTATTCCTTTTGAAGCTCTCTGAACGCGTGTATAGCAATCAGTAACAGCCGATCAGTGGCAAAGACGGTTTGGTGATTGCTCAAATGAGCATGGTCAAATCACTATTGGTAAATATTGTTCTGACACATATGGATCTGCCTTCCTCTCCTCACTTGAGTTTTAAGGGAGAGAGACAGATCTGTATAATATGTTTTTAATTGTAATAATTTAAATAAAATGTTACAAAATTGTGAGACCCAAGGGCTTTTATAAAAGCCATACCCTTTGTATTAATCCCTTCCCTGCCACTGATCACTGCACAGCAGAACGTTTTTTCTTGTCTGTGCATTTTTAGAGGTTACATTTTTGTACAGTTCTACAAAGGCTCTTATAAGAGCTATTAACCGCTTCCTTGCCCTACATGTCAAGATTCCAAGTTGGAAAATCAAAAAGCACACATCTTAAATGTGGCCTTTTAACCCCCAAACAAGCTGACAAACCTATGCATGGGTGGTATCCCTGTGCTCGGTAGATGTTGCTGAACACATATTGGGGTGTTATTTGGCAGTGACACCTACCAAAATCTGTGAATGTGTGTCTAAATTATAATTTATGTGGGAAAAAATACACAATAAAATTACTTCCACAAACTTTGACAAAGGCTGGTGTTAGAATTGGTGCATGGAAAGTGTTAAAATACCACCATTTAAAATATCCTAGGGTGTCTTTTACAAAATATATGCTTTTGTTAGGTAAAAAACACTGTCTGGCTTCAAAAAATCCCAAATGAAATATGGGGGCGCAGGCTGACAACACATCAAAATTCCAAGTTGGAAATGTGCACCTTCAAAATGTGGCCTTTTATCCCCCAAACAACCCAACAAATATATGCATGGATGGTATCCCTGTACTCAGGAGATGTTGTTGAACACATATTGGGTTTTTGTTTGGCAGTGAAACATACCAAAATCTGTAAATTCAATGTAAGTGAATGAAAACCACCCAAAAAAATTACTACCACAAATTTTGGCAAAGGCTGGTGGTATAATTAGTGCATGGAAAGTGTTAAAATACCACCATTTGAAATAGCCTAGGGTGCCTACTTTAAAAAAGTATATGGGTTAATGGGGTAAAATACACTAGCTGGCTTCAAATATGTCCCAAATGGGACATGGGCGCAGGTTGTCTGCATGTGAAAATTTCAAGGTGGAAAACCAAAAACTGCACCTCCCAAATGTGGCCTTTTAGCCCCCAAATAACCCAACAAACCTATGCATGGGTGGTATCCCTGTACTCAGGAGACATAGTAGAATCTATTTAGCAGGTTTTTTTTGTTCGCTTATGTCGATGAGGAGAAGATGTTTCAAATAAAAGTCAGGAAATATGTTTGTTTGTTTTTTTACCATATTTTATTTATTTTTTTATAGAATATTATAGGATATAATCAAAATGATGGCCTTCCAAAGAAAGCCCTTCTTGTCACGATAAAAACAATATTTAATTTGTGTGGGTACAGCAAATGACAAAGAAGAAAATTACAGCTAAACACAAACAGCACAGAAATGTTAAAATAGCATTGTCCAGAATGGACAAAAATGTTTCAAAGGCTCTGTCCTTAAGGGGTTAATAAATAAATAAAAGTAAGACTAACATGGAGACTTCTTATAAAAAAAATGTGAGAGGATATGTATTGTGTTTGCTATTACACTGAGTATACTTTGGGGGTTTATATAAGAAGTCCCTCACATGTAAGTGTTGGGAACTCAGGAAAAATAATTTAATTATTAAAAATAATTTTTTATACATCCTGGCACTGTCATTTGCATTAAATAGCAATATCAAAATGTATTAGGCAGAGGTTGTCTGCCACTTTTAATATGAGTTTTAGCACATCCTTTTTTATACATGGGGTGCACTAGTGAACCCCAGAAGTGTAGAATATGTGAAAATGATGCAAACCCTTATTTTGTCAGGAGTTAGCTTTGGTAAACCGGTAATTCCCTGTGCACCAGTTTTATACATAATTCCCTTGTTGAACAAATAAATAAAAAACATCAATGTGCGCTCTGTGTACAAATTGTTACATTAGCCAGAAAAAATACAATGACCTAGGGGTTGATTCTCTATACCACGATCTGGCCCAAATAGACCACATGGTTTTCATACATATAACAAAAGCAGCTCATAACAGTCATAAAAATTATATATACCAGGGGTTAAATCACCAACTCTAGATGCAACTCAGCTCTTATTAATAGGATTGGTCAGTGCCTCTAAACATAAAACAAGGAGAACACCTCAATAATATGTAGTCAAACAAATATATTTATTAAAAATAGCAGGCTAGGGCCATTGCCCTGGACGGAACTTCAAGGAGGGCTGGAAAATTGCAGAAACCTTTTTTTTTTTTTTTCAAAATCGATTTTTTTCCCCTAGCATGAGTTCCTCTAGTGATTATTAGGGGACCACACATCCTCTAAATGTGCACTACACAAAGTGCTAGGGGTGAAGTCTGTACATCAGTGCAGCTGTGCAAAGTCTTGCATAATTACTACAGCTAAGGGCCTACTCCTGCTTTAATTACCCTCTCAAGGGTTTCCTTTTTTAGTTACCATCTCTAGGGGGTTCCTACTTTAGTTATCCTCTCTAGCCAATTTGCCCATCAAGATGTCAGTAATATTGTGCCATCAAGATGCCAGAAATATTGTGCCATTAAGATGCCAGTAATATTGTGCCCTTCAGATACCAGTAATATTGTGCCATTAAAATGCCATAATTATTGTGCCATTCAGATACCAGTAATATTGTGCCATTCAAATGCCAGTAATATTGTGCCATTCAGATGCCTGTATTATTGTGCCATTCAGATACCAGTAATATTGTGTCATTCAAATGCCAGTAATATTGTGCCATTCAGATGCCTGTATTATTGTGCCATTCAGATGCCTGTATTATTGTGCCATTCAGATACCAGTAATATTGTGCCATTCAGATGTCAGTAATATTGTGCCATTCAGATGCCTGTATTATTGTGCCATTCAGATGCCTGCATTATTGTGCCAGATATCAGTAATATCGTGCCATTCAAATGTCATTAATATTGTGCCATTAAGATGCCAGTAATTTTGTGCCATTCAGATACCAGTAATATTGTGCCATTCAAATGCCAGTAATATTGTGCCATTCAGATGCCTGTATTATTGTGCCATTCAGATACCAGTAATATTGTGCCATTCAAATGCCAGTAATATTGTGCTATTCAGATGCCTGTATTATTGTGCCATTCAGATACCAGTAATATTGTGCCATTCAGATGTCAGTAATATTGTGCCATTCAGATGCCTGTATTATTGTGCCATTCAGATACCAGTAATATTGTGCCATTCAGATACCAGTAATATTGTGCCATTCAGATGCCTGTATTATTATGCCATTCAGATGCCTGTATTATTGTGCCATTCAGATGCCTGTAATATTGTGCCATTCAAATTCCAGTAATATTGTGCCATTCAGATGCCTGTTTTATTGTGCCATTCAGATGCCTGTAATATTGTGCCATTCAGATGCCTGTAATATTGTGCCATTCAAATGCCATAATTATTGTGCCATTTAGATGCCAGTAATATTGTGCCATTCAGATACCATTAATATTGTGCCATTCAGATACCATTAATATTGTGCCATCAGTTGCCTGTAATATTGTGTAATTCAAATGCCTGTATTATTGTGTCATTCAGATGCCAGTTATATTGTGCCATTCAAATGACAGTAATATTGTGCCATTCAGATGCCTGTATTATTGTGCCATTCAAAGCCCTGTAATATTGTGCCATTCAGATGCCTGTATTATTGTGCCAATAAAATGCCTGTAATATTGGGCCATTCAGATACCAGTAATATTGTGCCAATCAGATGCCTGTATTATTGTGCCATTCAGAGACCAGTAAAATTGTGCCATTCAGATGCCTGTATTATTGTGCCATTAAAATGCCTGTAATATTGGGCCATTCAGATACCAGTATTATTGTGTTATTCAGATGCCACTAATATTTTTTCGTTCCAGTGCTCGTTTTCTTCCTCCCCCTTCCCCAGTACTTACCACCTGGCTGATGCTCCCCGGACGCATCCTCCGTGCAGTGTTCCCTCCTGCACGGAGGAGGGAAACACAGACACCGGATGTGACGTTACGTTTAGAGTTGAGCGAACCTGAACCGCACAGTTCGGGTTCGTACCGACCATTATGGTTTTTGGACCCGAACACGGACATTTCACTGTATGTTTGGGTTGGAGTTCGGGGTTCGGAGATTTAATGGCGCGTTTTGAAAGGCTGCAGGGCAGCCAATCAACAAGCGTTAGACTAGTTTGCCCTTAGAAGCCATAACAGCCATGCCTATTAATGGCAGATCACATGAGCTATTCTTAGTGTAGGGAGAGGATGCTGCAGCTGTGAGGGATAGATTAGAAAATAATTCTGGTGTTGAATCTGCAAACTACAGCGATTATTCAAAATACAGCGATTATTTTTGTGGGTGCTTTACTATATTTTTGTACTCTGCCCTAGCCTAGTGCCACAGAGAGTGCAGTGCACTTGCAGCTGCATGTGTGCCAGGCACATGACTTTAATCCTATTCTGGTAGCTCAGTGGGCAACATCTAGGGATTTTTAAATACTGCAATTTTTTGGGTGCTAAATAGTACATTTGCGTCCTGCACTTCACATCTGAGAGTCAAATAGAACCGTCAAATACTGTGCTTACAGCGCACTTTGAAAAATTCTAATTGTTTTGGGTGCTAAATAGTACATTTGCGTCTTGCGGTGCACTTCATATCTGAGAGTCAAATAGAACCGTCAAATACTGTGCTTACAGCGCACTTTGAAAAATTCTAATTGTTTTGGGTGCTAAATAGTACATTTGCAGCCTGCACTTCATATCTGAGAGTCAAATAGAACCGTCAAATACTGTGCTTGCAGCGCACTTTGAAAAATTCTAATTGTTTTGGGTGCTAAATAGTACATTTGCGTCCTGCACTTCATATCTGAGAGTCAAAGAGAACCGTCAAATACTGTGCTTACAGCGCACTTTGAAAATGTATTATTTTTTTTTCATCCAGAAAATATGTATTAAACCAGTTGAAGGTACAGGTCACTTTAAAAACAAAAAATGAAACCAGGTTGTTTAAACAGTTATAATAAAAACGTGCACATTAGCCAACCAGTGTATTAAGCATTCAGCGTCTCCAAGATTTCGCCCGAGCTGCCCCCTCTCTCTGGAACTCCCTTGCCTGGAGCATCCAGCTCTCTCCCTCCTTTTCAAACTTTAAAAAGTCCCTCAAAACTCATCTCTTTAGAGAGGCTTACTGCCCAACCCACTAGACTACCAGTCACTTTGCCTCTAGCCGATCCCACCTAGCTGGAACACACACTCCCTCTTTGAATTTTCCCACCTAGTGCCTCCCATCCACTCTACTGTTACTACAACTTCAATCCCTCTGACCTCTTCAATCCCTTAATTGTCTCATGTACCCCACTCGCTCTAGATTGTAAGCTTGCGAGCAGGGCTCTCTACCTCATGTACCAGTCTGTACTACTTTGTCTAACTTAGTATGTAGTTCCCTTCTATGCTCTGTACCAAGCTCTACGAGAATTGGTGGCGCTGTACAAATAAATGTTAATGTAATGTAATGTAATGTAATGTAATGTATCAAGTGTTCCATTCATGATTTCACTCCAACTAACAATCTATTCTGTGATCATGTGTTCTAATTCACACACAACCCTTTATACATCACATCCATCCCTTGATTTAACAATGAAATGTATTGTTAATTGGCTTGATTATGGAGCATTGTGCCTACATATAATAAGTGATCTACAGTAGCATAATCATTTTAGTGTAAAATACCACTAGAAAATAAAAAAATATACAGTATATAATTTCAATCATCTGTTCAAACCATTAAAGCAGTGTTGGAAGCCATCATCTGTTACTATAGGTAACCACACATTTTACAAAATGCCACAATTTCCATAATAGATGGGTCTACTGGGAGCAGAAAGCGACACATTGGAATTTGGAAGTTTTACCAGGTCTAGTGCAGAATACATCCTGACACTGCAGTCATATCCAGATTCTAGTTCGGTTTACATCAAATATAAATGGTGCTCCTGCACTAAAGCTATTCAAGGGATCTTGCAATATAGATGCTTGTAGCATTCTCATATTCTTGGTATTTTTTTGCAACGGTGAGAAATTGCAGCCCTTCCTTTTGGTATAGAACCTCCATATTCTGGTCAGGAGTATACGAGATTTAATCCATCGGCAGCCAGAGGGCCAAAGTTGGATACCTGCTGGTGTTTTGGGGTGCTGGGACCCTTAACTCATGAAACCAAGTGGTAGGTCAGCAGTTTACAGGGCCACTATTGCCTGAAAACAAAGTTTTGATACCCAATTTGTTTGTCCTTTGCAGACAATATTCATGATTTACATTTTCTACAGTGATTGTATCAAAAGTGTACAAAAATACAACAAGTGCCAAAATTGTAGTGAAAATACAAAAATATAAAAAATATAAAGTTTTGGATACAGTGGTTTTAAAAAAATCTTGCAGAAGTACAATCTTCATTCATTCTGGGGGTCCAATCTAGTTGGCCTCTTTAAATTGGCACCGCCAGCACCTCAGAAGGCAGGGTTAGCATGGCCGAAATGTGGAAAAGCTTTGTCAGCACGCCACAACAACCAGCACCACCATCTGATATGGAACGTCTAAGCAGGAGGCAGCATTTCAGCAACATGTTGGAACAGTACTTGTGCATACGCCTACACGGACTGACTGATGGGTCTGCCCCATTTAACTTCTGGGTCTCCAAATTGGGCACATGGCCTGACCTTGCCCTTTATGCCTTGGAGGTGCTGGCCTGCCTTGCAGCGAGTGTATTATCTGAACATGTGTTTAGCATAGTAGGGGGCGTTATCACAGACATGCGCAGCCGTCTGTCCACAGCCAACGTGGACAAGCTCACATTTATTAAAATGAACCAGGCATGGATCCCACCAGACTTGTCTGTGCCTTGTGCACAATAGACATTAATACCAGCCTCACCCAGCCATTGTTATACTCAAGTGCACTTATTCTTTGTTTTCTTTTTTTATATGTCCCAATATTTTGGGGGCTACCCTAATTAAAAAAAACAAAAAACAAATAAAAAACAGTGTTGGCTACCTCCTCCACCGCCGCTTCCACCTACACCGCCATGGTCACCGTTTCCTCAACCTATGGGTCACTTAGTATAAACTATATACACAATAGCATAGGCTTGTGAAGGCCTTTTCTCCATGCATCAGAAGTTGAGCTCAGTTTGAACAATGAAAGAGAATACCCTGCACTCCAACCCTCTCTCAAATGGATAATTATGTTGATCCTCCTGGCAGCCATGCTTTAGATTTAGATTTCTTCCAAAGCTAAAATGAAAGATTCCATCTAGTGCTATTTTATGGCTCAGCTGTATTTGTAATTAGTATGTATTTTATGTTATTTTAAGTTATTTCCCTATCCACATTTGTTTGCAGGGCACTTGTCCTACTCTTCCCCCAATTTTACTTGCGGGGTCAAGTTCGAGCCTTTTTTTTCCAAACTTCGGCCGAACCCGAACATCCAGGTGTATTTTTTTTTTTTTCACTTTTTTTTTCCAGCGGCCGAATCCAGCGGAGAAAAAATAAATAAGAGTACAGCAGCAAGATGAGCTGTGGGGGGTCATCCGGTGCGGTCTGCACCCCCCGCACCCCCTCTGGACGCCACTGTATCCCTTTACTTAAACTCCTACCTGACCTGTTAAAGGCCCTAACAACCTGATTTAAAAGCAGTAGGGTAAAATTAACAAATTCACTGTCCTCTAGTATAGATTGGGCTTTAGGTTTAATTGTATATCTTTTCAGAGACATATTGCTCATAAATGTGTTAATGTCTGCATATACAGAGATATAACTTATTAAAGAGGGCATACTCTAATCCGTTACTTAAGACCTTCACATGTCTATGACTTAAAATCTTATTACATTTTTTGATTTATTTTCTTTTTCAGTATTTTCTGTCCTGCTTGATTACCACTAGGTCTTGCACGAGATCAATACTTTATTAATTTACTACACTATAAGTGTTGCCTCTCTCTATTTCTTCTTTTTTATGTGACTGCTCATATTGTTATAAGAAGATTACCTCTATATAAAGACCAGCGTATTTTTTCTAGTTTATTTAACAAAACTATTTAACAAACTTCAGTGCTGTTAATCTGGACATGTGCCATAGAGAAGTCAGAGCTAGAACTTAGAAAACCTCTTGGGCTGGAAGTAGGTTCGGCAGCATTTTGAATGAGAAAACGGTACACAGAGAACTGAACACTAGGTAATGAGGCAGATCATGATCAATAAATCACAGTTGGGGAGACTGCTTTGTGATAAAACCCAGCTCACTAATCAGCAGCACAGTATCACAGTTGAGGTCATTAGTTAAGGTCAGTGGACAGATATAACAGAACTGGAGTCATAGTGGAAAAAAAACAGTAACACCCAAGATTAATGATGGTCCCTTTAAAAGGATATGTTGTAATGGGCACTGTTGGTGTATTTTAATAATACACATGTAACATTGTACTTATTGGAATATATATTTTCTGCAATATTCTTCACTTGACAACAGTCTCAAGCTTAGAAAGAGCTAATAATATTTAAAATGCCAATATATCACCTTCCTTTCTTACCACATAAATGTGAATCAAAACATGACATGCCTACATCCAACCATTTTAAGTTTTTCAGTCAGTTTCTGTGAAAAATCCTACCATAGCACAAAACCTGTACTTGCTAATGATGGATCTTTTTATGCAAAGAAACTTGTAGTTTAAGCACAGTTTCTAAATGACAATAATGTCACAGAAATCACCAGTAAATAAACAAGTTATTGTTTTTTTCTTTTTTTTTAAAAAAAAAGCACTTTCAGTACTTATTTTCTTGGTTTGAAGACTTGAAGTGAAAGTGATATGCATTATCATTATGTGATTTGGATGTTAATGGCAAGTGAGTATCTTTAAAATATTCACTTTGCTATCTGCTTCTCTGTAGGCAGATAGCATCCACGAGATAACCTGTTTTAACAGTCTGATAGGCTTTTACAACTACTTATCATTTGACAAAGTGTATAATATATGGTAATATATCGAAGAGAAAATCCATGGCTAAAAATTATGTTTGCAGTATAACTAAAGTACTGAGTCTGAGAAGGTCTTACCTGTTCTGATCTCTCTAGTTATTCTTATCTTTCGCTCTATTCTTGCATCTTTCTTTTACATTCCACAGATAAAACTGTCTTCTTCCTTCTGCAATGTCATGACGAATTACAAGGTTAAGCTTTGGAGAAACTCAGAGATAGAAGGACAAATTGCAAGTTTTTTTTCACTTGCTATTTATGTTAAGCATTTTCAAACACACTTAGTGAACAGTGGTAAACTGTAATTTAACATAGGCATATGAGGAACACATAAGTGACAATGAAAATGTATGTAAAATCACATTCATAAATTCGCTTAAAAATATGTTACTTATGACACTTGAGGTTTTTTTTTTTTTTTTTTCAGTCGGCTGGTAGAAGAAAGTGGAGCATTCCTTGGACTTGATGCAGGAAATGAAGAGTGCAAAAGAAAATTGCTTCCCTGCATATATCTTTAACATGAATGGTATTAAAATAGATGTGTTTTAAGATAGTTTCATACAGGGAAAAGTTGACATATAAATGTCAAGCAGAGCACTTAGATGTAATATACAAGGTGAAAAGCAGGGACATATTTGATGTTCAGTCAACAGTACAAGGCTCCTGTTTGTGACAATATTATCTTGTAAATACCAGCAGCACTACCCCTTGTTCGGGTGTTTATTGTTACTTTAAAGAATCTAAAATACCGCTAGATCAACAGGACATACAATGTATGGGGAGAGTCCTCTGGTAATGTTCTATACAGTGTTTATCGAGCCTGCTACTGGTGAGATAGAAATAGACAATAGAAAAAAGAGACTGCCATTGAAGATACTCTGAATACTTAGACATAGCATGTCCAAACCATTAAAGATGACCTGGACAAAAATAGAGGAAGCAGGAAGGACAGGCAGTCTGTTTGGTGCATTTTGTACTAAACAGCACTAAGTTGTAGGCTGATATGTTTCCATAAAAGGAAGTTTTTTTTTTTAATTAACATATAAAAATTTACAAACATAAATACTAACAATGACATATATGGACATATCCTAAGAAATGTCTGTTTCATACCTACATACTTACATTCATCCAACATAGATCAACAGTTCCCTGCTGTTACAAAATATATGTAAACATATGTAAACAACCGGGATCCTTTACTCATGTTTGTTTTCTGTTAACTAATGTGCTGCTATTCTATCAATCAATCTTACTATAGTTTAACTTTTTTTGATCTACTCTCTCCAATATACTACGAATGCCCTGTAGTGTTCCTGCTTCTTACACCCATTATTCTGATCCATTGATTCCAAATGTCTCCGTATTTATCTAATTGGACCTTTTTCCTTTAGTATCCTTCCTCCATTTTAAAGACAAATTTGATCTGTGCAAGGACTTATACCCAAGGAATGGACACCATTATTTTCCATTTCCTTGCCATTCATATTTTTACTGACATTAGTGTGTTCATAAGTAAATACCTATGAGATGATTTTTCGAGTGGCAAGTCGAGATTTCTGAGTTCTGACTTAGATTTATCAAATTTGTATATTTCTGTCGGAACCATATGCCACCTGTGGAAAATGTTAAAATGTAGTTCGTGAAGCATTATGCAGTGTGTGATTTTTGTAATCTGCAAATTCGTAATCTGCAAAAGAAAATAAATCACTGCCTGGAGCCACAGGTCGGTTCTATGCCTTGTGGCCCCAAATAAATAAAGTAACGTTGTTGCCCCAGGGACTTGGGGCAGCGCTATGCCACAAGTCTCTAATAAATCGAAATAATGTTTCCCCAAGGGCTTTGAGGGCGTTACACCCCCAAGCCCCTATTAAAGTAAATTGCCCTTCATGCCACCCTTGTGCTAGAGACTGTCCAAATGCATCTGGCACAATAAGATCCTTCACACACCTCTACCTTGCCCATGTAGGGGGATGATATAAAATTTGTTCCAATTCCTGCAAAAAATCCCCACCCATAATTAATGGGCAAACTGAGTGTGGTATATTTTAATAAGCACAGGAAATAAAGCATGTTTGGTAATATGGATTAAAACACGGAATGCCTTTAGTATTGATAAATATGCAACAGAATAGATTTCTGTAGTTACATTTAAAAAATACAGTTAACCCTTTAAGGCCAGAGTCTTTGAAACATTTTTGTCCTTTCTGGACAATGGCTATTTTAACATTTCTGTGCTGTTTCTGTTTAGTTGTAATTTTTTTCTTTGTCATTTGCTGTACCCACACATATTATATATTGTTTTTATCGGGACAAGAAGGGCTTTCTTTGGATGCCATATTTTTGATCATATCTTATAATATTATAAAAAAATAATTTTGACTTTTATTTGAAAAATCTTCTCCTCATCGACAAAAGTGAACGAAAAAACCTACTAAATAGATTCTACTATTTCTCCTGAGTACAGGGATACCACCCATGCATAGGTTTGTTGGGTTGTTTGGGGGCTAAAATGCCAAATTTGGGAGGTGCAGTTTTTAGTTTTCCAACTTGAAATTTTTACATGCAGACAGCCTGCACCCATGTCCCATTTGGGACATATTTGAAGCCAGCCAGTGTATTTTACCCCATCAACTCATATATTTTTTAAAAGTAGACACCCAAGGCTATTTCAAATGGTGGTATTTTAACACTTTCCATGCACTAATTCTACCACCAGCCTTTGTCAAAGTTTGTGGTAGTAATTGTTTTGTGTTTTTTTTTTTTTTCACAAACATTGTACTTCATACATGAATTCACAGATTTTGGTATGTGTCACTGCCAAACAATAACCCAATATGTGTTCAACAACATTTCCTGAGTATAGGCATACCACCCATGCATAGGTTTGTTGGGTTGTTTGGGGGGTAAAAGGCCAAATTTGCGAGGTGCAGTTTTTGGTTTTCCAACTTGAAATTTTGACATGCAGACAGCCTGCACCCATGTCCCATTTGGGACATATTTGAAACCAGCCAGTGTATTTTACCCCATCAACCCATATATTTTTTAAAAGTAGACACCCTACGCTATTTCAAATGGTGGTATTTTAACACTTTCCATGCACTAATTCTACCACCAGCCTTTGTCAAATTTTGTGGTAGTAATTTTTGTGTGTTTTTTTTTCACAAATATTGTATTTCAGACATAAATTCCCAGATTTTGGTATGTGTCACTGCCAAACAATAACCCAATATGTGTTCAACAACATCTCCTGAGTACAGGGATACCACCCATGCATAGGTTTTTTGAGTTGTTTGGGGGCTAAAGGGCCACATTTTTAAGGTGCGCATTTTCAACTTGGAATTTCGACGTGTAGTCAGCCTGAGCCCATCTTTCATTTGGGACTTTTTTTTAAAGTAGGGCAGTGTATTTTACCCAAAAAAGTATATATTTTGTAAAAGTAGACACCCTAGGCTATTTTAAATGGAGGTATTTTAACACTTTCCATGCACCAATTCTACCACCAGCCTTTGTCAAAGTTTGTGGTAGTAATTTTATTGTGTATTTTTTCCCACATACATTGTACTTTAAACACAAATTCACATATTTCGGTATGTGTCACTGACAAACAATACCAAAATATATGTTCAGCAACATCTCCCGAGCACAGGGATACCAACCATGCATAGCTTTGTCAGCTTTGTTGGGGGTTGAAAGGCTACATTTGAGAGGTGCGCTTTTTGATTTTCCAACTTGGAATTTTGACATGTAGAGCAAGGAAGGGGTTAATAGCTCTTAGTAGCCTTTGTAGTACTGTACAAAAAAATTAACCCCTAAAAATGCACAGACAAGAAAAAATGTTCTGCTGTGCAGTGATCAGTGGCAGGGAAGGGGTTAATACACAGGCTACACTATACAAAGGTTATGGCTTTTATAAAAGTCCTTGGGACTCACAATTTTTTAACATTTTATTTAATTTATTACAATTAAAAACTTATATTATACAGATCTGTCTCTTTCCCTCACTAAAACTCAAGTGAGGAGAGGGAGGCAGATCCATATGGGTCAGAACAATGTTTACCAATATTGATCTAACCAGACGAATGGTGATGCTCATCTGAGAAATCACCAAACCACCTTTGTCACTGATCGGCTGTTACTGATCGCTTTACACGCGTTCAGACAGCTTCAAAAGGAATACACGTAATCCCCTAGTAGTTATAATTAACCACTAGCGAGTGTGACAAAAAAATGCTGATAGCAAAAAAAATCCTTCTGCGACCAGATCGCTCCAAATGCGCTGCTTAGGCAGTGACCACATGCACTGCTTAGGCAGTGACCATATGTGCTGCTTAGGAAGTGATATACGGCAAGGAAGGGGTTAATAGCTCTTAAAAGAGCCTGTGATATACTGTAATAAATCACAGTAAAAAAAATTAACCCCTAAAAAAATGCACAGACAGCAAAAAATGTGCTGCTGTGCATGATCACTGCGTACACAGTGTTCAATGGCAGGGAAGGGGTTAAACACCTGAAATGGCTTTTAGAAAAGCCCTTGGTTTTTAAAATTGTATTAAATATTAAATTTTATTAAAACTATTTTTTTTTTTTACATTATCTGATCTGTCTCTCTCCCTCACTAAAACTACTAAGGAGAGGGAGGCCGATCAATACTTGTCAAAGGCAATATTTACCAATATTGCCTTTGACTGTTAGATATTTGCTCATCAGAGCACTTATCATACATGCCTGCACACAGATCACACAGATCTGCTGTGCAGGCATCGATTGGCTCCCCCTAGAGCAACGGAAGTGAAATACATTCACTTCCGATGCCCTTGCCATTAGAAGGGAAGCGTTGCCGCTGGTCGCTTTCTTTACTCTATTAAGTGCATGACGTGCCAGGCACGTCCCCTGTCGGCAAGTCCTCGATTTGCCATGATGTGCCTGGCACGTCATCTGTCACCAAGGGGTTAACGTAGCTATGGAAAACATATCCACAAACTGCAATACAACAGTGCAAAATATAAGGACAACAGCCTGCTAGTAATCTTATTGGCACCAATTTCCTTTTATTTCATATTTCCCAAAACCTTCATTTCCAAACAGCAATTGTCAAAATTTGGATTAAACCTCCTTTTAAAGCCTAGTAGGCATTAAAATGACATATGTAAAGGGCACACACTGAATAAATAGGTTAAAACGACTGAAGCAAATACAATATCATGCAATAGTGTGAATTTATAAAGTAGATCAAGTCATATATCAAGTCAAAATTTTTACAATTCTGAGGTAAAGTTGTTTTATTGGAGCAATACTAGAAAATCCAATCAAATGTATCTGCTGATGGTTTAAAATTGAGTTCTCTTTAACCTTTTTGCTACGTGTGTGTCATAAGGAATCATGGTAAATCTTATAACCACACAACCAATGAAATTCAGCTGATTCCCCATACAACAGTGTTTGGTGCCTGCTAAATAATTCCACTAAAGTAAATTCAACCAAGTGCTTATCTTTCAAAATGAAAACAATCATCATGCAGTTGTCAACAAAGGTCACGTTTCCAGGGACAATTATATTTGCACAGCAGGATGTAGGGTGCATAGAGAGAATCCGATTCCTATCCTATGATATCTTTATCCTGATTAATTAATTAGGTTTTTGTATGTGCGCATCCTACATATTACTGTGCTGCAATTTGCAGATTCTTTCTGCAGCATGTGGAGCACATACATCGATAAGCCATAACATTATGACCACTGACAGATGACAAGGTGGTGTGATGCTTTGGGCAATGTTCTGCTGGGAAATCTTGGGTCTTACCATCCATTCATGGACTTTACTTTGACATGTACCACCTACCTAAGCATTGTTGCAGGCCAGGTACACCCTTTCATAGAAACGATATCCCCTAATGGCATTAGTCAGCAGGATAATGCGTGCTGCCTCAAAGCAAAAATGGTTCAGAAATGGTTTGAGTAACACAAAAATTAGTTCAAGTTATTGACTTTGCCTCAAAAGTCCCCAGATCTCAATCCAGTTGAGCATGTGTGGGTTGTGCTGGAAAAACAAGTCAGATCCATTGAGCCCATCCTTGCAACTAACATGACTTAATGATTCTGCTGCTAACGGATTGACTACAGGACACTTTCAGAGATCAAGTGGAGTCCATGCCTCGACACGCCAGGGCTGGGCTGGCGACCACAGTATTAGGCAGGTTGTTATAATGTTATGGCTGATTGGTACAGCCCATTTGACCCTCATGGTTTATTTACAAATGTACATGTGCTCAGGATTTCTACACATTGCACCTCTCCTTTATTGCACCTACAATTTCAAATCTTGGTGTTTTTCCATGTTACCCCATTGCTCATGTGCTCAGTGTTGCCAGTGTATGAACTGTTCACATCACAGGTTTAAGCTGTGAAAGACAACAGGTGGGGTTTAACCTTTAATAAGTTAGTATTGTAATAATTGCTTTTTCCTCTGTTTTAAATCCCAGGTTATTAACTATAAGGGATTTATTCTCTAAATAATATCACAGTACAAAACAATACAACATATTAGCACTACATACATATGACATGTTTGTATATAGTGCTAATGTTTGGGCTTATTTACAGAACCAGTTACCAATGGGTATAAAAGGCAATGCAGTGCCTAAATATAAAAGAAAAAATCATTGAGTATCATTTTGGATTCAGTATTTTAATAATGACATATTTTTGCAGTCAGGCATTATTTCAGCAATAACTACGTATTAAAATAACTTGGTGACTAAATTTTGACTTATATAATTGATGTAATAAGAATACCTAGTTGGAGAGATACAACTGAATTCAATCTGTACCAGACTGTACTGACTTGCAAATATAGCTAAATAACCTAGAAGCCTGTATCTTTTTAGGGAATTCTATCTGTGGCTTTTATTTTGGTTTTAATGCTCGAAGTAGTTTAACCAATCAAACAAATTCTTTGGTCTACCCTTGAAAATGGACTGTGAATTTCCTTTAACAAATACCATATTTGCTTGAATATAAGATGACCCTGATTATAAGACAACCCCCCAAACTATGGATATTCCTTAAGGAAAAAAACAAAAATCCTGAATATAAGACTACCCTATAGGAAAACAGCATCACCCCCACAGCCATTTGCCCACCAGAGTTAGCCAATGCTGCCCCTACCACAGACTTAACCAGTACTGCCTCCCCCTCCCTCCCCCAGCTGCTTGCAAGATGGGGGTGGGACCTGCAGCTCTGCGGGGGACCTGGATCCCAGTCTTATAGTTAGACCTCGATCAGAACCTCGAATGTAAGATGAAGGGACCATTTCAGAGCATTTGCCTGAAAAAAACCTTGTCTTATATTTGAGCAAATACGGTACATCAATTTTCAATAAACCATTACACTTAGATTCTATCACTCTTCCTATGGATCTTCTGTGTTTTTAATTAACACTTTAATTAACACTTGCCTTGTGCTTTTACACTATAGGAGATATTTCTAAAAAGTCCCACACACAAAAGTTTATGAAAGTTACCAAAAAAGACACAATCACTATTTCTTATACATATTACTGGTATTGCTGTATCTGGTATACAGATTTAGCAATACTTTTTGGCTCTATTTTTGGAAGGTTTTGAAAGGGATTGACCCTTTTGCATACTTTTGGTTATATTCAGAGGTATGCAGCCCACATTTTGGTTCTAATTGTTTTGGGGAACTTGGCCTGGGGAAGCCAAAAAAGATGGAGTATTAGAAATTAAAATGCAAAAAAATACATTATTGTTTTTAAGTGACATGGAAATGTTTTCACTTAGTCATGGCAACAGTGGCGGATCCAGGGGGGGGGGGCAACGGGGCAATTGCCCCCCCCCCCGAGAAGAGGAAGAAAAAAAACAAAAACGCTTTAAAAAAAAAAGATCCCCCCTCACCTTCTCTGCCTGCCTGCCAGGCTGCACGGGGAGCCGAACAGGCAGCACAGAGAAACCTCCGTGCTGCCAGTTCGGCTCCCCGTGCAGTCTGACACGGAAGTGCCGACAGGTCAAGTGACCGGCGCGCTGACGTCATACGCGCGTCGGGTCACGTGACCTGTCGGCACAACCGCCTGGGAGCCGAACAGGCAGCATGGAGAAGACCATGCTGCCTGACCCTAGCCACCAGGGAACACAGGTAAGTGCTGGGGAGATAGGGGGGCACATTAGCTGGGGCTTATTAAATGGCTAATAACACTGCATATTGGGCAATTTGGAAGGGGCATATAAAATGGCAACTAACGCTTTTTACTGGGCAAATTGGCTGGGGCATATAAAATGGCAACTAGCACTGGCATATTATTGGGCAAATTGGAAGGGGCATATTAAATGGCAAATAACACTGGCATATTACTGGGCAAATTGGAAGGGGCTTATAAAATGGCAACTAACACTGGCATATTACTGGGCAAATTGGCTGGGGCATATAAAATGGCAACTAGCACTGGCATATTATTGGGCAAATTGGAAGGGGCATATTAAATGGCAAATAACACTGGCATATTACTGGGCAAATTGGAAGGGGCTTATAAAATGGCAACTAACACTGGCATATTACTGGGCAAATTGGCTGGGGCATATAAAATGGCAACTAGCACTGGCATATTATTGGGCAAATTGGAAGGGGCATATTAAATGGCAAATAACACTGGCATATTACTGGGCAAATTGGAAGGGGCATATTAAATGGCAAATAACACTTGCATATTACTGGGCAAATTGGCTGGGGCATATTAAATGGCAAATAACACTGGCATATTACTGGGCAAATTGGAAGGGGCATATTAAATGGCAAATAACACTTGCATATTACTGGGCAAATTGGCTGGGGCATATTAAATGGCAACAAATTGGCATATTATTGGGCAAATTGGCTGGGGAATATTAAATGGCAACTAACACTGGCATATAATTGGGCAAATTGGATGGGGCATATTAAATGGCAAATAATACTGGCATATTATTGGACAAATTGGCTGAGAGAGCCATAAATGGGAAGGGAGAAGAGAGAGAGAGGAGAAACAGACAAACATGGGATGGCAGAGGAGAGACAGACAGATATAGGATGGCAGAGGAGAGACGGACAGATATGGGGAGAGGAGACAGACAGACATGGGAAGGGAGAGGAAAGAGACATAAATGGGAAGGGAGAAGAGAGAGACATAAATGGGAAGGGAGAAGAGAGAGACATAAATGGGATAGTAGAGGAGAGACAGACAGACATGGGATGGGAGAGGAAAGGCAGAGAGATGGGAAATGAGAGGAGAGACAGACGGACATGGGAAAGAAGAGGATACATAGACGGACATGGAAGGGAAGAGGAGAGAAACGGATATGGAAGGAAGAGAGACAGAGGGACACGGGGAGTGAGAGGAGTGTGACAGACATGGGAGAGAGGATAAGACAGACGGACATGGGAGAGAGGAAAAGACAGACGGACATGGGAGAGAGGAAAAGACAGACGGACATGTGCCCCTCCCGAGATCAAACTCTGGATCCGCCCCTGCATGGCAATAAGAGTTAGGAAATTGCCACATACATATGCAGATGCAGGAACATATATTGTTTTGGAAACAACCATAACAGATCTTGTGGTATAAGAAAACAGGTAATGACATGCAGACTATAGTATATTTAAAAATATATATATATCATAATTTGATTTTTTTTTTTAAATATGCTAATATGCTACTACTGCATAATGTTGTTGTAACTTTACATATGTGAGAGCCAGTGATTTTCAGACTGATTTAAAATCATGTTGAATCAAAAATCAAAGCTTTCTGAATAGAACCTTTCATTTCTCTGTGTGCCAAAAATATAAATAAAATGGTGTAAGTCTGCAGTTTAGGAAAGCTACATCTGTACAACACATAAATGGTGAATAAGTGAATGTAGTAAGAAATATGCATCAGTTTATTTATAAAAAGTTAGTGTACAAATTAAATTGGGCCTTGTATACATTTATATTAATGATTATACAATACACATACATAATATATTTGCACATTTTCCTTCATTTAAGATTGTAAGTTTGTAAGTTTGTTTTATCAATTAATATCAATTAATTTAATTAATTTAGAGAATATTATTATGGTTTTTCACTTTTATTAATAAGAATAAATTATGGAAAAAACAAGTCAAATATTAACATTAAAAAATTATCTTCAACAATCTAAAGCCAAACCATTCTTGTCAGAGCAATAATATGGAGTTATAAAGTTCAAGTTTACAATTTAACATTGGTTCATTGTTTTCTGTTAGTCTGGGCTTCAAGGTTTAGTATTTCATTTCTGATTCACTGATATCAAATTCAAGTATTTTTAGAGGTGAGGAAGAAAAGCAGAAAGGTGAACTTGATTTCCCCAGTGCTAAACCTGGTAAAAGAAGTATGTCTCTTGTGACCTTGTTTTGACAATATTAGTTACTAACCATATTTTCTCTTTAAAAGAGAATCTTCGGAGCATTTTATTTATTTATATAGTTATTAACACTTTCGCAATGGTAGGACGTCATAGAACGTCCTTAGTTTCACAGATCATGGCAGCCATCTGCAATAAGATGTGTTTCGGATCGCTCTGCTCAGATCTGCAGTGGGATCCCATCTGTCAGATGGGGCCACTTTGTGTAGCCTTAGTCTGATAGGGAAAATATAATTGACGTTCAGTCAATTGCAGGCTACATTTTTTAATATCTCACTGTGCCAGAACTTCCAGGTTTGCTGTGGTGTTGTTGCATGGTCTTGCAAGCTTTTGTAAGGAACCATGGGGTATGTTAAGACTCTGATCAGCTCTCTGCCACTGAGTCCCAGGCTACTGATCACTTTGTGATCAATGCCAGAAACACAAAAAAATTTGTTTTAGTATTTTTGTCCTTAAGAGTGAAAGTACCATGAGGCATTAGGGGTTACTAGTTGCTCTCTGGATGTTTTAGAAAATTACAATAACTGCTATTTTCACATTGTACTAAATCATACATTTCATTGGCTACTCTTGATCAGATTCCAACCTGTCTTTTTATCAATTCTATTTCGCTAGTTCCGTTTAATGAGCAGCTTTTGCGCTAAATTTTTTGCACTAGCTTAACACAAACAAACCTATTAAAGTTTTTATTACAAAATGTTTAATTAAGCTTTTCACAGTAGGACTGTCCTGGATTTAATATTATATGGTAAGGACACATCAATGCCAGATTGCCAAGAGTCCCACATTTGTCTCGATAGTCCCAATTTTGGGGTCCTCTCCCATCAAATTTTGGTCAACCCCGGTTTATGTACAGACAAACACATCCTAAATTTAGGCTCTGCCAAAGCAAAAAGAGACTCAATATTGACAAGTATGTATGGCTTATGCAATAGCATCCTCTCAATGAAAAACTTTAGTCTTGCTATTTGTCCTTGGAAGTGGTGTCCTGTATTGGATTTCACAACAAAACTAAGCCTGCTATTCTCCTTGTAACATCTTTACACATAAAACACTCTGTAAAAGCAAGGCTGGGTCCTCTAATTAGTCAAATGTGTAGTACACTCAAGAATTTAAGGGTAAATTTCCTCTTGTTGCTAAGTTGACAGCTTGTTCTGCTTTTCTGTAGTGTCAGCAGTTCACTCCTCAGACTACTAGCTGGACTTAGCCAGTTTATGCTCAGTGTTCAAAGAGCATTTTTGAAGGTGAAATCTGACTGCCATTTGCAGTAATGTAAGGTAAAGGACAACAATTTTGTGGTTGGATAAACATCTACCTCATCCCCTCTTCAGTGTTAAAACATGAAGAAAGTAGCTGGCTAATATCTGGGGTACCAGGCTCCCTTGGCTTCAGTAATTCTAAATCTTGAAGTGAACGTGTGTCTGTCTATACAAGTTATGGAGAGTTCAGTATGTGAGAATTAATTGATCCAGCAAGAGTCCACTAGTATGTCTGATGGAGGTCTTTAGGAAAAACATGCTTTGTAAAACATTTAAGGAGTTCCTTTTCCATTTAAATGCACCACACAGGCAAATGGGGAAGAGCCACATAAAAAATGTACTACCCAGAATGATAGAATGATTGGGCTAACCTAGAAGATACCTGGCATAAAAAATAAATCTTGCTGCAGTGGATTAGCTAGTACCAAGTGTGGACCAGAGCAAAAACCCACTTCAACTGTTTAAAATGTTTTACTTTTCTCTATCAGTCATATTGATAAACTCAAAGTACAAAGAAAAAGAAAGTGATTTAAAGAAGGAAGAGAAAGTGGGGGGAGTTGGGAGAGGGGAGGGATCGGTTGGGAGGAACAGGTCATCCATCCCGTATGCTTTAGTCAGTTCACTTTGGCATGGCTATAGACAAATAGGTGTATAAGCATATTAGTTGTTTTAATTTCCCAAGAAATCTAAAAAATCCTTCGATCTGGTGAATTCCAACCAGCGGAACCAGGTATCCTTGTATTGCCGTCCCCTGGTTCGAGAAAGTAAGACAATCATCACTAATCTCACTTATTTCGCTACACAGTGTAGTTAGTCTTTTACAGTGGAGATGAGTGTGATTTCCAATTGCGAGGACTGGGATCCTACGAATTAGTCCATAATATATAAAGCATTTCTCAGACCTTGTTTTCTTTTTTTTTTTAATCAGCTGAATGCTTTATTTCATTATTCAATTAAATTACTTACAAATATATTTGGGTGTAAAACCAGAGATAAATACACAGATAACAGATACATCATTATATATACACATACATACAAGCAATGTTCCATACTTTTTAGTTCTGTAAATACCGTAATAGATATTAGAAAGATGTAGGTGAAGAAAACTGTAGCTTTCACTTTATCTGGTCTATCATATTCCACAGTTAATAAAAATCAACAGTGGGTTTCAAAAGTATAATTACATGTAAGAACAGAGATAAACACCTAATCAGTCAATAAATTATTAAATATACATATGCAGTCAAGCAATGTTACATCAATGTAAGTGCTGAGGATATTAAATCATAGAAAGATATAGGAAGAAGAGAGAGCTGTAGCGTTCTCTTTGTATGGTGTATCATACTCCACAGTTAATAAAATATATTTATACATGGGTGGTGTAGCAGGAATACCCAAGACATATTTTATATGTGGTGGGTATTAATTTATCTGTTCCTACTGTATCTCTCTTATTGGTATTGCACAGTTTCTAAGTATATTACTTGCGTGGTTGTAACATATTTTAGTATTTTTGTTTTAGCAAGAGCTTAAATCCTCTCAATCTCTTTTGGAGTTTCTTCTAGAGAGCATAGTCTCTAGTGGATCTGATTACACACTACTTACACTCTACTTACAAATCCATACATTCAACCATCAGGCTTGTTCCTTTATCAGTTTGGCAGGCGTTCCCATAATGGAAATAGATAGATGTTGTGTGGGTGTTTTTGTCTAGGGTTTTTCTTACATCAGACATCATTGTGTATATATTATTCTTAAATTTGGAGGTAGGTCTCTGAAGCATTTTTCTGAAGGGTACTTTGATGCACCAACTGAACTATATTTTCCCAATCTAGGATAGATAAATGGCATTGGAGTTCGCATTCCCAGTAAAATATGGGAGATGGTGAATTGGTGGATTGAGAATTGTGTTATAGAGGAGTGAGATAAGGTAGTCAGGAGCTGTGTTTGAGGTGTAGAGATGTTCAAAGACACATGGGAAATCTGTGTTGACCAGCAGTAAAGTGATAAGGGAGGGAATCGAACTGAAGGCCACTCAGCAAGTCCCTGCAGCAGGATCTGCACACTGTTCATCATGGTGAGCTGCGATGAGCTGTTAAATGCAGGGCATTTTATGCTGTCCTACAAGCCTTTAGGCACTAAAAAGTAGGATTGCATATAATGTCCTACAAGTGGGAAGTGGTTGAACAAGGCTTGCATTTATGCAATTTAACAAAGGGACTGGGCTCTACTTACAAGTTGAAAAATGCTCAGCTCTGGTTAACAGAAGGAGGACAGTGCAGCTCCCATTCTATGAGCGAAACACAAACAATTATATTGCAACTAACAACCTAAGAACATGGGAAAAAAAGATGCTGCTCAATCCCAGTCTCCCAAGATGTCGCCTGATGGATCTGATGCGGGAAACAGCCCATGCTCCGAACAAGATCAAGCCACCTTATAGGCCTGATGTATGATCTCATGACCCAGCTCAGGGAGCAAAAGCATATCACCCCCCAGCAGATCACCCCCAGCTTACCTGGCATCTTATCACCCCCTTAATAACAGGGGATGGAGAAGCAACTTGCAGTTACGCGGAGTCCTAGAATCTGCGGGCTCCGAAGACACCCTGCAGTTGGCAGCCACCATCATCAATATGGTTCTTCACAGGGTCTTCACTTATTATTTCCCAGTGCGAGATGCAAATTGACCACTGTTGTAAGTATATTTACTGTTTTTTGGACTGTGGCCAAGAACCATTTGGAGCATTCTACCATCTCACTTGCCCCAAATTCTGGATAGCCCAGCCCCGCTCAAGGCCCCTACTCTCTGAAATTATTGGCCCTCCGTCCCACTTGAGCCATAACTGTGTTCAATATTTTGTCTCTCAGAGTCATATTGATAAACTCAAAGTACAATAAGAAAAGAAAAAGAAAGTGATTTAAAGAAGGAAGAGAAAGTGGGGAGAGTTGGGAGAGGGGAGGGATGGGTTGGTAGGAACAGGTCATCCATCCAGTATGCTTTAGTCAGTTCACTTTGGCATGGCTATAGACAAATAATTGTATAAGCATATTAGTTGTTTCAATTTCCCAACAAATCTAAAAATTTCTTTGATTTGATGAATTCCAACCAGTGGAACCAGGTGTCCCTGTATAGCCGTCCCCTGGTTCGAGAAAGTAAGACTAATCTCACTTATTTCGCTACACAGTGTAGTTAAGTTAGTCTTTTACAGTGGGGATGAGTGTGATTTCCAGTTGTGAGGACTGGCATCCTACAAATTAGTCAATAATATATACATTTCTCAGACCTACAGTTGATATAAAAAGTCTACACACCCCTGTTAAAATGTCACGTTTCTGTGCTGTAAAAATAATTAGACAAAGATAAATCATTTCTGAACGTTTTCCACCTTTAATGTGACCTAGACGCGCCTGTGTGATCTGTAATCCTTTTCAGGGACATGCTCTTAACATGCTCCATCTCACATACCACAGTTTATTGTCAGCCTTTTTCTCCCAAATTGTCTGCCTTTAAACCTGTGGTACCAATACCACCTTTGAATATATTGACCAGTTTTGCTATAGAACACACCCTACCTTCATCCAAACATGGCCCACAATAAACAGCCCCCGGCTTTAATATTATCTTGATCAATACAAAAGGCCTTAATTCCCCAAGAGGGCTAGATTGTTCCGAGAACTCCCGGCCAGTAAAGCAGATGTTGCCCTGATTCAAGAGATGCATTTAAAGCACTCTAAACTCCCCTCCCTTACAGACCCCTATTACACCAAAGGTTTTTTCTCCCACTACTCTCTCAAGAAAACGGTTCAAAATATTAATCAGCACTTATTTATCAGTTCTGCAATGAAGGATCTTGAGTTTTTTACAGAAGGTATGATTCTATTGGGAGGTAACCTCAAGGTCACTTTGGATCCACTATTTGACTCCTCCACTGGAACATGTTCCCTCGGATCATCCAAACAAATATTAAAAAACGCACAGTTAATTGACATTTGGAGAATACTCCACATATGGTGTACTTGGCCATTCATACTTACCTTTTGGATGACCATAGCTGAAATAGTGCATAAATTAGACAATTTGAATCTCTACCCTATACACCCATGGCATTTCTTCTACACCACAACACATACTACATTGGCAAATACAGGAAATCTCGCACAATCCATTTACTAACTCAAACTCTTATGTTCCAGGAGTGGCTGGATAGATAAGGTGGATGAAATCCGGACTGCAGAACATCTGATCCTTTCATCAAAAAACAGAGATAACCACTATAATAGGCAATGGGTTTACTGGAATGGATACCTGCAAAGCGCTCAATACAAAATAGATCTGCAACTGTATTCATGATCCTTCAGATCACTCCTCCAGCTTTATTATTCTCCTAATGCAAATTTATATAATTGAATGGTCAATCTTATGAAATGTAACATGATGTGTCGACCAAGGTAGCCAAACTCCACTGCCACCCTTCCCCCCTTCCCAATGCTATCTGTTGGAATACCTCTAATGCTAAATTCCATATTCCCTCTTCTCAGCTCGTACCCCCCCCCCCCCAAGACACTATCAATTTCGACCCACCTTATTCTGTTCCAAGTGTTAATTTGACATGTTGACATGTTCATGTACTGTATATTCTGCTGTTCTATCACTTCCTATAAAACTAATATAAATATATTACAAAAAAAAAATGCTCAGCACTGCAATGGTTTGTGAAAAATATCTTTGGTACGGATCCAAGGACAACTTTAAAAAGTTATTATATATTTTCTTCACTGTTAGATCTAGTATTACATCATAATAATAATACTAATCATACATATTATGCCTTATATAATGGTGCCATCTCAATAAAAACTGTATTTGTTAATAAACTCAAATATGTATCACACAAATTTACTATAGATTCCAGATTGTACAGCATATTCTGACTTTTTTTTTAACCAATGTTACATATCCCAAAAGGAGATTTACTTTCTAATTGCAGTGCAATATGTTTAATTAGCTGTAGACATTCATAACACAATAGTAATTGTTGTGTATCATGTTATTATGTCGGACCCCTTCTATAAAGGGTATAAAAAGTCTTGGAACAACAGTTCCCAAACAAAACAGTGACATTTGAACCCTCATGTCTTTACACCTGTTATAAAACCTATTTGTTTACTTTTCCATTTAACTATGAATTCTGCATAGCAATGAAAATTCTTTGACCTGAAAAGTTTAATTAATCTTTGTAATGGTGTCTAATATTTCTCTCCCATGTTGTGAGAATATTAAGCATTCCTAGCAGTTCTAATCTGTTCTAATCATTAGGCAGCTTGAATATCATCTTTATTAAAATATATTTGAACTGTTACCAACTCTCAAGAAGATGATCATTTAAATCCAGATATCCAAATAGCAAACAGTAAATATGAGGAAAAGATAGAGCCCGAGAGACATAACAGTCCACAGTCATCTCAGTATTTAACATTAAAAAAAAGTTTGGCTCAATTCACCAGCACTTGATTATCACTGTGGCACTTGTAAAACAGGTGAATTGATGATTATGGCCAAAACCTTCCAAAATTCAGCAATGACCCGCATATGATATCAGCATGTTTACTAAGTGCAAAACAACCATGAAATTCATGGTAATATGAAATACGTGGGCAATACAATTCACAAACTAAAAAAGACAGGTCCTAGAACAAATAAACAATGTCAGTAAGGAAAAGGATAATGCAATTGAATAACATGTTAGGGCCTACAACCATTGTGACACCAGTGTTCTCACCTACAAAGGAATGGATATCACACTACTGCCGCAAGGGGGAAATATGGACCAACGCCTGCTTCAAAGGGAGTCTTTTTGGATTTATAATTTGTCTTACATGAGGGATTCTCATGAATAAACAAATAAAATAATCAAATAAAAAATATGAACTATCATTCCTGCCATAAGAATTCTTCATAAATAATTATTCCAGTACTAATGTGACCCAGCCAATAAAAAGTATCCTATGATTCTGGTTGAACAAACTTGTCTAGCTCATTTCTGGTCTATGGTACTTCTTACTCTTTTTTGCTACCACCATCAGACCTAGCAGGTCCCTTCTACCCCTCCAATTATAAGAGTAACCACTGCTCATGCCAGCATTACAAGACTCTATTTCTGCTCCCATCCCTTACTTTTATTCCTGATGGTCTAGTGAGCAGCAGTGAGTCTGTTTGTTTCCCAATGAGCACAGATAAATGTACTCACTGTCAAGCTTTAACCCCTTGCTGACAAAGGACGTGCCAGGCACGTCCTGGGAGAAACTCTCTTAACGACAAAGGACGTGCCTGGCACGTCCTGCATTGAATGAAGCGGTTTTCACGATCAACGATCGCGAAAACTGCTTTAACAGTGCTGGTCTATTGCCTCGATGTCGAGGCAATAGCCAGCACCGAAATGTCTATTTCGGGACCCCCACGATCACCCCACGGAGCGATCGTGGGGAGCCATATTGCTAAGTCCTCTGCCGGTCTGAGCTTCGGAAGTGAAAGTAACTTCACTTCCGTCACTCTGAATATGCTACTTGACTACCCCTAGTGGTAGTTTAGTAGCATTGCAATGGGAAATATTTAAAATAAATATTTAATTAATTAAAAACAGGTTATTTAGCTATATTAGCCTATAGGGTTAAAATTAAATATTTTTTAGCATAAGGGATAGGGTTAAAATTAAATTAAAGTTAAAAAATATTAAGGGATATAATAAGGATTAGAGTTGGGGTTAAATTTAGTGTTAGGGTTAAATTTTGGGTTCGGGTTGGGGTCAAAAGATCAATATAGGAAAAAACCAAAAAACACTATTTTTGGTTTTTGCCCCATAACTCGCAAAAAAATATCGAATAAAAAAATATGGAAACATGCATATTTTTGAACTCGGGAGAACATTTAGAAACTATTTATACGGGGTCTTTTTTAATGATTTTATTTGTGTAAATTATATTTTAGGTCAAAGTTAGAAAAAGTGTGTTTTTTTAAATTTTTCATCATATTTTATGATTTTTTTTGTAGTAAATTATAAGATATGATGAACATAATGGTATCTAATGAAGGCCCTTCTTATGACGATAAAAACAACATATAATTTGTGTGGGTACTGTATGTGAGAAAGAAAAAAATTACAGCTAAACACAAACACCCTTGAGATGTCAAAACAGCCATTGTCACCAAGGGAAAGTCAAGGTGAAAATGTCTTGTCACTAAGGGGTTAATCAATGTCACTACCAGTCATAGCATTGGGATGTTATGTGATACCCAGCACACTGGCTTATTCAGGTGTGTAGGATGTGGCAGCAGCAGTAGGACTCTGTGCTTCCTATAGAATACACAGATCCCCTAATTTAATAAACTGCATCATAAGTGAGATAGTTTCCCCTAAATAGTCTTTGCTGTATCTTTCTTGCACAGGGTCATGGCTTTGCAGGGGCAGAAAATCCTGTGCACCTGTTTAACCCCTTCGTGACGCATGGTGCTTGCGTCCCAGACGACGCAAGCACCAAAACATCACAATTTGTTCCTGGCCACCGATCACAAGGTGATCAGTAGCCAGGAACACTATTGCAGAGACTCAATTAGGGTCTTACTAGACCCTGTTGGTCCCTGCCAAAAGATCATGAAACATCCGTACGTCACGTGCTGGAAGATCGGGCACGGTGCGATTTAGAGAAATGTAGCCGGTGCATGCTTTGAGCATCGGTTACATTTTCCCTGTCAAACTGAGGTCACTCAAAGCCCCTGCATAACTTATCGCAGGGAGTCACGATGCACTGTTTAGCACTGGACGTACTATGCTGTCCTAGCGTCTTTTAGGCACTAAAAATCAGGACAGCATAGTACGTCCTAGCATAGGTAACAAAGGGGTTAAAGTAGACACACTGCCTCAATATAAGCTTACTAGCAAGTAGTATGAAGCACTTTTTTTAAGACTAGCCCCAGATGATCACAATCTGAACTACACTGAAAATTATTCCAACACATTCCACAAACTCTCATGCTCCACAAACAGACTGCCTAATATAATATGATTCTTGAAATAATATTAGTGAAGAACAAAAGGAGTAGCACACATATAAACCAGCAAAGGTGCAGATCAGTGTTTATATTATCATGAGCACCCCTCTATATTGCCTTTTGTGTAACTTCAGGGGAAAAAAAACAATATAAATTATGCTGTTAGCTGCTTAGCACATTACCATTAAACTGACAGTACGAGAAGCAAAATATCTCTTCCTGCCACACCAGACCACCAGTAAAGAGTCTGCAGGTCAGACTTCAAAAAACACAAAGATGACTGAAAATTATACTGTACGAAGATCCAAAGCATTTATGTCATTACATTGTATATTGCCTTTTTTAAACATGTCTGTACAGCCAGTACTGTATACTCAGATTTCATGCTGTCAACACGATTGTGTAATTATAACCCACACTGCTTACATTTAAATTGCTGTAGCATGGCTCTCATTCAAATAAGAGCTTTACAAATCTCAGAAATCCTTTTCACAATGTGGTTTTTTTTTTTCTGCAGGCCTGACTTTTTGTGAAATATATGTCTTATAGTTAAGGCTATGTTTAACTAGTGCTGCATTTTTTCCCAATGAGTCAGATAAAAGAAAAATGTTTAGTTGATATGGGACTCCACTGGTACAAAGATAGAGTTTATTATAGACAGACTTGCATTCTTACCATATATGGCAATGACTCCTGTGTCTCTCTCACTGAAACTGATACACTATTTCACTTTTCGGAAATAAGGATTTTAATGTTCTTGATTTATTTTGTGTTGACATATCCTAATAAAGTTAATGACTGATGATTAAAACACATTTAAGTTAATTGTGAATTCATTATACAATGAAATATAGACAATATATTAGAAACTACTATTTATCTAAATCAATTATGTTATCATTTATTTCATGAGCAAGGGGAAAATAATGATGCCTTGGGAAATCATACATATATAGAAAAATACACAATGTACTCTTAAATTAGAGGGGCAACAATTTAAAAGTAATATCAGGAAGTATTACTTTACAGAGAGGGTAGTGGATGTTTGGAATAGCCTTCCAGCAGAAGTGGTAGAGGTAAACACAGTCAAGGATTTTAAGCATGCGTGGGATAGACACAAGGCTATCATAGCTATAAGACCTGGAACGGGGGACTAATAAAAGTATACAAAAAAATTGGGCAGACTAGATGGACCGAATGGTTCTTATCTGCCGACACATTCTATGTTTCTATATACAAAAAAGAAAAACATAATTCTGGACAATATTTACCATAATGCATACAAAAGAACTGAAGCAAAGTGGAATAAATCATGTCATGTTGTGAGACAATCCTAATAAAATCCACATAACATTCTCCTAGAAATTACAACAATAGTTTTAAAATTTTTCTCTTATACATATATTTTTCTTTTTAGACAGATGGATAGATTAGAGGTCAATTTTATTTATTTTTTTCAAATATGCAATACAATACAGTACAGTGTGTCAACAAAACAAAGATTACCTTTTAGACCAAAGTGACATTTAACAGTCAGAAACACTTCATTTTCTCCAGTAAACATTTTAAAGCGTTATTTATGTGGTAAATCAGAATCATTTCAACAAATGGATTGAAATACGGATACAAATTGTATACCAATATAGGTATACTGTCAATGACAGGAGATCATGAATTCCAACCTTCCAACCCCAAACAAGTAAATACATGTTGTTGTTTTTTTCTCCACCTCTTGCTGTGGTATTGTGGCTGATGAGGAGCCAATGGAGAGAGTGACGTAAAGAGAGTATAAACAGTGTATATACATATATATATCTATCCGCGGTGCGTACTATTTTGGATATTTCTATATGTTTGGAGAAACACGGCACGCGGGCACATTGTGTTAAACGCTTGGCTGAGTGCACCTGCCCTTGGATTTTTTATATATATATATATACAGTAAATATATATGTGTATATATATTTATTAGGAAATAGAAACGGTTACGTTTATAGGAACTTCAGCTAATGATTCTCTTCCTCCAGTGTCCCAGCTACTATTTGTTAGTGATCTACTTCATGTTATGCAAAAATTTCTTGAAAGGTACCTTTAAATATGAGCAAAGATTATCGTGAGTACAGTTAACTCTTTGCCAACTCTCGATTTTGTGTCAGTTTGCACTGACTGAGGGTTTTTTAACAATAAATTTCATTGGTCTTATACATACTCAAGTGGCAGCTAAAAGAAATCTTGTAATCTAGAATATTTTCATCTGAATTCCATTTTTATTGTTTCCCATTTTTTTCTTTTTTGCATATTCTTTCCCACCTTTTCATCCATCTTGTGTGCCTTAGCTTTACTTTAGCACAGTTGCCATTTGAATACATACTAGTTTAATATTGGGAACTATCTAGACTAGCAGCAACTTTTTTTATTTTTAAGTTTAAAAAAATACCTATATACTGTTATAACACAATTTCTTACTTATGACAACAGCTTGTGACACCACATGCAAATGTATTATTTTAGATTTTATCAGTTTATTAGAAAAGTACTACTGGAAATAGTAAATTAAGGCCTATCAAAGTCTTACAGCCAATACTATTGCCACCATAAACGTAACAATGGCCTCAATCCAATTTTTGTACCACCCTTCCGGTGAAATCCAACCATAGCCTGTTATAGAAGAGTATGATTGTCTTTACATGCTACACACATGAAATAAACAGTGATGCTATGGACCATGGTACTTGAGGGAGTCATTTTTTTTTTTACTGTGCAACATCTTCACAGTTATTTACAAAGATATGAGAAGACCAAAATACCACTGTCAGCTACAGCAACTATGCTCCTGGATGCTGCCACTGAACATCTGCTGTGTAAGTGTCATCCAAGAATGTGATCACCACTGAAAGGGTTAAATTGATGCTGAGAAGCCCCCCTTGCTTGACCAAGTTCAGATAAAGGTCACAGTCCCTGAGGAAGTCAGATGAGACATAATGGTTTATTTAAGAATGTCTTAGACTACAAAAAGAGGAACTAATGTTGTAGCAAGTTTCAACTGTCTTTTCTGCTGACTGACTATATTGAGTTTTATTTTAGCTTTTCTGCCTAGTGACAATATATGTATCCATTGTCCACCCCCCCTTGTGAAATGTATATGCCGTTTCTCATGTACTTGATGCTATGTTTGTGCAAAACCTATAACCAATCAATGCACAGGACAACGCCTAGATTTGTGTATAAATACCAATGTGTAATAAACTACACTCAGAGCTGAGGATAAAGAAACACGTGCCCTTTGTGTATTTGTTTTCCGCCTTCACAGCTCTCCAGATATCTGCTAACCTGCCACACATCAACGACCTTAGAAGTAACTGATCAAGGAGCAGAGACCGGCCGTTCCTTTCAATTTGGTGTCAGAAGTGGGATTCGGACATACAGGGTGAGTACAAGTTGTGCATGGTTGTATTTTATACTTCTATGCTGTGCTCCCTTGTCTCTCCGAATCCCGTACCTAAAAATGTAGTGGCTTAAGTAAAGCCGTGGGTTGTTGTTAAACACTTGTCACTGGGACGAGATAATATTGTGTTTCTGGTACACAATTTAAAATAATCTATTGATCTATGGTACTTGTCACTGGGACGAGAAAATATTGTGTTTCTGGTACACAAATAATAGATATAGATATTAAGATTTCACTGGGAAATCGCTGAAGTGCGTGACACTGGGTCGCGGCACAGTTTAACAAAACCTATTTAGAGATATATATGTATATATGAAGATAAATATATACAAGCGATTTGTAATTAGGAAGTGTTACTTTCTAAACTGTTGTTGGTGTGTCAAAGGTTATTTGTACATAAGTTAAAGTATAAGATAAGAATTGTATATTAAGTTGTGTGAACTGCATAAAATTATCTGTTCATAATGGGACAAAAGTTAAATGATTTAGCAACTACAAGTTTTATATCAGGCAAAAGGAATGATGTCCCTTTGTATGGAATCCCCCATTATTACACTCAAATTTATGTGACCGTAGTATGTAGTTCAGGTATGATCATGTCATAATAATTAAACCCAAAAGAAGAGAAAATTAACAAGGGTAAATCTAAATACCCTAAGAGTCCTGTCCCACAGAAGCTAAGACATAGTCGCTGTATCCAGCACTTCCTGTTTGCTCAGAGCCCACACAGTAGAGCGACATGCACATTGTCAGATAAGGAATTAACTGCTTTGTCTGTGGCCATAAGGTATGTTTGATTTGTCTCCCTGCAGTACACAGTGTTTTGTGGGTATAGTAGAAATTTTATGTATAAAGTATAAGAATATTATAACATTGCATTGTTAAACAGAATTATAAGTGTTAAGTATTTTTAGTGTGGCTGGGACACATGTATAAGTAAGAAGATAATATTTCTGAACTGAAGTTATGTAACAGAGGATACAGATCCTTCTGTAAAACATATTGAAGATTAGAGTCTCATGTCTGTGACTCCCAAGTACACTGTATCTTGGTGTTTTGGATATGTTAGCTGTGCAAGTTGATAAGTCCATAGAAGCTGTGGCATAATTATGTTTAATGTTGTCATTAGGAGAATTGACATAATTGTTTAAATATTTGCATAAGTAATTTTTGCAACTGCTATTTTTTTATAAGATATAATTGTATTTTTATATGTGATGTCTGCACAAATGGGCAATAGTGTTACAGTAAAAGTTTCTAATATTTTACCACAAGAGTAGAGACGTGTCCTAGTTTTGTGTCAACAGCCCCCAAGCAGCAGTCGTGTTTTATAGAGATGTAACAAAAGGTAGTGTTTTATATTTAGTGGCGTACAGAGGATGGATCTCATGGATTAGTCAAAGAGCGCTCAATAAAAAAAAAATAGGCATGTTATGCCGCTAATATAATTTTGAATGATTCATGAGTGAAGGTCTTCTGGGTTATATTCATCAGTGTGATAATAAGTTTTATAATAAATTAGTTTTAGCAGAAAATTTAAATTTGTTACTGTAGTTGTGTTATTTTGGGTAAGCAGAGTTGTTTTACTTTGGCATAGTCAGTAATTTTATTACTGTCATTAATTTGCTACTGCGCTTGCGTAACTGTATTTTTAAGTAATAAAAATAAAAATATGTGTGTGTAAAATAGTAAGAGTCATATATTACTCAAGGTCTCTCTTGGACATCATGTTATATATACGTGATCAATCCAGTGGATAGTATAACAGCTGTTTTATTTCATAAATGCCATTATTTGATTTTTAAAAAGGTTTATTTTGATTCAATCTATATATTCAGTGGCATCATGTAAAATTATGAGGGTAAAAAGAAATCTAATATTTGTTTAAAAACTTTAAACATTTAACAGGTTTTACATGTTACTTATTAGAAATGTTTATTTGTTTAGGGTATATTTTTTTTTCTTTTTGTATTTAGGTATCTTGACCAGTATATATTTTTTATGTAGGTTGGAAGGATTTTTGTATTTGAATTTTTAGTGTATGTTGAAGATGGGTTTTGGTTTTTCCCAACATAAGATATCACATTTTCCAACACTTTAGATAACATAGATAAGAGAAGATGTTTTAATTTTAAGATATTTGTAGGTATATTTTAGATTTAAGTAGGATTTCAGAGTTGATACTAGAGAAAGACTTGAGTAACGTTTCTTTGTAAAATGTTGAGAAGTGGGGGATTTTTGTGTTAAGCCGTTGAAGGCTTTGTGGGCCATGGAAATGGCAATTGATAAAGATAAAAGGTTTTTGTATGTTGTAGAAGGTAAGAGGTCATGTTGCAAATATGTACAAAGAGAAGATGTTATGGACTAAGAATATAACAGTTAGGATTTAAAAGTGAATATTAATTTGAAAGGGAAGACATAAGTAATAATGTGTATGGTATATACCAATAAGAGGTAGAACTTTTGGTTTATACTGAAAAGTATTGATCAGTGTTTTTAAATAAACTCCCTGCCCATCCAATATAATTTTTGGTAACTTGCATTTACCGTAATTGTTTTATTTTTGTGGTGTGACCAGAATTATTTTTACAGTGCTACAGCGCTACTTACATTGTTGGTGATATATGAATATAATTTTCAAACTATAGGGAACGTCAGATTACCAGCTGGAGAGCAATTCATATTTAAATAAATAGAGAGCTAGCATTATATACAGTAAATATATATACACACACACACACATACGTAATGCTAAAAATATTTATTTGTTGAATTTTAGTGTTTGTTATAATTAAGGCAATGTGATACATTGGGAGAGATTGTTGAGCTGTTGCTTAAAATTTTAGATACAAGTTACGTTTTAATTTATGAGAATGTACGTCCGTCAGTGATTAGTGTAAAGAATTAGCAAGTGTCATGTTCTTAAACATGCTGTGGTGTTGGAGGTGAAAGAGTTAATTATATAAATTCAGATAGTTTTTGTTGTATATGAAAGAGAGAAAAAGTTCCCCCAGAAACCCCCCCTTCATTTCCCCTTCTATCTGTTTGTCTAATCGCAGATAATAGAGTTGTAGCAGTGGCTGCAAAAGTATTTTTTTTTGTGAAGGGAGGGGGAATGGGCCAAAGTTGTGTTCTGTGCTGTGGTCATGTTGATAGTATATTGATAATGGTCAAGAGATATATTTTGTTGTCAATAATTTTGATGAAGTATATGTATCAATTGTGAAATTTTTATAAAATATTTATTTTGACAGGCCACGCCTGTTAGTTTCATTAATCAATTAGCTCCAGCCTATACTGATGTTGTTTCAGAGTTTACTGATAAGGACCAGCAAACCTAGATTATTACTGATGCAGTTCCAGTAAGAGGTCTTAATCACTAATGAAGAGATAGTGATTATTAACAGTGAGTGATTATTAATATCAGTTTTATATTACACTCATGCTCAGTCAGGAGATTTATAAAAAGAATAATAATATTTTTAAGAACAAAAGAGTGGTCTAGTTATTTTGAGACATGAGTTAAGAGTCATAATATTAATAATAATATTTTAAAGTAAAGCAAATAATCCAAAATGTTTAATGAAATATTGCATGTTACTAATTGGAATATTTTGAGTTTTATTTCCATATAGATTAAAGCTGTACAGCCAACAAAAGACAAGTTCACAGTGCACCAACGAATCTATTGCTGATAAAAGATTATTTCTAAAGAAAAAGTTTATTTTTAAAAGAAGAAAAAGTTTTCCAACTCATGTAACAGGATTCTCACAAAGTTTATTGGAATATTGTTTTGAAAGTTGTTCAAATCAACTCCTGGATCCACATTATTTGCATAAAGCACATTCCTGTTCTGACAAACAGGCCAACAAAGGAGCAGCAACTTAATGTTTTGATGGGCATAATAACTCCCTGACCACTAGCCAACATAAGCCAAGTCGTCACCCTAGATAACTCGCATTACACCCAGGAGTCTGCAACAGATACAACAGTCTACAAAAGATCATCATTGTTGGGAAGTATATTTTCATATGTACAAATGTATACAATTGTTATTGAAGGCTTGTAATCTTTGTAGTAGAGATTTGTTAAAATATCAGATGCACAATATTACTGGCATCTGACTGGCACAATATTACTGGTATCTGACTGGCACAATATTACTGGGCTCTGAATGGCACAACAATTATGGCATCTTAATGGTACAATAATACTGGTATCTTAATGGGCAAATTGGCTGGGGCATCTTAATAGTACAATATTACTGGTATCTGAATGGCACAATAATATTGGCATTTTAATGGGAAACATGTCTGTGGCATATTTATGGCAAACTAATACTGAATATTAATGGAAAAATATTATTGGCATATTGATGGGCACATTGACTGTGGCATATTTAATGGACAAACAGTGTCATATTTTAACAGGCAAACTGTCTGTTGCATATGCAATGACAAAGTGACTGTGGCATGTTCTCTGGGGAAAAATAACATGTACTATGGGGAAAAATGTCAATGTGGCTTTTTTCTGCATGGGCAGTTCAGTGGAACAAATTTAAACTGGTATGTTCTGTGGGGCAAATTTACACTGTTTCATGTGAAATTGTGTGGGTTCAATATGAGTGCAAGCCATGTGCTGTGGGTGCAATATAGGTGCATGACAAGTGCTGTGGGTGAAATATAGGTGCAAGACAAGTGATGTGGGTGCAATATAGGTTCATGACAAGTGCTGTGGGTGCAATATAGGTGCAGGACAAGTGCTGTGGGTGCAATATAGGTGCATGACAAGTGCTGTGGGTGCAATATAGCTGCATGACAAGTGCTGTGGCTACTCTATGGGGCTGTGTTAAGTCCTTAAGTTGCAATGTGGGTGCAGAAAAGGGGAATAAAAACAAGAAATGCAACTCTTCAATAACATTTTTATTACATATGAAAATAGTTGAATATATTATTAAGAAGTCCATGTAAGTATAAATGCAACTAGTGAGAAAGAGTGAGATGTGTATAGATATTTATAAATATATATGAACATGTAAGTGCTCTCTAATATCTGTGTATATTTTTGTCATTTGGGTAATGAGTAGTTGTAGTGCAGTGTTGCATAGTAAGATGGTATACATATTGCAGCCATATATACACATTTTGTATCCAAAAATACAGTTTATAAAAATACTCACTGCAAGAAAAATCCAACTGTGTGTGTGCTTATTTTTATGTTTTTGTGTGTGTGTGTGTGGGGGGAGGTAACATTGCAATGGATGGAGTGATTGCATGCAGGGGGGGGGGGGGCAGGGTCCAGGGGGCCCAAGCAAATGCTTGCCCAGGGTCCAATCACTATTAAAGACGGTCACCACTTGATACCTAAGCAATTTGAAACCCAGGCACCAAACTTGGTGTTCTTATTCTCAGTATTAACAGTATTTTAAATGTGATTTTGCAACTTCATCACAACATGAAAGGATTATGTTGCACAATACATCTAGAACCTTTCATACAGACCTTGTTGACTTGTAATACCTTGTGAATGTGACATCTTCCTGCAGTGGGAGTACTCTTGTTTTATTGTTGAAGTTTTTATTGTGATGACTTGTACTGGCTTGGGGTTTATCACACATCCCTTAACTTCTGGGCTTTCATGACAATGTCTGAAGTTAAATACTCCGTTCACTGATGCATAAAATCCCACAAGCACTTGGATAACATTAACATAAATATAAAATGATGTTCTCAGTAACTGTGCCTACATCAGCTTGTTATTGTTGTGCTTGTTTGGGGAATTATTTTCATAACAACTACCAGTTACATTAAGTATTAATAAACACTGGCAATAAATACATATGTAAAGATTCATTACACACCTTACCAGTATTATATAATCAATGATACAGTAATAGCATTTTTTAAATAATTTTATTATTTATTGATAGAGCACATGTTAAATGCAGCTGTGTACAACAGATCTATGATATTTTGTTTAAAGAAAATAAAGGACATCACAATCCTTTTACCAGTATGCAAAAGTGAAAGCACATAACTTTCTCGTGTGAATGTAGTAGAGATAAGTAGGTATTTATGTGGCTGCCAACATCTCTTGACTAAAGCACAATTTTAAGTGTGCAGATGATGTATAGTACATTAGATAAACAGGCTTAGGATACCAGGCAGTTAATGGCACCTTATATTGAGCATGCTCAAAATATCCCATGACCCAAATGTTCTTCTGCTCTGCTATCTTTAATATTTTGGAATACCAGACGGTATGGAAAGGATGAGCCAACCAAAATATGTGCTACAGATAACAATATATAAAAATATATAATAATAGAAAATGGTGTCCACTAAGAACCGGTAACCGAAACGGTAACAACATACAGCTTCAAAAACTGTGTGACAAATATGAACAAACAAAGGATTGTTCCAGTGCACAGTGCATAGACACTTGAAGTGAAAAAAACTCAGATGATATTCTAATAGTGATAAATAGAGTTGAGCGGACACCTGGATGTTCGTTTTCGGCAGGTTCGGCCGAACTTCGAAAAAAATTCCGGGTCCGTGCTCGAACTTGACCCCGAACTTGACCCCGAACCCCATTGAAGTCAATGGGGACACAAACTTTTGGACACTAAAATGCCTCTAAAAAAGTCCTGTAAAGGGCTAGAGGGCTGCAAAATGAAGTAAAATGTGGGCAAGAGTAGGACAAGTGCCCTGCAAGTAAATGTTGATAGGGAAATAACTTAAAATAACATAAAATACATACAAATTACAAATACAGCTGAGCCATCAAATAGCACTAGATGGAATCTTTGATTTTAGCTTTGGAAGAACATAAATCTAAATCTAAAGCATGGCTGCCAGGAGGATCAACAGAATTATCCATTTGAGAGAGGGTTGGAGTGCAGGGTATTCTCTTTCAGTTTATTCTTTAAGTGACCCATAGGTTGAGGAGGCAGTGACCGTGGTGGTGTAGGTGAAAGTGGCGCTGGAGGAGGAGGAGGTAGCCAGAATTTTTTAAAGTGCGCTATAAGCACAGTATTGCACTTTTCTATTTAACTCTCAGATATGAAGTGCACCGCAAGACGCAAATGTACTATTTAGCACCCAAAATTATTAGAATTTTGTCAAAGTGCGCTGTAAGCACAGTATTGGACTGTTCTATTTAACTCTCAGATATGAAGGGCACCGCAAGACGCAAATGTACTATTTAGCACCCAAAACAATTAGAATTTTTCAAAGTGCGCTGTAAGCCCAGTATTGGACTGTTCTATTTGACTCTCAGATATGAAGTGCAGGACGCAAATGTAATATTTAACACCAACAAATTGCATATTTTAAAAATGCCTGGATTATTATGCCATTCAATATGCCAGGGTTTTCCCACACAATATGCCAGGATTATTATGCCACTCAATATGCCAGGATTTTCCCACACAATATGCCAAGATTTTGCCTCTCAATATGCCAGGATTATGCCACTCAATATGCCAGGATTTTCCCACACAATATGCCAGGATTATGCCCCTCAATATGCCAGGACTTAGCCACTCAATATGCCAGGATTATTATGCCACTCAATATGCCAGGATTTTTCCACACAATATGGCAGGATCATGCCTCTCAATATGTCAGGATTATGCCTCTCAATGTGCCAGGATTTAGCCACCCTCTTACTCCCCCCTTCCCCCTTACTTACCTCTTACTTACCGCTGCTCTGTCTCCTGGTGCTGCAGGTCCGTGGCTGTGAGGGAAGCATTGTGCGTTCCTGTCCAGCCAATGTAATGTTCGGTATGAACCCGAACAGTGCGGTTCGGGTTCGCTCAACACTAGTCATAAACAAATGCAGGGCGGATCCTAGGGTCACGGTCGCCTGGGTGCAGGTTTTCTTTGGGCGCCTAAAGGTGGACGTGGTTATATTATGAACTCCTCCCCTTTAGACATGTCTGTTCCAGATGCCCATTAGAGCACAAACTTTATTTTGATGCAAAGGACAAACACAAACTTTTATTTTAAATAAAGATATATATTTTGCCATAATACTGTGAAGTGGTTTTCTTTATTTCTATGATGCTCAGCCAGCAACATGGGAGAGTTTTTGCTGGCTAGCAGAATGAGTTTTTACTACTGTTCCCATGATGCCCAAGCAGCCAAAGTCTGGCTGCGCATCACTGGAAAAGAAGTACACAAGGAGCGATAAATAATATTCCACCATTAAAGTCACTCACGTGTCTCTCTCTCCCCATGCCCCCATGTCTTTCTCTCTCTTTCCCCATACCCTCATGTTTGTCTCTAACTTCCTATACCAACATGTCTGTCTCTCTCTTCCCATACCCACATGTCTTTCTCTCTCTCCCCACTCATAACCAATGTCTGTCTCTCTCTCTCTCTCCACTCATGACCAATGTCTGTCTCTCTCTCTCTCTCTCTTTCTCTCTCTCTCTCTCTCTCTCTCTCTCTCTCTCCACCAATACCCAATGTCTGTCTCTCTCTCCACTCATACCCAATGTCTGTCTCTCTCTCTCTCTACAATCATACCCAATGTGTGTGTCTCTCTCTCTCTCCACTCATACCCAATGTGTGTGTGTCTCTCTCTCTCTCCACTCATACCTAATGTCTCTCTCTCTCTCTCTCTCTCTCTCTCTCTCTCTCTCTCTCTCTCTCTCTCTCTCTCTCTCCTCTCCTGCCCCATATCAGGCACTTTTCAGTGCTTTATTTTTTAAACATAGGCTGTGCTGGCACAACGAGCGTGAACCAACTTAAATCTACTCATTCAGCGTAGATAACTCTTGTGAGTCTATTTTATACATTGGCGCACACGCCGATTGCACCAGCGTGTGCCGTGTTTATACATGCCCCCAATGTGTATATGTGATTATGTATGCATGCACATACATAATTAAATAAAGTCACATAATCACACAGTCATATGCAAGTATGCAGTTACATAGAAACACATATATACAGTCACACACGCAGTCAGTCACATACACACAAACACACATATACAATCACATACATACACATAAATATACAGTCACACATGCAGTCAGTCACATACACATACATACAGCCAGAAACACACATATACAGTCACATATGCAGTCAGTCAGATTCACATACATACACACACACACACACACACAGAAAGGCTGTCGCCCTCCCTGCTTAATTACCGTTATGTGCAGGGAGGAGGACTTGTCAGGAATGTCAGGGCCCCTTATTGAACAAATTTTCTGCCCCCCCCCCGACAATATCTCCCACTCGCCCCACCTACCCTCACAAGCATGTTATACCGGTCTACTGTAATATGGAGGGTGATTTGGAGAAGTTGGTCAATATGCCAGTAATATTTTGCCACTCAATATGCCAGTAATATTTTGCCACTCAATATGCCAGTAATATTTTGCCACTCAATAAGTCAGTATTTTGCCCTCAATATACCATTCTTTTGCCATTTAATATGCCAGTATTTTGCCCCTCAATATGCCATTTAATATGCCAGGATTTTGCCCCTCAATGTGCCATTCTTTTCCCATTTAATATGCCAGTATTTTCTCCAACAATATGCCATTTAATATGCCAGTATTTTCCCCCTCAATATGCCATTTAATATGCCAGTATTTTGCCCCTCAATATGCCATTCTTTTGCCAATTAATATGCCAGTATTTTGCCCCTCAATCAGCCAGGAATTTGCCAATTAATATGCCAGTATTTTGCCCCTCAATATGCCAGGATTTAGCCACTCAATATGCCAGGATTTAGCCACTCAATATGCCAGGATTTTGCCACTCAATATGCCAGGATTTAGCCACTCAATATGCCAGGATTTATCCATTTAATATGCCAGGATTCCGCCCCTCAATATGCCAGGATTTAGCCCCTCAATGTGCCAATTAATATGCCAGGATTTTGCCAATTAATATGCAAGGATTTTGCCAATTAATATGTCAGGATTATGGCAATTAATATGCCAGGGTTATGCCAATTAATATGTCAGGGTTATGCCAATTAATATGCCAGGGTTAAGCCAATTAATATGTCAGGGTTATGCCAATTAATATGTCACGGTTATGCCAATTAATATGCCAGGATTTTGTCACTCAATATGTCAGGATTATGCCAATTAATATGCCAGGAATTTGCAAATTAATATGTCAGTGTTATGCCAATTAATATGTCAGGGTTATGCCAATTAATATGCCAGGAATTTGTCACTCAATATGTCAGGATTTTGACAATTAATATGTCAGGATTATCCCAGTTAATATGTCAGGGTTATGCCAATTAATATACCAGGGCTATGCCAATTAATATGTCAGGATTATCCCAATTAATATGTCAGGGTTATGCCAATTAATATACCAGGGTTATGCCAATTAATATGCCAGGATTATGCCAATTAATATGCCAGGGTTATGCCAATTAATATGTCAGGGTTATGCCAATTAATATGCCAGGAATTTGCCAATTAATATGTCAGGGTTATGCTAATTAATATGCCAGGATTTTGTCACTCAATATATCAGGATTATGCCAATTAATATGCCAGTGTTTTCCCCCTCAATATGCCATTTAATATGCCAGTATTTTGCCCCTCAATATGCCATTATTTTGCCAATTAATATGCCAGTATTTTGCCCCTCAATATGCCAGGAATTTGCCAATTAATATGCCAGTATTTTGCCCCTCAATATGCCAGGATTTAGCCACTCAATATGCCAGGATTTAGCCACTCAATATGCCAGGATTAAGCCACTCAATATGCCAGGATTTATCCATTTAATATGCCAGGATTCCGCCCCTCAATATGCCAGGATTTAGCCCCTCAATGTGCCAATTAATATGCCAGGAATTTGCCAATTAATATGTCAAGGTTATGCCAATTAATATGTCAGGGTTATGCCAATTAATATGCCAGGAATTTGCCAATTAATATGTCAGGGTTATGCTAATTAATATGCCAGGTTTTTGCACTCAATATATCAGGATTATGCCAATTAATATGCCAGTATTTTCCCCCTCAATATGCCATTTAATATGCCAGTATTTTGCCCCTCAATATGCCATTATTTTGCCAATTAATACGACAGTATTTTGCCCCTCAATATGCCAGGAATTTTCCAATTAATATGCCAGTATTTTGCCCCTCAATATGCCAGGATTTAGCCACTCAATATGCCAGGATTTAGCCACTCAATATGCCAGGATTAAGCCACTCAATATGCCAGGATTTATTCATTTAATATGCCAGGATTCCGCCCCTCAATATGCCAGGATTTAGCCCCTCAATGTGCCAATTATTATGCCAGGAATTTGCCAATTAATATGTCAGGGTTATGCCAATTAATATTTCAGGGTTATGTCAATTAATATGCCAGGAATTTGTCACTCAATATGTCAGGATTATGCCAATTAATATGCCAGGAATTTGCCAATTAATATGTCAGTGTTATGCCAATTAATATGTCAGGGTTATGCCAATTAATATGCCAGCAATTTGCCAATTAATATGTCAGGGTTATGCTAATTAATATGCCAGGATTTTGTCACTCAATATATCAGGATTATGCCAATTAATATGCCAGGAATTTGCCAATTAATATGTCAGTGTTATGCCAATTAATATGTCAGGGTTATGCCAATTAATATGCCAGGAATTTGTCACTCAATATGTCAGGATTTTGACAATTAATATGTCAGGATTATCCCAATTAATATGTCAGGGTTATGCCAATTAATATACCAGGGTTATGCCAATTAATATGCCAGGGTTATGCCAATTAATATGTCAGGGTTATGCCAATTAATATGTCAGGGTTATGCCAATTAATATGTCAGGAATTTGCCAATTAATATGTCAGGGTTATGCTAATTAATATGCCAGGATTTTGTCACTCAATATATCAGGATTATGCCAATTAATATGCCAGTATTTTCTCCCTCAATATGCCATTTAATATGCCAGTATTTTGCCCCTCAATATGCCATTATTTTGCCAATTAATATGCCAGTATTTTGCCCCTCAATATGCCAGGAATTTGCCAATTAATATGCCAGTATTTTGCCCCTCAATATGCCAGGATTTAGCCACTCAATATGCCAGGATTTAGCCACTCAATATGCCAGGATTAAGCCACTCAATATGCCAGGATTTAGCCACTCAATATGCCAGGATTAAGCCACTCAATATGCCAGGATTTATTCATTTAATATGCCAGGATTCCGCCCCTCAATATGCCAGGATTTAGCCCCTCAATGTGCCAATTATTATGCCAGGAATTTGCCAATTAATATGTCAGGGTTATGCCAATTAATATTTCAGGGTTATGTCAATTAATATGCCAGGAATTTGTCACTCAATATGTCAGGATTATGCCAATTAATATGCCAGGAATTTGCCAATTAATATGTCAGTGTTATGCCAATTAATATGTCAGGGTTATGCCAATTAATATGCCAGCAATTTGCCAATTAATATGTCAGGGTTATGCTAATTAATATGCCAGGATTTTGTCACTCAATATATCAGGATTATGCCAATTAATATGCCAGGAATTTGCCAATTAATATGTCAGTGTTATGCCAATTAATATGTCAGGGTTATGCCAATTAATATGCCAGGAATTTGTCACTCAATATGTCAGGATTTTGACAATTAATATGTCAGGATTATCCCAATTAATATGTCAGGGTTATGCCAATTAATATACCAGGGTTATGCCAATTAATATGCCAGGGTTATGCCAATTAATATGTCAGGGTTATGCCAATTAATATGTCAGGGTTATGCCAATTAATATGTCAGGAATTTGCCAATTAATATGTCAGGGTTATGCTAATTAATATGCCAGGATTTTGTCACTCAATATATCAGGATTATGCCAATTAATATGCCAGTATTTTCTCCCTCAATATGCCATTTAATATGCCAGTATTTTGCCCCTCAATATGCCATTATTTTGCCAATTAATATGCCAGTATTTTGCCCCTCAATATGCCAGGAATTTGCCAATTAATATGCCAGTATTTTGCCCCTCAATATGCCAGGATTTAGCCACTCAATATGCCAGGATTTAGCCACTCAATATGCCAGGATTAAGCCACTCAATATGCCAGGATTTATCCATTTAATATGCCAGGATTCCGCCCCTCAATATGCCAGGATTTAGCCCCTCAATGTGCCAATTAATATGCCAGGAATTTGCCAATTAATATGTCAGGGTTATGCCAATTAATATGTCAGGGTTATGTCAATTAATATGCCAGGAATTTGTCACTCAATATGTCAGGATTATGCCAATTAATATGCCAGGAATTTGCCAATTAATATGTCAGTGTTATGCCAATTAATATGTCAGGGTTATGCCAATTAATATGCCAGGAATTTGCCAATTAATATGTCAGGGTTATGCTAATTAATATGCCAGGATTTTGTCACTCAATATATCAGGATTATGCCAATTAATATGCCAGTATTTTGCCCCTCAATATGCCATTCTTTTGCCAATTAATATGCCAGTATTTTACCCCTCAATATGCCAGGAATTTGCCAATTAATATGTCAGTATTTTGCCCCTCAATATGCCAGGATTTAGCCACTCAATATGCCAGGATTTAGCCACTCAATATGCCAGGATTTTGCCACTCAATATGCCAGGATTTAGCCACTCAATATGCCAGGATTTTACCATTTAATATGCCAGGATTCCGCCCCTCAATATGCCAGGATTTAGCCCCTCAATGTGCCAATTAATATGCCAGGAATTTGCCAATTAATATGTCAGGGTTATGCCAATTAAAATGTCAGGGTTATGCCAATTAATATGCCAGGAATTTGTCACTCAATATGTCAGGATTTTGACAATTAATATGTCAGGATTATCCCAGTTAATATGTCAGGGTTATGCCAATTAATATACCAGGGCTATGCCAATTAATATGCCAGGATTATCCCAATTAATATGTCAGGGTTATGCCAATTAATATGTCAGGGTTATGCCAATTAATATGCCAGGAATTTGCCAATTAACATGTCAGGGTTATGCTAATCAATATGCCAGGATTTTGTCACTCAATATATCAGGATTATGCCAATTAATATGTCAGGATTTTGCCCCACAGTATGCTCATTTGCCACCCTCCTCCCCCCTGCCCCAGTACTTTCCTCTGCTCTGTCTCCCGCCAGGCCCAGGACGAATGAGTGATGGTGGCTGCAGAGGCTGACACCGGCATCTAGTTTCTACTGTCGGATGTCAGCTGAAACTGAAACTAGACACCATCCTCCGTGCAGCCAATCAGAGCGTGACGGGGGCGGAGCTTGCACCCGTCGCGCTGTGCTTGGTGTGATAGGGAGGTGCGGTAACCGCAGGCGCTCACCTGCGGCTCGCACCTCCTTGTCACACTAATCACAGCACGACGGGTGCAAGCTCCGCTCCCGTCGCGCTCTGTGATTCAGATGCCTCTCCTCCCGTGCGCCTGGGCGCGGTGCACCCCGTGCACCCGCCCAGGATCGGCCCTGAACAAATGAATAAACAGTATTCTGTGACAATGTGAAAATACTGTGACAATTAAGAAAATACTGTGAGAATGTAAATCTCAAATAGTGACAGTGAACCTGTAAAAAATTGAATAAATGAAAAATACAATGTATGGTGAAAACAAAATTAAATTAAATTAAAAGATACTTAATACAGGAGCAGTGTTTTCCTTGTTGCAAACCTGTAAAGATATAGATAGAACACAAATTGGGCAATATGTATTGTACTATTATAGGAGACTTCTATTCAGATGAAAATTAACTCACAAATAGAGCTCCTAATGACACAGGAGCTTGGAAAAGGTATATGAGACAATTATATTTGGGTGGATTCTCTACTCACACAAATCTGACTTTCCCAGTGTAGTGTCTGTTATAGTTTTGGGTTCCCAGCTATGGAATAAAAAAGTTTGGTTTTGGTATGACAATCTGGGGGTGGTGCAGAAAGTCAATAGTATTTCTGCTTCTTCTCCCCCAGTTCCTGCAGTTATTTGTTTGTCTCCATTGTATCCTTCCAGCAGTAGCAATGTCTTTCATTGCAGATTAAACCAAGTATTATACCCAGCCATTTGTGACAAGCTCCATCTATTCTTCTGTTTGTGAGTGAAATACTTACCTATTCAGATTAATTTGGGTCTATACTGTATCACACTATTAGTGTTTTTGCATTTATATTTTAAGGTTCAACTTGATACGGCGCCTTCCTGAACCCCCAATCCCCCCCCCCCCCCCCCCCCCCGATTTTGTCTGGATAGTTTGGCACTTGGGAGAGTGCAGTAGGGGGCTGCGTTCAATTTGCTCAGCAAGTATTATTGTAATTTTTGCACATTTTATTTACACACACGTTTTTTATCCATCTGCCTGCTGCACCAGCTAGTTCAGTACTGCTTTAGATTGAATTTATGGATAAGAGCAGCATATGTCTAGGAACATATAATGAAGTGACGAATGCTTTGTCTCGCTTGCAGGGGGACTGTTTTCATCTGCTGGTGGACTGAGTTGGCACATAGTATCCACAATGTATTTGGAAGCTGCAAGAACCTAGTCTTTGCACCTAATACATCAGTACTCAAAGGTTTGGATCTAATGAAATGATTTTGAAGCTGGGAACCCTACATCTCCTGAAGCAATACAAGATGTTCTGTTTTATTGTTTTATTGGGCATCTCTTCTCTATGGGTGTTTCTAATGTTTACCTGAATAATGTCTGCGTTTTCTGGTTAAACAGAAAAAGGTTTTAGGAGAGACTACAGCTCTAATGACTCCTTTTACCTGGTCACTTTTCAATTATTGGGGGGACATGTCAACTAATAAAATGTCTTTTAGCAAATGCAAGAAGCTTGACAAACAAAATGGGTGGGCTGGAGATATTGGTTATTGCTGAACAGAATGATTTAATCATTATCACAGAAATGTGGTGGGAGGGAAAGCATGACTGGTCAGTTAATTTACACTCAGTTTTTAGAAGGAACAGTGCAAATAGAAAAGGGGGAAGGAATTGTCTATATGTGAATCCTAAATTAAACACCAGTATTCATGAAGGTATGCATGATGACACTTGGGTGTAGATTAGCCATTAAAAAGAGTTGCATGTTACTTATAGGTGTTTGCCAGCCACCAAACATTAGCATGGATGGGAGAGATCATCTGTAATTGTAAATTGATATGGCTGCAATTCTGAATTATGTTTTAATCATGGGAGATTTTAATTACTGAGACATAGATTTGGATTGTGGGAAAACTAGTTCTGCTAATGTAAGCAAACTTCTGAATCTATTTAATAACAAATTTATGATTCAATCAGGGCCGATCCTGGGCGGGTGCACGGGTGCAGACACCATCCTCCCTGCAGCCAATCAGAGCGCGACGGGGGCGGAGTTTGCACCCGTCGCGCTGTGATTAGTGTGACAAGGAGGTGTGAGCTGCAGGTGAATGCCTGCGGTTACCGCACCTCCCTATCACACCAAGCACAGCACGACGGGTGCAAACTCCGCCCCCGTCGCGCTCTGATTGGCTGCAGGGAGGATGGTGTCTGCAGAGGCAGACCCCGGCATCTAGTTTCTTCTGCCGGATGTCAGCAGACATCCGACAGAAGAAACTAGATGCCGGTGTCAGCCTCTGCAGACACCATCACGCAGGCATCCTGGGCCCGGCGGGAGACAGAGCAGAGGTAAGTACTGGGGCAGGGGGGAGGAGGGTGGCAAACGAGCATACTGTGGTGCAAAATCCTGACATATTATTTGGCATAATCCTGATATATTGAGTGACATAACCCTGGCATATTAATTGGCAAATTCCTGGCATATTAATTGACATAACCCTGACATATTAATTGGCATAACCCTGACATATTAATTGGCATAATCCTGGCATATTAATTGGCATAATCCTGGCATATTCATTGGCTTAACCCTGGCATATTAATTGTCATAACCCTGACATATTAATTGGCATAACCCTGGCATATTAATTGCCATAATCCTGACATATTAATTGGCAAAATCCTGGCATATTAATTGGCAAAATCCTGGCATATTAATTGGCATATTGAGGGGCTAAATCCTGGCATATTGAGGGGCAAAATCCTGGCATATTGAGGGGCAAAATCCTGGCATATTGAGGGGCATAATCCTGGCATATTAAATAGATAAATCCTGGCATATTGAGTGTCAGAATCCTGGCATATTGAGTGTCAGAATCCTGGCATATTGGGTGTTAAAATCCTGGCATATTGAGTGTTAGAATCCTGGCATATTGAGTGGCAAAATACTGGCATATTAATTGGCAAAGGAATGGCATATTGAGGGGCAAAATACTGGCATATTAAATGGCATATTGAGGGGAAAAATACCGACATATTAAATGGCATATTGAGGGGGAAAATACTGGCATATTAAAAGGGAAAAGAATGACACATTGAGGGGCAAAATCCTGGCATATTAAATGGCAAAAGAATGGCATATTGAGGGAAAAATACTGACTTATTGAGTGGCAAAATATTACTGGCATATTGAGTGGCAAAATATTACTGGCATATTGACCAACTGCTCCCAACCACCCTCCATATTACAGTAGACCGGTATAACATGCTTGTGAGGGAAGGTGGTGAGAGTGGGAGATATTGTCAGGGGGGGGGGGGGCAGAAAATTTGTTCAATAAGGGGCCCTGACATTCCTGGTGGCGGCCCTGCCATCGAAAACGTCCTCCTCCCTGCACATAAAGGTAATTAAGCAGGGAGGGCGACAGCATTTCTGTGTGTGTGTGTATGTATGTGAATCTAACTGACTGCATGTGTAACTGTATATGTGTGTTTCTGACTGTATGTATGTGTATGTGACTGACTGCATGTGTGACTGTATATTTATGTGTATGTATGTGATTGCATATGTGTGTTTGTGTGTATGTGACTGACTGCGTGTGTGACTGTATATATGTGTGTCTATGTAACTGCATACTTGCATACGACTGTGTGATTATGTGACTGTATTTGATTATGTATGTGCATGCATACATAATCACATATACACATTGGGGGGCACACGCTGGTGCAATCGAGAGTTATCTACGCTGAATGCGTAGATTTAAGTTGGTTCGCGCTCGTTGTGCTGGCGCAGCCTATGTTTAAAAAAATAAAGCACTGAAAAGTGCCTGAGAGAGAGAGAGTGAGAGAGAGAGACACATGTTGGTATAGGAAGTTAGAGACAGACATGAGGGTATGGAGAAAGAGAGAGAAAGACATGGGGGCATGGGGAGAGAGTGACTGGTGGAATATTATTTATCGCTCCTTGTGTACTTCTTTTCCAGTGATGCTCAGTCAGACTTTGGCTGGTTGGACATCATGAGAACGGTAGTAAAAACTCATCCTGCTAGCCAGCAAAAACTCTCCCATGTTGCTGGCTGAGCATCATAGAAATAAATAAAACCACTTCACAGTATTATGGAAAAATATATATCTTTATTTAAAATAAAAGTTTGTGTTTGTCCTTTACATCAAAATAAAGTTTGTGCTCTAATGGGCGTCTGGAACAGACATGTCTAAAGGGGAGGAGTTCATAATATAACCACGCCCACCTTTAGGCGCCAAAAGAAAACCTGCACCCAGGCGCCCGTGACCCTAGGATCGGCCCTGGATTCAATTGTTAGATTCCCCAACTAGAATGGATGCATGTCTGGATCTGGTACTAATGAGCAATGAGGAGCTTGTCTCAAACATCCAAGTAAGAGAACACTTGGGGAATAGTGACCATAACATGGTTTCATAGTGATTAATGCAAACAAATTTAATTGGTAACAACTCCACCAAAACATTCAATTTTAGAAGGGCCAACTTTGACAGGCTAAGGGAATTTATTGAACATGTAGACTGGGATGGAGTGTTTTCTGGACAAAACACAAAATACAAAAGGAATTCCTTTAATCACACAGTACAAAATTACACATACCAATACATACCTTTGGGAAACAAATACAAAAGTCACACATCGCAACCAATGGAGCTTACCAGTACTGTAAGATAGGAAATACAAGAAAAAGTTTATAAATGTGAAGTGCCATTGTTTATAGAGTACAAAGATACCAACAAAGCCTGCAAAGAAAGTAATTAAATGGTTAGATTGGAAAATGAGAAAAGGATTGCTAAGCAGAGTAACACTAACCCCAAAAATGTTTGTATGTAATTGGAAAAAAGCTAAAGGCAGAAAATGTTGATCCTTTGTTATCCACAATGGGAAATGAGCACAGAGCGAAAGCAGACATATTAAATATTGTTTTTATGTTTATACCAAGAAAAAAATTATGGATGAGCCCCTGCTGGCTTAATTTAAAGAACCAATACAGCAAACATGTGGTATAATACAGGGCCAGATGGTATACACCCGAGCTAAGAATAATACTACCCAGGCAGATCGCTAACGTTATATATTCAAGAATACATCTTGAATCAGTATATAATTAGTAGAAGTCAGCATGGTTTTGTGAAAGACAGGTCTTGTCAAACCAACTTAATAGCATTCTATGAAGAAGTCTGTAAAACATATATCAAGTAGTGACAGGTGTTGCTAAAACATTTGATAAGGTTCCACACAAAATGTTACTGTACAAACTGTGAGACACAGTCTTGGAGGCAATTGTATGTATTTGGATTGAAAACTGGCTAAAATATCGAATGCAGAGAGTTGTTGTAAATGGAAAATTTTCATCTTTTTTTATTAAAGCTTTCTCATGTTGCGTTAAGAGCCATGTCTCATGACAAAATTAGGTAAGGTAATACAGACTAACCTTGATGTTTGTTCTTTGCAAGAACATTTAAATAAAGTGAGGGACTGGTCAAGCAAGTAACAAATGAAGTTCAATGTAGACGAATGTAAAGTTATGCATTATGGGAAAAATAATAACAATGCAACATATACTTTAAATGGTATACCGCTTTGTAAAAACTACTAATAAAAATATTTCGGAATAATTGTATATAACAGACTTAACAACAGGGCACAATGCCAGTCAGCATCTGCAAGGGCTCTCCAGTAACCTGTTTATAAACAGAAATGTACAAGGAACAAGAGGATCATCCTCTGAGACTGGAAGAGAAAATATTTCATAGACAAACAAAGGGATTCTTTACAGTAAAGAGGGCCCGGATATATATATATATTTTTTTTTTTTTTTGAAAATCAGGACATACAGGGCTATTAAAAATAGACTAAGCATTAATAATAGAACTTCCTGATCCAAGGAGAAACCTGATTGTCTTTTGGATTCAAGAAGGAATTTATTCCCATAATTGTCAAATTTCAAAATAGCTTACATAGGGTTTTTTCCTTCTTTTTGATCAAAGCAGGAATGTTGGGTAGAAGGGTTGAACTTGATTTTTTTTTCAGTCTAAATTTCTCTAAGCCCTTTATTGATTTTTATTTGCCCATAGAATTTTGAGATGTCATTGTGTTAACAAGCGCTATCATTTCTCTTGTTTGGGGCTTTTTGTATCAGAGAACTGGTCAGCCCTAGGAAAAAAGTTAATTCAGGGTTTCAACTTGGTGATTTAATAATATCAGGGGGAGGCATTTTTTTTAAAGTTACTGTGGGCATGGTGCTGCCACTTATAGCCAGTTTTTAGCTCCAGTTTATAGAAGGGGCCTGGTACTATAAAGTGGCTTTCCTGCTCAAACTCGCCTTTTTTATAGCCTGAACAGATATTTTCCCTTGTTATTAATTATGTTACAAGTTGTGAGCTGGCGGGGGGTCTCCAATGTAGGGCATTGTGCGGGAGTGGTAGTCTGGGGTACAGTCACTCTGGATGCATAGCTGCATGGGCAAAACTCCCTGGGCAGGTGCCCGTGGGATGTCCATAATGACTATTATGCAGTTGGGACACACCTGTAGACCTATAGCAGAAACTGCACCAATACCTGACTATTGAGGGTCCTAACATGTTTATTTTATTATTGTGTTAATATGATATTGCTGATATGTTATGTTTTTAGAAATGTGGTCCGTTAAGACAAACGTTTTACACTTATGTCTTACAGTGAGTTTTGGTAAGTCTCGTTGATCAGGTCTTACCATTGTTTATTGTCACAGTGTTTACACCTTTATGTCTAAAAAACACTGTAGAACAAACTAAACAGATGCTCAGCACTCCAGTGAGATTCTTTAATATATACCAAGAGGAGGTGTTTGGTGGAGTTATGCTCTTGCAACTTGTGCGCCTGAACTGCTGCCGCAACATCTGGCAGCAGTTGGCAAATTGGCCGTCGGCGGCCACCAAATTTGTTAAAGTTTAAGGTGGCCATGGCGCGCAAGGGAAGGTGGCCTACCGGGATTTTTCATTGTATCCCTGTGGTCCAGGCAGGCCCTGTCTACATATCATTTTACTTACTGGTACCCAATATATTGTCCCATTAATATGCCAACTTTAAATCAAAGTCATGAGACATTAAACTCAAAGATTGAAACCGAGCTAATCTTTGCACCTGCTAGGATGTAAATAGTGTCCTTTTAGAAGGCACATCTCTTGTCAACAATCTATACTAAATAGCTTACTGTGAACAAAACAGAACTGACTTTCATGTATTTTAAATCAGTCTACAGACACTGGCCTACTTTTTTTCAGCCAGTAAAACTGCCGTCATGAGAGCCTTGTTATCTTTGATATTGATGTCAAAAATAGCAAACATTTATTATAGTAACCCTTTCGGTGTGTTGAAAATATTTTTTATTTTGTTTTACTTTTGAAGACTTTCAGCTTTTTCAGTTACTAAAAAGTTAATATACATGTTAAACACAACTTCCAGTTTATATGACAACATTTAATTTCCACTACCAAATGACACTGTTTATTGCATTTGCCTTTCCAGTTCCTATTTTATAATCCACTCTTACCCATTAATGGCACCCTAACATTCCACACTACCCAGTTCATACTATAACCTCTTTGTTCTGTCATGCCTATTGCTTCTTTCCTTGCTTTCTTTCATTATATTTTTATTCAAATTTTATAAGTTTCAAACCTTACACATAAAATACACAAATATATTATATACGAATATATAAATATACACATATTATACAGAGACAATAAATAATAAGAAACATTTAAATAATACCAGCACGGGTATACACCTAGACCCCCCCTAATCAATTTAGGCATGATGCTCATGTTTTAATTTCTCAAGAAATAGAAAGTAAGGTGCCAGTTCTCCCTATACATTTTTCCATTTACATATCGTGCTGTCGAAACAACAACAAAAAGGGGGGTATTTCACCTCTCCCCCCATTTCTTCTGTCCTCCTTCTATTCACAGATTATGGGACTGTATAAATCTTATTTCTTTCCACATTCACTCATGCACTCATTAATTCAATCCTTTCTTTTTATTTTCTTACCTGGATAGGCCTTGCAGATGGGAAGAGGAACAGTAGAAAACAGCTCATTCACATACATTTAGTGAGACAGGTTGACTTTTATTTTTGGGGGGGCTAATCACTAAAAATGAACTGCAAATATCAGACATTAATACTTTATTTGGAAATATAGACAAGACAGAGAATGTTCCAACTCATTCATTAATGCTTGATTTTTGCAGTTCACTAGTCATTTCACTTTTAGTGAGTAGACCTTAGTCCAGATGCCTCTCCACACCTCTTCTTCTTTTATCATTGCCTTAAGGCAGACTAAAGTGCAGCATTCAAGTTTTGTCTGCAATCCCGCAGTAAAGATGGAGGGCTTAACTTCTTCACCCCTTAACGACCAGGGATTTTCCTGGACAAGAACCATAGCGATTTTTCAATTTTTAATATGTGGTTGTTGAAACTTAATTTGCCTCTCTGTCATTTAACGCACCCATACAAATTATATGTTGTTTTTTAAAGGACAGGGTTTGATACCCTATACAAATAAATAATTTATAAATATAAAATATAATACTATCATTTATAAAATAAATACATATAAAAGGGGAACATTTTGGTGATAAAAGGTTTTTTACATAACTAGTACAACACTAACCCACTTATCCCAACTAATTAACTAACTAATCCCCTCCAAACAAAAAGAAACTCTGACCAGTGGGATGTCAGAACCATAAGAATCACAGAAAGGGCATGCAGGGGTTAACTGTAATTAAATTAACATATTACAATAAACTGTATTTCTTAAAAAAATCTTTAAAATTGCAAAAATAAAAAAGCTTGTAAAAAAAAAAATTAGTGCCATAAAGTAGTAAGGAGACTGATCACAGTAACAAACTGTGATCAGCAAGGAAAGGGTTAACTTTTATTTCTTTTTTTTTTATACATTTTCCATTTTATTAAATTTTTTACCTACAGGTCACTTTCTGTGCTTCACTATAAGAGTACGTAAAGCAGAGACTGTGAGTTAGAGGCAAAGTGAATATGTGTACCCGCTAAGTCGCCAAGGCATATTTGGGTGCGAGACATAGTCCTGGACCCGTTTGAGACCGGTGACAGAGAGCATTGCCAGCTTAACTACATGACGAGTTAACTCGTTATAATGTCGCTAACGCAGCAGTTCTTATGACAAGTTAACTCGACATAAGGTTGAGAAGGGGTTAATGCACATGTGCAGCATTATTCACATGCTCAGTAACGCTACTAGTGTGAGTGACAGCACCTACCTCACATTTGTTGTTGTGCTGACACTCAACCTCCCAAGCTCCACTCTGAAATCCCAATTTGCCAGGGGCAAGATTTGGGAGTTATGAAACATACCTCTCGCTTTAAGAAAAGTGGATTTAATTTTCTGTGGCATAACCAATAGTTGTAGAATTCTTTTTTTCTTTTTTTTAAAGAAAAGTACTACACATTTTCATACATCTCCTTCCTTGCAGCAGGAAATGTGTATGGGTGATTGCTTGCTCTAAGTGGGTATCTGCTTCTAGAATGTTTGACACAGACCTTGTCATAAACTCTGAACAATATGATTGAATACCACATTGAGTAAAAGTGCAGATATTACATAAGTTAATGGCATGTACGATAATTGTTGCTGCAGGCTGTAGAAATTCATGAGCTTTTTTGACTTGGATCTTTAGACCATTCCCCCACTCCATTCTTAGTCCTGGCTATTGTTGTGGGTAATATTGTAAATAAACAAAATAATGAAATGCAATTATAATCAAAAATCCTGTTGTGAACCAAAATAAAAGGTTTCATTGTAAAAAAAAAAGAGACAATATAAATCATAGAAATGTAATTATTACATTTAAGCATACATCATTAAAATGACAGATGTTTTTTCAGAACAACTAAAGTTTCAGAAGGTTTTTTATATTAAAAAACATCAACAACAATAAATAAATAAATATAGTGAGTGGGGAAAAAAATTCTCACTGACATATTTTTTTCATTTTTTAATCACACAACATATAAAACAATGACTCATAATAAAGTTCAGTGCACTACAATTTTCAAACAGAATTCTTCCAGAAACAGTCACAAGCATTACATACTTTTGAAAAAGTGACACAATGCAATGTGCTTGATTATACCTCATACAGTGACATGCATGTTCCTGTTAGTGACATTTTGAAATAGAAACTTTATTTTAAACAGTAAAAAGTGGCAGAAAGTAAGAACAATTATATTTATTCTATTAAAATCGATGTATGAAAAAGACAAAGGAACAGATAACAATTACATAATAGGGTATTTACTATTGTGAACTGTGGTGAACAGACAAATGAACTGACAAGTAAATGGCAAAAAAACAGGGATTACGTTTGCACACAGTTCATTCCATCATGGGTAGGAAAAGAGGGCTCAGAGCTGCGACAATTTTCACTTTTTCTTTAAAATAATATTTTTGTTATTTTCATTGATTTTAAAAAATGAATGGCTACAACAATACAAAAACAAAAAAGGAGATGAAAGGAAAGAAAAAAAAAGTACATAACATTATAATTACATCCACATAATGTACACAGGGTTTACCTTATGGGCACATGGTTGATGAAGAACACACACACACACAATAATGCTATTATTGAACTGTTTATAACTGATGCTGGTACATGGGTTGGAGGTTTCATTGAGTGTGGCCAGTGTATGTATTGCAATGGCAAGATGCCATGAAGGGTAAGAGCCTATTCTGAGACATTGTTATATTTTGTCTTCCACGTTTTTTATTTTAAATGCCAGAGTCGCTAATATTTACGATCTTTCTATCCAGTTGTTTTGTCTGTCTCTGTAGCAAATTTGCAAGTCTATGTGTGTCTATGTCTGATAATATCTGGTGGGCTGAAGAAGTGACACTGAGGGCAACTAAAATGTTATTCCCTCACACCCAGCCAACAGTTGCTAGCCTTTTCCTGCCCAACAGTCAAAACCAGCTCTATATTTTGTTGACCCAGGCTTTTTTCCTGGTGTATCTCAGCTCTCAGGGTGTGGGCTCTTAAAATGTAATGATAGCTGAGGCCTTGTGTTTGTGTAATGCAGTAATTAACAGTTATCAGGAATGCCATACTTGCCAATTTTGTGTTTGGGTGTCCAGGGACAAAAAGGGGATTGAGCCTGAAGAAGGCAGAGTTATGCAACGAAGTGTGACATGCGTGGCATTGCATGACCCTGCAGCATTTGTGCATTGAGCTCCAGGCTACCTGGTAATGAATACTGAGTTCCTGGAGCTCATATCCTTATGTGTAAATTGTTTATGTCTGTCAGACAATGCACTGTACTGTGTGTATGCTGGGCCAAATTTGGAACTTTTGGCAGCTATTGGTTAAATCTTATTCTGCTTATGTTTTTATGGCTGCAGGAAGAAACTTAACAGGATACAGCCTCTACAGGACCAACATCCTTAACATGGGGACTAACCCTACCCTTAATGGCCCTTATACCCCTAATTCCAGGATGATCCTGTTCTTCTCACTGTGCTTAGGCTAGGATTTGTGGAGATTCTTCAGTCAGCTGGGGCTGAGGAGGGTGCTGTACAATGCCTATGTAATTGCAGCTGGCAGGGTATCACTGACAGTATAGACTGAAGTGACTAAGCTAAACAGTTATAATTGTGAATGCTGAAACACAAACTGACTGGATACACTGGAGATTGTGTATAAATAATTGTGCTGCTTTTACAATGCTGCTTTGTCTCTTCCTTAATAGATTTTTTGTTTTCACTTACTTCATTTTAGTACTTATGATAAAGTATTTGGTAAAAAGGTAACCTTTGTATTCTGGTCATAATATTTAATTTTGATTTCTGTTTTTTATTTGTTTAAAAACTATTAAAAACATTTTTTTTAAATAACAGTGCTCTTTTTATTTTTGATCCTGGTTCCTTTACTCATATTTTTCTCCATGGCCTGTGTGGTATCTATAAAGTTATCTGAGCAGATTTTATACAAGCAATAAAAGGGGCAAAGGTGCTAAAATTTGTGTTCTCAATCTGAAACTATTTATTACCAATATGACTTACCAATAATGGCAGATTAGATTTACACTCAAAGTGACACATCTACGTGCGCTTGCACAGCCAATGGACTGAAAGGCAAGACAGTTGTAAGGCATGGAATTAGCGGAGACCTATGGTACAAAAATAGGCACAATTGAATCTGCGACAAAAGTACTATTAGACCATTTTTGTATTTTTGCACACTTGGCTTACCGCAACATTAATTGAGGCACGGGTGCATTAATTCTACTGACACTCTAAGATCCTGAACATTCTATAACAGGAAGAGAATGCAACATAAAAAAGAAGGATGTCTGCTCACTGACCAAATGATACTGTGCGGCCTACCAAATGTTAGAAATCAGAGGAGAATCCATGCGATTCTGATTTCCGAAGGCGCTAAACATAAATAAAATGAAACAAAATCATGTTGGGTAGGGATTTTGTACAAAAATCCAAAAATTAGAAAATGTTGACAGGATGTAGTCAATGTCCAAGGGATATAACTGTAAAAGTTTGTAGAATCAGAATGAGGTGTTTAAAGTGTGTCAATATTATATGCTTTCAACATCCTATATGTCTGCACCATTGAATGTGACTCATGTAGGAGTCCCTTCCATTTTATGTAGAAGGTTCATGTGGTAAATGGCTATTTAAGTTAAGTATAGAAAGTTATGTGTATTAAATGCAAAATTGATTTAATCTAATAAATGGAACCATCCTAACTCTCTTTGACACTATAATTTCACCTATGATTCTATTTAATGTGTAACTATATGACAGCAATAGCAAAGAAAAAAAAACCTTGGCGTTTGAGTAAGGCCTGTAATGCTTTTCAGAATGTCACAGAAACATGTAATTGATATTTTTCTAAGCAATTCTGACAGGGAACTTCTATGTGTTAATGAATTAATTTTAAGGGCCATTCAGTGTGCCCATATATATCATTGGGAAAGGAGGCTGTTTTTGTGAGTGAATTCAAATTCCACAAAGAGATGAAAGAACCGCATGTTGCAAAAAAAAAAAAAAAAACAGAGAAAAAGCAGTATCATAGGTTTTTCTCTATGTACCTAATGTCATTAAATGATACAAGCTGTATACACTACGAAAAGCAACAAATAAGAGAAACAAAATTTAGGTGATACAGAGTATATTATACACGATCAGATATCAGACAAACAGGCTAAGAAACGGATTACTTTAAAATAACAAATAACAAAATAACCAAAAATGCAAATGTGGTCTAAGCAATAAACAAAATACCTAGTGTACAAAGAAAAAAATAATTGAAATTGAAAAAAAAATTACCTGCATGGTGACCACAAATATATACTTTTATTAAACATTGCATAGATTGTTGGTACTATATAAATATTAATCTAACATAATTAATAAAATTAACAAGCAAACATTAGCTGAAACGTATTAATTATAAGTAGATACAAAAAGCGTATCTCAATCTCAACAATGGTCCCTTTTACTGTTAGCAGTTAACCGCTTAGTGATCAGACTGTTTTGATTACTTTGTGCCCTTCATGACAATGGCTGTTTTAACTTTTCTTTGGGATTTGTGTTTCGCTGTATTTTTCTCATACAATGTGCCAATATATATTGTATACTGTTTGTATCGTCATAAAAGGGGATTTCTTTAGATACCAATGTTTTTATCTTAATGTATAAATTACTTTAAAAAAAATTTTGAAAAATAAATCACTTTTTCTAATATTTACATGAAAAATAGTCTACACATCTACAGAAACAACTAAAAAAAACCCTGCTCAATAGAGTCAAATATGTTTTCCAGTGTTTAGAAATATCCGTTGTTTATATGTTTATCTGTTGTTGCACTAACCATAACCTTAGCACTAAGCCTAACTCAACTCTAACCCTAACTCTAAGCCAAACCCTAACCCTAGATATAAGGTTAATTTGGGATTTTTTTTTACCTGTAATTTACAGCAACAGAGCAACAGAAGTGATCAGTGACCCCTTGCTGGCTTCTAATATGGCACCTGCAATGACTCAGAAAAGTGATTGCAGAGCCCGTGGGGGGTAGCAAATTTTGGTGTTGCTGGATCCCTCACTTTTGCTGCATATGTGTGTTTCACCCCAGGACATATCAGGTACATCAGCTGTCATTAAGTGACAGCTATTCCATGATTTATCTGGTACGTCCATTGTCAAGAATGGGTTAATCAAATGAGAAGACTATGTGTCTACTCAATATTTAAATAACGGTTACCTGCTCGTTTCCACACTGCTTCTCGCATCCATCCAACGCTGCATACTCACCTGGCTAGTTGCAGCTCCGTTGAGCTCCCACAATGCCATCTTTCTGGAGCCCTGTAGTCACCAAGATGGCTGCGTGGCACCCTAGGCACATATGCGAGCAACGAAAATGAAAGAATTTAAAGGAACAGTGCCTTGCTCCTTGTTTGGTTATACCTCCCTGGCTGGCTATTGATGCCAGATTTGTATTTAAACCCCTTAGCTGCTTCTTACCTTTGCTTGTGATAGCTTGTTGTTAGCTACCTTGTGTTTTCGTCCTGTACCCAGTATTCCTGAGCCGGCTTGTTTGACCTCCCTTGATCTTCTATGCCGGCTTGCTTTTGACTAATCTGACTTCCGTTATCCTGACTTCGGTTTCCAAATCTGTTTCCAGTATCCAGTACCAGTGACTGTGTGTCCGGTATCCAGTATCTCAGTACCAGTGGCTGTGTGTCCGGTATACAGAATCTCAGTACCAGTGGTTGTGTGTCCAGTATCCAAAGTTCATCCATTCATGAACCTACTGTCACATACGCGTACTTCCCTATCCAGTGTTAAGAGATAGGTAGAGGTGCAGCAATTTACCATATCAGCAGTGCCCGCGGCTCAACCAAAGGCATCTCTGATTTGGAACGAAGATCTCCTACTACGTCTCAAAGACCCAGTGACCGGTTGTACAAGAAGATTTAAAGATCCAGTTATTTCAGGTCTTGCATCGTGGATCCTAAACTCTGACCATTACAGTAACGTGCAAAATAGATGTTTGGTTGCAATAGCAACCAGTTCCAAGGACATGTTTTCTGTTTTCATTGAAGAACATATGCACTTTCCTTTCTAATCATTTTTTGTCCCTGGTATTAAATGTTATTGCATTTTTTTTAGATCACTCCCATAATAAACAATATGATTGAAGTATATAGCATGTGTGAAGGGCTTTACTATACTTCTACTTTTCTACTTTTGTTGTCATTCAGCTTAATATCTGTTTTATCTCTTGATATAAAAGAAGTTGCAATTGTTATTACTGCCCAGGTAAGACATGTCTAGTTTACATATATACATAACAACAGTTAATATTGTTACCAAAAATATGATTTAGTATGATTTGTAGACAGTGGTTGCCAGGAATAGGAATATAGATATAGCAAATCAAAAGACATCAACAATGACACTGAATTATTTGTTACCTAGCTGAATACATACTTCCTTAGGAACCCAGCTACCTGTCCAGCACTGCTAGACCAGTGCCATCGATCAATCCAATATATGGCTGCTAATTTTCTTTTCAAACTCACAATCATAAATCAGTGTGAAATCACTATTACACATACTTTGTTGTGTTAAATGTTTGACTGTGTTCTGAGATGTGGCTTGTTCTAACATCTTATTTTACTAGATATATAATATAATCTATTTCTTTTATTTCAAAATTGTATATATTCTGTCTGCTCCCCAAATACACCTGTTCTGAGGTAGTCAGATATTCTGAACACCTTCACAGGATTTGTTTGCTTTTCTGTTAATTACAAGGGGTAGGGGGATGGACTGAGTATGGACTACTATATTTAACATAAGAAATATAATCCCCATTTTTTTGTTTCATCACCTGTATTACCACCGATCTGGTCCATCTCTTTTAGTGCTTAACATTGCAGAAACAGTTCTAGAGTCTCTCTTGATAACATTATTCCGCATTGGACAGGAGGCAATACCACTCAAATTCTCTCTCACAGAAAAGTTAAATGGATTTATGAGCTAAGAAACTTAGGTAGAAAGTGGATGAATTTATGTTTGAACATCATATTTTATGATGTATAATATATATTTAATGTGTAATATACCAGTACACTCAGTGAGGTTTTTGCACCAGTTACACTATTTTTGTGTTTATCACTTCATACCACTAGGTATATCTTTATGTCTCTGCCTCTTTTATTTTTATATTATTCTTAATATCATTTTAGATCTTTTTAACAAGAGCAGTTTTTATAGTGTCAACTTGATCTTGGTTTTATTCAGCAATGGTATTGCTAAGTATCACTCAAGTGTGTTTGTTATGCTTTTTAATATGCACTGTAATTTTAGCTGTCTTTTTATAATCTAATTTTTCTATGCACTCATAAGAATTTTTGCATAACATTTATTGTTTTTCATTCCTTAATATGCACCTTGGGCATTATGGACTGTTACAAGGACTTGTCTGATGTTGAATTGCAACTATTAGCCCATTCGATCAGTTCTTGGCTAATAAAGTTTTCCCGAGATGTCATTTGTTCAATATGACCACAGCAACCGGACCCCAAATTGGAAGGACATGTGACTTATCAGTTCCTTCGCCAGAATCTCAGCATATATTGCAGAACCAGATTATTTTCTTCTGATGGAGCCATGATCTAGAATGCAACAAAACATGCAGAGACACCAGAACCTTTTCCTGTGCAACATATTTTTTTTGCACAGTCCTTCTGCCCTTTGGTTTGGATTGGTTGCACCTCTCTTTTCATCTTCATTACCTGCTCCATCTATGTGGATCTATGGGTGTGTCTTCCCTGTGGACCAAATGTTACCAGGACATTTCTAGATCCTTTAAACTTCTTTTTGTTTTTTGAATCCTCAAATCCATCTTTCCTGTAAGTTATTCTCCGTGGGGAATCTCAGTATTCTTTTTATGGTCCTGCCCATGTGTGTGTTTTTATTCTATTTTCAGATGTATTAAAGCCTTTTCTACCAAGATCATGAGTTATATCAAGCCACCTTTTTTATTCATATGTTTGGAGTATGCACTACCTCTGCACTTGATTTAATTTATGTTACAGTATTACACTATTTTGTGATTGTTCAGTTTATTTATAAGGTTCCATATCATACTGCACCTTTCTGATATATTGCACTAACTCAGGTCTAAGACAGGATATTGACAACAGTTACAAATAGCAATATTTATTAAGATACAAAAAAAGATAAACATCCTTACATGGATAAAAGTATTACTGATCACCCAATACGTTTGTCTGTCAAGCTGCCTCTAAAGAACTGCCGGCTAAACGTTCCATTCAATGGAGCAAGTGTCTAAACAAAAAGCAGAATGTGTGGAATTTTGAGGATAATATTTCCTGCTTATTGTTTGATATGAATAAATCAATACTAAATGCACAATACATTGTTGGATGCAATAGCAACCAGTTGCAAGGACATGTTTACAGTTTTTATTGAACAACGTGTGCACTCTTTCTTTCCTTACTGATAATATTTTTTTGTCTAAGTATTATATGTTATTACACTTTTTTATATCACTGCCATGATTACTAGTATAGTTCAAGTATATAGCATGTGTGAGGGGCTTTAAAACTGCAATATGCAACTTATAAAAAGAATGACACAATTATTTAGGGAACCCTTTGTTTTACAGATATAGGTTTCTTAAATGGTATTTTAGACTGAAATTTAGAAATTTACATAAAACTAGGAATTGAAGCAAGCAGTTTCAGATATAAATGACATAACATCATATTTGGCTCTGTTTTTAAATGCAGGGGTCGTAGCTGTGACCGGTCCCGTCACTCCAGGGGCCCGGCTGCCCTGCGACCGCTGCGCACAAAAAAAAAAAGACAAAAAAAGTGTGTGCAAACGGAGCAGCTGCCCAGTGCCCATTCATTCTTCGGGCCCAAAACAGCTTCCTCGTGGGCCACAGTTGCCCTTGTGACTGTCTCACATGGAGACAGTCACTATCGGGCAGCAGCCGGGCTCCGCATCCATCAGATGATGTCACATCCAGTGGCTGTTTTTCCTGCATGCAGCTTGAGTGCAGGAATCATATTGGAGGAGACGGCCGACGAGCAGCATACAGGTAAGTCCTGGGATGGGGGGGGGGGGGGGGGGAGGGAGGAAAATAAAACTGGCAAAAGGTAAATATAACTGGCAAATGGGCAAATAACATGGGCAAATGGGCATATAACACAGGCAAATAACCTGCAAAAGGGCAAATAACACAGGCAAATATATGGCAAATGTGCAAAATAACTGGCAAATGGGCAAATAACACAAGCAAATAATCTGCAAATGGGCAAATAACACAGGCAAATACATGGCAAATGGGCAAAATAACTGGCAAATGCGCAAATAATTGGCAAATGGGCAAAATAATCAGCAAATGGGCAAATAACACAGGCAAATAACTGGAACATACCCAAATAACTGGCAAATAGGCAAAATAACTGGAAAATGGGCAAATAACACAAGCAAATAATGGTCAAATAACTGGCAAATGGACAAATAACATGGGCAAATAACTGGCAAATGGGCAAATAACATGGGCAAATAACTGGCAAATGGGCAAATAACTGCAAATAGGCAAATAACTGGCAAATGGCCAAATAACACAGGCAAATAACTGGCAAATGGGTAAATAACACAGGTAAATGGGCAAAATGGCAAATGGGCAAAATAACTGGCAGGTTAAAAGTGGCATATTAATGGGAAAATTGGCTATGGCATATTAATGGACAGGATAATAATGGCATATTAATCGGGAAAATGGCTGTAGCATATTAATTGGCAATCTGAATGTCTGGCTGTGGCATATTAATGGCCAAATTGTGATACTGTGGCATGTTCTGTGGGGCAAAATAACATGTACTATGGGGGAAAGTGTGGATGCATGGAATAGCCTTCCAGAAAAAATGGTAGAGGTTAATATAGTGGAGGTCAGAAACTTATTAGTGGAGGTCAGAAGTATTATTTTACTGAGAGGGTAGTGGATGCATGGAATAACCTTCCAGCAGAAGTGGTAGAGGTAAACACAGTGAAGGAGTTGTCGCATGCATGGGATAGGCATACATCTACCCTAGATATAAGATAAGGTCAGGGACTAATGAAAGTATTACTTTACAGAGAAGGTAGTGGATGCATGGAATAGTTTTCCAGCAGAAGTGGTAGAAGTTAATACAGTGAAGGAGTTTAAGTGTGCATGGTATAGGTATAAGGCTATCCTATATATAAGACAAGGCCAGGGACTAATAAAAGTATTATTACATTACTGAGAGGGTAGTGGATGTATGGAATTGTCTTCCAGCAGAAGTGCTAAAGGTTAATACAGTGAAGGAGTTTAACCCTTTAAGGACCAGGGATTTTCCTGGGCCAAGGACCAGAGCGTTTTTCAATTTTTAATACTCGGTTTTTGAAACATAATTTTCCTCTCTCTCATTTAACGTACCCATACAAGTTATATGTTGTTTTTTAAAGGACAGTTAGAGCTTTCTTTTGATACCCTATACATAAAAATTATTTACATTTTAGTATTAAAAAATACATATAAAAGAGGAAATTTTTGAGGAAAAAAAAGTTTTTCCCCATTATTTTCCCAATAATAAGCTACACAACTAGTGCAACACTTATCCACCATAATTAACTAACTACTAAAAAAGAAAAAAATATTGGTTCCCAAACCCCCTAAACAAAAAAGACAGAAAAAAACTCTGAAGAGTGCGATGTCAGATCCGTAAAAATTATGCAACAGGCATGCAGGGGTTACATTTTATTAAATAAATATATTAAAATTACCTTTTTTTTTATTAAAAAAAACTTTATAAATTGTAAAAATAAAAAAATCTGTTAATCTGTTGAACACACTGACTTTGCATCTAATTTGCATGTTATCACGATCACATGCCCGGAAATGCACCTATCGGGTCCAGGAGCTTTGCCTCGGGTGCAAGGCTTAGTCCTGGACCCGTTGCAGACTAGCTGGCGGTGCCCACGGAGTGCACCGCCGGCTAGACTGCATGACGAGTTAACTCGTCATAAGGTCGCGAAGGGGCTAAGCATGCATGGGATAGGTCTAAGGCTTTCCTAGATATAAGACAAGGCCAGGCACAAAGTGGCTCAGTTGTGAGGCATGTAAGTGGAATTTCTGGGGTAGAGTTGCATGATGGGGTCGGAGGGCCCTGGGGCAATCTTTGCACCGGGGCCCGGATGTTTCTAGTTACAACTCTGTGAGTCAGGGAACATCTTTATATTATTGCTTGACTTAAAACAAGACATATTAATTAAATTCAATGAACATGTACTATATGCCATAATTAATGAAGTTAGGGGACACTTTTGCTGTCCAGGGATTAGTAGATTGATCTGTTATGGTGCTACTGCGTGAAATTCTGTAAAGAAAACATTGCTGTCATTAAGAAAGTAAGTCATTCCAAAGAACTGACTAAAATGGCTTCAATGAAAAATAACAAGCATCCAAACAACAAGCATGATGTGTGGATATTCTAGGTTAGTATATCCTGCTTATTGTGTGGACACTTGTTAAACTGGTTTGAACATTTAGTCAGCAGCTCTTGAGGTGGCATGACAGACAAACTTCTTGAGTGATCAGAAATACTTTTATCCATGTAAGGAGTTTTATATTTTTGCATCTTAATAAATATTGCTATTTTTATCTTTGATAAATCTTCTCTCTTATACCTGAGTTGCCTGATGAAAGCAGAGGGGAGAAGAGACAAAGGTACCTGAAAAATAGAACAGTATTCTGCTCCAAAAAGTGTGAGTTGATGGTAGTTTAATACACATTAAATTTTCTGTATACTTTGTATTTTCCAAAGTATTTCCAAAGTTTCCCTGTCTGTATTCTCCTATCATTATTTCAACAACACATTAGAATGTGTACTTTTTTTATAGGGTGTTGTGTTTTCAATATATGCAAAGCTGTCAGCCTTTTGATCCTCATTCACCATTCCAGTGTTCCATTCGACTCCATTCACTAACTTTGGATTTGTATTAGTGTACTTTTAGAAAGCAAAAAAAGGAGATGAATGGGAAAAAATTATGAATGGTAGAAAAAGCAAACTATAACAGAATAAAAAACAAACAACATAACTGCAAGTAGGAGAATTAAATCAATTCCTCTAGAAATGAGATCTGCCAAACAATTTTTGTTATCATAAAGTGTAAGGATCGTCGCCGTGACATCCCGACTGCCAGATGTGGTCACCCCAGACACACCCAACAGGGGGTTTGAACTGTGGTTCTTCTGGACCATATCCTGCTATGTTGCCTCTGAGCCATTTCAGAACTTTGGATAACTCCTGTTTATGTTTGTATTGCCTGCAAAATTAGGGGGCTGGACTTCACCAAAGGCTCAGACCTGTCAGTAACTCTCCAGCTGAATCTCATACCTAATTAACAAGGTATAAGACACTGCCCCTCCCTAAGGGCAGGGTCACTTTATTGACTCTGGATTCCTTGTTTGGTTCCTGTTATTTTGACTTCCAGTATTCCTGATCATTTTCGGCTTTTGACCTTGGATTTGTTACCTGTTTATTCTGAATTCTGGCATCCTCTGACCTCTGGCTTACCCACGAAGATTCTCTTGCTCTTGTCCTTGTCTGTAACTTTACCTGGATATCCTGACCAGCCCCCGTGCACAAACTCACAGGCCATGTGGCTTCTTATCTGGTCACCCTGGTCTGTGTTTGTTTGCAAGGGTAAGCATACATCTCTGCCTAAAGGACTCCCAACAAAGGTAAGCCCTGACATAAAGAAGCATCTTAACAGAAAAGTGTCATCAGCAGATTTCAGAGAATACATCCTATCCCCATTATAATTTTAAAATAAACATATCTAGGAGTTAAATTGCAGCAAGGCCCAAGGACATTTTGGAAGTCTATTTTCTCCTTCTTCTGAAATTAATGAATACGAGATTGAAAGAATGGAAGAACAGGGAGATCTCTTGGCTTGGATGTATTAATTTAATAAAGGCATAAATCTTACCAAAATGGCTATATATATTCCGAATGTTACCTATTTTGATTCCCCCGATGTGAAGTAAAATGATAGTCAGCATTCAGTAACTATATTTGGTTAAACAGGGAAGGCTACATGAGTTGGCTCGTGGACGTGTCAGGCAAGTCCTGCCAGGAACTCTGTTCCCGACAATGGACGTGCCTGGCACGTCCTATGGTGAAAAAAGTGTTTTTCATGATCAACGATATCGAGGCAATAGCCAGCACCAAAATTTCCTCTCTGGGGCACCCCCGTCCGCCCCATGGAGCGATCGTGGGTGCCATATTGACGGAGCAGCATGCTGAAAGAAAATTCACTTGCTTTGAATATGTTGCTTGACTGCCCCTAGAGCTGCAAGTCTGAGGTAATTTCTGCTTTAATTGCAGACTCCAGGAGGAGTGTGTCATTTAATTGCCATGAAGATGCAGTGTGAGGATAGTGCATTCCACTATTGCATGGTCAGACCATGTCAAGTCATGGATCTTAGATGACTGTTAGAGTTGAGCGGACACCTGGATGTTCGGGTTCTAGAGGTTCGACCGAACTTCGGAAAAAAGTCCGGGTCCGTGCTCGAACTTGACCACGAACTTGACCCCGAACCCCATTGAAGTCAATGGGGACACGGACTTTTGGCCACTAAAAAAGCCCTGGAAAGGGCTAGGGGGCTGCAAAAGGAATTAAAATGTGGGCAAGAGTAGGACAAGTGCCCTGCAAACAAATATGGATAGGGAAATAACTTCAAAAAACATAAAATACATACAATTAAAAATACTGTACTATTTAGCACCCAAAACTATTAGAATTTTTCAAAGTGCGCTGTAAGCACAGTATTTGACGGTTCTGTTTGACTCTCAGATGTAATACATGTAATGCTATTGCTATTATATAAGTCAAAATAGAATCCCCATTCATAAGAATAGGTCAATTGACCTATTCTTATGAATGGGTATCTATTTCGGTTTATAGAATAGCAATAGCATTACATGTATTCCATAAACCGAAAGTCTATAAACCAAAATACATTCGGTTTATAGACTTTCGTTTTATAGAAATCATTTAATGCTATTGCTATTCTATAAAAAGAAAGTCTATAAACAGAATGTCTTTCGGTTTATAGACTTTCGGCTTCTGGAATACATGTAATACTATTGGCTTTCTATAAACCGAAATAGAGTCCCCATTCATAAGAAATTCTTATGAATGGGGACTATAGTATTACATGTATTCTATAAGCTGAAAGTCTAAAAACCGAACGATGTTCGGTTTATAGACTTTCGGTTTATAGAAAGCCAATAGAATGTCTTTCGGCTTATAGAATACATTGTAATGCTATTGGCTATTCTATAAACCGAAAGTATATAAACCGGGTTCGCTCAACACTAATGACTGTCAATTGCTCATCCGGGACTGCAAAATGAAACTAATATTGGCTGTGGGGGTTGAAAACAAACTTAATTACATTCAATGAAGAGGTGAGTAAAATATAGATATGGGTGCTTGATACAGTCCCATATAAAAGGTTCCTGTACAAATGTACTGAGAGGTTTAAGGCCAGAGTTTATTTGTGGATTAGCAACTGGTTTAAAGACAGAATGCAAAGGGTGGTGGTAAATGGGAAGTTTTCAAATTGGACAAATATGACAAGTGGAGTACCTCAGGGTTCAGTCCCGGGTCCTCTTCTTTTTAATTTTTTTTATTAATGATCTCCCAGAGGGCATAGAGAGCCATGTCTCAGTGTTTGCTGATGACACAAAATTATCTAGGGTAATAGTCTGAACTAGATGTATCGTCACTGCAAGAGGATTTGGACAAATTGGGAAATTGGGCAGATAAATGGCAAATGTGATTCAATGTAGACAAGTGTAAAATTATGCGTTTTGGCTCAACAATAAAAATGCAACATATTGTTTAAATGGTGTTTCCTTGGGGAAATCTACTAATGAAAAAGATCTCTTTATAGGTCCATGGTAAACTTCACCTTGAATATGCGGTTCAATTATTTTTTTATGTATTTTTTCACTATTATATGTGCTCTCACCCAGAGGTACCCTGTTTTTATGGACCTTGAATAAAATTACAATTTTTTTTTCTATGCCATTTGAGTATATTCATTCATTTATGGTCTAGAGTGCCTTTTTAATACAGACCCGCCTTTAGGACTGGTTCCCTCTGTGGGGTTTCCAGCCCTGGTAGTGTAACTGATCATGGCTGTTTCACAGCTGATAGTTCAGCACGGCAGTTTGAATGCTGAACTGTCAGTAGTGAAAGGCAGCACAGGCATTTCATTGCGGCAGCGTAAGCACTGACAAACATAAACCACCCCTAGTTACCGCCCCGAACCCTATTAACCTTCCAAACACTAATACTCCTATTACTAACACTAACCCCGGAACACTAATAGTGTTAGGTTCAGGGGGGGTTAATGTTACTAACACTTCCCTAAACTTTAACACCTTATAATACTTACCATATATATATATATTATTTATTTAGTTAGTGCTTGTTGATCCAAGCATAAATCTGATTTTGGAGTCTAGAAGGATTTTTTTTTCCCCCACTGAAAGCAGAATTTGAAATTGCTGAAAGGGTTTTTTATGTGTATGGGGGTTAATTATATATAAATGTTGGAGATATTATTTTTTAATGGGCATGGGGCCCAGGGTAAGTCTCTGGCCCATTCATTTAGAAAGGCTGGAAGCCATTTGGCAGACTCCCAGCCCCAATATTAATAATGGGGGAAATGGTTCGGTAGCCAATAAGCAGACTTCCAGTAATAATAGAGGGAGGACATGGGCATTTGTGCTTGCCCACTATATGTGTTACAGGTGGTTTATTATTTACACTTTAAAAAAAAAAAATTAAAATTTTAATGCAACTCACCTCCTGTAAAGGAGGAGACTTGTAGGAGGGGGTTCTAAGTCCAACTTGCCTCCCATTTCAAACTCCCCAGATTTCAGTGTATCACAACTTTTATTGCTTTTAACTGAAGGGAGTACAAGATGGGAGAGGGAGAAAGAGGTAGGCCAAGTTTCATTTAGTGAATAGGGTGAGGAGATCAACTTGCGAGGTAGATATTTAAAGTGAAATTTGATCTCCCAAGTCAACCTCCATGCACTATACTCAAATTTTTGTGAATAGACCCTTGTGTGTAATTTTGGGTTCACATGTATCTTCACATATGGGGCCTTATTTATCAAGACAAAACTGAAACTATTTCAGGAAAATGTGCTAAAATAATGACCACCTTGGAAACCAATGAAATTCTATAGCAGTTTGCTCCAAATGTAGCACTTTTTTGGAAATAGCACCTTTTTTGCCTTGATGTGTAAGTGTTCTGAACACTCACTCTATTTGCATTTTTCTATTCTTGGGGTTATTAAAGGGAGACACAGAGTTGGGTTTGGACCATTTGTGAATTGGTGCTATACTTCATTATCTTTTTTTCTTGTATATCCCTTTCAAATAGGTAGTCTTGACTATCATGATCAAAGGGGTTGCAGCTGTGACCACGCCCGTCACACCAGGGGACTCGGCTGCCCTGTCGACCCCTGCGCCCCAGATAGTACAGGTTTTATTCCGGCCCTGCACTATGTGATTGCACTGATTACATAATACAGGCCCTCCGGACAGAGAGATGCAGTCCGCGTCTCGCGCGAAGGGGTGAAAGCTCTGCACCTAGTAGAGTGCCAGATGTCCATAAAAATGGAGGCTGGATCAACCCCCTTCCCTGCAATGACAGGTAACCGTGCAGGTGCCTCTTTCTGGCCTGGTTTAAGAAGGAAGCCAGATGGTCTTAGGGAAGTTATGAAACTGTTGCTTTGATCTTTTGAAAATACTTGTCAAGATCCTCTACTGAATCCTGTAGCAGATGATTATTAGCCTTCAAATGTTACACTTCACAGAGAAAGACCGCATAATATTGCGCCATATCCAAGATTTCACTAAATTCACACTAATTCACTAATCTTTGGGATTTCTAAATGCAGCCTATTAATTCTTATCCTCTGAGCATAACCTGTTAGGTTCACTAATTATTAGCAACCATTTATGTCAAGGTAATTTATTACCATCCATCACACAACCAGTGTCTTTGGCTGTATCTCTCATTTCGTCTCTATTTCACATTCTTTGCTATATTGAGCACTTCTATGTCTTTTAAAATGTAACATTTCTTTTGTTTAAATAAACTGAATAAAGGTTATATTTTATTAGTGCTACAGGGAGTATCCACTTTCCTGTATCATTGGAAGGTACTTTTATGATTATCTTCGCACACTGAGGCTTCTATTTCTTAAAAACTAAACACTAATCAATTTTTCTTCTTAGGAACTTTTAATTTCTTACATTCCATATTTAAAACGCATACAGATGATTATTTTTGTGTACTATAACATGGATGAGTGATTGTATAAATATATTCTATTATCAAAAAGTATTAACACTGCAATATAAATATAGATGTTTCTAGATTGATTAACATTAACTGTAATTTTTTTTTGAGATTATATTGTAGTATGAACATATGTATATATTTTCTGAACACATTTTTTATTTTTATAAGGAGGTGCAATCTCTGAGATATATGTCAGTGATTGAAAATAGATTTTTTTACTTTTCTATATTTATAAATATTTTTCTCACTTTTCTGACCTTAAGTTTGAAATTCCCATCTCAATTCCCTGAAATACCCTGCATGTCTCTCTTTTTTGAGTAGACCTTTTAATTTTAGCAATATTGTATTTTAATTATAATTTTTATCACTTCATCCAGTTATATGTAAGTTATCCTATCCCATTGATAAATAATAACACACAACAACAAGTTAAAGCACTTATAATAATTGCTACTTCTGTTTAACATGTAATTTAACTGATAGCTCTGAAGTCTCTATAATTATCCTACCAAGGTATTCATTATTTACACATCTTTATCAACTTATTTTTACTGTAGTTACTAATTGTAGCTGTCCAATCGGAGAGATGGCAGTTTTCAGTTATGTTTTGAAAAGTGCATTGAAATTGTGCTCTTCAATGCCATGCATAATGCCATATCTGAAGAGTATCATTATTTTTAATGCATGTATGCCATATATTATAAATAGGAAATGTCTAACATGTCATTACAAGGAGGATTTTTTCACCACTGTTTTATTAATTGTACTCTCCGCAGTCATCTTCCTTAACCACACTTTCTGAATTGCTACTGCTTGCTATTAACCTGAATAGATCTTATTTTAGTTCATATATGTGCTAAGGGAAATCAATGAATTGATCAAGGTAGTTCCTATATGATCCACTTCTTGATTAAATAACCGGTTCCTCCTGGATGCATGTGCATTCTCCATTCTGCATGCGTCCAACAAAAATACTGACTGCAATGGCAACAGTAGCTGTACACTATATAGCATATACAAATACCCAGTGAAGAAGTTATTAATTGAAGACTATTGATACAATATCTATTAAATATCTATTAAATTGTATGAAAGCTAAGAAATAATGCACTCTACACTAACCAAATATATACAAGATATCCAGTAATTGCTTTTAGTTAATGATATATTTTGCACTACACCTATATCTCGCATCAAGTCACATACAAACCAATTTAAAATGTCCTATCCTCCTACTCTTTCGACTGTGACATTATGTGTTTCCTTGTATTGTATATTTTTTTATTGACACTCAGACACCTACACATTTTCATACTTAAATCGTATGCTAGTTCAATGGGTCATCCTTGTGTCTATTTTCTCCACTTTGTATAATTTATAAATCTTTATTCAATTATTATTCAACATATATATTTTCGTATGCATAAACACCACTTTTGGTATTAATGCATTAATGGTGTTTATGCATTTTTATGCTACCACTTTCTATGTGGACTTCAGACCATATACATTTACCTTAGACAATAGGAAATCTTTACATTGTTGTTCTTATGTGTACAGATTGTGGTTTTTTTTTCTCTGAAATAGCAAAACTGAGTTTATCAACCAAAACATTGTTCATACTATGAATCTATAGAGAATATACTTTTTAAAAAAAATCTATTTTGTGTTATCAGAATTGCAAGTAAGAGCATATAATACGAAAAATATATGTTTTAAATGTTTGTTGTATCTCCAATGTATGAGATCACTTGTGGCTTCATATGCAAATCATTTAAAATGATGTGTGTAATGTGCATATCAAGCCACATGGCAATGTCATGGGTAGGATACACCACAGAAACATTAAAAACCTATATTTATTTTATTTTATGCATTTGCATTCAATTTCAATAGCAAAAATATTGATAATTTTTCACAAAATGTTATTCCCTGCTTTCACAGTATAAGCAATGTTTAGGTTCTAACAGTCCTTTTAAAATGTTTTTGGGATTCTCTGAAATATCTACTTTCATCTGTTGAAATGTGTTAATTTTTGATTAGCATATTTTAAACTCTGACAACAACATTTTATGTATATCCCTTTATAGACCTTAAATAATTTAATCTTGTTTTCTAATATTTTTTGTATTAAAGGCTCACAATTAGGTGTCAAACACAAAATATTAAACAGCTGGTTTGTCATCACACACTAAGATTTTTGTTATTAATTTTAAGTATATTGATTTATTTTTTTTTTTCTGGTATGGCGGAGAACGAGGCCTGTGCAAATTGTCAAAAGAGAACATGGAACTACAACATATAATTGCAGTGTTTGTGTGATGAGATAGAGGTGACAAATGATGGGACAGAGAAAAACATGGAAATAAGTGAGAAGATGGTTAGTAAGAAACACAAGTAGTGAGGGTAGGAGAAGAGAGTGAGTAATGTAAGGCTAAACCTAAATAGTAATGATTCCAATGGGATTATTGATGGGAAATATTATAAGGGTACTTGTGCACCTAATGTTATTTATCAACTGCAAAAATAAAGCATCTCAATGAATAGGGGTAATGATGCAATGTTAGATGTGTACTTTAAATGCTTTAAAATCCATTAGTTAGACAGCCTTCATTTACAATATGGAGTATGTTTATTAACAAAATGAATGAAGGAATTAAACGTCTAGATGGTAAAAACAACAGAAGTTTGTATATCCATTGAAATTCTATCACAACACATGTATGTGTAAAGGTAATATATTGCAACTCTGCTTACCACCTCAGTGATTTATTTTAATGGCCACATATACATTTTAAATGATGCCCTACAGCATCCCCTGATTTATTTATTCATTGATTTCCCTCTGGTCACACATGACTTCTATATGCCGCTTGCATCTGGTGAATGTCAACTGAACCTAATTTTTACATATAATAACTATAGGGAATCCATGAGTTCCCTCCTTTGTAGAAGAGACCTATATAGAGTCCCCTTAATTAATTCCAGATCAAAGAAGGGTCTATCATTGAACTAGCAGTGAATGACAGTCAGGGACCAGATCAAACTGCAAGCTTCTCACTGAAGCATGGAGATTGATGGTCGGAGGATAAAATGTTGATTTGGATCAAAGCAAACTTTGCTTTATTGTCTATCTACTCCTTCCAAATTGATCAACTAATGCGCTCTCCCCTAGAAGTAATTCACATTCATTTCTGACCAGTGAAAAACCTGAGGCAAACCTTTTATTTCTCAGAGTGGGGGACTCCTTTTAAAGCAGGAATACGTCACAGTACAGTCATAGTTTAAAGATACAATATACGTTCAACAATTGGCTAACAGTTGGAGGGGTCTTCTTTAAGCCCACCCTACAGAATGTGATGTCATCTTTGTAGAGTTCTCCCACCCACATTCCAGCTCCATCTTGGTTACACAATGGGAGGGGGAAGTGAGTAGTTACTGAACAAAGAGGGGCTCCAGGGGAAACCGTTACTGTTACTTTAACAGTGATTCTCCATTTTGATTCACGTGGCATGCAATAACTGTTAATTTGTACAAGAGAAAGGGGGAGGAGTTAGTACCGGAAGCTGGTCTTTATAAGAATGTGTTACATGAGACTTGCTCCTTAGCAGGGGGGAAGGGGTAGCTTGGATGGGAGGAGTTTCCATAGGAAACAGTTATTTGAGCACATGTGTAAGAGATTTAACAGACAAAGGAATGCAATGCTTATACGTAAGCATCTTTAAGAAATTATGACCTTTAGGGAAGTGTGCCAAATAAGACATAAACACAAATATATAATAGTAAAAGAGACATTTGTCCATAACAATGTCACATATCTTAAATAGGACCATTATATGCAATATGCTTCTGTAATAAAAGCAAACATGAAAATAAGTTTTAGTGGGAATGTACTAACAGGCAGTGGCCATTAGACAAATAGATTAACTGCTGAAATCACATTTGCAAAAAACCATCACGATCATGATGATATGATTTTTTTTTTTTTTTAAATAACAGAAATAATTTTGCAGTGCCATAAGTCTAAATTCATAGAAAAGTCTTGACAACCACTAAAAACACCTGCTGCTTATAATCCAACTATAATTAATTTCCATTTTTACTGTAGATAAAGTAAAGCTGAGTGGAAAAGTAACACTGGATATGTGTCAGTTATTACCAAAACATATTTGCAATGTGTCAACAGTTTCTACAGCAATAAACAGATTGTCTGACACAGATTTCTAGATTGATCAAAAGTATCTATAATTTATAACATTTATTTTATTTGTATGCATTTCATACATTGTCAGTAGACAAATGTTACTTGCATTGCACATAATAGGTGCTCTATGTACTAGAATTAAAGGGGTAGGAGGTAAACTGTATTTAAAAAAAAAATATAATCTTACTGTTCTCTACATATATTTCTTGCAGCTTAGTCTCATTTCGCTGGTACTTTGTTAATGTGCCATTTTTGTAAAGGTCAAACATATTTTTGGAATAGAAATATGTCATACAAGACTTCCTGTTCTTTATATTTCTTCATAAAGGACAGCTCCCCTTCTCTTTTCTTGTGAAATGAAGCATTATATATAGGTTAAAGCTATTTGAATAAACTCAAGTCAATATTTGAACAGGATTGTTAGGCTACAATAAATTACTTTGTAGGTAAATTAGATATTTAAGAGCTTAAGGGTTAATATGCGTGACTGACATTTGTAACAGCACTATAGTACTGATAAAATTCCCATTAGAATTAGGCTCGGACAAGGTGCTTGTAACACATTTACTTTGTCCTAAAATTATCATCGTACACAGCTAAACTTTATAGAACTCAACTGAAACTCCAAAAAGAAATGTTGTAGGAACTAATCTGCATTTGCAAATAAAAGGAAAGAAAAACAAGTAATGCATTTTAATTTTCAATAATATTTTTATTAATAAAAAAATTCCACCTTCCAACTTGGCTACCTTTTGGAAAAACTCTAGTGTTGCATGATACTACACTTTGACAAAAAGATGGGATCACTTTTGTAAGTATGTTTGCTACATTATTATATTAAGAGTAAACAAATATTACACAAATGGCTCAGCACATCAAAATGAGGTGACTTTATTCCATAGAAAATGGCCTGAGCTGGTGCACTTGTCCTAAAGGACTGCTGTTGCTGCCATAATCGGCTGGTGTATTATATCAAGTGTGGGATATTATCTTGTATAACTTGACATATTTTCCAGATGGATCTGGAAGTTGATCATCTATTTAGGAATTATCTTTTGTTTCCCATATAAAAGAGCTCACAGTATTTGTGATTAGTTAAATGCCCCCCAAAAAGCACCAACATTTTTTTTTTATTTAACCAATGTTTGGTACATTCCCTGTCTCACATGCAATCATTGCAAAGGAATTAAAAAAAGGTGAATTTTGTGTACATCCTCAGACTGAAAATTATGCTATACTGTTTTTGTTTTACTAAATTGTTATACTTCTTAAAATCCCCTTGTTACTTGGGGTATGTTTGGGGAAAAAAAACACTCTAACGTTTCAAAAGCTTGTATCTCCCATCACAAGTCAGCAATTTGGAGCTCAGACACCAAAACTTCTTGTAATGGTGTGTTTTTTTCTCATTAAGAAGGTCCAGCAAGGCTGTAGACTTTTTAAACCTATGGACCTTTGATTGTACCGGCTATGTGGGCAATGTCCCTTTTAAATATATAAGGCACACTGACAAGCAGTAAGTGCGCTCTATGTTAAAGGTTTGGTATATCTCATCTGAGTTAAAAACAAGTTACATATGTCTATAAACAGGCTTTATTCCCTCCTCATAGTACTGTTATTGTTTATCTATTTCACACATTTAGCACTATTTTGTGTGCCTGTCCACGATTTGCATAAAAATGAGCTATGGGGGATGCGATCCGGCGTGGGTGTGGCAGAGTATTTTTAATTTGATACTGTGCTTTTAGGTATTTAATGATAGTTTGCAAATATGAAACATGGTCTGCTTTCTGAAAACGTCTGTTTTTCTGTCGCTAATTCACCTCATAATCCAGTAAATGTCGTATTAATACTCTAGATTCTAGAGTCTAGAATATATTTTAGCGTGCTTTGTACTTTTCAGATAGAACAGTTTTTTTTTATATGATACAATACTTATTTAAGTACCTTTAACCCCTTAACGCATAAGGACTTATATATACGTCCTGAAAAGCATGGTCTTTGAGGACCATGAGGAAGTATACATTTGTCTTCAGTTTTCATGTAGTGTTGCGCTCCTTAGCATGTCTGCAGCTATTCCCAGAGGCTGCTTCAGATCCGAAGCAGCATCTGAGAGTGCTTTGCCCCCCCCCCCTCGCCCCCCACCCGCGCGCATACGATCACCGCGAATGTGATCATATGTGCGTTACACACATAGGCAGTGAAAGGTGATCACTGCCTATGTGTGTGAAGTGTTGTAATGATACCTCGATATAGGCATCATGCAACACCTTCTGTTCCCCCCTGGGTATTGGAGGAGCATGCTCCTCCAATATAGCATGCCCAGAGGAGAGCGACGGAAGAGAGAGCGAGAAAAAATATCTTCCGTCGCTCTGAAACCGTTGCTTGACTACAGAGGAGTTCGGGTGAGTACAAGGGTTAGATGAAGGGGTTTGGGTAAATTTAGGGTTTGGGTAAAAAGGGCACTGGTTAGAAAACAAAAACTTATATTGTCTATTGCCCTATTAGTTGAAATAAAACATAGACATGGAAAACATTGGTATTTCTAAACTCAAGACAAATACGGGGTCTTTTTTACCATTTGTAATTGTTTAAAAAAAAAAAAATCAGGTCAACGTTAGAAAAAGTGTTTTTATGGCATATTTTCATCATATTTTATATTTTTTTTAATAGTAAATTATATTATATGATGAAAATAATAGTATCAAATGAAAGCCCTATCCGTCCTTTAAAAAAGGATGTATAATTTGTGTGGGTGGACTGAACACAAAGAAAGAAATTCACAGTTCAGTAAACAAATGACAAAAATAATGGAATTCTGGTCTTCAAGGTACATCAAATGCAGCAAAGCACTTGGTCACTAAGGGGTTAAGCAGCAGCATACGGAAAATATCTGAGATGCATAAAGTAAAGAACTGCAGTTGAAATATCCAAATATTCCTAAATTATACTAATATGCATGTGCATACCAATAGTTATGTGCACTGTATTTTTATTTGCAAAATGTGTCTCTCGCACTTGGATGTTTGTAAAACATATTTTTATGGGCAAGAAAAAGTAGAAAAGCCAAGAAACTACAAAATGACAACTCCTTATATTTACATCAGGTACTGCACTACTGAAAGAGACAGTGCAACATAATAACATGGAAAGTGCTTTCATCCAGCCAGAGAGAGTCCAATTAATCCTGCATGAGACTTAAGGATTTGTTTTTCTTAAATAATTCTCTGCTCATTTACCATTAACAGACATAAACACTACATTTGTTGTCATTATAGAAACATCAGCAGATGCAGATTAGATTCAGTGCATGGTAACGTCTAATGCATCTTAATTAATCGGTGCAATAAGTATTGAATGGATCATTGCATGGAATAGCATTAACCTCTACTATATTTATATTAATCTGAGCCATTAACCTGAACACTCATTTTATAATATTTATTTTACCTTCCTCTTATCTCTTTACTCCTCATCCATGCTTATGGATGCAAGAAATATCAACTTAAGAGCAGGCATCTAAAAGATTGGCATGTAGTTCTATGACATGCTGTTTTAGACATAGCCTTTCCCTTGTATTACAATCTGTCTAGAAGATTCAATATTGTCATGGTGTGTACTTTCTTATCCTGTACAGTCAGTACAGATTGAGTTAGGACATGGTGCAATCATAAACCGAATTGATTCATAAACCTGGTGTTACCTTTCTTATTAAAAACCTAAGGCAATTGATTGAATTATATGTGTGTGTGTGTACCTATTTCATCACCTATATAATCCAGTTTGGAGTCTGATGGCAGACCATCCAATTAACTATTTCATGACAACCTAGTAATTTATCATTTTATGAAATGTTTATGATGTAGAAGGCATTAAGGACAGTAAAATACAGTAATTGTTTTGTAAAACTAATTGACTGATTCAACTGTGATCATTGGCTGCAATATTTTATTAAAGAAAACACATTTTTCAGGTACTTTTTCTTGTGTGTCTTGGAATACTTCCTCAAAAAATCTACTTCAAATATTTTTCTTCTACCCCTGAGAGCCTTTAATATCATTTCAGTTTCTGGATGGTGTATTGCCTCCAAAGCTTAATACTGCACCAGCCTTCAAAGGAATGAACCATTTTTATATCAGAAGCTCATCCATTCTGTCAAATTTTTACCAGTCATATATATTGTACACATTTCTTCATTGATGTTTATTATTTGGGCTGCCAACGCTGTAAATGCTATTTGTTTGATAGTTGAAATGGCAACTGAAATCTAAAATGCCTTTTACTCATTATCAAATGTTTTGTTCATGTTGTGCATTCCAAATGACATTTGATATGTTTCCAAAGTCAGTAACAAAGAGACTCACACCTCTCAGACATGGTTCAAGGCTTCAATTCCAATAGAACACGGAAAAAATGAAAACGTGTCACACTTCCTTCATCATTGTAGCATATCCAGTAACAGTTTATTTCAAACAGTAACATTTTTACAGAGACATCGGACTGGAACAAACACGCTTAATGTGTTTCACACTGCAAATGGCGCCATTGGCCTATGAGTAAACAAAAATGTTCCTGTAGTTTGGAGATTGTGGGCAGTTGCTGATCCGGGAGATGCACACTGAAAGACGTACAAATTTGTAGGGAAATCAGTAAAACTATCTATCAACATAAAAACATAGAATGTGACAGCGGTTAAGAACCATTTGGCCCATCTAGTCTGCCCAATTCCTAACATAAATCTCATTGAAGAATATCAATATAGTTACTTATGCTGTCATTTTCTATAAGATGGAATAGTATCAGTTCATATTATTGTGTTACTTGGCATATTTCAATATCACATATTGAAATATGTTCTATTATACACTCTGATCATCTACATTCAGTGGAAAAAAATGTATTGCTATGCTGAATTAAAATACAAACAAATATCAATTGCAAAAAACCATATGCTTACATTACTCAGTTCTCTTTACAAATAAAGCAGTGCATTCAATTATTTGAGTTTTTTCATTATGTGCCTCTATTTATGGAACACTTTGAACTTGATGGCTAATTTAATACTCAAAAAACTCGACTCACTTTTTAGATTACTTGATATTTCCTTGCATGATTCTACTACATTATTCATGTTTCATTTTAGCTTATATCCACATTATACCTCTAGCTATTTCACACTGTCATGTCATATGTTATTTTTCTTAAATAAACAATGTTAATGATGCTGCTTGTCATTTATTTACCATATTGTGAACCATATTTTAAGTAAAAGTATAATTCCATCAGTTTTTGACACGTGGTAATTAATGATTACTATGCTATTTATGATGACCTTTCAACACCATTAAATCATCACACCAGAGTAAAAGAAGATAATGGACACCCATAAAAATGTATTACAGAGGCTAGTGAGAAAGGAGATCGAGGTTGACTTACAAAAAAAAAAAACGAGAGGGAGGTGAGTCTATTCGAGTTTAGAGGTTGAGATTAGTGCTAATCTCAACCTACAATCTAAAATTTTAGTTCCTAGGCCCTCTTGACTATTTTATGGAGTATCATGCTATTAGATGTCTAAAAAAGTATAATAAATTTGTTTCTTAGAATAGCAAGAGTAAATAAGATGTTTAGCTTGAAAAGGTGATAATTCTCCATGGTATTGCATATACTTTTATCTGACAGAGTATACATGTCTGAAATTAAATTAGAAAATATCATTAATTTATCAATGATGTAAAAATATGTATCCATAGATTGGAGAATTGTTAGGTTAGGTTTCTGTATTTTACTTATTTTAAAATGTAATTTGCAATGTATTTTATAAGTTACGTTTTTAGCTCATTATTGGGAGAAAATAAGATCTAAAAGTCTTGGATGGCCAAGATTTTGGAAACTTAATTTATGTACTGACTATTAAGGGTGTAAGTGGATTTATATAACTGTTGCAAAGTATCCATTTTTACAATACATCACTAATAAATAATAAACTAAGAAACACTTTTTTAAAGAAGATTCACAATTTCCATGAATGGCTGAAGATATCTGTTTGCTGTGTGTTGCATTTTTAGATTCATCGCAATATCAAAAACGTTGCATTCATACATACTAATAATGATAATAAGTAAATCTATAAACAAAGGTAGAAAAAAAATAATGATTTTTCACTGCCTACCCCGTTCCACCCAAAGGGTGTGGTTTGCAAAGAAGTGGTGGGGAAATCATCAATTTTAACATTTTGATCAGGTCTGAAGGACTTTGGCCGGTCGCCAGACCCCACAATGGGTGTAATTAATAATGAGGGGCAGCCAAGGATTTCTATAGGGCTGGGAGACATTTTGGGAGCTCTCAGACCTGCTAGCCCTGGCCCACAGTGTAGTTTGCTAGGGGACTGAAGGCATTTGTCCAGGTCCCAGCCCCATTTCTTATAGGGGGTGTCAGGACTACCTTCACTGGTCTCCCATGGTTATTTTAGTGGCATCATAGGCAACATTATTTATTTTTAACCCCTTAGTGACAAGACATTTTTACCTTGACTTTCCCTTGGTGACAATGGCTATTTTGACATTTCTGGGGTTTGTGTTTAGCTGTAATGTTCTTCTTTCTTACATACTGTACCCACACAAATTTATATGTTTTTATCGTCATAAGAAGGGCTTTAATTAGATACCATTATGTTCATCATATCTTATAATTTACTACAAAAAAAATCATAAAATATGATGAAAAATCTTAAAAAAATGACTTTTTCTAACTTTGACCTAAAATATAATTTACACAAATACAATCTTTAAAAAAGACCCCATCTAAATAGTTTGTAAATGCTGTCCCAAGTTCATAAATATGCATGTTTCCAAATTTTTAAGTTTTTTTTTTTTTTTGTGCGTTTTGGGGCAAAAACCAAAAATTGTGTTTTTCCTATATTGAGCTTTTGACCCCAACCCTAAATTTAACCCCAACTCTATCCCTTATGCTAAAAATTATTAAATCTAACTATATTACCAGTTTGAAGCTAATCAAATCTTTTTTTTTTTCACATTTCTACGTTGGTTGCTGCCTCTAGGGGCAGTCAAGCAGCATATTCAAAGATTGAAGTGAATTTGCTTTCACTTCCGAAGCTTAGACCACAACAGGGCATAGGCATATTGACTGAGCATGATGCTTCGTAACTATGGTGCCCACGATCGCTCCATGGGGCGATCGTGGGTGTCCCAGAGAGGAAATTTTGGTGCTGGCAACTGCCTCAACATTGAGGCAATAGACCAGCACCGTTAAAGCAGTTTTCACTATCGTTGATCGTGAAAACCGCTTGATTCACTGCAGGACGTGCCTGACATGTCCATTGTCGTGAAGGGGTTAATTTTGCAAAGACTTTGGCTATTTCCAGAAAGATGAAAGAAGATATCCAGAAGATTGTGTATTAAAAACAATGGCCTCACAGGGAGTCTATATGGTTCCATGCAGGGCCGTCTTTAATAGTGATTGGACCCAGTGCAAGCATTTGCTTGGGCCCCCTGGACCCTGCCCCCTCCCCTGCATGCAATCACTCCATAAATCGCAATTTTACCTACCCCCCCCCCCCCCCCCCACACACACACACAAAAAAAACATAAAAATAAGCACACACACAGTTGGACTTTTCTTGCAGTGAGTATTTTTATTGTATTTAATAAAATGTGTATAATTGCAGTGTATAAACTGTATATTTGGATACAAAATGTGTATATATGGCTGCAATATGTATACCATCTTACTATGCAACACTGCACTACAACTACTCATTACCTAAATGACAAAAACATACACAGATATTAGAGAGCACTTACATACAGTGGATACAAAAAGTCTACACACCCCTGTTAAAATGTCAGGTTTCTGTGCTGCAAAAAAATGAGACAAAGATAAATCATTTCAGAACTTTTTCCACCTTTAATGTGACCTATAAACTGTACAACACAATTGAAAAACAAACTGAAATCTTTTAGATAGAGGGAAGAAAAAATATAAAAATAAAATGTGGTTGCATATGTGTGCACACCCTCTTATAACTGGGGATGTAGCTGTGTTCAGAATTAAGCAATCACATTCCAAATCATGTTAAATAGGAGTCAGCATACACCTGCTGTCATTTAAAGTGCCTCTGATTAACCCCAAATAAAGTTCCACTGCTCTAGTTGGTCTTTCCTGAAATTTTCTTAGTCGCATCCCACAGCAAAAGAAATGGTCCACAGAGAGCTTCCAAAGCATCAGAGGGATCTTATTGTTAAAAGGTATCAGTCAGGAGAAGGGTACAAAAGAATTTCCAAGGCATTAGATTTACCATGGAACACAGTGAAGACAGTCATCATCAAGTGGAGAAAATATGGCACAACAGTGACATTACCAAGAACTGGAGCTCAATCCAAAATTGATGAAAAGACGAGAAGAAAACTGGTCTGGGAGGCTACCAAGATGCCTACAGCAACACTAAAGGAGCTGCAGGAATATCTGGCAGGTACTGGCTGTGTGGTACATGTGACAACAATCTCCCGTATTCTTCATATGTCTGGGCTATGGGGTAGAGTGGCAAGACAAAAGCCTTTTCTTATGAAGAAAAACATCCAAGACAGGCTACATTTTGCAAAAACACATCTGAAGTCTCCCAAAAGCATGTGGGAAAATGTGTTATGGTCTGATGAAACCAAGGTTGAACTTTTTGGCCAGTCAGATACCAGGAATATTGTGCCAGTCAGATGCCAGGAATATTGTGCCATTCAGAGCCCAGTAATATTGTGCCATTCAGAGACCAGGAATATTGTGCCAGTCAGAGACCAGGAATATTGTGCCAGTCAGAGCCTAGGAATATTGTGCCAGTCAGATACCAGGAATATTGTGCCAGTCAGAGCCCAGTAATATTGTGCCATTCAGAGCCCAGTAATATTGTGCCAGTCAGAGCCTAGTAATATTGTGCCAGTCAGAGCCAAGAAATAGTGTGCCACTCAGAGCCCAGTAATAGTGTGCCACTCAGAGCCCAGTAATATTGTGCCAGTCAGAGCCCAGTAATATTGTGCCAGTCAGAGCCCAGGAATATTGTGCCAGTCAGATACCAGGAATATTGTGCCAGTCAGATACCAGGAATATTGTGCCATTCAGAGCCCAGGAATATTGTTCCAGTCAGAGACCAGAAATATTGTGCCAGTCAGAGCCCAGAAATATTGTTCCAGTCAGAGCCCATAAATATTGTTCCAGTCAGAGCCCAGGAATATTGTGCCAGTCAGATACCAGGAATATTGTGCCATTCAGAGCCCAGTAATATTGTGCCAGTCAGAGCCCAGGAATATTGTGCCATTCAGAGCCCAGTAATATTGTGCCAGTCAGAGCCCAGTAATATTGTGCAATTCAGAGCCCAGTAATATTGTGCCAGTCAGAGCCCAGTAATATTGTGCCTGTCCGATACCAGTGATATTGTGCCAGTCCGAGCCCAGTGATATTGTGCCAGTCAGAGCCCAGTAATATTGTGTCACTCAGAGCCCAATAATATTGTGACATTCAGAGCCCAGTAATATTGTGCCAGTCAGAGCCCAGTAATATTGTGCCAGTCAGAGCCCAGTAATATTGTGCTAGTCAGAGCCCAGTAATATTGTGCTAGTCAGAGCCCAGTAATATTGTGCTAGTCAGATACAAGTAATATTGTGCCAGTCAGAGCCCAGGAATATTGTGCCAGTCAGAGCCCAGGAATATTGTGCCAGTCAGAGCCCAGGAATATTGTGCCAGTCAGAGCCCAGGAATATTGTGCCAGTCAGAGCCCAGGAATATTGTGCCAGTCAGAGCCCAGGAATATTGTGCCAGTCAGAGCCCAGTAATATTGTGCCAGTCAGAGCCCAGTAATATTGTGCTAGTCAGAGCCCAGTAATATTGTGCTAGTCAGATACAAGTAATATTGTGCCAGTCAGATACAAGTAATATTGTGCCAGTCAGAGCCCAGGAATATTGTGCCAGTCAGAGCCCAGGAATATTGTGCCAGTCAGAGCCCAGGAATATTGTGCCAGTCAGAGCCCAGGAATATTGTGCCAGTCAGAGCCCAGGAATATTGTGCCAGTCAGAGCCCAGAAATATTGTGCCAGTCAGAGCCCAGAAATATTGTGCCAGTCAGAGCCCAATAATATTGTGCCAGTGAGATACCAGTAATATTGTGCCAGTGAGATACCAGTAATATTGTGCCAGTCAGATACCAGTAATATTGTGCCAGTCAGAGCGCTGTGAACATGGCAAGCAGGGGCTGGGGGCCCTCGGGACAGCTGCCTTGGGCCCCCCAGGAGTAACTGGGCCCAGGGCAGCTGCCCCGTTTTCCCCGCGTTAAAGACGGCCCTGGTTCCATGAGATGTAGGTCATTTCAGTCTAAATCACTTGGCTTTTAGTTTTTATGAAACCTAAAACAATAAAAAATGGAGACAGGCTGTGGTACAAAATAATTTATGCACAAATAAAAGTAAAATGAAGGATCCTTGCCAGTTATGGGATTCTGCACAGGCATTTTTTACAATGAACAATATATATTCAAATAAAAGAAGCCGCCTCACAGTTGAGAATGTTGCTAATTTAATGACTATTAATATGCTTGGCCTTCCATTGTACTCCTGGGACCCCACTCCTTCAGTTCAGACATGGCTAAGGATAAACCACACAGCAGATGATAAAAGGGTCAACAGAAAAATCATGATGAAAATCAGATAGCGATTTGCAGGTATTTGAAGTAAAGTAAATAATATGTTTTTTTATTACTATGTGTCAGGATTTTACCTATTTATTGTTCTCTCCTTAATTCTTTTCTCACTGCATAAACTAGAGTATGTGTCTTTAAGAAGACACTGACGGATTAGATGTGTTCTTAGTACTGTAAGGTGGTGTCTTACTTTTCTCCCCTTATACAGGGGCCCCACAGCCTCAACTTTGGAGCAAGTCTATGAAGAATTCTTCATGGATTAAAAAGGGACAAAATAAACAGCATGATGAAAATCAGTTAGCAATTTGGATGTGTTTAAAGTAAGGTAAATATTTTTACTATGCCTTTACCTTTAATTATTGTTTTAATATGTTCAGGATTTTACCTATTTGTTGTTCTCTCTTTAATTTTTTTTCTTACTGCATAAACTAGAGTATGTGTCTTCACTACGTTACTTAAGCGTTAGCCGTCAGTGCCTCCACACACTGCTAAATGTGTTCATAGTACCGGAAGTACTTTTCTACCCTTATTTAGGAACCTTTACCATGGGCCCACAGCTTCAACTTTGGAGCAAGTCTATGAAGAATTCTTCAAGGGATGAAATATACCACATGATGAAAATGAGTAAGAGATTTGGATGTTTTTAAATTAAGGTAAATAATTTTACCCTACATTTAATCAGTTTTTTTATTATTATGTGTCAGGATTTTATCTATTTGTTGTTCTTTCTTTAATTTTTTATATAGATATAATGCTACATTACTTATGCGTGCGCATCAGTGCCTCGGTAAATTTTTAGTGTGTTTATAGTACTGTAAGGTGGTGTCTTTTCTCTCTTTATAAAGGAACCTCTACTTTAGGCCCCAGAGCTTCAAATTCTGAGCAAGCCTAAGAAGAATTCTAATAATAATTACCTGATTCTGGTCTTGTTGATGACCTCAGAATTTCTCTTAGCAAAACAAACAAAATGCAAGACTACTAAACTAGCCCTGATGCTCAAAGGAGGAAATCTTACAATTGCCAATATTTTTACTTCTGATGCCATGCCACAGCATGTTTTGTTAATCGTTCAATTCAGTATTTTGGGGCGAATACAACTGTACATACTAATTTGAAATGTAATACACAAATACAGCAATAAAACACAGATTATACTTTTAACTTTGTAACTTATATTCAAGATTTATCTTTCCTCTGCACAAGGGTTGAATACATAAGTACAACATTTAATAGCTTATACTGTTATAATTGAAGAACTAACCCCACAGAAGACACAGTTAATTACACTGCTACGTCAATACTGCTAACAGTAATAAGGTATTAAGCACCAAATAAAATATGTAAGGGTAGTATACATAACCTTTCACATTGGATTTCAAATAAAAGTAGGTTATTTAGACATATAAAAAAGCATTCTATTTGGTTAGAGTAATATTAGTAACATGTTGCTTTTCATAGCCAATATGTAGTAATTACAAGTACATTTTTTTTTTACAGGGGTTAGACAATAGAACATATGCATAATGGAGAATAGGGCATGCTTCTTCAAGAATGACAGAGGTGGAAAGATCCAGAACTTTCAAGAAAGGTTCAGTGATGTTTAGATTTTGTTATTTGGAAGGTTGTGCAAGTCATTCTGGTGTTCACAAAACCATTTTTAATTTGTATGGCAATGTGTTTCATCATGGGATGGGTCCGCATCTTGAGGGAACAGTGTTCACCCCATAGGGTTTACCTGAAAAAGTCTCATGTACCTTTTACATTTTACCACCAGTGAGAAGAATAATTGGCTATATAGACACTAGACATGTGCATTCGTTTTCGGACAAATGCATTTTCGGCCGAAAATAGCATTTTCGTCCATTCGTCCGAAAAACGAATAACGAAAATTCTAAGCTAATGAAAGCCGAATGAACGAATGGTTAATAAACGAAAATCATTAGTTCATTCATCCATTCGTAGTACTACTATTGCATTCTATAAGCCGCATTAGAGTCGGTTTATAGAATACAATAGCATAGTACACTTACATTCCATAAACTGACATAATGAACGACTTTCGGTTTATGGAATGCATGTAAGTCTATTGGCATTCTATAAACCGAACGTTCGGTTTATAGAATAACAATAGGATTACATGTATTACATAAGCCGACAGCCTACAAACAGAACGTTCGGTTTATAGGCTGTCGGCATTTCACTACACGGAGACAAAGTCTCCATTCATAAATTTATTCGTTTTCTATAAGCCGAAAGTCTATAAACCGAACGTTCGGTTTATAGGCTGCCGGCTTATGGAATGCATGTAATCCTATTGCTATTCTATAAACCGAACGTTCGGTTTATAGAATAGCAATAGGATTACATGCATTCCATAAGCCGAAAGTCTATAAACCGAACGTTCGGTTTATAGACTTTCGGCTTATAGAAAACGAACAGTAGTAGTGCCTTTCTATGAACCCATTCATAATTCCTATGAATGGGTTCAAAGAAAGGCACTACTACTGTTAATTTACTATAAGCCGAAAGTCTATAAACCGAAGGTCGTTTGGTTTATAGACTTTCGGTTTATAGAATACATAGAATTACATGTAATTCTATGTATTCTATAAACCGAAAATCTATAAACCGAACGACCTTCGGTTTATAGAATTTCGGCTTATAGAAAACATGTAGTACTATTGCCTTTCTATGAACCGAACGAGAGCCCCATTCATAAGAATTTCTTATGAATGGGGCTCTCGTTCGGTTTATAGAAAGCCAATAGTATTACACGTATTCTATAAAACGAAACGAAAAAAATGAACGAATTTCGTCTGAAACGAATGCAGTAATGAACGAAATTCGTTTTAGATTAAATAACCTTTTCGTCTGGACGAAAACGAAATGAAAATTTTAGTTTTGCACATGTCTAATAGACACCCATGGATTAGCTAGAAAGCTACCCATACCTTTATGGGTACCTTTATAAGGGGACCACATGTCCCAGATCACCTGGGAAAGTCCTGCAATGGGACTTTATTTCTCGGGTTCTGTGTAGCACAGTAAAGCTTGAACTTCTAGGTAATCTGCAAAGAATGTAAAACTGAAGAGTTAATGACGCAATGGCAGTGGGCCACTGTAAAATGCCAGAGCATCTGCCATTTTACCTAGATAACAAAAGGTATTGATGCATGGGTGTCCATTATTTTTTCAAAGGAGTACAAGATACTCTCTCTATTACCTGAATGCTTCTTAACCTCATCTCCATTGCCTATGTTGACCTGGGGTAGAGATTCATTGGTGGGAGTCAACTGTGTTTTTTGCCCATTAATATGAAAGAACCATGACTGTGGTAGTTTTGGCTAACGTCCTCTGTGATGGTCAGCTATCATGATCCTTAGCATCAACTAATGAAAATATAGTTTACAGAAGCTGGGGTACTAAGGGTTAACCACTACTGCCCAAGTCTAAAATTCCCATATTATTTAGCCAGTAATGGCTGGCTGCATATCATGTTACCTACAGTTAGTGTGTAATGTAGGCCTTCACAGCCCCAGCCTAACAGCAATATGGCTGGCTGAATATCATTGTAGATGCAGTCCACAAAGGTTAGGGCTTTAGTCACTAAAGAGGGAATTGTGGGGAATTGACAAGGGAATTTTAAACTTAAGGCCAAAGTAACCAAGTTTGAAAACATCTCCAATTCAATGAATTTTACTACCAATTTAGTGAAATTGGAGAATTTCTCCAACTCAGCAACTTTGACCTTAAGTTTCAAATTTCCTTATCAATACCGTTAACCCCTTGGTTATTTTAGTGGCATCATAGGCAACATTATTTTTTTTTTTATTATTTTAACCCCTTAGTGACAAGACATTTTTACCTTGATTTCTGGGGTGTTTGTGTTTAGCTGCAATTTTCTTCTTTCTCACATACTGTACCCACACAAATTACATGTTGTTTTTATTGTCCTAAAAATTGGCTTTCATTAGATACTATTATGTTCATCATATCTTATAATTTACTACAAAAAAATCATAGAATATGTCGAAAAATAAAAAAAAAACACTTTTTCTAACTTTTCAAACTAAAAGACCCCGTCTAAATAGTTTATAAATGTTGTCCCATGTTCAGAAATATGCACGTTTCCATATTTTTCGGTATTTTTTTTTTCGAGTTATGGGGCAAAAACCAAAAATAGTGTTTTTTGTTTTTTTTTCCTATACTTACCCGAACCCTAAATTTAACCCTACCACTAAATTTAACCCCAACTCTAACCCTTATGCTATACCTTAATACATTTTAATTTTAATTTAATTTTAACTCTATTCCAAATGCTAAAAAATATTAAATTTTAACCCTATAGGCTAATCTAATTATAATACATGTTTTAAGCTAATTAAATCTTTATTTTTTTAAACATTGAAATGTTACTTGCTGCCTCTAGGCACAGTCAAGCAACATATTCAGAGTGACAGAAGTTAATTTTTCACTTCCAAAGCTCAGACCACAAGAGGGCACAGCTGCTCCGTCAATATGGCGCCCACTATTGCTCCGTGGGGCGATCGTGGGTGCCCCAGAGAGGAAATTTCGCTGCTGGCTACTGCCTCAAGGCAATAGACCAGCACCATTAAAGCGTTTTTCACGATTGTTGATCGCGAAAACCACTTGTTTCACCGCAGGACGTGTCAGGCACGTCTATTGTCGGGAGCAGAGTTCCCAGCAGGACGTGCCTGGCATGTCCATTGTCGCGAAGGGGTTAATGTTTTATTTATGAAATAGGAAATTATGGGGAATTGAGAAGGGAATTGCAAACTTAAGGTAAAAAGTATAGCAGAATGAGAGTTTTTTTCCAGCAAGTCTACTGTGACATTTAAGTGTGAAATTCCCTATTTTATGATGAAGCCCACAGTGTTTGTACTGAATAGTTGACAAGGGAATTGAAAAATTAAGGTTAAATTAGCCTTCTTGAAAAAAAATATTCCATTTTGCTGTACTTAATGCTCTGCAATATTGGCCTTACGTTTTCAATTTCCTTTGAATAATGGCCTGAATTGAATACTTTTTCTAACTCAGCTACTTTGGCCTTATGGTTTTTTATCCACAGTAAATATTCGGAGCTATTAGTTGTCGAGTACTCCCTTTTTCATGATGCAAGAGCATGCTAAATGACTGGCTGAAAGTCATGGGAAATTAAGTCTCAACAGCTGGAATATTACCAAACCTAACCTTAGCTGAAATATTTTTAAATAAATTATCAAGGATCTGCAGAATGCAAAGGAGTAGCTGTCAGAGTGAAGAGAAGACCAGCTAGAAGGAGTAAAAGAGTACAGACTAAACCACTCTTACAGGGTGTAGAGAATTAAGTAAAAATGTTTTTGCTGCACTACCCTGACTGCCAGATGTTTGTCCTGCTATGGTCAACCTACCCTAATAGACTTCCTATGTCTCTCCCCTGCTGGTTTTTGTTTGGGTTGGACTTCCAGAGGGGAAAGAAAGTATTCCTACTGAAAGATATTTCTGGTAGCTGTAGTACCAACTGTATCTGTATTTTGACATACCACTGCTTTCAGGTTGTGGGAATTATTGCGGGAAGCAATTCTGGCATGAAGTAATGTTTATTTGTATTGTTTACAATAATATTTATGCACTGTTATGAACAATGCAATTCTATTTTATGCTTTGCTAATGTACATTTTTCGTTTACAATTCTCCTGTCAATAGTACATGTCCTCGTTATTGCCTTGCTTTGCCTTGCCAAATTTCTCAAAATACTGCCACATTTCAATAAACAGTTAATAAATGTCTTTTGTGTGGGCAAAATGTCACAAATATTTCCTTTCAGGTGATCTTGAGTTTACTGTAATTAACTTTTTTTTATGGTGTGTGCTAAGTAATTGCATGGCTCTTTTCCAATGCTGCATGCTGTGTGGTAGTATTTCATTCGAAGGGTAAACTGAAATGATGACAGTACCTCATGATTTAACATTGTATCACTTCAGTTATTAATATAAAGTGCTTGCTACCGTCCGCTATCTGTTTCTCAAGTTTTCACCGTAGCATATTAGCATATCTTGTACCTTAGTCAAAGGAATGCCTTGAGCCAATGTTCTTTCACAACCTGTAATGTTATCATCTTTTGTATGCTAATTATGTAGCAGATTTCTCCAACAGAAACATCTCACATATTTAATGTCTGGTATTACATATCATTTTTTTTTTTTACTTCTGAAAAGGTCATAGTGGTGAGCAAAAGTCCATAAGACAAGGCCCCAGACAAAATAAGGTGTGAGTACTTTATGGAAGGCAGACATTTGAACTGAATGGTTCTGATCTGCCTACATTTTAGCAAACAGCCTTGTTGATAAGGTTACCTTTTTAAAGGGATGTCTACTGTTATTTAATGTCAGTCAACTTTTTACTATTATAGCAAAGTCAAATTATGTATTTATTGGGGTCTATTCAGCCAGTGTGAACTGTGATGAACTGCAAAAATCAGACATTAATAGCTGAGTTGGAAAAGTTATCCAATTTTCCTAACTTTGGCTATTAAAGAGACACTCCCACAATAAAATGAATTTTTTTCTTGCATTGTTGATTTCAGATATGTCTTTTGTTTTTGTTATGTGAGTTTATTTAATGAAATATTTTACTAAACAAGTGTGACCAGGTGCCGCCATTTTGTGAAATACAGGGTTTTTGGGGGGTTTTTATAAGTCAGAATTCTGACCATAGACTTGCATTGAATGGGAGGGTAAGGTAACTATTACATCACAAGGGGTGGAGTTATGATCCTGTTTGATCAGGTCAATCTCCTCTCTCTTACAGAAAGAGGTAGTTTATTATTTTATTATTATTTATTGTGTTCGAAGGCAGGTAAAAAATAAAAAAAAGGTTTTTACTTTTATGTACAATTAAATGCACAGTGGATTTAGTTACATCTTATGTAAAGTGGTAGTGTCCATGTAAGGCCTGTTTTTGCAAGTTACTTTGCCATTCTTCACAGTTTATTTTTTAGTAAATAAATTCTGTTGTGACAGAGAGGGAATGCATCTCTCCTCACTCTGCTCTGTTAGGGCTTCTAAATGTGCTGTTATTATCCCATGTTACAAAACCAATTGTAGAAATGGTACAAAAAGTCTCAATAGCTTTAATGATTTACACTTAAATAAAGATACCAAACTGCAAAACAATGTGTTGAACACAAAGTAAAAAAAATGTATTTAATAACACATTTTTGTCTATTCACTAGAAAGTGCCTTGACAAATGAACTGCAAACATTTAGCATTAATAGAGTTGGAACGATAAACAATGGATAATCTTACCAATTCAATTATTAATACTCTACATTTGCTGTTCACTTGACAGTTCCCCAAAGCGCCCTTTTTTTAAAAACTCATTTTAATGTTACAATACAGGCTTAATGTTATGCTTATATTTCCAGTACTCATATTTCTTCTGCTTGAAGAGAAATACATGGTATAAAAGGCTCATTTCAGAACTAACATATTGGAAAAGGAATGTGAGGATATTGTCTGTTACAACAAATAAATGTTACAGAATTTCAAGTGAAAAGAAGACAAAAACCCAGGTTATTTCATAACAATTGTTGTAATTTTATTACAGTTTATGATATGTTAGAGCACTAGCCATTAAGGAAACTAACATAACAAAGAAATGGACCACATGGAATGGAAACATTAGAATCATTTCAAAGGTCAAGACTGGCAACAAGAATGTTTAATACTACATAGAGTATGGATCGTTGGAATTAGAAATTATTGAAAGGAGAAAGGTATAATTTGTCACACATTAGACATAATCATGAGAGGCAGTTAGTGAACTAAAGCAGCTAGCAAGATACATGTTTTCGATATGGACCAGTCAAAATGTGAACACTATAATTAGACAAACTGCCATGAGCTAAATGAAAGAAAATAAAATACAAATTGTCTGATGTATTCGGTCACATATGTATAAATCACAAAAACACACCAAAACACACACACACACACATACATACAAATGTAGGGTTTTGTATATTAGTGACTGGTCTTCTTCATGGCAGAATTGTTTTTATTATTTTTAATTTTTCTATTTTTTTATAGTTAAACTAGATGGTGTTTCTGTTTTACGTTTCTTTATGTAGTATTCATGCAAGCATAAAAAGAATGTCACTCTTACATAAGGCAGCAGGGTGGGCATGGAAGATAGAACAAGGAACATAACAGTGCACAATGTAGCTAGTAACTGTAGCTTTATAACTGTAACTTTATATGTAATTATAATGTTGGCTATTAAATGAGTGACTGAGTATCTGTTGGATTCCAGGCAATCCCCAACAGAAACTCGGTCACTGATTTAAGAGCCAAAGTAAGGGTCTGGGCTATATTGCTTAATGGGCAGTATGAAGGAATAGTATAAATTAACTCAAGATGTATTGGTATAACAATAGTAAACCTAAATTTGTAAGGTGGGCTCACAAATAAGAAGGCAAGTATTGGTTTTGAATTATTTTAAAATTAAATAAAACGTAAATTATTTATCTGTTTTGTAAACTGTCCATACTGTTTTAGTAAAATTACAATTAAGTTTACTAAAATTAATAGATGTAATTACATAATGTAAAAAACCCCATGAACAGACAGTAGTATAATGAATAAGTAACATATAAGCTGTCTAAGATGTACCAGACAGAAAGGAGTAGAAACCTTACACCTAGGTCATGGATCACATGACCAGTCAATTCAATTTGGATCAACCCATGCAAATGTTGGTTTAAAACAAAAATAAGAGTTGGTTGTAGTAAGTCAATAATCTAGTTATAGATGAGTTTATTACTAAGGAGTCAGTCTTGTTAAGTCAGAGAAGTACAATATCACTTAATAAGATGCTTTGATGAACCATACTGGCAGGCTATCCTGCTGTGAGGAAGTAAACATCACAGATAAGAAATCTCTCTACTGGCTGTTTACATGAATCAGCGAAAACAGTATGCTGGTACAGTGTATAATTGGTGTGCTGTACTTACTGACCATCTCTTGCTAGGGGACAATAATAACAGATCTATGTTACCTCACCTGCCCTTACTGCCACCTTGTCTAGTAACACAACTTCATTCTATTTTTTTCTTCTCATTGTCCACACTCAGTTTCCCCACCTGGGGCCAGAAGGTGCTATCATTCCCAAACATCAAATCATATTTTAAAGGGAATCCAGAATTTTACACAGAAAACAATAGAAGAGGGTGGAATAAGAACACTTGTCCTGTTATGCCAAATAACTTTACTTGGGCATAAAGTGTAAAAGTCAACATGGACCCTCTCTACAAAATAAGTATTTTTTTCCTGAGATGTATAAATGCTATAAGGTCTGACTTTAGTCAATAACAAAAGAAAATGTGTAAGGTTCTACTCAATAATGAGATAATTGGAGGGAATGGAGATAGGCATTTCAAACTATAGGCCAATGAAACCGATTGTAACAATGAATGGAACCTGAATGGGAGAATATTTTCCAACTGAGCTACTTTGGCCTTCAGTTTGAAATTCCTGTGTCAATTCCCTGCAATTCTCTCTTTATTGAGTAAACCCTATAGTATTGTTTTCTTAGCGGGAGACACATTATTAAAGCTTAAAAGTGATAAATCAGCAAGTAAGTAATAGCTATGTAATATGTAAGAGCAGGGTCTTAATAGAGCCTATGGGTCCCTACCAAAATATTGTGATACCTCCAGACGTCACGTGTGACGTCATAGAGGCATGCCCGAATGGCTCGCTTTGAGCACTGGCTACATTCTCCCTGTCAGACTGAGGCCACTCAAAGTGGCCTCATCTGACAGGTCCGAGATCCAAGTTCTATTTCATCCTAGCATATTTTAGGTACACTAAAATCAGGATGGCATAGAACATCCTAGCATCACAAAGGGATTAAATAGTGCTGGTAAACTCCTTTTATTGTACCGTATTTTCCGGCGTATAAGACGACTGGGCGTATAAGACGACCCCCCAACTAAGTCATCTTATAAGCCGGAAAAATCGCATCTATATTTTAACCTTTTAGGTTAAAATATAGAGTTTTCCACCCTCCTCCCCCTTTCCCCAATCCCCAATCCCCAGTACTTTTCTGCTCTGTCTCCCGCTGTTAAGCCGGTCCGTGGCTGTGAGGGAAGCGTTGTGAGCTCCCCTCCAGCCGCGTGGTCAATAAAGTTTTGTTTAAAAAAAAAGTTTAAACAGACTTTATTGAAGCCGCGCGGCCTGAGGGGAGCTCACAACGCTTCCCTCACAGCCACGCACCGGCTTAACAGCGGGAGAGGAGACAGAGCAGAAAATAGGTGAGTAAATCCCAGTACCCGGCGTATAAGACGACCCCCCAACTTTTGAGAAGATTTTCAGGGGTTAAAAAGTCGTCTTATATGCCGGAAAATACGGTAGGTTTGTTTTTAATCTGCAATACATTGTTAGAAGAAATGCTACGATATAGTATTGCTGATTTAATTGACTGTATACAACTGTGTATGGCATCTGAAGTTACACTTACACACAACCAGACTTCCACACACAAACACAGAGATAGAGAGTCACACTTACACACACACACAGAGTAACTCTTACACACACACAGACACATGGAGTCACACTTACACACACAGACACATGGAGTCACACTTACACACACACACACACACACACAGACACATACTTTTTTTTACAATGGCTGTGGGCTCCAGATGGGACTGCTACTCCATAATTGTAGTGGTGTGGGTTATTTTTCTTCCCTCCCTCTGACCCATGCGCATGATGTCACGCGTAGGGTAGATGAGGGATTATGTGCCCTACACAATCTGCAGCATGTCTAGTCACACATGTGGTTACCGCTGCAACTCACATGGGCCATACCTCCATTTCCCACGGGCTGCATTTAGCCCACAGGCCGCGTGCTGGATGCCATGGCTCTAAGCCAAAGTAGCAGAGATGAAAATATTCTTCAATACAGCTGAATGGGAGAACCTTTCCAACTTCGCTACTTGGCCATACATTTAAAATTCCCCACCCAATTTCCTGTAATTTCACTCTTTCTTGAGTAGATCCTAAAGTTTGGAAGCAGCTAATAATCATTATGAGGCTGTAAATCCATTGAATATCATATTTTTTTTTTGTCAATTAAGCAACTCTGGGATTTTATTGTTGTAGAGAATATATAAACACCATTCTCTGAAATGTATTAGATTGTATGTCTTTTGAAGCATAAAAACCTTGCCTCTGGTATTTTTTTATACTGAAGTTATTCATTTATGCATTATGATTAGTTAGTGTATTTCACCCGTAATTAAGTAATAATTGTTCATTCATAGCAAAAACCTGCTTAGATAATTACATTATAAGCTTTTACGGAGATTAATAAAATGTAAAACAAAAAGAAATATTTCATGTAGAAAAAATGCCGGCTACAAATACAAATTTTACAAATTTGTTTTTGGTTTTATGATAATTATAAAAACAAAATTAGGACATGTTTAATTTTCGGAATTTCCTTCAGTTTAACTAAACTCTAGCCTGGTTATGTGTTATGCATTTCTGCATGCTAGATTTTTTTTTGAAAAATTAAAATATTTATTAATAACTATTATTTAGTTTCATAGAAATTCTGTGAGAATATGTGTTATAAAATAAAAATCTGTGCCTAAGGAGTTCCACATACTAGACATTTTAACTAGTAGAATAGGTGGCAATGCAATATATTTGTATTTCTAAGGTCTAGATCAATACTTATTGATATAAGTAGTGAAAGGGACCAAATTATATCATTTGTATCTAAGGAGGATGCATTTGTAGTTTCACATAATAGACTATAAAATCACTACTTCCGTCTATATAACACTCTCTCTCTCCAAAGAATTATCTTATCCTACCAGGAAAACCTGGTTATTACTACTTATCACATAATAATTATAACGGGACATCTTAGGAAACTCAGGGAACATATGAAAAGAAGGAGAAAATAGCTTCACACTGTTAACAATGTATTGAAAACTTACGAGTGGTGCCTTTAAAATAAGTGAAATAGGTTGGCCCTTACTCTAACCCTAATAGGCAGCATACAAAGAGGACAAATGTGTCCCAAAACATACTAAAACATAGTTTTTATTAAATAAAATGAAAAGCTAAAACAAAGACTTAAAGGGACACTCCCACCAAAAAAGGAAAAGAGCTTATTTTTTTTATTTTGCTTTGTTAATTTCAGATATGTCCTTTGTTTTTGTTATGTGAGTTTATTTTATGAAATATTTTACTAAACAAGTGTGACTGTGTGCCATAATTTTTTGAAATATAGTGTTTTTGGGTGCCACCCCCAAGGGACTTTACAGCACTAGTATCTCACTTTGTGGCTGGGGACACAGAATGCGAATTCTGATCATAGACTTGCATTGAATTAGAGGCTAATGTAACTATTACATCACAAGGGGTGGAGTTATGATCCTGTTTGATCAGGTCAATCTCCTCTCTTTGTATTGGAAGGCAGGTAAAAAAAGTTGAACGCAGACACCTAGTCCTGCCCACTGTGATACACAGGAACCAGTAAGAGTGCAGGGGTGTATCTTATGACATCATGCAGGCTTTAGCCACAGTTGTAAAGTGAGACTTGCTGGGAGATTTTGCAGAATGTTGCATCATGGGTAAAATTCTCAAAATGGATGCTGGAGATAAACACCTAATTTTATTTTTACTTTTACATGCAATTAATTCAAACATAGAAGAAAAAAAAGTGGCATATGTCTTATTTATGTGTTTGTTTTAAATGCACATGTAATCTAGTTACATCTTATGTAAGTGTAGTGTCCCTTTAAGCAAGCACAAAAAGAATATTAGTGATATCATACTCGAGTATCATAAGCTGGTACCTAAGGATAACCGCATATATTAGCATGAATCATAAGTATGAAGATAAATTGGTACCTATCCAAAATTCAGTTTATGTCATGAAAATAGGCCTGATTCAGTAATGCAAAATATCCGTTTTTATTTGTTTTTTAACTCAGTTTTTTCTTTTGAGGTCTAGGCGATTCAATCACATGAGATAAATTAACTCAGATAATTGAGCAGACCCCAATGTGAGGTATTTACAGAAATATGTGTTTATATAAAACAGGATACACTAGTCAGGCATAACATTATGACCACTGACAGGTGGCAAACAGTCAGAGGCAGTGTGATGCTTTGGGCAATGTTTTGCTGGGAAACCTTGGGTTCTGCCATCCATGTGGATGTCACTTTAACACGTACCAGCTACCTAAGCATTGTTGCAGAACATTTACACACTTTCATGGAAACTGTATTCCCTGATGGCGTATGTGCTCTGCCACAAAGCAGAAATTGTTCTGGAATGGTTTGAGGAACACAACAACATGTTCAGGGTGTTGAGTTTGCCTCTAAATCCCCAAGATCTATATCCAATCAAGCCTCTGTGGGATGTGCTGGACAAACAAGTCCAATCCAAATTTCAGGCCCTCACACCACACCTTCAGAGGTCTAGTGGAGTTCATGCCTTGATGGATTGTGGTGTCAAAAGTGGAACTACACAATATTAGGCAGGTGGGCATAATGTTATTGCTGTGGTGTATGTGGTAAAAGACATGGTGTATTTAACCCCTTCGCGACAATGTACGTGTCAGGCACGTTCAGCTGGGAACTCCGTTACCGACAATGGATGTGCCTGACACGTCCTGCGGTGAAACAAGTGTTTTTTGCGATCAACAATTGCAAAAACCGCTCTAACAGTGATGGTCTATTGCCTCGATGTCGAGGCAATAGCCAGCACCAAAATTTGCTCTCTGGGGCACCCACGATCTTGTGGTCAGAGCTTCAGAAGTGAAGTGAAAAAAATAAATCACTTCCATCACTCTGAATATGTGGCTTAATTGCCCCGAGAGGCAGTAAGCAACATTGCAATGGAAAAAAAAGATGTAATTATCTTAAAACTAGGATTAGGGTTAGATTAGCTGTTAGGGTTAAAATTAAATCATTTTTAGCATAAGGTATAGGGTTAAAATTAAATTAAAATTAAAATATATTTAGGGATAGCACAAAGGTTAGAGTTGGGGTTAAATTTAGGGTTATGGTCAAATTTAGGGTTCGAGTTGGGGTCACTATTTTTGTTTGCCTCATAACGCGCAAAATATGCAGAAAAATATGGAAACATGTATATTTCTGAACTCAGGACAACATTTAGAAACTATTTAGATGGGGTCTTTTTTAATGATTATATTTGTGTAAATTATATTTTAGGTCAAAGTTAGAAAAAGTGTTTTTTTAATTTGTTCATCATATTTTATGATTTTTTTGTAGTAAATTATAAGATATGATGAACATTATGTTATCTAATGAAAGCCCTTCTTATGATGATAAAAACAACATATAATTGTGTGGGTACAGTATGTGAGAGAGAAGAAAATTACAGCTAAACACAAACACACCAGAAATGTAAAAACAGCCCTTGTCACCAAGGGAAAGTCAATGTCAATATGTCTTGTCACTAAGGGGTTAAAACATATTGTAAAAGAAAAAAAAGGTCTTGTGACCATGCTGACAATAATAAGTAAATAACTGATTTACAAAAAAACTATGATTTAATGACTGGGATCCAGGTATTTCACATGTACAAACAAACACTGCCAGTAGTTAAGGGCCATGGGAGTTGCAGTACAAAGTAGCAGTGCATACCAGTGTCTGTGTAACAGTAGTAATGTACATCTGTAGTAAGATAGATGTGTCAATACATGTACATATAATAAAGCTTGGAAAAATTCTAATGGAATTCAACTCTTTCTTCCAAATTCTAGTAGTATTGTTTTTAGTATTTAATTGTATTGAAATTTCCATTCATACAAATGGAATAACTAAATAAATGCAACAATGGACGAAAATGGCCTAACTTCAATAGTATGATGTTGGAGAATTCGATTGAAAGAGTCGAATTTTCTTCAAATTTCATCCCAATTTCATTGAGCAGTCTAAATTCAGCTCTTTCATCCGAATTCCCCAACTTTATACTATGTATTGAATGAACATAGGTGAAATGTACATTCATACGGATTGAATAACGAAATGAATGCAGCAATGGACGAAAGAACCGAATAACATCCAAATTTCATCCCCTACCTAATGCTATTGAGTTGTTGAAATTCGGATCTTTCATCTGAATTCCCCAACCTTATTATGTATTGAATGAACATAGATGACATTTCTATTTAGAGGAATTGAATAAAGAAATGCATGCAGCAATGGCTGAAATAGCCTAAGCTCAATAGCTAGTGGTTGGGGAATTCGTAAATAGAATGTAATGGTTCATAAAAAGAATGTAATGGTTGAGATATTTTATCATACAGGATGAAGTCCAATGGCAGGGAGACAGTCAGCACACATGTGCAATATAAACACCCAGTCCACTCACTGGAGATGGTGATGTAGAATTATTAAAAATCTTTATTGAAACCTGTATTGAATTATTGTATTAACTCCATTTTAACCTCACATTATGACAGACCCTCCATTTTGTTCACATTACATGACAGAATTTCCTGACAGTATTTAGTATAATGAATAGAGACTATATTCTCTCTCTAAGGACATAACTAGCCCCGGAATTACTGAATCTCCTGTAATTTGCAACATAGTATAATCTGAAGGCCATGAGAACACCGGCCAAATGAAATGTTCTATTCATAAAAGAACCTTGCACCCGACCACGAGACTGACATCACTAACTACGCAAAATGATGTGCTGGGAAAGATGGTGCTTGAGCCATCCGTCCACACCCGTGTCCAGAACAATACCACCTCTCAGTGGGAGGACACCTAGCTAACCACTTAGTTTTTGGGCCAATTAATCATATTGATGGGTGGACATTGACACAGCCACTTAACATTTAACCCAATGAATGATGTTTATTTGTTATTATCTGATATTCAATGATGATGTCATTCTGCCTTTATAAGGGCTTGTAAGCCTGAATTTTACCAGATGCTAATAAATTTCCTCGAAGTTATTTTAACCTGAACTGCATGTGTCAGTGTGAACTTACTTCTGCGTATACGCAATTTATTCATCTCAGATTTGGACAGGAACAGATAGACTTTGAAACATTTTTGTTTATTTCTAAATTAATCTACATCAATTTGGCGCCCAACGTGGGGCACCGGGCTATGGCCTCTGGCCGGTAAGCCGTCCTAAGGAAGACGCTGTTGGACGGAGGAATCGGGGGGGAAGGAAGGGAGACTGATCACCTCTGATTACACGGTAGAGACTTCTGCAGGAGCCACCGGTATGTTCCAGCCCCTTTGATTGACCCGTCCACGTGTCTGTGACTGCTTCCCGGGAGGACATCAAAGACAGGTAATATCTTGCCCGGTGTCTTGTTACTCATTTGTTTACCTGCATTTAGTCTATCTGTTGCCTGGGTATGTTAGTGGTTTATGTTTAGTTAGTTTTGTTCTTTCCCTCTTTTGGGATAAAGGGGGGTGGACCCGTGGGAGGTTGCCTGGGGGTCTTCTGTTGCCTGTTTTACCCCTTTTAGGAGTCACGTGGCCCAGACTCTATGGAAAAAGGGGGGTGGATCTGTGGAAGTTGTCCTGGGGGGTCCTCGTTGCCTGTTTTCTCTCTTTTAGGTGCTGTCTAGCTAACAGTAGTAAGGAAAAAGAGAGTGGGGGAATCTGTGGAGGGGTGTAGACTCATTGCTTCCTGGGGATTCCCCCGTGGTGTCACTTTGATAGCCTAGCTAGCCCCCTCATTGTGCACCTTGCTCTGCTTGCAGAGGGTGGTACCCTCCAGCTTCGAAGCGCTGAAGCTGGTGGCATTCCCGAATTTTATTTTTGTGGTGGTGGATTCGAGCAGGCATTGCTGTCTTCCTGCACCACGGGTAGTGAGACTTATGGGTGGGTCCATAGGGGCACTACGGGAGTGAGGATAGAGGTGGCCACACTTAGTGGACTGCTGTAACCAGGGAGGCTGGCGGATCTCGGGCCGGTGTTAGTTGTTTTCCGCGGCCGCTGGTAGTGAGATTTACGAAAAAAAAAGTTCTCCGAGCGGGGACACTACGAGGTTGAGGGAGGTGGCTTTGGCCACAAGAGTAAAGGAAAGGGATTACTGTTGAATTTATTTGAACTGTGTTGCATGCACTGTATTTCAATTTAAATGTTGTCTTAATTGGGAGTCATTCAAACTCCTGGGTCTGTCTCTACTTTCACTTTTTATCTTTATTCTATTTTCTGTATTATTTATATTATTTATTTCTATTTCTCTTTGTGAGAGAAGTGATTGGTCACACACTTCTCACCCCGCTCCAATCCGTGGCTACCACCTAGGGTACACGGATTCAGTGACTGGTCTACGTTTTGGGAAGACGCACTTAGGAGGGACCCACCCTTCCTAGTGGCAGTCGAGCACTGTAGACGTTCTCTTTCATTTTCCTTTACCTATACTTGGGACGCTTTGTATAGGGGGATATGGGACAGGAAGCGAGTAAGCCCAGTAGGGGCTGGCTCGCGTGTGACTTAGTTGAAGATAGAGAGGGTAAAGAGATGGTTAAAAATGTTGAAAAGATTGCTAAAGTGTGTAAAATTGCTGTGCCTTCATGTGGTAGATTACAACCGGAAAGCTGGCGTAGATTACTGACAGAGAAGAAAGGCAAGCTTACAGATAATGATTTATTGCGTACTACTGAAGCATGGTACAGAGTAGCGAAGGCTATTCAGCAGGAAGGTTGGGTTGAAGAAGAGATAAATCATAAAGGTGTAAAAATGTATGTATATCACAAGAATTGTGTTACTGGGGCATCCCCTCAGCCAACGCCCCAAGATGATGCCCAGGGGATGTCCATTCTCAAGGTTCACTCAGCAACAAGCGATAGCCAGCTGACCATGTTCCCCACTCCCGACCCTCCCAATACCTATCCCGTCACTTCCCCTGTTTGCCCGGTCCTGAATTCTGATGGATCTTTATTCTCCCCTTCATCATCCCTAACATTCCCATCATCCTCATCCATCCCTGCACTACCTTCTGTGTCTAATCTAAGTGTTACATCCACCATTCCTTCTCTACGCTCTCTCTCTGTTGATAATTCTACCATCCCATCTGCATCCACCCGGGTTACTAACCCCTCCTCCCTTGCTATTGCCAATCCTACTACACCCGCTCCGGCAACTCCTCCTACACCCATATCTACTAATCCTTCTCTGTCTTCTCCGTTACTCACCCCTCCCACAGTCCAGGTTCCCACCTCCTCCCCTAATCCTTACCCAGCTGTCCTGCCCTCCCCTGTTTCCGCCCTAGCCCCCACCCAGTTGGCCTGGCCATACCCCTTACCATACCCCATGTCCTTGCCCTATCCAAATTACCCCTACCCCTTTTTCCAAGCCACTCCTCAGACCCCGGTCATGCCCAGTCCGGCCCAGTCTGCCCCGGATGTGCCCACATGCAACATGGCCGCCACTTCCTCCCTTAACCCTAATGCAGCTCCTTTCCACGCTTCCAATATGGCGGCCCCCAGTCATCCAGCGCCCCTGAAACCACAATATCCTTTAAAACCAGCTCAAGCTGCAGCTATTTCAATTCAAATCAAAGCACTCTTGGAGAAGGGTGCTCTTGTAAAATGTGTATCAAAGTGCAACACTCCATTATTTCCTGTGAAGAAGAAAACTCCTAAAGGTGAACCAGAGAAGTACAGAATGGTTCAGGATCTCCGTGCTGTCAATGAAGCAACTGTCCTGGACACCCCTATTGTGCCAAACCCTCACACTCTGCTCTCTGGCGTCCCACCATCTGCAAAATACTTCACAGTCATTGACCTGGCTAATGCCTTCTTCAGTGTTCCACTGGATCCTATTTGCCAATATCTGTTTCCTTCACTCATGAAATGCAACAGTATATATGGACTGTCATGCCTCAAGGGGCACAAAACTCTCCAAGTCAATTTGCAAAAGCCATGTGCTCCATCCTTGACCCATGGCAAACAGACCATCCAGAGGTTGTACTCCTCCAGTATGTGGATGATTTATTATTCTGTGGAGATGACATACCTACAACTGAAGACTGTTCAATTAGTCTCCTCTGCTATCTGGCAGAACAAGGATGCAAAGCTTCACGTCTCAAGCTGCAATTCTGTCAATCCACAGTACTCTTCCTTGGTCATTGCCTATCTCTAGGTACCAGACATCTCACTCGGGACCGAGTAAGAGCCGTACTGGATATTCCACCTCCAAAGACCTCAAAATCTCTACATGCCTTCTTAGGCCTCATTTCCTATTGCAGAGCATGGATCCCAGAAGCCTCTCTGCTTATGCAACCACTCTATGATGCACTCAAGTCAGACCCATTTTGCCTGTACAATAAAGCACTGGACAATTTTCATACTCTAAAACGTGCCATTGCATCTGCTCCTGCTCTGGGCCTGCCAGACTATACCAAGCCTTTCAAATTATTTGTCTCTGAAAGACAAGGCCATGCTACAGGAGTACTTACCCAAACAAATGATTTAAGAGGCCCCCAGAGGCCTATTGGATTTTTCTCCTGCCAGCTGGATATCGTGGCCAGAGGGACCCCTTCATGTCTTAGAGCTGTTTTTGAAGCAAAGGGAACTTATTGAAAGAACTGCAGACCTGGTCCTTGGCCACCCCTTGGTTGTATTGGCCCCTCATGACATCTCTGCCATCATCAACCAAGTTCAGCTCAAGCATGTGTCTCCCGCTAGACACCTACGTTTACAGTGTCATCTCCTGCTGCCTGACAACATTACCATACACAGATGTCAAGTTCTTAATCCATCCACTCTTCTTCCACTCCCTGAGGGGGGTATCCACTATGGGTTTATCATGGATGAAACCTATGTTTTTCTTCTCACTGGGACCATCAAGAGAATGCATCCTGATTTAACCTTTTATAAAGAACAAACACCTCTCTGTGAGAGTCCAGGATATGCCTTCTGTACCACATGGTACAAGCCAAACATCACTCCTGAACCTTGCTATGAAGATGAACTCTACCACTGGGTGGAGGTGAAACTCACTGCCCAAGACTTCTATTGTGATTCTGAAGGCAATAGCATGGTCCTGATCCAACTACTCCCAGAACTCAATTACTTGTACCGTCATTGGGATACTGCTATTCCACATGTCCCTGTTACCAAGTTGAAAACAAAATCATGGAATGATCTTGAGCCCATGGCAAAATTATGGGCCACCATGGATGAATGAAAGCTACAGGAAAATGGCATTGTCAAGTACCCAACAACTGACCTTCTTGAAGCATGGCCACGCCATTTCCTGGAAAATGAATTCCAAGACCTGGTCATAGTGAATACTATGGTGGAAAATACTATTGGAAACAATACATCTGCCAACTGTACATGAGAATCCATTAACAAATCCTGACTTCACTCTGTTTGTGGATGGTTCAAGGTATGCTGATGAAGAAGGAAAATACCACACAGGAGCCGTGTGCCGTGACCACAACAGATGAAGTTATCAAATCATCATCTCTACCGCCAGAAATGTCTGCACAAGAAGCTGAATTACAAGCCCTGTCTTCAGCATGCAAAATCTCCGAAGGAAAACGTGCCAACATCTATACAGATTCAAGATATGCCCTGGGTGTGGCACATGACTTCGGCCTCATTTGGAAGACGAGAGGATTTCTTACCACTGCCGGTACACCAGTCAAACACAGCTCTGCAATCAAGGAACTAATGGATGCCCTCCTACTCCCTGAAGAAGTGGCCGTCTTGAAAGTCAAGGCACTTGGGAAGTTGGATACAGATGAAGCAAAGGGCAACCATTTGGCTGATCAGGCTGCTAAGCAAGCAGCAAGAAATTTGCAGGAAGTGGATGAAGAAGTGTCCGGTCAAGAAGAAGTTCCTATTTTTTCCCTACAGACCCTTCCTACTGATCTAAGAATTTTGCGGGAACAGCAAGCCGCAATTACCCCCGAAGAAATCCAGAAATGGAAGAAGAGAGGGGCTGTCCTAAAGGACGGAATATACTACAACAACTTTAAATTCTGCCTTCCTAAAAATTTATATCCAGCAGTTGTCCAATGGGCACATGGACCTGCACACCTGTCAAAAGACTTGATGGCTGCCCTCATACAGAAGTATTATGAAGCACCCGGAATCACAACATTGATCAGTAACTTCTGTAAGGCCTGTGTTATTTGCGCAAAATGCAATCCAGGAAAGCCGACCAAAGTGCCTTTGAAACACCTGGCTAAGCCCATGTATCCATTCCAGAGAATACAAATTGATCACATACAAATGCCCAAGAGTGGGCCTCATGAGTATGCACTAGTAATAGTGGACATGTTCTCAGGCTGGCCAGAAGCCTACCCAGTGGCCAATATCACTGCCAAGACAACAGCAAAACGTCTACTTACAGATATTGTATGTAGATTTGGACTTCCAGAAGTCATTGAAAGCGACCAGGGCCCAGCCTTTACGGCAACAGTGACTAAAGAAATTTGGACTGCTCTGGGAGTGACCCTAGCCTTTCACACCCCTTACCACCCACAAATTAGTGGTAAAGTGGAACGCATGAACGGCACCCTAAAAGCCAGAATGTTAAAAATGTCACAAGAAACAAAGATACCATGGCCGCTGAAACAGGTTTTAACGATGTTAATCTATGGTTAGAATGGATGAAATATAATGCCAATAAGCATAACAGAACCGCATGCTATGTGTGTGGTGGTGCCCGGCCTCACCTGGGCACCGTGCCTTTAACCTTGCCAGTAGATGTAGAAGAATGTGTTTTGAGTCTTTTTGCCTATCATTACGAATTCAACAGGTCCATATGTAAAGCATGGACAGTAGAATATCCCCTTCTAGCCAAGGATTGCAAACCCCCAGATGGTGTTACAGTTTATAAAGGTAATTACACCTGTTATGCTAATTATGATGGGATTGGTAAATTTGTGGGTAACTTCTCTAAAGGGTATTGTGCCACCTACAGAACTGTCTCCATGAACCTTCTACAATTCCATACCAGATCTTTAGGGGATATTTACTGGTTGTGTGGGGATTTACAGCTAAGATCCAGAATGGACAAAGAATGGTGGGGGGAGTGTACTCTGGCCAAAGCCATCATGCCTATACACATTATCTCTGACACACACCCCGACACCCATGAGTCCAAACACACACCAACCAAAGTAAAGCGTGAAGCCCCAGTTAAAGGCAGTTTTGACCCTCATGTTTATATCGATGCCATTGGGGTGCCTAGGGGGGTGCCCAATGAGTTTAAAGCAAGAGATGAAGTTGCTGCAGGGTTTGAATCACTTTCTACCATAGACACTGCAAACAAGAATTTAAATTGGATAAATTACATTTATTACAACCAACAAAGCTTTGTTAATTACACCAGGGATGCCCTCCAGGGCTTAGCCGAACAGCTGCAGGCTACGTCCCAAATGTCCTTCCAGAATAGAATGGCTTTAGACATGATTCTAGCCGAAAAAAGGAGGGGTATGTAAAATTTTGCCCGACACCATGACATGTTGTACTTACATTCCAGAAAACACAGGCCCTAATGGTAAAGTTACCTTAGCCATAGAGAAGTTGAATGAGCTCTCTGAAGAGTTAAAAAGGAATTCTGGGATAAAGGATCCCTGGGAGAGATGGTTTGGTTGGATGACAGGATGGCAAAAGGCTTTAATGCATATTGGTATAGCAATACTAATTTTTCTTTTTATTTTTGCTCTTCTTGTTTGTTGTGTCCTCCCTTGTCTGAGAAAACTTCTCTTGAAGACTGTAGACCAAGCGGCACCCACTTTCACACATCTCACAGTTGATGACCAAGATTTCCAAGATATCAACTCGCCCTGTATACCGCTACAAACTATCCCTTTTATTGATAAAGTGCAAGAATTATAGGTAGGGACCAGCTTAGGGACAGCATCTGTCTGTTTGGGAAAGACTACCGTGTGGAGATGTGGTGGGCTAGCCACTGCGGGATACCCATGGAGTGAAGCGTTCGAGTGCCCAGCAGACGGATGAGTTAGCCAACTAGGGACAGATGAAGGGACAGGATTGCACTTTGCAATAACACCAAGCTAGCGGCCACGGGGTTTCTGTGCCTTTGGGCTAACACGTCTTCTGATACTAACAAATAAAGATTATCTTTTAGAATCTAACATTTCATAAGGGGGACTGATGTAGAATTATTAAAAATCTTTATTGAAACCTGTATTGAATTATTGCACTAACTCCATTTTAACCTCACATTATGACAGACCCTCCATTTTGTTCACATTACATGACAGAATTTCCTGACAGTATTTAGTATAATGAATAGAGACTGTATTCTCTCTCTAAGGACATAACTAGCCCCGGAATTACTGAATCTCCTGTAATTTGCAACATAGTATAATCTGAAGGCCATGAGAACACCGGCCAAATGAAATGTTCTATTCATAAAAGAACCTTGCACCCGACCACGAGACTGACATCACTAACTACGCAAAATGATGCCCAAGCCCCCCCTTCCACCGAGTAAGCCTCGTGCTGGGAAAGATGGTGCTTGAGCCATCCGTCCACACCCGTGTCCAGAACAATACCACCTCTCGGTGGGAGGACACCTAGCTAACCACTTAGTTTTTGAGCCAATTAATCATATTGATGGGTGGACATTGACACAGCCACTTAACATTTAACCCAATTAATGATGTTTATTTGTTATTATCTGATATTCAATGATGATGTCATTCTGCCTTTATAAGGGCTTGTAAGCCTGAATTTTACCAGATGCTAATAAATTTCCTCGAAGTTATTTTAACCTGAACTGCATGTGTCAGTGTGAACTTACTTCTGCGTATACGCAATTTATTCATCTCAGATTTGGACAGGAACAGATAGACTTTTAAACATTTTTGTTTATTTCTAAATTAATCTACATCAATGGGACAATGAGTAGGTGGGTGAAGGAGTGCACAAGGGTGGATTCCGGATGCGAGTTACAAAAGGATAAGGAAAAAATCATGGTTGGGTCATAGCATAGTTCAGAGCTGGCTGAGAAGGTGCAAAGTCAAGTGGAAGCAGAAGATCAGGGCTGGCAGCAAGAATCGTAGTCGGGTATCCAGGCAGGTGTCAAAAACAGGTTAGGCAGAATAAACAAGGCACAAAACAGGAGCAGGTGGAACTTAACTACTGACAGCTTCTATAATCAGGAAGCACTGTTGAAAAGGAGGAGAGGGTTTAAATAAGGCTGCTAATTACCTCAATCAGGAGGAAGTTCCACACAGTTTGCAGGTTGCCAGGACAACGTTTTGATGTAGGAAATGTTTCTCCATTATGCCACACCCCCTTTATGATGCAGCTCCAATAGGAGGTAAAGGAGAGGAGATTTGACTTCACTGAATGTTTTCCCAGTAGGGAAGTGGTTTCCTCCCAAGGAGAAGGTGTTCTGAGGGTTGGAGCATGTTTTGCATCTGCCATTTTGGATGAGGCCGCAATGGAAGGTTGCAGCAGCCATTTTGGAGGTGGTGAGAATCACTCCCACCATCTTGGATTCCTGAATAGGCATGATCGAGGAGGACAAGAGACCTAGCTGCTGAGGTATGACACAGGAACATAGAAAGTCGAATATTCGTGGTGTAAATGTAAACCCAAAAGTGTGATTAAAATACTATTAATAAAGGTGTATAAAAAATATTTTGTATGTTACATATTCATTTTTTTTTTTTAAAACCTGCGGTTTATATAATATTCACAAGTGACAGTTCCACTTGTTATTTGTTAGCTTTAAAGAGCCAATAACCTTTATTGAGGCTACTTTGGACTTAAGTTTTAAATTCCTGTCTCAATTCCTTACAATTTTTTTCTCATTGAGTATACCCTTCAGTGACCCATTAAGACATATGTTTCATGCATGCTTTGGCAGTATCCCTGGGATGTAGTTTGACAGTGTGCATGTGCGGAGGCGCTGTCACACAAACAGGCATGTGCAGTATTCCATCTCCGATTTCCAAGACAACGGAGAACAGATGAATGTGTTTCAGTTTCTTTTTCCGCTGTTCTGACAAATCCTACCTCTGTTCCAAAAAGCGAGGTAGAGGTAGAGCTATGTGGGACAGTGGAACATACACCCAAAATTGTGACTTTCCCACACATTGGGTAACTGTATGGTTTTCATGCGAAAATGTCCCAATCCAAATGCTTTTATTGCTTCGGTTTCCAAAGCGTCTGATTCTCAGGGATACTGAGTAGAAGAATTTCAGAGATTTTTGAAAATCATCTAATTTGCCAATCCATTTCAGAGCCAAAATGGTCTATATGGAGGAAACTCTGTAGTTATTTTGGTCCAAAAATACTATTTTCCTTGGTTCAAGAAACTCTAAAATTTGAATGCTTATTATATTATTTACATCTGTGTATGTCCAGCTTTTCTAAAAATAAATATCTAGATCCTTTTTGAAGGCATCTGTTGTATTTGATAGGACCACCTCTCTTGGCAGGGAATTCTGTATCTTTACTGTACTTACTGTAAATAATCTCTTCCTTTGTTGTCTATGAAATGTTCTTTCTTCCAGTCTCAGTTGGTGACCTCTTGTTCTTTGTACATTTCCGTTAATGAACAATTTATATAATGCTATTATATCCCCTTTTAGCTTATAAAAATGCTACTTTTTTAATCTCTGCTCATAACTAAGATCCTCCAATTTCTTTATTAATTTTGTAGCCCTCCTGTGCCCTTTTTCTAGTTCCATAATGACCTTTTTAAAGATTGGCGCCTTGAACAGCAACATCATATAGCCTTTATTCAAAGCAAAACAGTACAGTATGAATACTATACCCCTTTTATTCCTTTTACTGATTAAAGGTAATATACATTTATGGGCAAATGCAAATATTTATCTGTGCCATTTTGTAAATCGCTTTTTATCTCCCCGATTTATGACTAGCACTCTTTAGATAATAATATTTGAACTGCTTGCATAACTGGAAGCAAAATCAAGCAGAAATGCGAGTTTTCATATGATCCTGGCAAGTATTGCTAACTGAATAAATAATGAAAGATACATCTGTATGATGAGTGAAATGCTTCTTTAAATATACAAATTACATTTCAATGAGGAATGCCTTTAATTTCTAGCTATCAATGACATTAGTTATGCCTTGAGGTAATCATAGAGGGTCATAATGCTTTCCGCATTCAGATAATGTTCTATTAAACATAACTAAGGATACATCTTCTTTTCTGTTCATTTATCATGTTATTTTCCTTTTTACTGTTGCCCCAAGACTCTCATTTGTGATATTTTTAGATGTTTTTGCATCTTCATATTGATTCTGCTTCGGTTGAGCTTTTCATCCTCACCTGAACAAAATAATAACTACTTACAGGATGTGCACAAACGTATAAATTTGTATTCAGAAAAAGTGGCATGATTTAGAGTGCATTTCTACAAATCTCTTGAGCCATAACTGCTGTTGCAAACATACAAAAATTAAAATGAGTTTGTACCACAAAAAAGCATATGTACACAATGGAAGGAATTTAAAACTGATTTATGTGAACTTATATAATGTGTTTTAAATTGAAATAGTCATATTCTAATAATATATGATAAATATATATTTAAAACCACTCAAATTAACAATCTATTTTAGTGAGCCCCACAATATTTTAGCCATCATTTCCTCACACTGGTCCAGATTCAACTCCCCCAATTATTAATAAAAGTACATTAATGGTCATTGATGATTGAATGCACTCCTCTATATAAAGCTATAAACCTCCATTCTTTCAATGAAGGATTACCAGATCCGTAAAAAAAAAAAAGCCTTGAAACACTGATCTGTGCCATATACAGCGATTTAATGACAGACAGTTAAAAAGAATGGGACAACAAAATCCTTGATTTTTGCCCTTTAATTTAACCCCACAAAAAAGCACAACTTACATGTGCATTGGCAGTTCAAGGCAGCCAATATGCACATTTTAACCCCTTCTGGACTGAAGGGAACACAAACAGTGTTGTTGAGGGAGCCACAGGGTCTCCCTCAATGCCCTCCCCCCTAAAATAAAACAAAATGCTGGCACATACCTGCAGCCACGATTAAAGTAGTTAATACTCCCCAGGATTTGGGGCCAGCACTATGCTCCCTAATAATAATAATGTATAGACCCCCTTGATTTGGGGTGAGTGGAAGACCTAAGCCCCAGTAATAAAAATTAAATCCTCCTTTGTGCCAGAGGTTGACAAAAATCTCCCAGCACAATACAATAAGTCATTTGAAATCCCAGTCCTCCCCGTCTATGATTCTGTCTGCACTTTACTGAGGGCAGTCCATAAGAGCTAGGGCTGTGCCGTTTTTAATTATTTTTTTGCCGGCTCGGATATTCTTTTTTTAATTTGTGGATTTTTTCATCTTTAAAAATTATTTTTCTGGATGGCCCATTCTCTGGGGAAGAAGTTGAGGATCCAGGGCATTGCTGATCATTGCTGGTCACCTAAAATCAGTATTTTTTTCACAGTTATACTAACTAGTTATACAGAATAACAGCATTACCGCAATACTGTTATTCTCTTACCACATTACAAGCATTAGACTAACAAGATATAGGGAATAACTACTTTACTGAAATACCGTTTTTTCCTTACCACATTTAACTCATGCTATTTTTTCTGTCCACTTTGCAGTTAAATCACACATTATTCCTCGAGAAATCGAATAGACTAGATGGACTGAATGGTTCTTATCTGCCAAAACATTCCATGTTTAAATAATGTGTGGTATAAAAACTTTAGCATTTACCCGCCGTAGTGTAAAGCTGCAGTGAGAAAAGGAGGCTACCTGTGATTCCAAAAACTTCAAAAACAGAGAACTTATGCTCAATTTTTTACAACACAAGAAATATTAAACGTACAAAAAACAGCAACACTAGTGGTGGATACAACCTTAATGTAGAAAAACAATACAGCAAAACCCAAAAAAACACATAACATGCAGAAAATCAAATATATTAGATAATGGGGTAGGTGCATTGACAGCTAATAAAGCATGCAAACGTTCAAGTTAAAATTATTTCTGTGATTCAAGGGCAGCAAGGACCACTGAAATACCATGTATTAAAGCACTGGTACTGTGATAAGGGAATAACGGCATTTAGCATAAAACTCTGTTATTCCCAATTTCCCTGTTAATATAACTGCCACGCTGAACTGTCAGTGGTGATGCAGCCACGTACAACACATCATAGTCCCCTTGGAGCAGCACTATTCCCCAAGTCCATAATAAATAAAATGATGACCCCCCCCAGGGACTTGAGGTAGTGCTGTGCCCCAAGTTCTTAATAAATAAAAAAACAGACTTGGGAAAAGTGACAGTAAAACACAAACACAGCAGAAAAAAAAAAATAATACCCATGCTATTGCCTCCACATAAAATTGGTCTGCAGCCAAATATTTACTGCTTTGTGGTCGGGAATTTTAAAGTAAATTTAGTCCCTCCCCATTGTTCATGCTCTGCGAAAATAAAGAAAATGTGTTCTGATTTTCTAAGCAGCAGCAGACATAAATATTGGAGAATGTTGCTTAAAGTTTGGAGAACTAATGTGCTTCAACCTAACTATCTGTCTGTCTTCTAATAATATTAGAAAAGTGAAGCAATAACAATGAATGCATAATGACACTAATAATTTTAAACTCTGCCTAAAACTGTAAACTAGAATCAAGTCTATTTAAGGCTCTAACTGAGAAACTGAATAGGTAGTCTTAATAGAGACCATCCCTGCAACCTAACAACAGTTTCTTTCTTTCATATTTTTTACTCAATGTTTTGTATAATTTCCTCAGCAAACATAACATCATGGAATAGTTGTGACCTAAAGCTGCTACTTCAGGCTAAAAAACAAATTGAAAAAAGAAATAACATACTATGCCTGTGTGGCCTATTCACTCAAAGTGGACTAAAATATGAAGCAAAAATTGTACATTAATAGCTGAAAACTAACATCCTGAATATATTCTCAAAGAAATATGGCTGCTCACATGCTGATTTCTGCATAATGCACTTTACTACCTATGTATATGCATATTCATGGGCATCCAGAGGGGGGGCACCTAGACCCTTGTCCCCCCCACCTGGAGATTGGAAGGACCTGCAGCAGGGGAGGGAAAAGCACTAGGCTGTTTAGGCTAGGTTAGCTAGACATAGAGATTGTTTTTTTAAATATAAATATTTTATTTAATTTTGTAAGAATGGTGTGGTTTGCTCTGTCAGGGCCGTTTTTTTTTTTTTTTACCACTGAGCAACAATAGGGAAAACTGCCCTGAGTTCAGGCACACTTCAGGATCCACTGAATCTGCTTCTTGAGCCCTATTCTTTCTGAATATTTTTCTTCATATTCTCAGTTACCAGGGTGAATGATATTAGACTCATTTTAAATTATTATTAATTTTATTCTGTCCCTCACTCACAACTAAACCCCTTTCATTATGGTATTGCTCAGGTTCACTTAGCTTCTCCCAACTATCATTAATTTTATTCACAGCATTTGCCATTAACTATCAGTCTTTCATCCTATTTGTCTCTCTCCCATTCACTCTGACTTCCTTTACTCTTAATGTATGAAACATCTGGATATGGAGAAGCCAACTGATGGCAGTTATGGCTTAAGAAGTGTTATAAGGTACACTCTGTGTGGGCAAAACACCACAATAGTGGTACTTCTTATAGTGTATAATGTTACCATGATTCATGCCACACCAACTGAAGACTGCATTTTCCATTACTCTCAGCCAGTATGTTTGGCATTATGGGAAAGAGAGAACTCAAGAACTAGAATGCTAAATGTTAGCTATTATATGATTATGGATTGGTACTGCAGCTGCTGTGGAATTGTTGCCCAGCTCACCCCCTCCCCCGAACATAACCTGCTGATGCATATATATATATATATTTTTATATATATATATTTTTATTATATATATATATATATATATATATATATATATATATATATTGATATGAATTACAAGAGATAGATAGTTTCTTTTTTCAGGAGTACCCCTTTATCAGGAGAACATATCATGCTTCCTAAGTATATCATATATATATATAGAATGAAAGTAGAGGAAAGTAATAAGAAAAGGTGGCACCTCTCACTCAAAGTGAGATAGACAAGTGGAGGGTATTGACTGGCAAAATATGAACAATGTAGATCGACTGTTGATAACCCATATTTTTGTGACTGTATAGATGGTGATGGTGAGAAACGTGAAGTCTGTTCTCAAATTCCCAAATAAAAAATCAGTTTATCTATCAAATTACAATGGAAAGGGCTTGGTCACAGAGTACATCTATAAGAAAATATGAGTTTTAGGATAAATGGTTGGGAAATGTTGATTTATGTGTTAAGGAATAGAAACTTTGAAGTGTCCTTGGTCTAATCTTGTTGATTCCCCCTTGACTTCTCAGCAAAAATTAAAAATTAAAATTAAAAACTGAAATAGAAATAATTAGAGAATGTGTAAAGGCATACATGTCTATAATGTTGATATATCCAACTCACCTTAATGTTTGTATGTATTGTCTCATGTTATATGTATTTATATTTTTGCATGGACATCTCTTATCAGGATATATTTATAAAAGTCTACAATATGTTGTTTGATAGTCTCTTTGATTTTAGGGTTATGTCTTCCCTTATGTCTAGTAATGTAATTTTAGTTTTGGATTTGTATCACCCATGTTTCGAAGTGTAGTACTAGTGCAGGTTTAGCATCCCTTATCTGTAATGTTTTGGATCAGAAGTATTTTGGACAACAAATTATTTTGCATATCGGAGAATTTTACTGTGATGAAGTGTGAAGCATCATTGGAAACTTGCTGTCAGTGCATCAGGCATGCCTGCATTAGGGGCTGGAAGCTAACTGTTGTGCACTAGCATTCTGATAGGTGTGTGTAATTTGCAAAAACTTTGGATCATTTTGAATAATGCATTTTTGGATAAGGCATACTCAACATATTTGTATTTTGCATAAAGATTCCATGTGTTTGGCATAAATATAGAACAGGAGTGGATAATAAATTGAGGGATTTGACTGCCTAGTCTTGTTTTGCCATATTCTATGTTGGTGGGTGTGTTGATTGGATTTAATCATATGTGATTCTTAATACTAGTTGAAGAAATCTGAGATTCCAAAGTCTCCATTAGTATTATTTATTCCATAATTGGGATAAAGCAGGCATGAATATTGATGTTCTCTCTAATGTGTATTGCTAACTCCTTTAAGGATAAAAATCAAAGTGGTAAAAGTGGACAGCTTTTCTAGATCCATTTGTTATAGTGATTGGAAAGATTGGAAACCTGAGTAAAGAACATTAGCAAAGGGGAAGTAGTATAGTACATTGACAGTAGATATCAGTTGAAGTTAAATGAACCTTTTCCAGGAAGCTCCAATGTAAATGGATAAAAGTATTTTCCACATCTAATGACATTAGTAAACATGAAGATAGAAAAATATTATAATATATTTATACATTTATGCTGTGTCATCTGCTATAAATTCATCCTGATCATAATTTTTAAATACCAGTCTGTGATCAGTAATAATGTATTGTTCCGTTTATAGGCCACAGCTTAAGAATATGAATTGATATACCCTGAGTGCCCAGCTCTGTCTGTTCGCTCTACAAGTGCGTCAACAGACTGAGCAGATTATACAAAGCACTTGGAGCTCTGGTGATAGCAGTGGTGTATCTTGATTTTGTGCTGCCCTAGGCAGACAAAATCCGGGCACCCACCTACCCAAGCTGCACACCCACGTTACACACCTAAGACATGCCCCATCACCTCCATTACATGACCCCACATCACACATAACATTCAGACTCACAACAAGCTCATACTCCCATCACACACACTCTGACTCCCATCACACTCAGTCACACTCAGCCTCCCATCACACTCAGCCTCCCATCACACTCAGCCTCCCATCACACACAGCCTCCCATCACACACAGCCTCACATCACACTCAGTCACACACTGCCTCGCGGTAGATACACTACTGCATCTCTCATTCCACTGGCCGTGCATCATGGGAAATACAGTCATAAACATCAGGAGTAGAATGGTTAGCCATCACTGTTCTACAATAATTTAATCTTATTTGAGATTCCCAACATATGTATTGTATTTACTAGAACTATAGCGTTTATATTTCTGAATTATGACACTGCAGTTTTTATAATGACTGGTATTATTAGAACCTATGTGATGGCTGGCTGCTATATGTAGAAAACTGCAATCAGTCTCTGGTACATTTTATCACACTCAGTCACACACAGCCTCACATCACACACAGACTCCCATCACACTCAGTCACACACAGACTCCCATCACACTCAGTCACACACAGACTCCCATCACACTCAGTCACACACAGACTCCCATCACACTCAGTCACACACAGACTCCCATCACACTCAGTCACACACAGCCTCACATCACACTCAGTCACACACAGCCTCACATCACACACAGACTCCCATCACACACAGACTCCCATCACACTCAGTCAAACACAGCCTCACATCACACACAGACTACCATCACACTCAGTCACACACAACCTCACATCACACACAGACTCCCATCACACTCATACTCACAACCACCATTTTCCATTTGAACCAGCTTACCTTCTGCTGTACTCTGACAGGCAGGGGGCGGAGACTTTACACTGGCACGTGTGACGGGGAACGAAGGGAGGGGAAGTGAGGGAGCCCCGAGCATGACAAGCAGCACCGGGTGAGGGGAAGACTGAAAGGAGCGGTGGGGGTGGGGAGGGGGTGGGAAGAGAGAGGGAGGGGAGGGAGTGGGAAGGGAAAAGAGAGGGAGGGGAGGGAACAACTTTTAACCCCTTAAGGACAGAGCCTTTGAAACATTTTTGTCCTTTCTGGACAATGGCTATTTTAACATTTCTGTGCTGTTTGTGTTTAGCAGTAATTTTCTTCTTTGTCATTTTTTTATGTACCCACACATATCTTTTTGATCATATCTTATCATATTATTAAAAAAAATAATAAAATATGGTAAAAAAAAAAAATACACAAATTTCTTTGTTTTTATTTGAAACAACTTCTCCTCATCGACAATAGCGAACGAAAAAACATGCTAAATAGATTCTACTATTTCTCCTGAGTACAGGGATACCACCCATGCATAGGTTTGTTGGGTTGTTTGGGGGCTAAAATGCCAAATTTGTGAGGTGCAGTTTTTTGTTTTCCAACTTGAAATTTTTACACGCAGACAGCCTGCACCCATGTCCCATTTGGGACATATTTGAAGCCAGCTAGTGTATTTTACCCCATCAACCCATATATTTTTTAAAAGAAGACACCTTAGGCTATCTCAAATGGTGGTATTTTTACACTTTCCATGCACTTATTCTACCACCAGCCTTTGTCAAACTTTGTGGTAGTAATTTTTTGTGGTTTTTTTTCACAAACCTTGTACTTCAGACATGAATTCACAGATTTTGGTATGTGTCACTGCCAAATAACACCCCAATAAGTGTTCAGCAACATCTCTTGAGTACAGGGATACCACCCATGCATAGGTTTGTTGGGTTGTTTGGGGAGTAAAAGGCCAAATTTGGTAGGTGCAGTTTTTGGTTTTCCAAATTAAAATTTTGACATGCAGACCGCCTGCACCCATGTCCTATTTGGGACATATTTGAAACCAGCCAGTGTATTTTACCCCATCAACCCATATATTTTTTAAAAGTAGACACCCTACGCTATTTCAAATGGTGGTATTTTAACACTTTCCATGCACTAATTCTACCACCAGCCTTTGTCAAAGTTTGTGGTAGTAATTTTTGTGTGGTTTTTTTTCACAAATATTGTATTTTAGACATAAATTCACAGATTTTGGCATGTGTCACTGCCAAACAATAACCCAATATGTGTTCAACAACATATCCTGAGTACAGGGATACCACCCATGCATAGGTTTGTTGGGTTGTTTGGGGGCTAAAGGGCCACATTGTGAAGGTGTGCATTTTCAACTTGGAATATTGACGTGTAGTCAGCCTGAGCCCATCTTTCATTTGGGACTTTTTTTTAAGTAGGACAGTGTATTTTACCCCAAAAAGTATATATTTTGTAAAAGTAGACACCCTAGGCTATTTTAAATGGTGTTATTTTAACACTTTCCATGCACCAATTCTACCACCAGCCTTTGTCAAAGTTTGTGGTAGTCATTTTATTGTGTATTTTTTCCCACATACATTGCACTTTAGACACAAATTCACATATTTCGGTATGTGTCACTGACAAACAATACCACAATATATGTTCAGCAACATCTCCCGAGCACAGGGATACCACCCATGCATAGCTTTGTCAGCTTTGTTAGGGGTTGAAAGGCTACATTTGAGAGGTGCGCTTTTTGATTTTCAAACTTGGAATTTGAACATGTAGATCAAGGAAGGGGTTAATAGCTCTTATAAGAGCCTTTGTAGTACTGTACAAAAAAATTAACCCCTAAAAATGCACAGACAAGAAAAAATGTTCTGCTGTGCAGTGATCAGTGGCAGGGAAGGGGTTAATACACTACACTATACAAAAGGTATGGCTTTTATAAAAGCCCTTGGGACTCACAATTTATTAACATTTTATTTAATTTATTACAATTTAAAAATTATGTTATACAGATCTGTCTCGTTCCCTCACTAAAACTCAAGTGAGGAGAGGGAGGCAGATCCATATGGGTCAGAACAATATTTACGAACCAGACGAATGGTGATGCTCATCTGAGAAATCACCAAACCACCTTTGCCACTGATCGGCTGTTACTGATCGCTATACACGCGTTCAGACAGCTTCAAAAGGAATACACGTAATCCCCTATTGGGTATAATTAACCCCTAGTGAGTCTGACAAAAAAAATGCTGATAGCAAAAAAAAATCCTTCGGCAACTAGATTGCTCCATATGCGCTGCTTAGGCAGTGACCATATGCACTGCTTAGGCAGTGACCATATGTGCTGCTTAGGAAGTGATATACGGCAAGGAAGGGGTTAATAGCTCTTAAAAGAGCCTTTGATATACTGTAATAAATCAAAGTAAAAAAAAATAACCCCTAAAAAAATGCACAGACAGCAAAAAATGTGCTGCTGTGTAAGATCACTGCGTACACAGCGATCAATTGCAGGGAAGGGGTTAAATACTGGAAACGGCTTTTATAAAAGCCTTTGGGTCTCAATTCTATTAAATGTATTATAATTAAAAACTTACATTATACAGCTCTGTCTCCCTCTCTCACTAAAACTCAAGTGAGAGGGAGGCAGATCTACACGGGTCAGATCAAATATTTACACATATTGATCTAACCAGACGAATGGTGATGCTCATCTGAGCAAACGCCAACCCGCCATTGTCACTTATCAGCTGTTACTGATCGCTATACATGCGCTCAGACAGCTAAAAAAAATTTTTTACGTTAAACGTAGTCCCCTAGCGGTTATAATTAACACGTGACGGGTGTAATAAAAAAGTTTTTAAAAAATTAAAAATGCTTCTGCAGCAAGATTGCTGCATTTGCGTCAGATCGCTGATTAGGCAGTGATCTACGGCAAGAAAGGGGTTAATCTCTCTTAAAAGAGGTTTTTTTATACTGTAATGAATTACAGTAAAAAAAATAACCCCTAAAAAATGCACAGACAGCAAAAAATGTGCTGCTGTGTATGATCACTGCGTACACAGCGATCAATGGCAGGGAAGGGGTTAAATGGCTTTTATAAAAGCCCTTGGTGTTTAAAATTTTATTAAATATTTTTTTATTATTTTATTTTATTTTTTTACTTGATCTGATCGGTCTCTCTCCCTTACTAAAAGTAGTAAGGTGAGGGAGGCAGATCAATACTTGTCAAAGGCAATATTTAGTAATATTGCCTTTGACAGTATGGTAAGTGCTCATCAGAGCAATTACCATACATGCCTACACACAGATCACATAGATCTGTTGTGCCGGCATCGATTGGCTCCCCCTAGAGCATCGGAAGTGAAATACTTTCACTTCCGATGCTCTTGCCATTAGAAGGGAAGCGCTGCCTGTACAGGCAGCGTTCCCTTCTACTGAGCCGATGGGGTCGCTCAGGAGAGCGACCACCATCGGATCTGGGGCAGCTGAAGGTGTTGTTAAGTGCCTCGCTAGCGAGGCACTTTAACAACACCGGAGATGCTTAGAAAGCGAACGATCGTTCGCTTTCTAAGCACATGTGTGCAGCGGGCGCAGCCATTTTTAAATGGCTGCTACGATCACTCCGTGGAGTGATCGTAGCGCGCCCCTGCACATTTGGGGGGTGTTGCACAATGCCTCTACCTAGAGGCATTGTAGCAACACCGTTAGAGTAAAGAAAGCGACCGCTGGTCGCTTTCTTTACTCCATTTAGTGCATGACGTGCCAGGCACGTCACCTGTCGGCAAGTCCTCGATTTGCCGTGACGTGCCTGGCACGTCATCTGTCGTTAAGGAGTTAACAAAACGAAGAAGAAAGTAAAAATCTTTGCCGCACCATAAGTGTTTAAAGCACCAGTGTGCTTTAACAACGTCTGGGAAAGTGCCGCCCTAAACAAGGCGCCGCCCTAGGCGAGCGCCTTGTTTGCCTCGCGATAGATACACTACTGGGTGATAGTGTAGTCCGTCTTCTAATGCTTGAATAAAATAGCGTGTTATTATCATGATTCCTGAGTTTATTATTATTATTATTTTCACTTTTTGCAACTAATGTTTTCATAGTATCAGTACAACATAATACAATAACATGCTCACTATGCAGAAGTTTTCTAGCCATTTTCCATGTCCTTTTTTTGTGAGAACTGTAAATATGCCTCTATTATGTTTGACATATCTCTTATATGTGACTCTGATATTTTTTATAAGCTTCTACCAATACATTATTAAAATATTTTAAAATCCTAAAATATTCTCTTAACACTAGATAAACTCAAGAAGAAATTTAACATAAGGGATCAAATTCTTCCCTCGACCCCAATAGGAAATCTGAAGGTATATCTGGCAGATCTAAACCTGAAGAAATGGGATAAGGTACTAAATAACCCTCTAGCAGAACTGATTGCTAATGATAAACTTCTACCATTCCCTCAAATAAAAAGCAGGCCTCGGGTTAGACGAAGCAGAGAGATTTACTTACCTCAGGATTGCACATCTTCTGTCTGCATCACAGATAGTTAAGTGTCCCACTCTCGAAGATTTCCTAGAAAAGAAATATGAGAAAGGTCTGATCACCATCTCTAGGAAACTATTAGAAGCAAGTAAGGATGGGAAGATGGAGAAAAAAAGAAAACTATGGGAAAATGAGATGGGGAAAGAGTATAGCAATGAGGAATGGCTGAGGGCTTATTGTCAAATAAGGAAGGTTGTCCATTGTATGAGCTTACAGGAATTATACTTTAAGATCCTCCACCGGTGGTATATGGTCCCAACAAAGATCCAGAAATTCGATAAAGGTAAATCGAACCTTTGTTGGAGATGTGAAAAAGAGTTGGGATCATTGTACCACATGTGGTGGGATTGCGAAGAGATTAAAAAAACATGCATACCCCTAGTGGCAACTATTAGAGAGATGTTTGGAATAGATATAATTTTGACGCCCCAAACCTTCTTATTCCATTTGGATCTCCCTCTGAAAAATAAGCACCAAAACAATTTATTAATATGTATTCTAATGGCAATTAAAATATGTATGGCAAGGAAATGGAAGATAAGAGGGGCAATAAATTGGGGAGAAGTTCAATCTCAGGTAAACTTTATTTGTAGAATGGAGGAAGGCTTCTATAAAAAAGAAGACCAAATGCACAGATACAACGAGATGTGGTCCCCGTGGAAAAATAGATCGAGTGTTGATTGGTGAGATAAGTTAAGATTAAAATATCCCACATAAATGTGAGTAATACTTCGTAATCCAGGAGAAGTCATAGATCTGGCATCACCATTGTCTGTATGTCTGTGTTTGTCAATTTTTAGTACTAACTGCCTGTTAGTTAATCATCCTTTCTTTTTTTGTGGCATCAAACTAATTAACACATTATATCTATATTCAATTTATCCACTTAAACAAGTACGATTTGGTAGAGCATGTTGGTGTGAGGAAGATCTCCTCACACAAATTTTTGTATTTTTTTTTATGTCTTTCTTTTTTGTTTTGTTTTTTCTTTTTGTTTCTCCTTGTTATTGTTGTATGTCTTTTTTGATATTTTCATAATAAAAAAAAAAAAAAAAAAAAAAATATTTTAAAATCCATACAAATAAATGAAATGTCGACCATTAGTAGACTTTTACATATTACAAACAGCATTTGACTGTTTTTTCAGGACCAAGTGCTTTATTCATGAAAGAGAAAATTGCAGGAAATTGCAGGAAATTGAGAAAGGGATTCCAAACTTAAGTCCAAAGTAGCCATGTTGAAAAAATTCTCCCAGTGAGCTAAAACAAATTTTATCTCCTGTCCAGCAGTCATCATGATTTCATTATGTCCAGCAAGCATGATGATCTAGCAGACATCTATCACTCATCACTAGTTACATGCCTTCAACAGATACATTAGTTAGGTCTTTATCTTTAGATATACATTTACTCTTAGGTCTCAGCTGATGAACAGCTCATGTGGAGGTTGATGCATGCTGGCCAGTTTTGTTTTTAGGTTTTGTGCCGCCCAAGGCCTGACTAAACTCATACAACCCCCAAATTTCATAAGTTTCACCCCTGCATCTTCAGGCAATGCGCCTTCATCTCTAGTATAATATGTCCCTAGCAGTGATCTGCAAAGAGTTTGTACATGACACCAGAGTCTATGGCAAGGACTGTGAAGGTCCATGAATAGTGTTGAGCAAACCCGAACCGCACTGTTCGGGTTCGTACCGAACATTACGGTGTTCGTACCGAACATTACAGTGTTCGTACCTCGAACACGAACACGAACATTTCACTGTATGTACGGGTTGGAGTTCGAGGTTCGGCTATAAACCGAAAGTCTATAAACCAAAAGTCATTCGGTTTATAGACTTTCGGTTTATAGAATGGCCAATAGCATTACATGTATTCTATAAACCGAAAGTCTATAAACCGAATGTCGTTCGGTTTATAGACTTTCGGCTTCTGGAATACATGTAATACTATTGGCTTTCTATAAACCGAACTAGAGTCCCCATTCATAAGAATTTCTTATGAATGGGGACTCTAGTTCGGTTTATAGAAAGCCAATAGTATTACATGTATTCCATAAGCCGAAAGTCTATAAACCAAAAGACATTCTGTTTATAGACTTTCTTTTTATAGAATAGCAAAAGCATTAAATGTATTCTATAAAACGAAAGTCTATAAACCGAATGTCTTTCGGTTTATAGACTTTCGGTTTATGGAATACATGTAATGCTATTGCTATTCTATAAACCGAAATAGCCCCCATTCATAAGAATAGGTCAATTGACCTATTCTTATGAATGGGGACTCTATTTCGGTTTATAGAATAACAATAGCATTACATGTATTACATCTGAGAGTCAAATAGAACCATCAAATACTGTGCTTACAGCGCACTTTGAAAAATTCTATTAGTTTTGGGTGCTAAATAGTACATTTGCATCTTGCGGTGCACTTCATATCTGAGAGTCAAATAGAACAGTCAAATACTGTGCTTACAGCGCACTTTGAAAAATTCTGGCTACCTCCTCCTCCTCCAGCGCCGCTTCCACCTACACCGCCATGGTCACGCCTCCTCAACTTATGGGTCACTTAATATAAACTGAAAGAGAATACCCTGCTCTCCAACCCTCTCTCAAATGGATAATTCTGTTGATCCTCCTGGCAGCCATGCTTTATATTTAGATTTATGTTCTTCCAAAGCTAAAATCAAAGATTCCACCTAGTGATTTTTTTATGGCACAGCTGTATTTTTAATTTGTATGTATTTTATGTTTTTTGAAGTTATTTCGCTATCCATATTTGTTTGCAGGGCACTTGTCCTACTCTTACCCACATTTTAATTCCCTTTGCAGCCCTCTAGCCCTTTCCAGGACTTTTTTAGAGGCATTTTAGTGGCCAAAAATGTGTGTCCCCATTGACTTCAATGGGGTTCGGGTTCGGAAACAAATTCGAACCCGGACTTTTTTCCGAAGTTCGGGCGAATACGAACATCCAGGTGTCCGCTGAACTCTATCCATGAACTTTTCTTCACAAAGAACAGTAAATGTCCACTAGGAACAATGTTGGTGCTTGTTCCTGAATGCTTTTCTGCCATGTCTGCTCCCCAAGTACAACTTCTGGAGAAGGGGGAGGTCACCTGAACCAGTGTTTAGATTGTCAAATGCATGTGGCCAACTGCAAGAAATCACTCACACAAGCATCTCTCCCCGTTTTAGCAGAGAAAGACCCCTACACTCTGCAGACCCTGATCTGACTAGCACCAGCCTCCAGACTTGCTGTGTCTCAGCTGTGAGACACAGCAGAGAGTAAACCCACTCAGCAAAGTTTAGTTATCCTTTAAACAAATTACATGGTTAGATGTAGCTGCATATTAGCATTAGCAACGTGACTGTCATATGAGAGCATAATCAAAATGAACACATACATAGTATGTGGATATAATCAAGGTTTTATAAATTAGAAGTGCTTTGAACTGTTTTTCAGGGCTGTAAATTCCAGTCCCTTGTATGATCATTGGCAGGTTATTGATCTGGAGAAAACATCCTCTTACATCAACCGTTCCACATGTTACAATCCTTTCCATTTATCTACATCAATGTCTTACATGTCATATATTCCTGTGAGAGTTGCATAAAACAACAAAAATATTGATTGCTGTACAACTAAGTGTTGATCTTACAGCATATTGTCTAGCCTACTAATTTAAATTTTAATATTTTGATATAATAAGATGTTTCAGACTATGTCATGTAAGAATTCTTCACTTGTTTTGCTTTTGCCTTTTGTGTTTGTATTACAGTTCTGGATGACTTCTAAAAGTTTGAGAGAATGCTGCAAAGCATAGCAGCATTGAAATTATATCTATATGTTGGAATTAACACTATTTTAGTATTGACTGTTTGGCACTTATTATGTACAAGATTTTTATGACTATGATTTTAAGCATAAATTAATTTTTATATAATCTATCATTGAGTGCAATATATTTTGGAAGGATTTTTTAAACAAAAGATTATACAAATTAAATGAATGGAATTGAAGTGGGATTTTCAGACTTTAGGCCAATGAAGCCGAGTTATTCAATCTAGCTGTATTGGAGAATGTTTCCAACTCTTCCAGCTACTTTCGTCTTAAGTTTGTAACTCAAGTGTCAATTCCCTGCAATTTTATCTTTATTGAGTAGACCTTTTAGAGGCAAAGTGTTGAAAAATCTAAGTTTTTATCACAGTTTGCATCTTAGAATCAGTGCTTTGGGACTAAACCTTTGGAATGTAATAATTAGATAACAAAACTAGGAAAATAGGACAATAACATAGAAATAAATGTTGCTTTAAAAACTGGAATAGACCCCCTTCTACTCTACCTATATGCACAAGATTGCACCTTTTTTCATTAAAATTAGTTATAAATAACTTGCATATTGTTACAGATAACTGTATCATATTACGTATTTGCTCGAATATAAGATGACCCTGATTATAAGACAACCCCCCAAACTTTTACCTGTCCTTTCTGTGACGTCTCTCTCTCTCTCTGTCCTTTCTGTGGCGTCTCTCTCTCTGTCCTTTCTGTGGTGTCTCTCTCCCCCCCCTTCCCCCTTAGTGTCTTTCAGCCCCTCCCCTTCACCATGCAGTGTCTTTCACCCCTTCCGCCTGTAGTCTTTCACCCCCTCCCCTTCCTCCTGTAGTCTTTCACCCCCACCCCCCTGTAGTCTTTCACCCCCCCTTCCCCCTGTAGTGTCTTTCACCCCCTTCCCCCTGTAGTCTTTCCCCCCTCCCCGTAGTGTCTTTAATCCCCTCCCCTTCCCCCTGTAGTGTCTTTCACCCCCTCCCCTGTAGTGTCTTTCTGCCCCTCCCCTTCCCTTCCCCCTGTAATGTCTTTCACCCCCTCCCCTGTAGTGTCATTCACCCCCTCCCCTTCCCTTCCCCCTGTAGTGTCTTTCACCCCCTCCCCTTCCCCCTGTAGTGTCTTTCACCCCCTCCCCTTCCCCCTGTAATGTCTTTCACCCCCTCCCCTATATAGTGTCTATGTCTCACTCACCTTGCTTCCTCTGCACCCCATCCCACCACCGGAACTGCTGCTGGAACATCCGGCGGCAGAGCAAATTTCTTAAAGCGGCGCCGGCCGCCGAATTGCTTAAAGGGGAGGTGGGCCACTTTAAGCAATTTGGCGGCCGTCGCCGCTTTAAGAAATTTGTCTGCTGCCGGCGGTTGTTGCAGCAGCCAAACTCTTAAAGTGGCGGTCGCCGCCGATTCACTTTAACTGGCCAAGGCGGCCCGGGGCAGGCGGCCCACCAGGATTTTTCCCCGTATCCCCGTGGGCCAGTTTGGCCCTGCTTGTATGCAAGTTATATGCATGGTTTATTAATATTGAATAAATCATTATGAAGGGAATATGAGCACATGATATAACATTATTGACCAGAGAACTTTACTTTGTAGCTGAATGTTTTTTTTACATTCAGACAAGGACAAATAAATGCCTACCAACTTCTCAATTTGTTGGGGGCAGAGCTTGTGAGGAAAAGTTTCAGTGTTACCGAACATGCACAGTTATTCTGTCAATCAAACTTGTAGCGCTACTCTGCATGCATACATCCTGCTCATGCCCACTATGTATTCTCTGGTGTCCCAGACACTGGAAAATGAAATTGGGATAGCGGTATTGTGGTCCTTAATCCCAGCAGGACAGATTCCCAGAATCAGGGCAGTTGGGAGGCATGTGAATAGGTGAATAACCATCAGAGCCGACCTTTGGGGTATGCAACCTGGGCGAGCACGCAGAGCGCAACACCCCAGGGGGCGACAATTACTTTAATAAAAAAAAAGTTTGCCAGTAGAGGAACTGCCTGCACTGGGCGCCGGAACACTTAATGCCAGCCCTGATAACCATTGATGATTTTTGTTTTAATAGATCCCACACAGTTGACTAGAGAACTGAATGATTCAAATAGACTCAACTTGATAATAATGCGTTGAATTTAATGAATGCCTTGTAGTTTAAGAGTGACAATAGTTTATTTAAACCCCTAAATTTGACATAATATGAAGTTATTATTGGTATCATCCTTCCATTCGTTTAAGTTAAATCCACAGTATGAGGTTACTTCTTGTGAATGATGAATATTGATCTAAATTGTTATACCAAATAGCATCCGGAGACAAATCCCTTGGAGTAAATGAAAGATTGGTTTCAGAAAAGTAGTGCAGTGTTTAATTGGCAATTAATATCTACATCTAGCAATTAAAGTTATCAGAGCACACACAGTTCTAAAACTCCTACTTACTTAACTATTCCGTTTTTTTATGTCATTCTTTCATTTTTGGTAGTTTTTTTCTTATACAACTTAATTTAGAATTAATTATGCAATGTTATTTAATAACCACTATGGTTGTTTAGTCGAAAATGTGGTGTTTAAATGTTTTCAGTCTACATAGAAATAAATAAAAAATACAAAAATAAATGTTACACTTTAGTTTTGCTTGAAAAAAAAAAAAAGACTTCATCCATCAAGTTTAACTCATTTCTTATTCTTGGTTAGTTTGACAAGCTCTGTTTTCACAAAGCCATGTTGGCTCCTGCTAATTATATTCCAGTTTATGATGAATTCTTGCAGTGATGTCGAACCTACAGAATTTTAAAACCTCTGAGGTAGTGCTTAGCTTACAGTATCACCATCAGTTTTGTGGTGCCAGTAAATGTTCTGATATAAGAAGTAAATTAGGGGATATTAGGCACTTTAGTGCACAGTTTTTTACTTAAACGTATTGGTGTCAGAGAAATTATAGGAAGGGAAGGAGCTTTCATCCTGAATTTCTCATACTGTAACTGTCTAGACAGAGGAAAGATATGTTCAAATTGTATATTTTTCACAACAACCATACCCACAAAACATGCCAGTCTGATGCTCATGAAATGCATTCCAGATAACATAAATACAGGTTGCAGCAAGTCTGATTCTCTGATGATGCCATCTGCATCTGTGAATACCAACAACTCTGAAACATATAGAAGATGACCTGCCTGATACATTACTTAGGATAGACAAAGCTCAGCAACAACAGACTTCCTAGCGACCATGTCTATTATGATCTATAGCCTCGATCCATGGTTCTATAATGACATCTGTCTTTCAAGTTTAATTGTTTTATATCTAGCAAATTAACAATACATGCTGCACTAGGAGAGTCCTCCAGTGTACTCATTTAATCAGGCAGGTCACATCAGCTTGATTAAAATTGTTTGTGCAACGGTGCTACACTGGCATATTATTGGGCAAATTGGCTGTGGCATATTACATTGCAAAATAATACTGGCATATTACTGGGAAAATTGGCTGTGGCATATTAAATTGCAATATAACACTTGCATTTTATTGGGCAAATTGGCTGTGGCATATTAAATGGAAAATTAATACTGGCATATTATTGAGCAAATTGGCTGTGGGATATTAAATGGAAAATGAATACTGGCATATTATTGCGCAAATTGGCTGTGGCATATTAATGGCAAAATAGCACTGGCAGCCTGAGAGGATGTCTATGACACCAGGAAAGATGCAATATGTGTGCTGGCTGGGGTCATGTTTGTCCAATCTGGGTGTGTGTCATGTCCTGGGTTTACAATCTGGGTGCTGGATGGGGCATGTCCTGGGTGTGCATACTGGGTCCTGGTGGGTTATGTCCTTGGTGGACAATTTAGGTCCTCTGACAAGACATGTGGGCAGAAACACCACTAGGAGATTGCTGGGGCTGTAGCCTCGAATCTCCACTGCATAGGCCCTGAATGGAGACTCTGGGGCTAAATATACATTAGCCCCAGAGACTACACGATTGCAATGGCATACCAAAATGTGTGTGGACTGCACTGGGTGATACCCATACTGCCAGAATCCTCTTGGGCATCCTCTTCACAGTGCATATTCACTGCATGCAGCTGCTGAAATAAAAAAATAAAGTTTGAAAAAAAACAACCTGTCATTGCCACCGGATATGACAGCAAGTCATAATTGGCAAGTTGGCTGTGGCATACTAATGGGCAAAATAACATTGGCATATTAATTGGAAAAATAACACGGGCATATTAATGGCCAAACTAACTGTGGTATATTAATGGAGAAATTGGCTGTGGGATACTAATGGGCAAAATAACACTGGTATATTAATGGGCACATTGCCTGTGGCATATTAATGGGCACATCGCCTGTGGCATATTAATGGGCAAAATAACACATATTAATAATAGAGATACAGTGTGTTTGTGTATTTGTGACAGAGATACTGTGTTTGTGTGAGAGAGATCATTTATGTGAGAGAGAGAGAGATGGTGTGTGTGAGAGAGATACAGTATGTGTTTGTGAAAGAGAGAGAGAGATGTGTGTGTGTGTGTGTGTGTAAAAGAGAGAGACAATGTGTGTGTGTGTGTGTGTGAGTGAGGGAAAGAGATGGTGTGTGTGTCTGTGAGAGAGAGACTATGTGTAAGTGTGTGTGAGAGAGAGACAGTGTGTGTGTGTGTGTGTGTGTGTGTGTGTGTGTGTGTGTGAGAGAGACAGTGTATGTGAGAGAGAGAGACAGTGTGTGTATGAGAGAGAGAGATGGTGTGTGTATATGAGAGAGATAGAACGACGGTGTGTGTGTGTGTGTGTGTGTGTGTATGAGAAAGAGAGAGATAGTCCATCTGCCATGGGCTGTAGCCCCAGATCATCTAGCAATGCCCCTCCCTGCATGTGGGTGCAAGCTTGGTGTTCTTTTAAGGACTGTGAGTGCAATAAAGGGTGCTCTGGCAAGGTAGGTGCTGTTTCAAGTGCAGTAGGTGCGGCAAGGTGTTTCTATGGCAAGATATGTGGGTGCAATCAGGTGTTGTAGGTGCAATAGCAAGAGATGTGGGGGCAATAACCAAACCAGGAGAAATGTAGTGGGGGAAGAGGAGCATACCAGACAATTTGTTCTGTAAAGGGCCAACATGTCTGATTGCAGCCCTTTTAACAAGCCTCATTGTCTCGGAATTTAAGTTAAGTCAGTGAGATGAAAGGTTCATCTCATCTAAACACTCCTGCACTCCTTCAGTTTTATTGAATAGCTACCAACCTTCAGTTTGAAATTCTGCTATAAGAAATAGTAGTAATGTTCACAGGAAAATGGATATTTGCATTAAATAAATGAAAGCTGCATTGAAAATCAGATCACTATAAAAGAAGTTATATACACAAGACCAGAATTTTTTTTTTCTGTTTAGTACTTGAATTCCAAATGGCATAATAAGTTAATTTTACATTTTGACCTTAACAAAGGTCCATGGTAAGACTGAAATGTTGGTCTTTTTTATACATGCTGGAATAAATTGCACCAAGAATTGGAAACAGTACTGCAGAACTCCTGTATCTTGAATTGAAGTATATATTTAACTTTATGAAACTATATTATTTTTGAGTGTCTAGAAAGAGGGAGTGTAAATTGGTATGTTTTTTTAGAGCAGTGCCAATGGCAATATCATTTTGTCTTCTGTTTATCAGTTTCACGAACATGTCAGCCAGTGGCTGATTAAATTACTATAAATGTGCAAGTTACTGCAAAGAAACACACTTAATTTTGTGGTAGAAAAAACATTTGTGCATTAGGAAGAGTAACTGATGCATAAGAAAATTTGAACGTGCTCTGGCGATGCTGTGTTGGACCATTAAATGGTATTACAAACTTGTATGGGTAAATATTAAATGGTATAAAAACCATGGGTAAAATATTAAATGGTACAAAAACTATAAATACGCTGATGTCTGATTTTTTTTATTACCAGGTGTGATCCAAAATCACAGTAAACTGTAAGTTCAACAGCTGAACATCTTATTTAGGCATTCATGTTAATGAACTTTGCATATCGATTTGTAATGAACACCAGTGACTTATTTAACCATTTAAGGATAATGAAAGTAGAACATTTAAAGTTTTTAAAAAAATCAGCAATCAATTTGTCAAAAATAAAAACTGTACATTGCAATATGCGTGTGTGTGTATATATATATATATATATATATATATATATATATATATATATATATATATATATATATATATATATATATATATATATACACCCCTCAGCCATAACATTATGACCATGGACAGCGGAGGCAATGTGATTCTTTGGGCAATGTTCTGCTGGGAGAACTTGAGTCCTTCCATTTATGTGGTTATTACTTTGACACATACCACCTTTCTAAGCATTGTTGCAGACCATGTACACCCTTTCATGGAAGCAGTATTCCCTGATGGCATTTCCCTCTTTAAGCAGGATAATGTGCCCTGCCACAAAGCAAAAAGGGATAAGGGATCAGGAATGGTTTGAGGAACTCAATAGCGAATTAAAGGTGTTGACTTGGCCTTTAAATTCCCCAGATCTTAATCCAATCGTTCATCTGTGGGATGTGATGTACAAACATGTCGTATCAATGAAGGCCCCACCTCACAATTTACAGGACTTTAGGGATCTGCTGCTGAGTCTAGGACAGTTAATCACGGCCATTTCCCCTCTGACAGTTCACCCACGGCAGCTCTGAACTGTCAGCACTTACAAATAGATATTAGTAAACCCCATAATCAAGTAACTCCCCCTAAAACTAACCCCTAATACCAATACTAAAACTAATCCGTAAGCTTGACCCTAATACTAACCCTTACCCAAAACCTTAATATTAACCCTAATACTAATCCCTAAAACTAACCCTAACACTTACCGTAACACTAACTCCTAATAAGTGCCATGGTGAACTGTGCAATGAACTGACTTGGGCTGAATGTCTCCTGATTTACTCTCCATCACACGGAACTTCTCACTGCAAGGAACCAGCCATGATGAACTGTCCCACCCCTGCTGCTAACGACTTGGTGCCAGATACCACAACACACCTTCAGAGGTCTAGTGGAGTCCATGTCTTGATTGGTCATGGCTGTTTTAGTGTCAAAAGGGGACCTACACAATATTAGGTAGGTGGTCATTATGTTATTGCTGATCGGTGTATACGGTCTGTCCTGACGTAATTCTTAAAGTTGTATTCCCAATCCAAAATGTTTAATATATAATCCATCAGTGTTTTAGTCTCAATCTATATAGTTCATAAGCTGTGGTAGGGTTAGTGGTAAATAAAACAAATAACCTACTGTTTTATAAAGACATTGATCATCTTTTATACACATTTTAACTGACTACAAAGAGTGCATTTCTGACACATGTTTATGAAAAAGAAAGAATTAAGAAACTAACCTTTGCTTGGACTAAATGTTTTCCTGCATCAGTTAACCATTATATTAAACGTGTGCATCTAGCGTGTGGTTGATCTTAAAAACTGCACTTCATTGAAAGGATTTCTGAAAGATTTTGTTTTTATCCTTATCTATTTGCATATTTAGAGTGTATGTATCAAATCATTGGCCCTTTCTTGCTTTTATCTCTTGAGGCCTCTGTTTCACCTTTATAAAAAAAAAAGTAACACTACTCTAGGTTTTGACCAATGTGGTTAAAAATAAATTTGCAAATATTTAAGTTTTTTATGTAACCATTAGCTCTTTAGAAAAAACTAACAAAAAAACCTTATGACTGAGAATCAAGGGATATGTAATTCCCAAACATCTTCAGTGCCAAGGTTAGACATCACAATGCAAATATTGATCTATCTGGTATATTAGTTTGTCTCTATCATATCTCTTCACTACTGCATCAAGTAATGCATTGAATGGCAGTTTATGATAGTATAGTCATATTGTTTATTGTCTTCTCATATTATTTTGATGTGCTACATATTTCTAAAACAAACAAAAAAGGCTCACTTTCAATCACATAAAGTCTTCAGTTCTTATTAACAAGTATGTCACTTTTATGGTAAAAAAATTCCCATAATAGCAGATTTCCTTTGAAATCTCTCATAATTTTTTATTAAACTATAATCTATTCTATTCTTTGATGTTTTCTGTCTGTTGCAACTGTAGCCACACAGCAAGTTACATAGCTGATTAAACTAGGCACAATTTCATGCACACTATATCTTCTTCTCACACTGCCATCAAAGCAAAATTTTAACTTACATTTTCTTAAAAGCATACTATTTTGATTACTTTGAGTCCTCTGTGACATAGTCACCGACCCATATTTTCCTTTCCTTTATTAAAATATTCCTCAATTAAACATTGCAGGATGTTGTATATATTTTCACTTAAAAAAAATAAAAAAACTATAACAATATTGTAGCATTATAATAATTGTTTTTTTTACATAAATGGAGAATGTGTAAATTAAGACATATGCTTTCTATCTTTCCTTTCTTTGTAAATATTCAAAATCTTCTCTTTATTAATTTGAAATGTCCATTTTTTTTTAACAATATAAACAATATATTTATTGCCAAAGGTTACACTGTATATTTAATGTGGGGCTCTTACTTTAAAACACCCCACATATATTTTATTATGTATCTTTGCACCCATAAGTCAATGGGTTTATTTTAATGACAAGAGTTTATTTATGTCATTGAATACAATAAATCAAAAATACATTTTGAGTCAAATACTAGTGATCCCTCCCATCATTGATTAGCATCCAATAACCCATAAATATTATTTGCAGCTAATGAGTTAAACGATGCAACAATGTTTAGTGCATAAAATTAAATTTATTTCTAACATTAACATTCCTTTGATGGTTTTTATGGTCCCACTCTACCAGTTCCTTGCCTCTTCTATTTTTCTATGAAACCGCTCGAGTGGAGTGTGCCTTAAGCCCTGGAGGAACTGGAACACCACAGGAGATGTAACACCTGGAGATAGCAGCAATGACCCAATGACATAGAGTGGAGATGGTCACCTGGAGATAGCAGCAATGACCCAATGACATAGAGTGGAGATGGACACCTGGAGATAGCAGCAATGACCCAATGACGTAGAGTGGAAGGACAAACAGTCTAAAAGATTTTCTCCAAGACGAGGAAATGGCAATGTACAACTGTAAACAACGAACAATGTACAGATTATCCCAGCGGGATTCCTCAGGTGCTGAGGGATCCAGAAAACATACAGGCAATACAGTTTCCTGATAAAGGTGAAAAGCAGACACTACCTTAGGTAGAAGTTCCAGAACAGGATGGAGGAGGGGTAAAAAGTAAGGAATCAAAGGCGTGGAACGCATATACATTCCAGCACCAAAGAACAGAAAAAACAGAAGTGCAGAGGAGGCGTGGAACGAATATGCATTCCACGGCCGATACAACCCACCCGGAAATAGTAATAAGCAAAGGCGTCAAATGCACAAGCGCTCCAACACCAAAAAACATTAGAAAGGAATAGAAAATGAGGCATGGAACGCATATGCATTCCCCTGCCAAACCAGGAAACCCAATAAGGCCACAATTAAAGGCGTGGAACGTAATTGTGTTCCAGCGCCGAAAAACAGCAGAAGGAAAATGAAAACAAGGTGTGGAACGTATATGCGATCCACCGCCTAACTAGGAAACCCAGAAATACTATAATAAAAGGTGTGGAATGCATATGTGTTCCAGCACAGAAAAAAAACATGAAAATGGATGTAGAAACGAAGCATGGAACACATATGTGTCCCAACACCAAAAAAACATACAGGCATGAATATTAGAAGAAAAAATTACTCAGCCTACCATTTTTTTAGAAGCAGGAACATTCATCTGTTCCACTCCAATCACATCTCCAGTACCACTTGCAGTAAGCTTATGGATGAATTCCAGATCCAGCAAAACTCCAAGGTATGCTGGGTTCAAAAAAGCAGGAAACACATCTGCTAATAATCCATAGCCATCTCCAGTACCAACTTGCTGTAAGTGTATGGAGGAAGATCCAATTCCAGGTATCCTTAAAAAAGTAAGACAACCGGACCTCGCGAAGAAAGAGGCTGAACTCCCTGGAAAAAGGGTGAGAAAAATAAAATAAAATATAAAAAATAGAACAGGCCTGCAAAACAGGCCCTGTCCTGATACTCTATGAGGACAGAAAAAAGACAGAGGAGGCTTATAGTTTTAGTTATTCTGTCCTGTCTACATTGATGGCAGAGCTAAACCCTTACGTAACTGCTGCCAAGGTTAACCAGGAAATATATATTATATATATATATATATATTTTGTACATGTTTTAACAACTGACATGTTCTTTGCATCAACATTATGTGGAATTTTATGATCACTGTATTGCAAATAGTGGTTACATTTAGGGTTCTGGTTGGGGTAAAAATGTCACTGCTATAACTCACAAAAAATCTGCAGAAAAACACGGAAACAAGCATATTTCTGAACTTTTTTTTTATTTTTTTTTCTTTAACACTCAGCGTTGGCTAATTCAATTGTAACTTGCCTTAATTCACATCATTGTGTCTTGTATCAAAATTGTAAAATGTTTTCCTTATTATTCCCCAGTTTGGCGTGATTGTATAACGTGAGAGTATTTTGCTTGTGTTGTTACTTCGTATCTATTTCTCTCCCTCCCCTCCCCTCCCCCCTCCACCCCCCCCTTCTTTCCCACCATCCCTACTCCACTCTTTTCTTTCCTTTTTGCTTTTACTTCCTCTTTCTCCCTTAATCTAGTTTAATCTTAATCTTTCCAATCTGTTCCTAGCTACCCCTACCCTCCCCTACCCCCTCCCTCCTCCCCCCCCCCCGTTCCCACAGCTCCCCTTCTTCATTGAGGAGGCATGGGATGCCCATTGAATCAATTGTACATATCGTACCAACATATATCACATACAATGCATTCATACATCTGTGGTTCACACTCCCCGTCCTCGCACTCCGCACTTCGCAGTTCTTGGCCCAGGTTTAATCGTGAGGGAATTGGTAAGGGATTGCACAAGCTACCCTAATTCTTCTCCCATTACTCAATCTAAGTGGCCTTCTTTAAGGAAATTTACCCAGTCATCCCATTGTTTATACATATTGGCATTCCAATTGTATTGCGAGACAATTCCTCTCTCCATTAGGCAGTGATCTATCAGCTGCATCTTAATTTTTGTCCAGTTTGGTTGTACTATAGACTTCCAGTTCTTAGCAATTTCTAATTTTATTACGGCCATTAAGTGAATGACAAATGATACTTCTTTCCCAGTTTTCTTTGGGAAGTTTAAATGGAGTAAAGCTCTGTCTGGGGTTAGGTTCCATTCTATGCCTATGCTTCGTACTAGTTTATGAGAGATGTTTTGCCAGAAAGATTTAATTATTGGACAACTCCACCATATATGTATAACATCGCCTTTCTTATTCCCGCATCTCCAACAATTAGGTATATTTATCTCTGATATTTTTGCTAAAGTTGTGGGTACTAAATGGGTCCTGTGCATCACTTTGAACTGAAGTTCGTTAAGGTTTAGGCAGTGCATCGCTTCATAGTTATGATGCCCGGTTCCATTCCCTTTCCTCAATTGTCAAATTAAGATCTTTTTCCCATTTAGTTAAAGCTACCGGTAGCCTATATTGTTTTATTGCTCTAATTAAGTCAATTGCTTTTGTAGTTAGTTTTTTTAAATCAGTTTTCTCTAATAAATCTTGTAATATCCTTTGAGGTTTAGTAAGGGGGACATTACTCACCAAATCCCCAAGAAAACTCCATACTCTCAAATATTTAAAACTATCTTCTCCAGTAAGAGAGAAGGTTTTCTGTAATTCCCCAAAGGATTTTATCCTGTTCCCTTCCATCAGATCTGAGATATTCTTGATTCCCCTCCTGTACCATTTCCTAAGGTCCAGACCTTCATTCAGATTCTGGACGACAGTGAGTGGTAAGGAGGGGAGCAACCTGTCTCCCATTCCCATTTTTTTTTTTATTGTTCTCCAGTTTTTATAAATATGTGAGAGGGGATGATTTAACTCTATATCTCTCTTCCTTCCTATAAATTTTTCTGGGGTCCAAAAGTATGCTAAAAAATCTCCCGAGAGTGAATTTTTTTCTAATTCTAAGTTGAACCAGGGTTCTTTACTTGATCTTTTATTTAGTGTTAGGAAGGCTTGTGCCAATAATGTTGCTTGTGCATAATTTTGTATTAGCGGCATCCCTACCCCCCCTTGTCCCTTGCTTTTTGTTAAGATCTGTAAATTCACTCTGGGTCGTTTTTGAGCCCATACGTATCTGTTGAAGGATCTTTGAATAAGTTCCAACCAGCATTTTGGAAAGGAGAAAGGCAACATTCTAAAAACATATAGGAACCTTGGCAAGACATATGATTTTACTGCATTGATTCTGCCTATCCAGGATATAAATAGTCCTCGCCACTTTTTAAATAGAGAATTTGTCTCTCTTATCAAAGGTAGGAGATTTATCTGGGTCCATTCTTCTGGGTCTTTTGAAATTTTAAAACCTAGATATGGGAGAGAATCTTCTTCTATAGTAAAACCGTATCTTTCTACTTCGGTCTTTTGAGTGTAATTCATCGATATTAAATGTGTAACCGATTTATTAATGTTTAATTTGTAATTTGATAAATAACTATATTGATCTATCAGCGACATTATTTGTTTCAGGGATCGTATAGGGTCTTGTATTGTAAGCAGTACATCATCTGTGTACAGCATTATTTTCTGGGCTCCTTCCTTTCCACAGCCTACTATCCCTGGGCATTCTCTTATTTCCTTGGCCAGTGGTTCTAGCGCCAGGACATATAAGATAGTCGAGAGGGGGCAGCCCTGGCGCGTACCGTTTTTTAATGGGAACCAGTTTGATTGTATACCTGAACCAATTACTCTGCCTTCTGGTGCCCCATATAATGCCATAATTGCCTGATGTATTTCTCCCTCAATCCCAAAGGCCAACAGAGCCCTTGACATGTAACCCCAGCTGATCTTGTCAAACGCCTTTTCTGCGTCCAGTGACAGGATCAGCCGGGGGACACCCTTCTCCTTCATATCTCCTAGGAGGTCTGCCAATGTTCTTATATGATTAGTAGCCGAGTGTCCTACTGTAAATCCCACTTGGTTACTGTGTATCAGGCTTGGCAGTACCTGCTTCAGTCTCTCTGCCAATACCCCCGCATAGATCTTTGCGTCAATGTTTAAAAGAGATATTGGTCTGTAACTTGTCAGTAACTCTGGATTTTTCTCTGGTTTCAGGATTGGGATGATATTACCCTTCAATATTTCTTGTGGGAGTGCTCCATTCCTCATCGCTGTATTGAATAGCTTTACTAAATATGGCATTAATTCATTTTTTAGAATCTTATAAAAAAGGGCATCGAACCCATCTGGTCCCGGGGATTTTTTTATTTTTAGTTTCCTAATTATCTCACATAGTTCTTTTAATGTGATCTCCTTATTTAGATCTTTCAGAACCTGTTGCGGCAATTTGGGGAATTCTTTGTTTTCAAAATAATTATGTATTTCCTCTGTTTTAGTCTTTTGTGGGAGATTATACAAGGAACTATAAAAGGTATTGAAAGCATGGCCTATGTCCATGGGGGCCATATATGTCTTCCCCTCATGTACAATTTTGGAGATATTATGTTTGGTCCTTTTTTTCTTCAGTTGGTTAGTCATTAATTTGTCAGCTTTATTACCTTTATAATATCTTGTAGTTTTTAGGTCTCTCAATGACCTATTTGCTACATTTATTAATTGTAGATTAATTTTCTCCCTAATTTCTGCAATTTTCTTAGATTTTTCTCTATTTGGGTTGTTCTTATTTTCTTTGTTTAATTGAAATAGAGTAATATATAGATCAGATAACCCTGCCTCTCTCTGTTTCTTCGCATATGCTCCCAGTCGAATAAAATTACCCCTAATTACGGCCTTATAAGTACACCATACGGTCGCTATCTCCGTATCTTCCACATCATTTTCCTCAAAAAATAATCGTGTTGTATTTTTAATATAATCTATATCTTGATCTTTCTTTAATGAGTTGTTATTCAATCTCCACTCAGTTTTTAATCTTTTGTTTTGGTCTTTAATATCCATGATTATCATATTATGATCTGACCATGTTATATCTTGAATATGGATTCGGTGTATCATTGCTGCTAAATTTGCATCTCCTATGATGTGGTCAATACGTGAATAGGCGCAGTACGTTTTAGAAAAACATGTGAAGTCTTTTTCTGTTGTGTGAAAGACCCTCCACATATCTAATAAAGCACAGTTATCCAAAAAATTTTGTAGTCTTTGGGCTTGGTAGATTATGTTTTTATTTGGTATTGGTTTTCTTTGTGAACTTCTATCTAACCAGGGGTCTGCCAAACAATTAAAATCCCCTGCCCAGATTAAAGTTCCCTGTCTTACTTTTGATATATTTTTTTCCATAATTTTTAGAAAGCGGACAGGAGAGGTATTGGGGGCGTATACATTTACTAAAGTGTATACTTTTTTTTCTAACTCTACTACTGCAATTATGAATCTACCTTCTTTATCTGTATCTACATGTTTCAATTTTACCTCCAAGTCCTTTGAAAAAATAATCGCCACACCTCTTTTTTTTTGTTTTCCAATGAGGCTTCTATAAGTAATGGGAATTTCTGCCTCTTAACTTTATATTTGTCTTCTCGCCTCCAGTGTGTTTCTTGGAGAAAACATATATTAATATTTCCTTGAGCTAATTTGTTCAATAATATTGATCTTTTCTGTGCAGAGTTAAGGCCCTGCACATTTAATGTAGCAAACCTCAACATATTCCTCCCCTAACTATCCTCACTCGTTCCCTTCTGCGTTATCCTGCTGTCGTGCCGAATGAGAAGCGGGGTCCACATTACCACACACACACTCACACATACAACAACACATCAATACAAACACATATTGTATGCAGGATTCCCCCAATGGGGTCGCATACTCCCATAGGTGTGTCCCGAGACTAACCGATGGGTTAGATTTGCCATTCTCTGATGGCAATTGGGGGGCCCGAGATCTAATGAGAGATCTGCTTATTTGACCTTATATCAGATGAAAATTTTTTACATCATAGAGGCTCGAGGAGGAGAAGAGGAGAAGAGAGGAAAAAGGCAAAAAAAACAAAAAAAAGTGCGAAGAATGTGAATGTCTATTTGTGCAACTAGTGTATCTAAATTAAATAATGTCTTTTGTAATAACTGTGTGTATGTTTGAAAGGAAAACACACCTTTATCCTTTCTTTCCTCGTATGGTCCAATTCTTTTCTTTACTGTGAAACAGTGATCTGCACATTTTACATATTAGTTCTCCCTTTAATTTCCCTCTCTCTTATTCCTTATACAATTATTTACCCCTTCAACCTTCTTTCCTGCTTATTTATCTACCCTGAGTTCCTGTGATTTCTTTATTTCATGGTGCCCTAAGTTTCGTGCGGACCTCAGTCAATTTACCTAGTGAAAGAAGTGTAGTAAATATGCGTGTCTGAATGTCCACCTTGTGTATCTTGCTTGATTAAGAACTGTCTTCTATAATTGTTGTGATTACTTCGTGGCGAAGAATACATATTTATGAAGAAGAAAAAAAAAAAAAAAAAGGAATGTGAATGTCTAATTGTGCAGCTAGTGTATCTAAATTAAGTAGTGTCTTTGTATTAACTATATGTGTGTTTGGAGGGATAACACACCTTTATCATTTCCTTCCTAATAAGGTCCCTTTCTTTTCCGTGGATCATTGATTTACTCATTTACAATAGGGGATTTTCTCTGATTGATCTTAAAATCTGCTCTTTTATCCTGAAAGATGAGAAAAATATCAGTATATCTCTTGGTAGTTCTTCCCTTAAGTTTGCAGGTTTCACTGTTCTATGACACCGGTCCCATAGATGTATATCATTCTCTTGTCTCACCCCCATGGGCTTAAATAGCTCTTTGAGGAAGTTTTCTAGTTTCTCATTTGTTATGGACTCTGGGATACCACGTATTCTCAGATTATTTCTTCTAGAGCAGTCCTCTAGGTCCGCGATTTTCTGTTCTAGAAGATCTATTTTTGCTTGATTTTTTGGGGAATCTTCTTCTCTCTTGTTATCATTGAATTCCAATGTTTGAATTTTTTCTTCGCTAGCTCTGACTCTGTTTGCAATTGACATAAGATCTGTTTTTAAATCTTGTACTTGTATCTGAATCTCACCCTTTATTTTTTCAAATTGGGAGTCAAGGGCTTCCCTCAATTGTTCCTGTATCATCTGTTTAAGATCCATTGTTTGTGGGCTACCTTGATTTTGTTCGCCCTCACTTGGACTTGACCTTTCAAGAGGGTTCTCTATATCTGGTTTTTGTGTTTGTGGTGAGAAAAAAGATAGCCTCTTTTCTGTTCTTAGCTCTTTTTTTTCTTCTTTATTATCTCTTCTTTAGATTTTGTCTAGTGGCTTTTTCACCACCATTTCTATTCTCCTTATCTTCCCCTCTCCTCTTCCTCTGTTTTTATTCTTCTCTGTGGGGTTTGATTTATTTCTGTGACCACAGCTATTACTTTAAATGTTAATAGACTTTTCCAGTTATATCTTTAATTTGTAGAGAGGTGGTGGTCAATACACTTTTATTCCAGCTGTAATTAGGAATTTATTTCTCCTATTTCTCTTTTTCCTCCTCCTTTCCCTCCCTTTTCTCTTTTCTCTCCCTTTTTTCTTTTTCTCCTCAATTCAAAACTTTCCCTTTTTTTTTTTTTCCTTTAGTGGTGATAGAATCCCCTATACCAGTTATAGTGTCTTGCACTATTGCTTCCTTTACTGGGGAGACTCTAAATGGTAGTTAATTCAGGTCAATTTGCTTCCACTCTTGGCTGGGTTGGGAAGAGATACAGTGATGAATGAATCACCAGTGACGATACCTTCTTCTTGGTATGAGGATTTTTAACACTTTAGGTAAGTCAAGGGTTATTCCTTCACTCTGTGGGCAAACAGGCCTGTAAGTAAGCAGTAGGTCTCACTTTATGTTTTTCTGAGCCAGACCGTAGTTTGATTTAATCAGGTCACATGGAGGATATTAGGCCTGTCAGCTTGCTATGTACAGTCCTTGTCTTATTTGAGCTCACTAGGTACTGCAACTTCCCCGCTGATGGACTTGATTTACTAGCAAGCAATATGTCCCCTTCTACCTATCTCCGCAGACATATGTTCCCCCAGAAGGAAGAAAGGGAAAAAAGGGTCATAAAACTTATCTGATGCCTGTCTGCCTCGATCTCCATTCAGCAGCCACCGCATGGATAGTTCTTTCCGGCATCCTGCCTGCTTCTGTGGCGGCCCCTGCAGCTGCGGGTTTAAATCCAGGGACGCTTACCTTCACAGTGTCTAAGGCTTTTATCACCTCTCTCCGTCGAAGATTGTATCAATTCTTCGCCGTTTTCTCCGCCGTCTGCCTCAGCGCTTCAGTGGTCTCTCTATCATCATCTTCTTGCTTCTCTCTCTCGGGCTCCCCTGACGCCGTGCGTTCACAGCGTGCGTGCTACGTCATCGTCATCGCATATTTCTGAACTTGGGACAAAATTTTGAAACTATTTAGATGGGGTATTTTTGTGATTGTATTTGTGTCAATTATGTTTTAGGTCAAAGTTAGAAAAAAGTGATTTTTTTAATTTTTTCGATTGAATTACAATGTATGATGAACATAATGGTATCTATGAAAGCCCTTTTTATGACGATAACAACAACATACTGTTTTTACTGTACATTTGTGTGGGTACAGTATATGAGAAGGAAGAAAATTACAGCTAAACACAAACACCCCAGAAATGTCAAAACAGCCCTTGTCACCAAGGGAAAGACAAGGTCAAAAGGTCATGTCACTAAATTAAATCGGTATTACCCATTTTTCTGATCCCTGATATGTAGTATATGCTAGTCATATCAAGCCTACCCCCCTTCTTAAAAAACACCTCCTTATTTACAACCTAACCAAAAGAGCATATTACTATATCCCGCACACATCACATTAATTCAGAACCTAAGTGAGGTAAACACGTGTCTTCTAATTAGATATGGTTACTGGATCAGCTACAACAGATTAACTATTGCATTAGTTGCTCTTAGTTTGTATACTAACATTAAGTGAAGTATCTACAAAACATAAGCGCACTCTGAAGCCATAGTGCAGAAGGTTTTATTAACAATAAAAAATAGCTCATAGCCTCCAGCTGGCAGGGGCAGTGTTCATGTCAACCTCGCTACACATTATGATCAAGTAAGAAAAGTTAATGCCGCTCACTTTTATAAAATAAACACTCCACGGAGTTCATTACAATATATTGTATATCTCTCTCCAGTCTGAACAGTGGTTTCCATATAGTAATAGCTGTTTTCAATGACAGCAATCAGTTCTCATAGCAACCATGGAAACCTTGTGTCCTCATATTCTTTAAACTTTGCCCGTCATGTGGGACATGAAAATGGATCCTTTTTTCATGTGCCGGTGTGCTGTTCTGTCCACACACTGGCTAGTTGCAATTTGTCAAGTGACAGACTTGCACTGCCCTGCACTTGGGAGGGGCAGTGCTATAATGTGAGTTGCAGACAGGGGGCAGATCCAGAGTTGGATTTTAGGAGTGGCATTGCACATGTCTGTCTGTTCCTCTCCCCATGTGAGTCTGTCTTTTCCACTCTCCTCTCCCTTCCTATGTCTGTCTCTTTAATCTCCCTTCCCATGTCTGTTTGTCTCTCTTTATATATATATATATATATATATATATATATATATATATATAAATTTATATGTGTGTGTGTGTGTGTTTTATGTATTATGTTTTAGCATTTTATTGATTACAATTACAAGTATATACAGTTTGAATTTATGTGCATGTCAGTCGCTCAGTTCATTAGAGCCTGTTACACTTCCATATTATATCAAACTGTGGGAAAGAGACCTGGTCACTTGGAATCTAGTCTTTTATATTCAGATTGGATAAAATGTATCAATTTAATTATGCAATACCAATAAGGAAATCAGTATACAACCATACAACATGTTACATTGAATTATGAGTGGCTCTGATTCAAGTTAAAACAAAGAATTAAAGTTCTTACAAGATGGTATAGAGTTCCGGGTGATATACACAGATTTTAATCTACAATATCTGAGATGTGCTGGACATATAAGCAAGGAAAGGGAGAGATTTCACAAGTGTGATGGAACAGTCCAATGATACTATAAAAATAAAAAAAACTAGACAGAACCCTTACATTTATAGATAAATCAGGAATTTAATGGTCTCCAGAATTGGTACTGTTTATGATACACAAATATCCATATAGATGGTATTCTGTAGGCATGTAGGCATTCTTTAACAATTTTTTTTTTCAGTTAATGTTTCAAAGGAGTTAATTTCTCTAATTTTGAAACAAAGTATTATTCTCTCAATGGAATAACTTTTTTTTCAATTACTGTTTCAAAGGAGATAATTTCTCTAATTTTGAAACAAAGTATTCTCTCAATGGAAATGGTGTAAAAGTGTTAATAAGCTAAGGCACATAGAACATTTAATACACTATAATTAAGTCAGCTGGGTTCAACAAAAGATGGGCTCTTTGGGCAAATGATTGTGAATCAGAAACTGTTAGGGTAATTTACCTGGAGGAAGTATTAGAATTGTAGCAGGATTACTGTATAATTAGAAGGATTAAAATAGATTGCACGTGACTGTGATTGCAATTGTTTTTGTGTTTTGTTACTCAAGTATTTTTTGTTGACATTTTTTGCAAATAAAAATGTAATAAATAACCATAAACAGGATTTTTTTTAATAGGGTTAGTTGCAAGCAAGACACCAATAAAATACCATTCTAGCAGCTTGATCTAATATATTACACACTGTAAATTGAAACAGGTAAAAATTTAGTTTCTATCATGATCAGTAGGTGGAATCTTTTAGTCAAATTACTGATACATCTCAAAAGAAGATGATTATCTGATCATAAAAGTAACTACAATTGTACACTATGATATGTGTTAATTACACAGACATCCTGGGGAGAATCAGGATTTCCATGAATTTTCTATACATTTATATCCTACCTCATGAAGAGCAGTATATTATGATATTAATTTTTGTATAAATATATTTATCTCTCTATTATTATCAGGTTATATTGAAAAAAACACTCAAGTATTAATGAATCAAATGAATAATATAAAGTAATAGATTATTTATAACTTGTTTGTTTTCTGTGTAAGATATTATAATAATATGATTAATATGTTCCAGAAGTACTAAAAAATAAAAAGCTCTTACACCGCTTCATGTATAGATCTCTATTAATGCTGTGAGATATCCTGGTGGTGTTTTGTTACATAATGCATCGTATTAATTGCCATTCTTTGTATTTCTTCTTATTTATTTATGCCTTCTTGAAGTCATTGTCTCCATGACTGGAGACTGTATTCGAAATTATGATGTTTAATTCATACTAGTAATTGAAGGTAACTTTATTACTTAATGAACAGTATAAATAAAAATGCTAATTTTTATTATTCATGCTAATAAAACTACATTACATGAACATGTATTTATATAGTGCCACAAAATGTATGTAGCACTTGGTACAGAGGATAAAAGGGAACTACATGCAATGTTGGAGACAGACGAATTCATGACACCTCTGCTCGCAAGAATATAATCTAGTGGAAGTGATAGACAAGAGGCACATAAGGTGAGCAAAAAGTGTAAAGTGGAAGGTGATAGAAGTAATGGTATTTGGGGTCAATTCATGGGTGTTCTAGTGGGTTTATTTGTAAGCTTCATTAAAGAAGGGAGTTTTGAGGGATTTTTTTAAATATTGAAAATAAGGAAGACAACTGGATGCTCTGCAGAATTTAGTTTAAATTTTCAAATAAGGGGCAGCTCGGGTGAAGTCTCTCGAGCACAAATGGGAGGAAGTGATTTGGTTGTAGGAGAGTCTTAGAAAGATGAGTCTAGCACTCACATTTGGAATAAATTTCAAGGGAGAAAGATGAACAATGAGAAGGCCGAGAGAGTATTACAGTAGTCAAGATGAGAAATCACAAACCAGTTCATTAGGATTTTTGTGGCTTTGACATTGATGAATGTGCCAATGACCACAATGTACCTTATGTGCATGAGAGCTGAATCAAAAACAACACTAAGACATTAGGCTTGGCCAGTAGGTTAAATTACATTGTGAGTGTTTCTCACAGAGAAAGTGGGTAACATTGTAGTCAAGAAGGCATTGGTCAACATGCTGCAGAGAGATCTACATAGAAAAATGACCTTTAAATTTGTGAAGGAGGTAATTTTACACTTTAGTAAGAGCTGTCCATTATATTGTATGGGTCTAAAGCCAGAATGAAGAGTATCAAGGTCATTAGTGGACAGAAAGTAAGTTAATCACAAGTGAACAATCTTCTCCAGCAACAATGACATAAAGGACAGTGTGAGATCTAAGGAAGATTTTTTTTTTTTTTTAATAAACATGACTTGAGCATATAGGTGTGATGGTAGCTGCATTTATGGGGAGTACTGGTGTTCAGAGTTTTGAGGTTGCTGGGGGAGTGGAGTGCCCAGCATTGCCTGACTCTGGAATAAGCAGGACGTGTTTGAATTTATGGTGGTGAACCCCATGAATTGGATTGCTGACACTGCTCCAGGGCACTTTTTGGCTAAATTCTATCATTTACATAGGCAAAGACCTGGCTGCAGGTTGAAGAGTGCGGAGTCTTTGAATTATAGATATTGGACACTGTTGAGCACTAACTTTTGTATATATGCCTACATATGCCTGAATACAAACATGCCGAATGATGATATTTGGTGGAAAAAAGTATATTTCACATATATGTGTCCTCCGGTGCAGCTATAAAAGATTCTGGGAAAGCTTTCCACAAGACTGTAGAGTGTGTCTGTAGGAATTATTGCACATTTATCCAGTAAAGCATTTGTGAGGTCAGGCACTGATGTTGGACAAGAAGGCCTGGCTCCCAGTCTTCATTCCAGTCCATTCCAAAAGTGTTCGACTGATTGAGGTCAGGGCTGTGTGCCAGCTAGTCAAATTCTTACTCATTAAACTCATCCAACTATTTAAGCCTTGCCTTGCCTTGCTTTAAACAAAATGACACCCATGTGTAAACAACATTAAAACATGATTATATATATAAATTTAACAGTGATATAGGAAGATCTTTTTTATTGACGGGTCACCAATAGGGTCATACAAATATTAAAGAGAATGGGCCCAAGTACAGACCCCTGAGGTACCCCACTGTTAACAAGTCCTTGCTCTGAATATGCTTCATTGACTACAACCCTCATTGATCAGTATTGGAATCCTAAAAACAAACAAACTCTCTGCGCTTCTCACCCTAATAAAATTGTCAGTCATTGTATAAACATATTATATTAATTTGAGGTTTTGTTTTTAATGAATTTGGCATACTGATATAACCAAAACATCTAATTTATGTAATGTTTATATATTTTCTTTTTTTATGCACTCTACTACCAATTACTTTTTTCAGCATGCAACACCTGTTTGGTAGACTTCATTTTACACATGTATGTTATGTGAGCCTGTGACTAGCTTAGAGCATCAACATTTTTTTTTTCATTACATACACATTGTTGAGATTGTTGGCTCCTCAGTCTGGTTGCAGCTCACGGTCCAAGGGTTAACTGGGAGGAGGCTTAGTTGCACCTCCTCCAACACATTAAACAGGTTTTGGTAGCAGTATAGACTGCTTTGTGTGCCCACTATAAAGGAGGTGGGAGTAGGTTCTTACCACATTAACTTTTAAATTAGCACTTTTCTCCTGGTCTCCAGTCTAAAAATGAATTGTTTACACATAGAAAAGAAAAGTACACAGCACCTCCAAATAAATATAAAAAAGAGGTATAATTAAGTGAAAACAATTACAACCACCAAAAATTAATACAAACCACACAGACACAGATAACATATAATATGAGGCTAGTTTGCTGGACGTACACCACTGCTAATCTTTGAGGTTCACAGTGGGTCACAATTGGAGAGAGAGGGTACAGGTAGGGGAGCTCCAAAGAACAGGCGTCACAGCAAAAGGGTTGACAAAAAGCATTGTCAAAGGAAGTCCAAATGGTCAGGGTTGGCAGATAAGGTTTTTGAGTGAGAAAAGAGCAAACCAAGGTCTGGGTATGAGAAGGCAATGTAGTCAAAAAGGGAGTCCAAAATGTCTAAGCCAGGTAATACAAAAATAGTAAAAGACACAGGTAGAATAAGCACAAGGAGGTACTAGCTAGGGAATAATCAAGCAAGGAATGACAAGTGAGCAGGGTTTGGATATGGAGTCTGTACCATAACCCCTCCCACCAGTAGCAAATATCTCTCCTTCTGAGATGCTGAATAGCAGGTGTGCCTTCATTAAGGCAGCCACGCCTTAGCATGCAAGGACACGCCCCCCACTAGTTGTAGGATGCGATTCTTTAGAACAAGGCAACCCTGCCTTGTGCTGATCACCGATACTGAACCAATTAGATTTTAGGCCACTGGTCTACACCTTGGACGTAGGGCGAGAATACAGGGCCATTGCTAGATCCTTAAACAATACTACCATCCCTAAAGCCTCCAGTATTTCTGATAGAAAAGACCAACTAACTATTGAAGGCTTTCTCTGCATCCACAGAGAGAATAACCACCGGGAAATGAGGTTTATCAACCTCCTGTATGATGTTTAATAGTTTTCTGACATTATCTCCTCCCCATATTCCCTCTATAAACCCTTATTGAACCTAATGACTCAGGTCTGGAATAACCAGACTTAGCCTATCTGATAATATTTTATTGAAAATATTCATATCCAGGTTAATGAGGGGGGTAGTTACCCAAACATTTTGAGTCTTTTCCAAGTTTCGGGATGGGGTAGCTCTTAAAAGGTCACTGGAGATTATTTTGGTATCTCCAATTCCATTCAGAAATCTTTCCAACATAGGTGCAATAACTAGTGTTGAGCGAACCCGAACCGCACTGTTCGGGTTCGTACCGAACATTAAGGTGTTCGTACCTCGAACCCGAACCCGAACATTTCACTCTATGTTCGGGTTGGAGTTCGAGGTTCGGCTATAAACCGAAAGTCATTTGGTTTATAGACTTTCGGTTTATAGAATAGCAATAGCATTACATGTATTCCATAAACCGAAAGTCTATAAACCGAAAGACATTCGGTTTATAGACTTTCGGTTTATAGAATACATGTAATGCTATTGCTATTCTATAAACCGAAATAGAGTCCCCATTCATACGAATAGGTAAATTGAATTTCTTATGAATGGGGACTCTAGTTCGGTTTATAGAAAGCCAATAGCATTACATGTATTCCATAAGCCGAAAGTCGAACAACGTTCGGTTTATAGACTTTCGGTTTATAAAATACATGTAATTCTATTGCTATTCTATAAACCGAACTAGAGTCCCCATTCACAAGAAATTCTTATGAATGGGGACTCTAGTTCGGTTTATAGAAAGCCAATAGTATTACATGTATTTTTTAAGCCAAAAGTCTATAAACCGAATGACGGTCGGTTTATAGACTTTCGGTTTATAGAATACATGTAATTCTATGCTATTCTATAAACCGAAAGTCTATAAACCGAACGACGTTCGGTTTATAGACTTTCAGCTTATGGAATACATGTAATACTATTGGCTTTCTATAAACCGAACTAGAGTAATAACTTTACATTTTTTTACATTTTTTTCCTGTTCGAGTAATTTATTCTATATTTATCGGTTTGTTCAATTGAACGAGTTTTCCTGAATTAATTCTAGGAAGAATCAATTTTTAGAAAAAGGATTTCACGATAGGAGGGTTTAACAAGATCAACATTATACAGGGAGGCATAGTAATTTGTGAAAGCCTCTCCTATTTGGACAGGAGATAAGAAAACATTTTCCCCTACAATTATATTTTTAATTGTACTATTTGTTTGACCAGATTTTAATCTACTGGAGAGGTACTTCCCTACTCTATTGTTGCTACTATACCAATGCTGGTTTAAAGATGTAATCATCCTCCTCACTTTCCCTTCCAATAAAGTTTGAATCTGGGATTGAATTGACCAAATTTGTCTCGATATCGTGGTAGATGGAGAAACTTTGTCACATGCTTGCGCTTTAGCCAAACTAATAAAGAGATCGGTCAGACCAATGCCTCTAGCTTTCCTTGCTCTAGCTTCAATCTGTATCATATTTCCTCTCATTAAGCACTTGAAGGCTGACCATAAGGTTTCAGGTGAGACCTGACCGTTGTCATTTAACCTGCCATATTCTTCTGCCTATGATGTAAGGAGCCAATATGCGAGTCTTCAAAGTTCTCCAAATTTATTGATTCTGTCAAAAACAAAGTCTATCCTAGAGTAACTGTTATGTACTGGAATAGAATCTAATAGAATCTATGCATTCTTCAAATGTCAAAGAGGTTATATTCAGAACATAGATCTTGTATCCATGTAACTCTATTTTTATAACTTTTTTCAGTTTTCCTGTCTGATTTATAGTTCTCTCAAATTTTTCGTCTAATATTATGTCCATATCCCCTCCTATTAGTAGTATTCCTTTTTTGATCTTGCTTATATTTTTAAATATCTTCTTTAAAAATACTTGTGAAAACTCATTAGGGGAGTATATGAGTTATATCGTTTAATTTACACACAAATAGAATGAATCTCCCAAATGTATCTCTCTCTTCATGGATTAATTAGAATTCAACTCTCACAGAACATATAATGGCCACCCCTCTTTTATCCATTAGACTAGAGCCATATACTATCGGGAATTTGGAGAACTTCCTCAGATCCATTCCATTATTTTCCAGTGTGTTTCCTGTAGAAAACAAAGGACAATTTTATAAAACAAATTCTTAGGTGATTACAATGAGAAAAATCTACTCAGTTGCTGGTGAACCACCCGGGAAAAGCCCAATTACGTTTATTTGATTTTATTCAGCAATGAGATATTTCCCTAAACGCCTCTACAGATATGGAGTTTCCCCCTAACAAAGCACAAAGCTCTCACAATTGCATAGTTGATCCCCCCTAAATCATAAAAAGCTCAATTATAGTAGACCTGCTAAAGGCGAGGGCTGATCTCATAAACATGTTATTGATTATATCCATGTTCTTATTTGTATATTTATGCTTATTTGTATAGATGTATTTATCAAATTGTGAGGTCTACACAAATACCCTCAACAGCTGTTGAGGAATTCTGAGGCATATCTTTCTTAAGCGTTTATTAGGATATACTAATGATACATCTAAAGTTCTTAACTTGGACCACTGGCCCTCTCAGGGGTAGACATAGCACCCTAGTGTGTAGTAACTGATTGTTACTACTGTGATAACAATACCTTCATCCTGTCAGTCTGAAACCAAATACAAATATCTACTATGAAACCTATTTCACAACACTGGAGATTTGTGTTGCTTTTACTTAGGGTACAGTTACTTCTCAAGCAACCATGCTGATACAACTTTAAAATGATGCCACCTTTCTAAATACTTATCTGATAAACCTAAGTTAAAAGGTATGTACAAATGGAAACAACAATGTACCTCCAACTGTATCAGAGTTTAATATGGTTAATAGAGTTCCCATGTGTCTAAAGATCCTGCTGCTCATCTAAGATAAAAAAAAATATCATGCAAACATCCACCAGCTGCCCCCACTACCCACCAGGGAGATTGAGGCAGCCAGTGGATGTCTGAACATACGTGCAGACATCCTCCGCTACTGCCCCGCACTTCCATCGGGACTTCTATGATGGAAGCTGGGAGGTCACATGACCTTCCGGCTGTCCGTCATAATAGATGGAAGTGTCGGGCAACATGGAGGATGTCTGCATGTATGTGCGGACATCCCCCGGCTGCCCCCACTAGCCACCAGGAAGAGTGGGTACGTTGGGGGTAGGGAGGTAGGAGGGAGATAGGCAGAATTGGGGGGAGGGGGGAGACGAGAGTCAGCATTGGGAGGGAGGGGGGAGGAGAGATCCAGCATTGAGGGGGGAGGGGGGAGATCCAGCATATATGAAAAAGAAATTTACATGTGAATATATACAAATTACTTTTTCCTATAGTGTAGACTTATATTCAGGCTTTTTTTTTTTTTTTTTTTTTAACAGTTGCGGCGCGTATTATGCTTTTTTATTTGGCCGTTTTTGGGGCTAAAGAAAAGAAGAAAGAAAAAAATAAGACATCAAATGGTAAGTATGAAATTTTTATTTTTTTACAGGTTAGTTTATTGCTCACTATTATTAGGGTTAGGGGGGGTAGGTAGGCATTTTTTTTATTGGGGGGAAGTGACTAGGAGCTGGGCACCCCTAATCACTTTATTTGTGATCCCTACCCGCCGGCAATGGGTGGGGACCGGGGGGGACATTAGGTACCCCCTAACATTATTAGGTTGGGGTTTGGGGGTCAAGTTCGACCCTGAACCCAGACTTTTTTTTTGAGTTCAGCCTAACCCGCCGAACCCGAACATCCATGAGTCTGCTCAAATCTAATTATTAAGCATTTTGATAATCATGGATGTGAAATTGTTAAACTTTTTTTTTAAACGTTTAATACATATTTTAAAAAAGTTTAAATTTCATATCCATAATTATCAAAATACTTAGTAATACAATCTATGTTATATGGTTAATGCTTATATACACTGCCTCCAATTCACTCCCTGTACATCTCATACTGATTGTGAAGTACAGAGATAGAATGACAGCAAAATTACAGTGAAAAGAAAAAAACAAACTAATTTCCGGTTTAAAAAAAGTTAACCCTTCCCCTGCTGATCACAGTTTTTTTTTCTGTGATCAGTTTCTTTCCAAGTTTATGGCCCTCATTTTGTTTTTTCTCATACATTTTTTTTAAATTTTACTATATTACTTATATTCTTTTCCTGTATTAATTTAATTATAGTTAACCTTTGTAGGCCTGTGCTGTGATTCTGACCAGAGCATGACATTGAAATTGAATGAAATTCGGATGAATTCAACTCTTTCAACCGAATTCTCCAATAGGTGAATTCTTTTCCATTTGTACGAATGAATATAGGGAAATAATGAATTTTGTCCAAAATGAATGCAGTAATGGACTTAATTTGTATTGTCAAAATAAATAACATTTTAGTCCGAATGGACAAAAACCAAACAAAATTCTTTGTTTTGCCCATCTCTAGAGTATACAATTTTTCAAATAAAAGTCAGAAAACATTTTTTTTTCAATTTGTTCCCATGTTTTATTATTTTTTTTATATAAAATGATATGCTACTATCAAAACAGTCACAAGAACACCCTTCTTCTGTTGGTAAAAACAATATATAGCTTGTGTGGGTACACTAAATGAGAAAGAAAGAAATTGCAGCAAAATTCAAACACCGCAGAAATGTTAAAACAGCCCATGTCACTTGCGAGGTATGATGCGGACGTAGCGGACGCACGTTAGAGAGGTGGAGCCTATCGGTGTAGCGCGACGGAGGAAGCAAAGGCACACGCTGTGAAAATTTCGTCGATGGAATCCTAAATTAGCTGCGAGGAATACCGGGAGGGATTTCGGGTCTATCAGCCCTAACTTCCCTTTTGCTCCAGGGGCAGGCTATATGACAATCCCAAAGAGAAATACAGATCGCTCGGAATCCGCTGAAGGAAGCCATATTTCATAAAACCGCAAGTAGTCTTCTGGTTGGAGTGGCATAAGGATGCATACCTTTTCTCTGTATATATATATATAGCAGGTTTTTTTTTTTTGTTTTTTTTTTTTTTTATTAGGAGATAACACACGCCCCACACAGTGAATTAAGGGCCCCCTCTTCTAAACCCTACAGTTTGGGTTTTTGAGAAAGGGGAAGCAGAGAGGGAGCAGAGAGTAGAGGGAGCAGTGAGGGAAGGGAGGGAGGGAGTGTGAGAAGGAAAAGGGGAAAGGAAGAGAAATAGGTTCTTCCCACACTGATCCCCAACTGATCCCCAACTGATCCACCGTGCACAAATAATAAAGGGCTAACCTCATATTCCAATGGCTACTAAAAAACAATCCGATAAATTTACCTTGAGAAAGAGTAAAAAAAGAGATATAAAAACTCAACCTAACCCTGAGAAACCAGTATCATCTTTTTTTTCTCCAGTGGCAAAAGGTAGAAAGCAATGAGGGACTACATCTAACTCCGAATTTCCTCAAAAACTGCCTAGAGAAACAACTAGAAGCTATAATGCTTCAACTTAATTCTAATCTATCCGAAATTAAGACACAGATTAATGAAATAACTACTAAGATTGGTAATATCGAAGTAAAGGTTAATACACTTGAAAACAAGGAGGAGTTACTTGAAAAACAGAATACTTTACTCACCCAAAAACTGGAAAATATGGAACTAAAAATGGGGGAACTAGAGGATCGCTCTAGGCGGAATAATCTCAGAATAAGAAACATACCAGAGATTATTACCCAAGACAAACTAAAATACTTTCTAGAAGAATTGTGGAAGGCATGGGGCGTGGACATAACAAAATATAATACAAACCTTGAAAGATGGCACAGAGTATATAAACCCACCAATGTCTCAGACAAATACCCAAGAGACGTCCTAGTGAACTTCCAATCTTTCCAATTCAAAGAAACTCTCTTTAGGATGAGTAAGCTGACTAAACCACAAGAAATCCAATACAAAGATATCTTTTTAATGCAAGATCTCTCCTTTGCCACTCGCTCTTTTAAAAAAAAGTTTAAAAATGTTATAGCTATCCTAAAGAAAAACAACATTAAATTTGGGTGGTCCTACCCAATAGCAATCAGGATAGTTAAAGAAGGGCAAGTAACGATCTTAAGTTCAGTCGAAAAAGCAGAACACTGGATGAGATCTAATAATCTGATTGAAACAGATAACACTCCCTGCTCAACAATAATAAATTTATAGCCCTAATAGAAATAGGAAGGAGAGACTGGGATTTTTTTGATTTATTTATTTATTTATTTTTTTTTTGTCTTCTTTCCCTCTTTCCTGCTATCCTCCTCCTTATAAATTTCTTAACTTATTAAAATGTTAACATCGAATTAGTTGAGCACTATAAAAGCAGTTGAGACATTTATATTATAATAAACCATCAAGAAATGGATAGAATTCAATCATCTTCCCCGTTAATATAAATTTATTTATTACATTAAAGTAAGGAATATTAAACTTGTTTGCACTTTATATACAAGAATCCACCAGTGTAAAGGATTTTTTTTTTTTTTTTTGCCCACTTTCCTTCCCCCTAGAAATTTTTTAAATTATTAACACTAATTTAGCTTAGCACTATATAATAGTTGCAACATTTTTTATTATAGTAAACCACTAATCGAGTAGATGGAACTGAACAACCCCTCCTCACTATAATTTTGTTAAATTCACCAATGTAATTAATATTAAAACTCGGATACATTTAATATATATTACTCACTAAGAATTCTTTTTATCTATTTATGTTTTTTCTCTTCTTTTTCTCGCCCCCACCTTTCACTCACATATTTTTTTTTTTTTTTTTTAATTAACACTAATTTAGCTTAGCACTATATAATAGCTGAAACATTTTTTATTACAGTAAACCACAATTCGAGTAGATGGAACTGAACAACCCCTCCTCACTATAATTTTGTTAAATTCACTAACGTAATTAATATTTAAACTCGGATATATTTAATTTATATTACTCACCAAGAATTCTTTTTTTTCATTTATTTATTTATGTTTTCTCTCTTCCTTTTTCTTGCTCCCACCTTTCACTCACACTTTTATTTATTTATTTATAAATAAAAATTTTTTTTTTTTTCCCCGTCACTACTATAATTCTTTTAAAATTATTAATTATTCTACATTTATATATATATAGATATGCACTATAAAAAATATAGATGGAATAAATAGGTTACGCTTTTTTTTTTTTTTTCCCGTCACTACTATAATTCTTTTAAAATTATTAATTATTCTACATTTATATATATATAGATATGCACTATAAAAAATATAGATGGAATAAATAGGTTATGCTTTTTTTTTTTTTTTTCTCTCTTTTTTCTCTTTTTTCTCTCTTCTCTTCTTCTCCCCCATCATAATTTTTTGAAGCTTATCAAAGTAGTCAACATTAATTATATCTACTAATTTTATAATCATTCTAAGTTAATAAAACTTTCCCCTCACTATAAAATGTATTTCAATACAAGTAATCAGTAAAATTAGCTTTGTACAGTATATACACGACCCTTTTAAACAAAGAGGGGAATTGATGAATTCATTTACTTATTTCTCTCTTCTCTTTTCCCCTCCCCTCTTTTTCATCTCTTGTGCTCTATATTCAACCACTAAATTTATAAATATATATAAAATTAATTAAACATAAATTAGCTACGCATATTACAACATATAATTCTCCGTTTCGCTGCAATCCTAAGAGGCTCTACCATAAGCTTCTTTAAGCTTAGAAGGTGCCAAATGGCGCCGATGTCATTGAGACCGGTTAAGACGGTCCCTTGTCTTTTATGTTTATGTCTTTGTATTGTCTATGTGAAGGGAGGGAAGACCAGTGAGCACCCAGGATATTGCAAAATATGTAGTAAAGAATATGGTTAGATTTGCATCATTAAACACCCAAGGGCTCAATATCCCTCAAAAGAGATGGTATCTATGTGATCTGTTCCAGAAAGAAAAAATCCACGTAGCAATGGTCCAAGAGACTCACTGGAGAAAACAAGATAAAATAAGATGGAGTAACATCAAATATCCTACCGTTATATGTGCTTCAAAAGAACAATAAAAAAAAGGTGGAGTAGCAATCTTCTTCTCAAACACAGTAAAAGTAGAGATAAAATATCAAGATTTAGATGTTGAAGGAAGATACATGATACTAGTCTGCTCAATCAATGATCTTTGGTATACTCTGATAAATGTATATTTACCCAGTAAACACCCGGTAAATCTTTTGAATTTGATATTAAAAAAGGCTGAGCAGGTTAGTACAGGAGAAGTAGTAATAGGAGGAGACTTCAACTGTGTACCTGATGCGGGATTAGACAGATATAATAAATCTAAAGGAGATTCAATAGATACAGGAGCGGCAAAAATAGCTAAATCCTTAAACTCGACAATGAGTAAGTACAACCTGTACGATATATGGAGACTTAACAACCCAACACTCAGAGATTTCACCTTCTTTTCGTGGCCCCACTCCTCTTATTCCATAATCGACCTATTTCTGGGGCGCCCTAATTTATTACAAAGAGTCAATAAAATTACAATCAATCCATGTATTTGGTCGGACCATGATGCTGTGATTTTAGAACTCAAGGATGAGCAGCAAACTCGTACACGACCCTCTTGGAGATTAGAGGATTCCCTGCTCCAAAATAAAGAAAATAGAGATTATTTACAAAAAATGACCCAGCTATTCTTCGAAGAAAATACTAAAGATGATTTAGACCCGCTAACTATCTGGTGCACTTATAAAGCTGTAATGAGAGGGTACTGTATAAAACTAAAAGCTAGTGAAACAAAGAAAGCAGGATTGACGGTAGAAAGACTGTACATTGATTTCTACAATCTAACTAAAGAAGCAAAAAGGTGTCCATCATTGGAGAAACAAAAGGAAATTCAGAAAATTCAGGAAAATATCAAAATGAGAACCATTGACAAAATTAACAAAAATATAGAACGCTTAAAAATTAAATTCTATTCAACTGAAAACAAAGCGGACAAAAATTTAACAAATAAACTAAAAAGGAAAAGAGCTGTAAATAGGATTGACAAAATAATTGATGGAGACAGAACACTCAGATCTCCGAAGGAAATAGGAGAAGCCTTTAATATTTTTTATGAAAAATTATACAATCTTCCAGGAAAGGATAAAGAAGAAGATATTAAAAAATACCTCAGTAAAAGTAATATTCCTAAGTTAACTACTAAACAAAAAGACTGGATAAACCAAGAAATAACAAAAGAAGAACTAGTCAAATCAATAATGAAGTTAGTCAAAAACAAAACACCTGGCCCAGATGGGTTTACAAATGGGTTTTACAAAATAATGCTACCTAGTCTGTCTAGCCAGTTAACAAATACATTTAATCAAGCTGTCAAAAGAACTTCCTTCCCATCAGAGATGCTAACTGCCAATATTCTACCAATTTTAAAACCTGGTAAGGATCCAACTGATATTAAAAACTACAGACCAATCTCACTGATTAATGTTGACGTTAAACTGTTTGCTTCTATCTTAGCAGAAAGACTGAAAAAGGTGGTGAACAACGTAATCCATCAAGATCAAATAGGTTTTATTCCTGGTCGTTTACCAAGCAATAACATCCGCAGACTGATAGACACCCTGGATTCTGCATCACAGAGGAAGATCCCCCTCCTGACCCTGTCATTAGACGCAGAGAAAGCCTTTGACAGGGTCGGGTGGGGGTTTATGGGCCAATCCTTAGACGCTTTCGGATTAAATGGCTGGATTTATTCAGCTATTATGTCACTATATAAATCCCCCTCGGCCAGAATAGTAGGTACAAACATCTGTTCTGAATGGTTCCCACTCGCCAATGGGACTCGGCAGGGCTGCCCCCTATCCCCCATATTATACATCATGACCGCTGAAATACTAGCAATTAAGATAAGAGAAAATAGCTGTATAGAAGGATATCAGATACCAGGAGACACGTTAAAGATATCAATGTATGCTGACGATATCTTAGTCACAATAACAAATCCGGTCACTGCAGTTGATTACCTAATAGAAGAAATCTCAAACTATAGCATTCTCTCAAACTATAAGCTAAACCTGACAAAAACTACTGTACAATTCAATAATATCACCAAAAAAGATAAGGAATTGATCAAACAAAAATACAACTTTAACAATCCCAAAACCTTCCAATATCTGGGCGTCAAAATAACAAAGAACGCTGAAGAAATAGCAGAAGCAAATTTTATATCACTTCTAAAACAAACAAATATGGATCTTAAAAAATGGCGAAATGAGGAGATATCCTGGTGGGGAAGAGTAAATACTCTAACAGCATACGTATTACCAAAATGGATTTACCTCTTCCGTATGATCCCCCTTAAATTCTCTAGAACCTGGTTACAGATGCTTCAATCAGCATTTACGAATTTTGTATGGCGCGGCAAGACACCAAGAATAAAAAAACAAACCATTTCAAAGAAAATAAATAAGGGAGGGATGGGGTTTCCCCAAATAATTTATTACTATGAGGCCAGTCTAGTCATGCATATTGCACAAACCCAATTAGAAGACAACCTGTCAGAAGGCTGGTACAAAATAGAGGCAGACCAATGCGGTATAAAGAATTTAAGCTGGCTAATTTGGAACACAAAGAAAGGAGAATGGAAGAATAATATAATATTAAAGCAAATTATTCCAACCTGGGAGAATATAAAAAAAAAATTAAAACTAAATGATAAAGTTCTGAATTTTCTACCGATTGAGACAATAGAAGGCGAAATAGAAAATTTATCTGTGAAAAGATGGAAACAAAATCAAATCATCCAAATTAAAGACCTAATATTCGATCGGAAAATTATACCCTTCTCTACTCTAAAAAACAAATTCCAACTTCAAGAGAATGAAAGATTCACCTATCTAAGGGTTAAAAATTACCTAGACAAAAACTCCATCCTAGAAGAAGGCGAAATACACCACCAAATGGAACAGATTTTCAACAAGTATGCTAAGAAGAAAATCTTATCCAAATGCAGAAAATTTATAGATCTGAGCAAAGATAAAGATGTTCCGGCGGGAAAAAAAACATGGGAAAAAGAGATTGAAATCGCTATCAACCTAAAAGAATGGTACTCCATTATGAATAAAATGGGAAAAGCAGTACACAGTCTACCCCTGCTAGAAACCCAATATAAAATCCTGAATAGATGGTACATAACTCCAGAAAAAGTTAAAAAAATGTTTCCCGCGGGAGATGACACATGCTGGAGATGCGGTTTAAATATAGGGACCTTCCTCCATATATGGTGGCAATGCCCCAACTTGAATAGACTCTGGAACGAAGTTCTCTCCCTAATAAATATAACAACTAGAATTAAATTACAAAAACAACCACAAATTGCCCTATTACATTTAAACTTGCCGGCCATGGATAACAACCAATATACATTTATAATTCACTGTCTTCTAGCTGCTAAAATAATAATAGCCAGGAACTGGAAAGCGGTTTCAATTCCATGCCTAAGAATAGTTATAAACCAACTCACCTTCCAGCTAAACATGGAAAAAGGCTTAAAGAAAGCAGCAGAACTGAGAGAAGATCCCATAAGGTGGGATGAATGGATTAAAAAACTAAACGAAGATCCCTGAATAAGTAATCTCTGTAAGGCAAGCGTAATATTAACAAGAAAAGGGGAGTAAAAATGTAAAAGGATTTAGTAAGGGATACAGCCAAATTCTGGGTGAAGACAGCACAAAATGTAACGAAAGAACCTATTCGAGAAGGTAGGCAGGTCTCTGGGTGCTCACTGGTCTTAGTCACTGGTCTTAGTTGGTGGGGCTCCAACCCCACTAAGTGGAATTCTTGTGAATCGTAACCCCCCCCCTTTTTTTTTTTTTTGTCTCCTCTTTTCTTCTGTGTGTGTGTTTTGTTTTGTTTTGTGTTTTATATGTAATAAAATTTAAGATAATGTAGAAAACATACCCTATATGTTTAATCGCCAAAGGATGACTCGCTTTTGAAGACGTTACATTATTCTTACCTTAAGCAGCAAGGTCTGATGGCAAAGGAAAAAAAAAATAAATAAATAAAAAACAGCCCATGTCATCAAGCATCAGACAAGTTAAAAAAGTTATGTCACTAAGGGGTTACAAAAAAGACAGTTTTTAAAAAAATACCTAAAATAAACATAGATACGCCGGTTTTGGAATCTGGAAGAATATGCACACTTTCTACACAGTTCTTCATTCCATACTATTATTTGTAAATCATATCATTACGCTTCAAGAGAAAATAACTTTTACCTCAAAATACCTCTTATTCTACAGATTTCTATATAACTGAGCCACTTGTTATTGCCACAAAAGCTTTGTATTTAGCCTTATGCATCTTTTATAGATACACATTATGCTCAAACAAGTCCTGTTGTCTTGATCTTTGTATGACTAGTTCTAGTTTATTGTAAGATAAATTGCAAACTTTATTCAAGAACGGCTCTTAAAACTTTAAAGGAATTTTCATGTGAATTGATAATTTCATTTTTTGTTGAAAGAAACATTTATATGTCTCCTTGAATGCTGAGTCCTGTCACAGACTAACCTAGACAATTGCTTTGTTTTGGGTCACTTCAATGTTTTGTCACTGTTTTCAGCAGGAAATGTATTTACTAGACTAGACCATCACCAAAAGTTTATTTTCGTCTGAATGCATTGATATGTTTGCTAAAAGGCATCAACAATCAGGACCACCAGCAGAAATTTCAGGGCCCCTTACTGAAAAAAAATTCTGGGCCACTCTCTACCTGGATAGTTTATCATTAATAGTCCACTGATAATTTGTTTATTAATACCCACTGATAATTTGTCCATTAATAGCCACTGATAATGTGTCCATTAATGGCAACTGATTATGTATCCAATTATAGACACTGGTAATTTGCTCATTAATATGCCACTGACAATTTGCTCATTAATAGTCACTGATAATTTGTCCATTAATATCCCAATGACAATTTGTCCATTAATATCCCAATGATAATTTGTCCATTAATAGCCCACTGATAATTTATCCATTATAAGCCCACTGTTAATTTGTCCATTAATAGCCAATCCCCCCTGCTCCCCCTTCCCCAGTACTTACCTGGATGCTGCTCGTCCCCTAAGACAGTCACACGGGCAGCAGGGGCCCATGGAGCATGCCCCATTTACCTATGTTTTGTTTATATTGTTTTTATAAGGCCGACCCACCCTTTGACCACCGAGCCTGGGACGGGTCTATCGGCCCCCTCCTTGATGGCAGACTTGTCAATAAACGTATGTGTTTGGGGGAGGGTCATGACAGATGGGGATTTCATTTTAAGAATAAAAGTAGAGGCACTTTCCAGGTATCTATCTGGTTTGTCCTTGTGGCCATACAATCTACTGTTATTTACTGATAGACCCGGAGGATGTTATGGTTACAATCAGCTGTTAGGCCAGCTCAAAGTTTAGTCAGGGTCTGAAATTGTTCAGGAGATAGAGAAAGTGTATTGGTATTCTAAGTAGTGGCTATTTTTCGTCAATGTTTTTTTGAGCTTGGGCACCTAGACTTATTAGGTGGTCTCTCATCGCAGCCTTGCGAACTTCCCAAATAATAGGCAGTGAGACATTTTTTGTCACATTAGTCAGAAAATACTGTTTTATTTGTGCAGTCAGTGCTTGGTCATGAAGCAAGCATTTATTTAAATGACAGTTATAGGACTAACTGAGCACATATGGGAGCTTATTATTAATGGAAACCAGGGCATGATCACTCCAACTCATTTGGCCTACATGTGTACTGTGAACTAATTGTGTCTGTGGGAGATAAGTAGGTAATCTAGCCTATAGTAGTGTTGGTGAGGGGGTGGAAAGTATGTGTAATCCTTGGATTATGAATACACCAGGGGTCAGCAAATTGATAAGTGTGTAAGACTTGTTTCAACTTTTTTTTACTGCAGAGAAATGTATACTATCTGCCCCTCGTGGAGGAGCCGAGAGCAGGACAGAGTGGCAGATATAAGTCTCCTCCAAGAAATGAGGACTAGTCAACTGTTATGGGGTGCTGTGATAAGTCAACATTAGGAGTTTGTACATTTGCAATAGTTATGAAATCTTATCCTCATTTAAATTTGATAAAGGGTGAGTGAGAAAAATAAGCCGTAGAGGGTTACTCTATGGTTACTTAGGGTTACAAAAATGGGGAGCTTTGTGTCAGTAAAAGTAGGTCTTTTGCACATGTGCAATGTCTGTGAGGAGACTTATAGATTTTTCAAGCCTTTGGCATTGATGGAGGTTATGGTTCTAGATGTGGGTGAAGCAATCCATAGTTCCTGATGGTGGGGTGTGTTGAAATGGAAGTGGTATCGCTCCATGTCGGTTGGCCTCGCCAGCCTCTAGGAACCACATCTTAGGAATGATGTGGTTCCTAGAGGCTGGTGAGGGGCAGGGAAAGGGGTGGGTGTGAGTGGGAAGCATAGAGATATAACAATTAAAAAATGCAAGACAAAGTAAGGGGGAGTGAAGAAAAAGGACATAAACAAACACTTTCAAGAAGTAATTATTTACGTGCAAATTCCCATGGAGAAAAACCCCAGCTGAAACTCCTGAGTAATGAGGCCAGTTAAAATAATATAAACATTTATTCATGTCCTTGGCCCATAAAATGTAGAGCACAGAAAATCTAACAGGATCAAACACTTAACATGCATATGAACATGAACCAGTTTCATCGCCAATATCTATGGAATATGACCCTCCGGAAAGTTGAGGAAGGTTTGTTCTCTGTGCTAAAGTGACATATAGATGCATTGTTGTGGTGGCACCTCCCTGCGGGTCTAGTTAAACACACAGCAAGGAATCAAACACATATTATTGGCCAAAGAGTTACTGAACAGAATTATATAAACAAACATTTTAACATAGATGTATATATTTACAGTCACAAGAATTAATTTTGTCAGTGCATTGCCTTGTATGGTACATTGATGACTTATTAGTCATAAAATAGGTGGATAAAGGTGCTAAGTATGTTGCAATAAATTTATAAATTCTTACAACACTGCGTGTCTTTGAATTTGACTTGTTATTCATATGGCAGGGTACCAATATTGCATATCCAGGATATGCCCCATCACCCACATTCCAGACCCAGGACATACCCCATCACCCACAGTGAGCACCCAGGTCTTACCCCAGCATATGCCCCATCACTCACATTGCAGATCCAGTAGTTACCACAGCCAGCATCCATAGCTGCAAAAATAATCCGTCTGTCAATGTTACAAAGTGAAGATATTTAATATAAGTAAAAAAGTTACAAATGGATGTGCCAAAAAAGTATACAGACAGTGCAATAAGGGAAACTGCAAACACTTCACACATTTTGCGTCTGGTGACACATAATAATAAGTGCTATCCACAGCTGCCTGGTGTATAGTGGTAGAATAATGTCTGCCTACTACTAAGGTGCACAGACAGCCTACCATGCTTGCTCTCCCATGTGGACTGAATACTGAGAACCAGCAGGTCACGCAATCCCTACTCCCCCTACGCCCCTATCCCAATGTTCTGACCTCAGAACAAGCATGGGGAGAGTGACAGGCAGCATGGGAGGTTGTCTGTGCTCCTGGGAAGCACACAGACATGCTGCCTGCAAAAAGAGTGCCTCTGTATATATCTCTGCAGGAAAGCTTTTTTTTGGTTAAGTGGTAGTGTTTTAGCAACTACCCTGGCAAGTGCCACCCAAGGCACTTTGCCTCGCACTGAATACAGAGTTCTAACAGTGTTATTGTTTGAGTAATGAAGTATTTAAGAAAAATTCCTTTGAACTGAGAAATAATTTGTTACATAGAGGGTATAAAAAATGGATGCATAAAGTAGCTAATATAGTAAAACAAAGTGATTGGTGGGGGGAGGAGCGATGATGTAGCATGCTTGCTGCATTTTTCATTGGGTTTGCTGTGTGTTGGAGGTTGTGAATGAGGTCTAGTTACTAGGATATGTGTCTGAGCTCTGAAAACGAGTGGGGGTCTTGAACGATAACCCGGATGAAGAAAGTCCAATCAAAGGAGACAAACGCGTGTGAAGACTCTGTGTGAAGGTCCCAATAAATGCAGTAGTACAGGATTGTGAAAGGACATAGAACACCGGCACTAAAGGGGCTCTGAGATCAATGGAAACAACTATGTGAGTAATTATCTAGATTGCATTCAGTATATGTGGGTTTGGAGTAAAGTATAGCTGCAAAGAAGAAGTTGCTTTATACTTCCTCTGCTAATGTTACTGTAGATATGGTGGCCCTTTGTGAGAGAATATTCTATAAGAGAGGCAAAAGTAATAAAAAAGAATATATACACGGTAAAGAACACAATAAAGAACGCATGACCTGATTATAAATGAAGGTGAACTTCAAATTAATACACAGCTAATCTCAGAGGAAAAGAATAGCCTCAATGAGAAATATTGATAAAGTTGACAGGAGAAAAGATAAGTAGAGAAGGGTGAAAAGAGACCCTCTAACTTCTTCTCTCCTCAATGTAACAGAGCAGATAAAGGATCACTCAGAAATAGTGAAGCTGACATACCTCCATTATAAAAAATATCTAATATCACTCTGATAATCTGTGCTCAGAGGCTTCCTCTATTACACCTGAAATTTTAAACCAACTGCTAGAAACTCAATGGCTCAAAATAAAATAAGAACTACATAACCTGGCACAAGATATAAAAGGAGATATTGAGAAGGATATATATGTTGTGAGGGAGAGAATGAAAGTCACAGCGTGATTAAATTAAACAGATGGAAACAAAGATTGAAACGCTGGAAATTAAACTTGGAGGTATCAAAGAAAGATCAAGGCATAACAATCTGCATATTCGATGGATCCCTGAAAATATAACCAACACAAATCTGAAAAAATATATGGTGGATCTCTTTTCCTATGTGAGATTGCTCCCAAATAAAAAGGTGCATTTCCTTTCAGGATGCCACAGGACCAAAAGTCTGGCAGGGATTACAAATCAACACCGCAGAGATATACTGATTTGCTGCCACCAAATTATTGATTTATAGGGATCACCCTATAAATCAATAAGGATTTTTCAAGATCTATCCTTTGCAACAAGGAAAGCGATAAGGCAATATTCAACAGAAACAGCGATTGTCCATAGGTAGAATATAAAATATGCTTTGGGTTCCCCACAAAATCAGCCTTGGACTTTGACAGACAGAGACTGACATTTGACTCTCCACAAAAATTAAAGAGATAGCTGCAAGAAAGTAATATTTAGAGAAGACCTCATAAAGTCTGGGAGAAGATAATAGGGAAATAGTGTGAAGGGAGGGTGGTTCTGATTTTTTTTTTCTTGGTTTGTGATACATAGATTTGGGCTAAAGATTTCTAAGTCTAAAAGTTCAATTATAGGTGTTATAGATATTTAGAAGTGGCATTCATCTAATAAAGTAAAATAGGTATTCTCTGCAAGGGTGTTTAAGACAGGATTGAGAATACACTTAAGTGACACTTAAATTCAAATTTTGAGCAGAATAAGAGAGGAGGGCTTTGGCTGAATATTCAATATGAAGCTATATGCAAGTTTGACGCAGAGCTGGAACCACTGTGCAGAAATCGGTATGGTATACGTAACAGACTCTGGCAAGTGAACAGAATTCTTCTGCCTGTAGGAATTCCACCCTACGTTTGAGCCTCAGATTTCCTTCACCCAGGACTTTTGTACTCTGACACTAAACAGGATACTGAAATGTAACCAAAAATAAAACGGACACGGAGGAAAAATATCAAACCGAAGGTACAGGAGGACAAGGCAGGAGCATGGTTGACAATCAGGAATCAAGGCTGGCAGCAAACAATCGGAGTCAGGAAACAGGCAAAGGGTCAAGGCAGGTGGCAATCAGGAGGAGTCAAAAAACAGGCAATAACAGCAATGGAAGTCAAAGGCAGTATGAGAGGTTTAAATAACCCTCCTATCAAACAATCAACCAATGAAAATCACAGAAGATAAAAGTAATATTTAAACCTGACCCTTTAAGGTGAGTAAGGGCAGAAAGCCAAAAGTAGAACTGCTCATGTGCAGAACACCAACCTGGGGTTAGTCATCAGAGGCCTGCTAACGGAGATTGAGTGTCTGACTGGAAGTCCCCGCAGAAGATCCGGAGGGTGGTGAGACAGAAAGAAGGTAGAGAAACGGCCGGATCTACACTTCTGATGTTCATATGCGGACTCCTCCTCTCGGCACTCTTGCCGTATATGACAAATAGAAAATTAAACCAACAGGGATAAATACTGCTGGACTCCAGATGAATGCTGTGTAAAAGCGTTTATTATTCAATCCGCCATAGCAAGTAGCTAGAATTGAGAGTGGGATACACCCGGTGGGATAAAGTGCAATGCGTTTCGCGCCTGTATGCTGTCGCTTCGTCTAGGGCATAAATAAAAGACTGACATCTGTCTCTTAAATACCTGTGTCAAGTGATTAATTACAATTGGACCCAAATGGTGCATTAAAGTGACAAGTGTACTTAATTATATTCTATTGCATAATTCTAAAGGAAAAATGTCCTTTGCAGTTAGTATGGAGGGAAATTTACATTTGTTTAAATACATTCTTATACGGTGGCACATAACTGGAAAGGACTTTTAAAGTATCCAAATAACTTCCTTGTACTTATTGCAAATAAACAAATAAATAAGTAAATGAATGAATAAGGACAAAAGGATATATTAAGCTTCTGCTGGAGATGAAGAATTTTGTACATGTCAGTATATAAGTTTAAATTATATAGATCTATTGTCCCAATGAAAATCATTGCTGGTATAAGTTGGTTTAGAGAAAGGCAGGTATCGATAACTACCTGCAGTGCAAGATGTACAATTGTAAAATGTGAAAGAAGTCAATAGAGAATATCAAAAATGGTTAGTTAAAAGGAGAGAAGAGCCTTGCTGAACTTCTTAAAGTTGTATAAACGAAAAAAAGTGAAAACTTTTATAGGTGTATATCCTATGGAGAGAGAAGGAGAGAAGGAAAAATGACTATATAAACAATAGTTAGGTTTAGATTTAGAAACGTCCTATTATTCGAGTGTTTAATGTAGAAATATATGATTTAAATACCATTCTTTATTTATACCCTGAGGTTGTCTTGTTTGAAGTTTAAATATCAAATACATTTCTCTTTTGTTTAGGAGGTTCTGTTTATTTCCTCCTCTTGTGGGATTTTGTATTTTTTCTATAGCTTGAAATATTAATTTGTTTTTATTTCCTCCACAGCAGTGTGGAAAATGTTTGTTTACAGTGGATGGTTTGTTGATTTGTTGATATGTCATTTATGTGTTCTCTCATTTTCTCTCTAAGAGGTCTGGTTGTTCTACCTACATATTGTTTGTTACACTCAGTACATGTGATGAGGTAGATGATAAATGCTGAATTGCAGTTAAAGTTTGGAATATCAAATTTCTCTCCTGTAATAGTTGATTCAAATTCTTTTGATTGTTTTACATGTTTACAACATAGACATCTGCCCCCACATCTGAACATGTCTGTGCTTGAGAGCCAATTTCTCTGAGCTTTTAATTTATTGTCTAGCTGATTGGTAAAGTGACTGGGAGATAGGTACGTACTTAGGGTTTTGGTCTTCCGGGCCACAAAACCAACTCCACCTGTCAGTATTTGATTGTAAATAGGATCCAGTTTTAGCACTGGTAGATGTTTTAATATGATGTTTCGAACTTGATTATATTGTGTACTATATTCCATACTAAAAGAGATGTTTCTATATCATTTTCTCCTGACAGGTGGTGCTGGACCGTTGTCCCCCAGAAGATCTTCCCTTTTCCTATTTAGAGCAATATCATATCCTCTCTTGATTTCTCAATTAGTGTATTTCCTTTCCATTAATCTCTGTTTTAGATCCTCTGATTGTTCCTTGACTACTTCATCCAAGGAACAATTGTGTCGCAATCTTATGTGTTCCCCTATGGAGACTCCACTAAAGATATGGGGAGGATGGCAACTTTTGCCATGCAAAAGCGTGTTGCCTGCCGTTGGTTTCCTAAATGTTTTAGTTAAAATCTTACCAGTAGTTTTATCACCCCTCAATATAACATCCAGGAAAGAGATAGAGTCCTGTTCCTGAGTAGCTGTAAATTTGAGATTGAAGGAATTGGTGTTTAAATAGTCCCTGATCTGTTGTGCCGCTCCAAACCAGGAGCAGGTCGTCTATGTAACGACCATACCACCTAATATAAGGGCATAAGTGATTACCATCTCCAAAGACTTGGCACTTTTCCCACAACCCCATGAATAGGTTGGCGTATGAGGGGGCAAATTTTGCTCCCATAGCTGTGCCACTTCTTTGGAGATAGTACTCTCCATCAAAATCGAAATAGTTGAGGTTCAAAAGGAATTGTATGGCATCCAAAAGGTACTCTTGTAGATCCACTGAATAGTCTGAGTAGTTTCTGAGAAAAAATGACATTGCTTCTAAACCTTTAGTATGTGGAATATTGGAGTAAAGGGACATAACATGTAATGTGATCCAGGATTGATCATCTGCCCATGTAAAGTAATTGATCTGAGAAGTTGTTTGGTGTCTCTGATGTGGCCCTTGAGATTGTTGACCAGAGGTTGTAGGTGCTCATCAACCCATTGGGATAAACCTTCCCCCAGAGATCCTATCCCCGAAACTATTGGACGTCCTGGTGGATCCAATTGGGACTTATGTATCTTTGGAACATGGTAGAAGGTGGCAATGACTGGATGTGTATTGTATAAATAGTCAAATTCTTTTTCATTAATAAGACCCATACCTCTACCATGCTCCAAAAACTGTTTAAGGGATCCCTGTAAAGACCGGGTTGGGTCACCCAATAATCTAGTATATGTATCAGGGTCTGTCAATTGTCTTAGAGTCTCTTTTATATAGTCTGTTGTATTCATAACCACAACCTTTCCTCCCTTATCTGATTGTCTAATTACAATGGTGGGATCCTTTGCTAATTTATTTAGGGCCTGGCGTTCCTTATTGCTAAGGTTAGAGTTTTGATTAAATTTACTTTTTTTGGACAGTCGTTCAAAGTCCTCTTCTACCAAGTCCTGAAAAGTGCGTTCTAATTTTCCCCGTATCATTAGTGGATTATAGGTTGATGTTTTTTTTAGGGCTGTATAACTGACTCTTTAGTTTGGTTCAATACTACTTTGTTGTTCCATTAATAAACCCTCAAGATCTTCTAAATTGCATAATTCTCCAAATGACCTTTTATTTTCCTGACATGTATCTTCCTCTGTTTCTACCTCTGCTTGTAGTGTATGTATGGATATCTCATCTTCACCTCTCTCTTTGAGTGCAAAAAACTTCCTTACAGTTAAATCCCTTAGAAATTTAGTCACGTCAATTAAAGATTTGAAGTGATTAAACCTCCCCGTTGGTGATAAATAAAGTCCTCTTGAGAACAAAGTATCTTCTTCTCTATTTAAAGTTCTTGTAGATAGGTTGAGGACGTTATTTATTGTCTCCTGTGGTTCCTGGTTTTCATCCTGGTTCCCTTTCTGGTTATTTCTTCTTGGGTTTCTTGTGTGTCCTGCAGCTGTTGATCACTGTGATCCCTAGAGAAAATGCCCAATTCAATTTTCATCATTACTGAATCTTCTACCTGGTTGTCTATTGCTTGCTATGGCGGTACATTCTCTGATTTCCAGTTTATGACTGACTATCTCTAATTTTGCTGATAAAAGAATGTTTATGGCCAGAATACTTTGTGAGGGATCTAGGTTTGAAAGCATTAGGTGGATTTCTAGTTTACTGGATAAGCTGATGTGTAGAATATATGTACGTTTTTTAAATATCTCCAAAGAGACGTAATATTTGGACAAGTGCACCAGATGTGTTGAAACAAGCCTCCTGGAGCACTACATCTCCAGCTTTTGGTGGATGCGTCCATGAAAATATTGCCTAATCTTACAGGAGTTGGGGACCACCTAAAAAGGAGCTTATAGTATGTTATTATTAAGTTAATGCAATTAATCACTTTGTTTTGTGTTTTCTACTCCTTTTAACCATTCTTCTGCTAAAGCTGAGAAGGATCTGTGTGGAGTCCTTAAAAGGCATTCTGGGAGTTAGGGTTTGGGTAAGTTTGCTTAGTAATTTATTTTTCCTTTCTCTATTAAAGAATGGGCCCAGGTTCTCATTTGGTACATGGGAAGTTGTCAGGACTCTATGATTATATATAATGTTTTACCCTAATAAAGTTGAATAATTTGCCTACACTTATATTCAATTTTTCTTTAAACCTCTGGAAAGGGATTACCTTATTCTGCTCCATTAGTGAAAAGATAGAACACTGTTGATTACATTGTTCTGTTTCCATCTGCGAGAATGATGTTCTCTATTAGGTTTTCTAGTGCCCCTAGTGAGGTGTGCCTCTTAAGGTCATAGGTGGGCCAATATTTTTTCTTTATAGTGTTCCAGGTTTTAATTAGATCAACTAATATGGGGTTTTTGAATTTGACCTCTATATTTGGGAGCCATAGGGTGTCCTCTGAAGCTATTTTTCCTGTATCATGGTTTTCAATCCCAAACCACGGTTGTTCCACTCTTGATTCATCTAACCAGATAAAGATGTGAGCAAGCATACAGGCATGATATAGTTTCAAGGTTTTGGGGGCTCCCATTCCTCCTTTCCTAATTCTTCTGGAGACCGAGTTTTTGACATTCTTTTAAAAATTTGGCTTCCACCGCCAATGGAATAGATCTGAATAGGAAGGTCAGTTTGGGGAGTATATAAGAGTTAATTATGTTGATTCTACCCAGCCAACTTATCGGGATGGATTTCCATTCATTCAATCTTATTTTTGTTCCCTTTTGGAGGGGGATATAATTATTCTCCATCATTTTTTCACTTGAATGGCGAGTACTCTCTCATTCAAATGGGAATGTGTGTTGAAGATGTTTAGTTGGCATACTATCTCCTCTGATTAACATGGCCTTGCATTTTCCATGCTTAACTTGTATTGAGAGAGATTAGAGTATCTATCATCAGGGCTTCCACTGACTTACTTGGGTTTGCATGATATTTTGGTTTGTAATTGTAGAAGTATGAAACTTTTTCCCCCCCTCAAGACGAATGATTTAGGCAAGGGGTACCAGTGTGAGAATGTACAGCATTGGTGCCAATGGATAGCCCTGGGGGGTTCCATTTGAGATGTCAAACCACTGCAAGGTAATACCGGAGCCCATAATTCTCACCCTCGGTGATTTGTATAGGGCGATTATTGCATCCAAAATGTTCCTTCAAAGATAAAAGAGAACCTCCCTCATGAAGGCCAAGTTGACCCTATCAAAGGCCTTCTCTGCATCCAATGACAGGGTCAGCAGGGACTCACCCCTTGCTTTTTCAGAAAACATGATGACCAGTATCCGTCTGATGTTGCCAGCTGCAGTTCTATTGGGAACAAAACCTGTCTGGTCTATGTGGATTAATTGTTCTATATACAGTTTCAGTCTGTTAGCTAGGATAGAGGAGTAGATCTTTGTGTCCACATTAATTAAGGATATTGGTCTACAGATTTTTATGCATGTTTTATTCTTGTTTGGTTTCAAGATTGGCACTATATTGGCTAGCAGCATTTCTGTCAGGAAGTGACAATTTTTAATTACTTCATTAAACATTTCCGATAGGGGTGTGTTCTTTAGAAAAGGTTCTGTAGAACAGGTTTGAGAACCCATCTGGCCCTGGGGACTTGTTGCTTTTGAGGGCATTAATAAAGTTTGTTACCTCTGTCTAAGAGATTGGCGAATTTAGAAAGGTCATGTCTTCTTGTTTTAATCTTGGAAGAAGGCCACCCAAATTTTGATAGATTTTGGATTGGCTGCTCTCAGTATTTTTTATCCCGAAGTTCAGGTTCTACAATGAATCATAGAATTCGCAAAAGCAATGTCGTATTTTGGAAGGATCCAAGACTGGTTTTCCATTATGTATTATTTTATTTATGGTATTCTTAGCTTGAGTTTTTTTTACCTGATTTGATAATAACCTGTCTGCTTTTTTGCTCTTGGCGTACCAGTTTTGTTTTAACCACAATATGTTTTTATTTATCCTTTCCATGTTACTTTCTGTGCTTTTTGCTTTAATTAATTTAATATCCTCGGATATAATTTCAAGCGGGTCTGCCTGGTTAACTCTTTCTAGATTCGTCAGTTCCTGCAGATTTGACCCTCCTTTTTTTCTCCATTGATCCTGTTTGTATTAATATCCTTCTGGTTACAGCTTTTAGAGCATACCAGGTGTTTGTGGAAGATGTGTTTATAGCTGGATTGTCCCTAATGTAGTTGGATATCGCCTGTCTAATTTTTTCTTTAATATCTTTATTTTTTAACAGGGATTCTTTAAGTCTCTAGGATAGGCCCCCTGAAATTGTGCTACAGGCTCAAGTTTTAGTGAGGGGTGATCTGACCATACTGCTGGTAGAATAGATGACTGAACATTTTGTTCTAATAACTGCTTTCTCACCAATAAATAATCTAGAGTATTATTATTAACATTTCATTGTTGGACTGGGATATAAGAGTGTTCAGTCTGCCTAGTGTGTCTGGGACATATCTATAAGTTAGGGGACAACATTTCTCTGAACTGAAATTGTGTATCTGGAATAAACTGAGTAACAGAGTATTAAGATCCTCCTGTGAAATATTTTGGAGTCAGAGTCTCAAACAGTTGTGCATCTGAGATGTACTGACAAGAGTCTCCTGTCTGCTAGTACAGTGTCTTGATGTTATTGGATATAGAATAATAAGTTATTTTTGCACATGCTTATAATTGTTTTTTTCGAAATAAAGTAATAAGATATAATTGTATTTTAATAAATTTAGCTTTTGAAACATTGCACCCCAAGTGTAATGGTACTGATGTTAGCAGGTTTAGAGTCCAGCAGCCAGATCAGCAAGGTCTTCTGCCAGAAGTAGCCACTTGTTACCCAGGTGGTTGAGACCCTGAGCTTTGAGTGACAATCTGGTCTTTTAGCAGAGCTGTGAGGCTGGAACAAAGAGTATAAGTGTAGTCAGGCAAGCCGAGGTCAGTGGGTAGGAGAAAGCAGAGTTGTGAGACAGTCCAAATCGGTAACAGGTAAGTAACAATCAATAGAAAGCTTGATATACTGCAGGCAGGAACCACAATAATCTGGCAAAGGTAGATTCGCAGGAAGAGGCTTTTATAGGCTGAGAGTGAGCACATGACTAGACACAGGTGAGGAGAGTTGATGATAATAACAAGGCTTTGTAAATTCATTGTTACTAGAACATATATATATATATATATATATATATATATATATATATATATATATATATATATATATATATATATATATATATATATATATATATATATATATATATATATATATATATATATATATAGGCTAAAATGTAAAAGACAGGCTGGTGAACCGGTAAAGAAGCGAACTAGGAACATGGAAATCAGAGTTCAAGTCCAGGCACGGTCAGTTCCTGACATCACCCCCTCCTCTACAGGAGCAGCCCCTGGATGCACTTTCTCCAGGTTTATCAGGGTGCCGCTGGTGAAAAGCCATAATTAGACGTGGAGCATGAACATTCTCCACTGGTTCCCATGACCTATCCTCATCACCATAGCCTTTCTAATGAACCAAGTACTGTAGTTTACTGCGGAAGATCCTGGAATCAAGATTTTTTTCCACCTCATATTCATCTTAACCATCCACCAGGACAAGTGCAGGGGCAGGCAAGGTCCGTCCAGGAAAAGTGTTTTCATGATAAGGTTTTAGCAATGCAGTGTGAAATACGGGATGTACTCTTATGGAATCTGGGAGTTGTAGGCGAAAAGTGACAGAATTGATCTGAGCAATGATCTCAAAAGGCCCAATATATTTCTGACCCAACTTATGAGACGGAACATGAAGCTTGAGGTTCTTAGTGGAAAGCCATACCTTATCACCAATTTGATAAACTGGGGCCTCTTTCCTATGCCTATCAGCCGCTCTTTTGTAACAACCCTCAGCCTTCAAAAGCATTTCTTTCAATAGTTCCTGGGATTGCTGCAAGGTAGTAAGCCGGTCTGCCACTGCAGGAGTGGAAGTAGTAAGTGGAAGACTCACTAGAAAGTTTGGATGGTAACCAGTGCTATATTTACCACGAGGCATCCTAGGTGGATGCCAAGGGCGGCAAATTTTGGGGGGCGGCAGGGCCCCCAGCACTGAAAAAAAAAAGACTGCGCTTGCAGGCAGAGACAGAGGTGAGAAGGGATCAGAAGTTCCCCCTGATTACCTCTGCCTGCCAGCAGGCAGCATGGGAAGCCAAACAGGCAGCACAGAGAAACCTCTGTGCTGCCTGTTCGGCTTCCCATGCAGTGTGACACGGAAGTGCCGACAGTCACGTGACCGGCGCGCTGACGTCATCTGCGCGCCGGGTCATGTGACCTGTCGGCACAACCGCCTGGGAGCCGAACAGGCAGCATGGAGGAGACCATGCTGCCTGCCACTAGCCACCAGGGAAAGGTAAGTGCTGGGGAAATGGGGGGATTTGGGGAAATTGGCTGGGGCTTATTAAATGGCAAATAACACTGGCATATTATTGGGCAAATTAGCGGGGGCATATTAAATGGCAAATAACACTGGCATATTATTGGGCACATTGGCTGGGCCATATTAAATGCCAAATAACACTGGCATATTATTGGGCAAATTGGCAGGGGCATATTAAATGGCAAATAACTCTGGCATATTATTGGGCAAATTGGCAGGGGCATATTAAATGGCAAATAACAATGGCATATTATTGGGCAAATTGGCTGCGGGATATTAAATGGCAAATAACACTGGCATATTGTTGGGCAAATTGGCTGCGGGATATAAAATGGCAAATAACACTGGCATATTATTGGGCAAATTAGCAGGGGCATATTAAATGGCAAATAACACTGGCATCTTGTTGGACAAATTGTCAGGGGCATATTAAATGGCAAATAACACTGGCATATTATTGGGCAAATTGGCAGGGGCATATTAAATGGCAAATAACTCTGGCATAATATTGGGCAAATTGGCAGGGGCTGATTAAATGGCAAGTACTGGTATATTATTGGGGAAATTGGCTGTGACTTATTAATGGCAAATAATACTTGCATATTATTGGGCAAATTGGTTGGGGCATATTAATGACAAATGATACTGGCATATTATTGGGCAAATTAGCTGGGGAATATTATGGGCAAATAATATTGGCAATGTGTATGTAATGGGGTGATAGAGGCATGTAAATGGGGTGATGGGGCATGTCCTTGGTGTGCAACGTGGGTTATGGGTCATGTCGTGGGTAGGGGGGTGCCCAAAATGTGTCTGCCTAGGGCAGCACAAAACCAAGATACACCACTGATGGTAACCATAATTGGCAAAAAATGGGCTTTGACAAGTAGAGCTGTGTTGAGCATTGTTGTAGGCAAACTCTGCCATGGGTAGAAAGTCTAGCCAGTCATCTTGCAGGTAGCTAATAAAACACCGCAAATATTGCTCCAGAGTTTGGTTGGTTCTCTCAGTCTGTCCTTTACTTTGAGGATGAAAAGCCGATGACAGGTTCACATTTATTCCAAGTCCAGAACAAAAACATTTCCAAAAGCGTGAAGTAAACTGTACCTCCCTGTCAGAAATCACTTCATCAGGAACACTATGCAAACGTAATACCTCCCAAATAAGTCTGCAGTCTGTTTGGCAGAAGGGAGCCTGCGAGCAGGTATAAAATTACTAATTTTAGTAAGCCAGTCAACCACAACAAGGATGGTAGTGGGTTCTTTAGAAGGAGGCAGTTCTACAATAAAATTCATAGGGCCTGTGAGGTGGAAGTTGATCAGCATTCTTTTTGTCACAGACATCTGCAAAATTATGATACTGTGGAGGAAGCTGGGTAAGATCTGTAGCAACAAGTTTGTTAATTGCTGTAAAAGCAGGGGTTGTATTAGAAGGTTGACAGTTAAGCAAGCAGTGTTTCGAAGGGAATGACAAGGCTCTAGTCTTCCAGCCAATCTGTGGGTTATGTACGGCAAGCCAGGGTATACCCAAAATCACTGGAAACTGTGTTGAGGAAATTAGTTGAAAAGAGATGGTCTCATGGTGATTTACTTCCAGAACCAGTTCTAAGGGTACAGTCTCATGTGTAACTAGTCCTGATGTGAGTGGAGAACCATCCACTGTTTCCATTAATACAGGTGAAGGTTTAAGTTTAGACTCAATTTCATTTCCTGCAGCAAATTTAATGTCCATGAAGTTGCCTCCTGCTCCGGAGTCTATCATAGCAGAAGTTGAAATTTTTTCTTCCCCCATATTGCAAGGTGATGGGTACCACTAGATGAGGATGCCGAGTCATCATACCTTCTTCACCTTGTGCCAGAGAAAATAAGGGTTGTGTGACAGAATCTAGCTGGTCTGAAGTCTGGGGTTGGTGTTAGATCTGTGCACCTTCAGCAGTCATTGCTATTGTTCTTTTAGGCTTGCTAGGGCAATTGATGGCATAATGCCCTACACTACCACAATAGAGACATAAATTGTGATTGCGTTGCCACTGTTTTTCTTCAGTGGACAGTGGCCCTCTTATTAGATCAACCTGCATAGCCTCTGGTTCAGAGTCCACAGATAATTGAGGGGTTTGAGCAGAAAGTCTTGAATGGAATGCAAGACTAGCACTCGATTTAAAAGAGCCCCGTCTTTCCAATCTTCTTTCTGAGAGTCTCTGATCCATACATATAGCAAACTGCACAAAATAATCAAATTCATCAGGAAGGTCAACATGAGCCAGTTCATCTTTTATAGCATCCTGAAAGCACCCTGCAAAAATGGAATCTCTGAGCTGATTGGTTCCAAGTAGTATCAGCAATCCACTGCCTGAATTCAGCAGCATATTAGCCACAGAGCGCCTCCCTTGATGTAAGTTAAGGAGAGTAGCTTCTGCTGTTGCACAGCGATTGGGGTCATCAAAAATTATGCTCATAGCATCAATAAAGTGTCTTAAATTTTCCAAGACTGGACTATTCTGTTCCAGTAAAGGGGAGCCCCAGACAAGGGCTTCATCTTTTAATAGGGAAAAAATGAATCCCACCTTCTCTCTTTCAGATGGATATCTGTTGGGTAACATCATGAAGTGCAAACAGCATTGATTTAGGAAACCCCTGAATTTTTGGCGGTCACCTACAAACTTTTCTGGAAGAGGCAAGGGGCAGCAGTAGCATTAGCAGCAACTGCAGCAGCGGCCGCTGCAACATCATGTACTCTGCTGCTGGTAAATTCATTGTGCATGGCACAAACTTCATTTTGTAGTTCAGCTACCTGATCTTTCAGCACTTGAATGGTTTGTGCCTGGGTCTGCACAGTTCTTGCATTAAATGCAACCTGCTGGGCTAATGCAGATTCTGATCCAGTGGTCTCCATGATAGGCCAGATTATTCTGTAATGATACTGATGTAAGCAGGTTTGGAGTCCAGCAGCCAGAGCTTTGAGGCTGGAACAAAGAGTATAAGCGTAGTCAGGCAATCCAAGGTCAGTGGGTAGGAGAAAGCAGAGTTGTGAGTCAGTCCAAATCGGTAACAGGTAAGTAACGATCAATAGAAAGCTTAATTTACTGCAGGCAGGAACCACAATAATCTGGAAAAGGTACATTCGCAGGAAGAGGCTTTTATAGGCTGAGAGTGAGCACATGACTAGACACAGGTGAGGAGAGTTGATGATAATAACAAGGCTTTGTATATTCATTGTTACTAGAACATAGGGAAAAAGTAAAAGGCTGGCGAACCGTTAAAAAAGAGAACTAGGAACATGGAAGTCCGAGTTCAAGTCCAGGCACGGTCAGTTCCTGACACCAAGATTCATGTGTATGATTTTCAATTGTTGCATGGCAGAAGACCCCCAAGGTGATCCACAATGAGGTTACAGTTATATGTCAAACTGTGACATTGTATGTTTGATGTTGTCATTATAGAATTGTGGTCATTGTTTAAATATCTGCATAAATATTTTTATTATTTGAAGTTTGCACAATGGGTGATAGTGTTATAGTGAAGTCTTTTAATACCTTACAACGAGTGGAGAAATGTCCTGGCTTTTGTTTCAACACCTCAAGGCAGCAGTGTTTTAGATTTAGTGAGTTAGAGAGGATGTATTTCCTAGATCACTCAAGCTCACAAAAATGTGATAAATATCTCAAGAATTATGAGGAGGTAAATATATAGTTAACCCACTTAGCCTCAGAACAAAAAGAAATTATTGAAATTTGTGTCATTCCTTTTTCATCAATGAAATTTGTGCCACACAAAAACACTACCATGATTTATGTGCACCCAAATGTATTAGTATATGTTATTAGACCAAATGAGTACCTTAAAAATGTTTAGTGTGTACATTGTTGGTAATATATGAATATAACGTTCAGACTATAGGGTAGGTCAGATTGGCAGCTAGAGAGCAATACATATTTAAATAAACACAGAGCTAACATCTGCACTCTAACACATTTATATACAGTAAATACACACACACATGATGCCAAAAATATTAGTTCATTATCCAATTTTTGTTCTAATTAAGGCAAAATACCCCATGTGATACATGGTGAGGGGATATTTAAATGTTAGAAAAGAGAAGAGAGGCTCCACCTTAGAGATAAATCATACCTTTTGTAACAGTAATCGGTGATGAGGTGCTGCGTCCGGCTGTGCAGCCAAATGTACAAACCAGAAACAAAGAAAAATAGGACGTTGGCACTCTCCAATCCGAGTATAAACAAAGTGTTCATTAATCCAAGAAAACCGACCAAAGAAAAAATATTGATAATGTTCCACTGAATATATCAATATTTTTTGTTTGGTCGGTTTTCTTGGATTAATAAACACTTTGTTTATACTCGGATTGGAGAGTGCCAACGTCCTATTTTTCTTTGTTTCTGATATTTAAATGTTGTTGAAATTGGGGATACAAGACAAGTTTTGAATAAGATATATGAGAATGTGCGTACAAAAATAATTAATAGCAAGTATCATGTATCAGTGGCATCCCAAGGGGGGTGCAGACCACACCGGGTGACACCGCCAGTGGGAGTGACACCCGTGCTGTCGGCATCCCCCGGCAGCGCATCGCTCTCATGTAATTTAATTTTTTTTTTTCTGGCAGCCACATCTGCTGGAAAAAAGAGAAAAAAGTAATAAAAAAATCCCTGCAACCATGCAGGAGGGAAGACTGCACGGAGGAGGCTTTCGGGGACACGGAGCAGCAGCCAAGCGGTAAGTACTGGGGAAGGGGGGAGGAGGGAGGAATAACGAGCATAATTACTTTAGCATCCTAATGGGCAAATTGGCTGGGGCATCTTAATGGCACAATATTGCTGGCATCTGAATGGCACAATAATTATGGCATCTGAATGGCACAATATTACTGGCATTTGAATGGCACAATAATTATGACATCTTAATGGCACAATATTACTGGCATCTGAATGGCACAATAATTATGGCATCTGAATGGCACAATATTACTGGCATCTGAATGGCACAACATTACTGATATCTGAATGGCACACTAATAATGGCATCTAAATGGCACAATATTACTGGCATCTTAATGGCACAATAATACTGGCATCTTAATGGCACAATAATACTGGCATCTTAATGGCACAATAATACTGGCATCTTAAAGGCACAATATTACTGGCATCTGAATGGCACAATAATTATGGCATCTTAATGGTGCAATAATACTGGCATCTGAATGGCACTATACTGGCATCTTGATGGGCAAATTGGCTGGGGCATCTTAATTGCACAATATTACTGGCATCTTGATGGGAAAATCGTCTGGGGCATCTTAATGGCACAATATTACTGGCATCTTAATGGCACAATATTACTGGCATATTAGACAAATTGTCTGGTTTATTAACAGCAAAATAATACTGGCATTTTATTATTGTCAGGGTTCAACACTGACCTTCTGACTCATGCATTTTAAAGTCATTATTTATATGCTTATATTCCTCCTTCCTCCTCTAGAGGTCTCCCTACCTTACTTTGATTGTATTCCTTCCCCTCTGTTTGGTGTCAAGTGGGCTCGTTAACTTTTGCTCACACCCAGGTTAAATAGCTGCAGTTTCTGGCAAACAGTGCTTTTGCATTGAAGTTGGTGCCTGATTTCTGAGAGCTGCTGCTTCTGTTCCTGATACTCTCCTTGAAACCCATTTGTTTTGTGACCTTGTCCAGGAACTGGGAATCTGACCCTGAGTGGCTCAACCATCTCAGTAGATGATTTTCAGCATCTCCTGAGACCCTCTGAGTACATCAAGATCTCTTCAGCTAAGTTATTCCCCTTAAGCTACCCTTCTCATTTCTCACCCTTCCCAAGGTATTCCTGTTTAGTCACCCTCTCCAGGGTGTTCCTGCTTAGTCACCCACTCCAGGGTGTTCCTGCTTTGTCACCCACTCCAGGGTGTTCCTGCTTTGTCACCCACTCCAGGGTGTTCCTGCTTTGTCACCCTCTCCAGGGTGTTCCTGCTTTGTCACCCTCTCCAGGGTGTTCCTGCTTTGTCACCCTCTCCAGGGTGTTCCTGCTTTGTCACCCTCTCCAGGGTGTTCCTCCTCAGTCACCCTCTCCAGGGTGTTCCTCCTCAGTCACCCTCTCCAGGGTGTTCCTCCTCAGTCACCCTCTCCAGGGTGTTCCTCCGCAGTCACCCTCTCCAGGGTGTTCCTCCGCAGTCACCCTCTCCAGGGTGTTCCTCCTCAGTCACCCTCTCCAGGGTGTACCCTCCGCAGGGTGTACCCTCCGCAGTCACCCTCTCCAGGGTGTTCCTCCTCAGTCACCCTCTCCAGGGTGTTCCTCCTCAGTCACCCTCTCCAGGGTGTTCCTCCTCAGTCACCCTCTCCAGGGTGTTCCTCCTCTGTCACCCTCTCCAGGGTGTTCCTCCTCAGTCACCCTCTCCAGGGTGTTCCTCCTCAGTCACCCTCTCCAGGGTGTACCTGCTTAGTCACCCTCTCCAGGGTGTACCTGCTTAGTCACCCTCTCCAGGGTGTTCCTGCTTAGTCACCCTCTCCAGGGTGTTCCTGCTTTGTCACCCCTACCTTTGCTTGTCTACAGTCCCTACTATAGCTCTTTGTTCTTTCTGCAGTTCCCTTTTCCTATTCTGCAGTTCTTTGCTAAACTCCCTCTTGTCTCTCCTTCAGTCTCTATTCCAATACCTAGCTCTGTTTCTTTATCTGTTCTCCCTTTGCACTATATTTAACATGCAACCAGACACCTCCACTATCCCTGCACTTAAACTCCTACCTGACCTGGTAAAGGCCCTGACAATTATTGTGTGTGACATAATTTGTGTGGCTTCTGTATGTGGCATATTTAATGTGCCATCTGACTTGCATGACTAGGAATCTGTTTGGCATGGAATTGAAGGAAATATAGGGGGGTGACACCATGAGTTACCACACCGGGCGACACCAACCCTTGTGACTCCTCTGTCATGTATTGAAAAGATTGCTTGAGAAGTTGAGCTTAAGACTTAAGATTTTTTTTTTTGATGTGACAGAGTTGTGAAACTTTTAATAAAATATTTATTCTATCAGTTTTTTTTTTTAAATTGACCACAAGCTACAGTCATTCCTAATGTCACGTGTCCTCAATGTTATTTGGAATCTATGTGTGTTTGTAAATTTTTCCTGTGTGAAAATCAAAAAAGAATATAACTAATAATAAAAATGTATGTAGTAAAACAAAGAGGTAGAGATTTTATTTTGATAAACACTCAAAGCATAGTTTATCTGTGAAAAGAGAACGGTTTCAATACCAGCACAACACTCTCTTGATGGTCCAAACGATAGCCATAATATGCATTACACTAATGCTACCAGCAGTATACAATAGAAAAGTACATTTGTTATCCCAAGTAGTATAGAATATGAACATATAAAAAAAAATATTTAATGATATTTGGCCATACCATTTGCAAAACATGTAAATATTTTAGGAAAACTGATTAGTAACATACAAGGCCAATGGGAAATCTTTCCAAGTTATGGATTACTCTAACTGTTTTAGCTGATCTTGGATTTATGTAATTGTCTGTGATAATTGCAGCTAACAGTGTGTGGGCCTTACCAGTCATTAATTAAAATGTAAAGTAACATAAAAATGTTTAGATATTGTAGAGAAAGCTAATACAACAGCATTTTATTGAAATAATAATACAATCTTTATTAATTATATTTGTTCACAAAATACAGACAAAACAAATGAACTTCTGCATGATGCCCCCTCCTTTTTTTCTGTGGCCAGACATCTATATGGCTATTCCATGTTTGATTCATTCACTGGTATGGGCTTGGTATTGTACATGATTTTCACATTTGTATCATGTCTACTTATTAGATAGCCTCTAGTCTGGAGATTTACGTCTTCATATAGACATTTAAAATAGATTGCTTGATAACTAGACATGTGCAAAACTAAAATTTTCGTTTCGTTTTCTTCCATTCGGACGAAAATGTTATTTATTTAGTCTAAAACGAATTTCGTTCATTACTGCATTCGTTTCAGACGAAATTCATTCATTATTTTAGTTTCGTTTCGTTTTATTCGTTCGTTTTATAGAATACGTGTAATACTATTGGCTTTCTATAAACCGAACGAGAGCCCCATTCATAAGAAATTCTTATGAATGGGGCTCTCGTTCGGTTCATAGAAAGGTAATAGTACTACATGTTTTCTATAAGCCGAAGGTCGTTCGGTTTATAGATTTTCGGTTCATAGAATACATAGAATTACATGTAATTCTATGTATTCTATAAACCGAAAGTCTATAAACCAAACGACCTTCGGTTTATAGACTTTCGGCTTATAGTAAACGTACAGTAGTAGTAGTAATAATAAGAATTATGAATGGGTTCATAGAAAGGCACTACTACTGTTCGTTTTCTATAAGCCGAAAGTCTATAAACCGAAGGTCGTTTGGTTTATAGACTTTCGGTTTATAAAATAGCAATAGGATTACATGTATTCCATAAGCGGCATTTGTAATGCATGTAATCATAGTATTATTGGCTTTCACTACACGGAGACAGAGTCTCCATTCATAAATGGTTTATAGAATAGCAATAGGATTACATGTATTACATAAGCCGACAGCCTATAAACCGAACGTTCGGTTTATAGGCTGTCGGCTTATGTAATGTATGTAATCGTAGTACTATTGGCTTTCACTACATGGAGACAGAGTCTCCATTCATAAATTTATGAATGGAGACTCTGTCTCCGTGTAGTGAAAGCCAATAGTACTACGATTACATGCATTACAAATGCTGACAGCCTATAAACCGAACGTTCGGTTTATAGGCTGTCGGCATTTGTAATACGTGTAATCCTATTGCTATTCCATAAACCGAACATTCGGTTTATAGAATGCCAATAGACTTACATGCATTCCATAAACCGAAAGTCGTTCATTATGTCGGTTTATGGAATGTAAGTGTACTATGCTATTGTATTCTATAAACCGACTCTATTTCGGCTTATAGAATGCAATAGTACTACGAATGGACGAATGAACGAATGATTTTCGTTTATAAACCATTAGTTCATTCGGCTTTGATTAGCTTAGCATTTTCGTTATTAGTTTTTCGGACGAATGGACGAAAATGCTATTTTCGGACGAAAATGCATTCGTCCGAAAACAAATGCACATGTCTATTGATAACTACACCATAACATTGTGCATGACTAATTATAAATTATGAATTATATTATACATGTTGGCACTTCAAATAAGTGTATCTACAATTCCTATTCTTTTACAGTGAACACAAATTCTTTATATCTATTATGATAGGACACTTTATAGTGTAGTAATATAATTACTATTTATAATATTCATAGCACTTTTTAATACCTAAGTGTTTTTTTATTTCACTAATTCACTTTTTAATAAGCGTTTAATTACTTTTTATTTATGTCTCTGATAGATATCCTTAATTCTCAATACTTCACAACTAGTCATTCACTATTATCACACATCTGATACAAAATGGATTCATCATTCATTCATTTATAATTTTTAAGCACAGAACTTCATGTATGAATTACCTTCACTACTATGATTTGATATTGTGTATTATTATTTTACTAATTTATTTATATATTTTCTAGGGATTTACTGCTTTTTCACACATATGTTGATTTTTATTCATTATATTTCTGATGTTAAGTTCCATCCTTCTTTGTTTTTGATTGTCTTTTTCACATTTTTGTCCTTTGATCCTTCTTTTGTGTTTTATAATTTTGTGTTACTCACTTTCATTTTATCTAAATGCGAAACGCTTAAAGTTTGTCATTGCACCCCATGTTTCTGTGAACCTTTACTACACTTGTTTGGCCCATTTTGACCCACTTAACCCCTTAGTGACATGACTTTTTTGGCTTGTCCGACGCTTGGTGACATGGGCTGTTTTAACATTTCTGAGGTGTTTGTGTTTTGCTATAATTTATTTCTGTCTCATTTAGTGTACCCGCACAAACTATATATCGTTTTTATCGTCATAAGAAGGGCTTTCTTTTGATACCATTATTTTGATAATAGAATATCATTTGATGTAAAAAATAATAATAAAATATGGCAAAAAAATAAAATAATTTTTTTTATGACTTTTATTTGAAAAATCGTATACTCATGTACAAGAGACAACAAAAAACACTGCTAAATAGTTTCTAATATATATCCTGAGTTCAGAAATAGACCATGTTTTATGTTTTTGTGCTTTTTTATTCATGTTACAGGGCCAGAACTATAAGTAGTGCAAAGCTATTTTAAAATCCTTTTTTTTTTCAAAATTAGCGATAGTAACATTGTAACACTGATTTCTGTACTAAATCCACGAATGACCCCCAACATGTACATATTTTTGAAAACTAGACCACTCAGGGCATTTAACTTGGGGTATTTTGACACATTTCATGTAGCCATTTTACCACCAATCTTTGCCAAAGTTTTCAGCAAAAAATATATTTGTTTTAATTTTTCACATAGATTGCAATTTAGGTAAACATTACCTTAAAATATGAAGGGGTATTTCCAAATAACACCTCAATTAGTGTTCAGCAACTAAAAAAAATGTGAGGAGAGGGAGGCAGATCATAACTGGTCAGATCACTATAGGGTTAATATTGATCTGACCAGTCAGTGGGGATTCTCATCAGAGCATCCCCACTGCTTGTCAGTGTGCCTGGCAGTCACTGATTGCCTCTGTGAAGAGGCAATCGTGTGGCAGCCAGAGAGCACAGGAAGCAGGTACTTCCTGCCTCCTGTGCTCTTGCCCTTAGAAGGGCAGTGCCATCTTGGTCACACAGTGACCAAGATCGTGCAATTTTTTTTTTGTGTTCCTGATTGCCTCGACTTGCAAGGCAATCAGAAACACTTTCTGAGCATAGGAAGCGAAAAATTTGCTTCCTATGCTCGTTTTTTAAATGCCCGCGTTTTAAAGGCGCTGTGTCTTTAAAACCAGCATTTCTATCGCTCTCTGGAGAGATCGAAATGCCGACGGGCATTTTTTTCTGTATTGTACTATGCTTCCACACGGAAGCATCGTTACAATACCGCTTGAGCACTGAAAGCGGAAACACTCCGCTTTCAGTGCTCGTTTTGACACAGGATGGACTAGGTCCTTCCTGTGTCACCAACGCCTAGGCACACAGGACGGACCTAGTCCGTCCTGTGTCGCCTAGGGGTTTATATATCCCAAACATGATTTGAGTACCAACTTCATTATTACATTTGACTTGCCTTACCTGTTGTGGAATGAGCACCCTGTCGAATCAACTTTGGAGAGCCTGTATTCCAAGGTAATTGAGCATGTAAGCGGAGCCGCTATAGTCACAATTTAGAGCTGTTACCAAAGAATTTGGAGCGAATATCAAGATGAGGTAAAAAAAAAGATGCTAGTGCTTAAGAAAAACAGAGAGGTAGTGGCACAAATGTTCAAAAATAGATAGGTAGCACAAAAAACAATTGAATAGGGCAATTATTAAATACAGTAAATACAATAAAATGCAGAACATAAAATCAAGAGTATAAAAAATGCACCAAAATTGGTGTTAAGAACATGAAATGGGTGTTTCCCCATCAGGCTTCCTCAGAGGGTCTCCACCTGCATGTGAGATGGCTACTATTCGGTGGTTGCAAAAAAAATGGTTGCAAGATAAAGTAGAGTTATTTCTCAAATGAGGCAAGTTTGAGACAAAGGTTTTAGTCTGCTTGTGTTGTTGTTTTTCACTGGTTCTTGGGCTGCATTTATTAAATCAATTTTTAATTTTAACATATAACATATTTTTGCCAGACCCTCCAAGCTAGAACTCTCTGTCCTTTTACAAGAAACCTGCCAATTCCTATCACAACCTTACCAATTTGTCTTGGGATTATTCCCCTCTGAAATCAAAAAAGGATTTTCTGAGCTATTCCTTCATAAAGAACAAAATCAGACTAAAACTGTAACGTATGGGATGTTGAGCGCCTGAGTTGATTAGCTAAATGCAGGGGTGGAGACAGGGCTTGTGCTGGGTAACTGCACTTCACCGGTTGCTTGAGACTCCAGATTTTCACAACTGCTTACAGAGGCCCTGTGGAGGCAGCTGCTGTATGTAGTATATCACTGATAGGACTGGAGATACCCTGTAGACATCCTGAAGCTGGCATGGACAATAACTTGACAGGAAAGCAGAATGATGCAGGCTAAGACAGAAAAAGCCAGCAGATATACCAAGTATAGCAAAAGCAGACAAGCAACACAAACTTGCAGAACAAAACTGAACACAGAGTACAGGGCTCAGGACGGACTAGAGCAGGACAGAGGAGAAACCAAATTAAGGATAAACAATACAAGGTACAGAAATACAGATAATAACATAGAAATAATGCAAGGCTCAGACAAAGAGCACCTACACAACACACAGAGGCCAGGGCTAAGGTCTAAGGAACACATGGAAACATACAAAGGAACACACATAAATATAGGAACTAGCCTAACACTAAAGATGGTAGGTGTTTGGTTACTCCTATTGGCCAATATGATTATGTTTGCAACCACATCAAGGTACCCTGCAATATGCATGTCCCTAACTATGACAGAATCAAAAGATTAACATTGCACATACACACAGCGATTACCCGTAGAAGCACTGACTGGAAGGCTGAAGAAACTGAACAGAGCACAAATGGGCGGGGTTGCACATTTATACAAACAGCGAAACTAGACAAAGAGAAACCATTTGAATCTGGAATGGAATGGAACAATAATCATCAAGAAAAACAGAACTGGACCAAAACAGGAGAAAAAAGGAACAGAAGCCAGAAACAAGGAAAACATATAACGGGAGTCTAAGACATGGCTGGTCTATGACAGGACCGGAATGCTAGGCAGGGCTGGAATAATAGACAGGGCTGGAACTGGATTATAGTTAGATTTGGCAGGTGCCACTCTGGGGCCAACTGGGCAGGTGCCATACTAAGACCAACTGGGCAGGTGCCACATAAGGGGCCAACTGGTCAGGTGCCATATTGGGGCAGACTGGGCAGGTGCCACTCTAGGTTCAAACAAGGGAAGGATGCCACACTGTGGTCAGACAAGGATGAAAGGAACAGGGTAGAAATGCAAGAAGGCAGGAAAGAGCATTCAAAATAGACAATAAAGCAAAGCAAAAAGGATACTGAAATGACTGGATACAGCCTGGAGTATGGGAGTATGGGAATATAACAGGAACATTTTTAATTAGTATAAAATATATAGTACTATTAAAATATACATACAGAATGAATAAAAATGAATTTAAAACCAATGGTATACACGAGACATATAAAAAGATTTAAAAAAGGTATCATATCTAAACTTTGAAAACTTTTGGACTTTGAAAAATTCTGGCTACCTCCTCCTCCTCCAGCGCCGCTTCCACACCGACACGGTCATCGCCTCCTCAACCCATGAGTCACTTAGTATAAACTGAATGAGAATACCCTGCACTCCAACCCTCTCTCAAATGGAAAATTATGTTGATCCTCCTGGCAGCCATGCTTTAGATTTAGATTAATGTTCTTCCAAAGCTAAAATCAAAGATTCCATCTAGTGCTATTTTATGGCTCAGCTGTATTTTTAATTTGTATGTATTTTATGTTTTTTGAAGTTATTTCCCTATCCATATTTGTTTGCAGGGCACTTGTCCTACTCTTACCCACATTTTAATTTATTTTGCAGCCCTCTAGCCCTTTCCAGGACTTTTTATAGGCATTTTAGTGGCCAAAAGTTCATGTCCCCATTGACTTCAATGGGGTCGGTTTGGGGTCAAGTTCGGGGTCAAGTTTGAGACCGAACCTGGACTTTTTTCCGAAGTTCAGCTGAACCCGCCGAACCCGAACATCCAGGTGTCCGCTCAACTCTAATCTATGGTCATTGTACGTAAGCTTTGGTGAATACCACAGATTTCAATATAATGGTTTGAGATAAAAACAGTCACGTCAATGAACAAATATGATATATACAGCACATATAATAATATGGAAGAACTTGGAGTCGAGGTTGAGTTAAATCAGATCTAAGCATATGCCCTTCTCTTCTAACCTCCCTTTATTTTGGCAGTTTATTAGCTATTTTGCAGTTATTACCTAGGATCACTAAAGCTACCTTATTTTATTTTACCTGCCAAACTTGATTGATCTTCATTTACCAAATCCTGGATTGTTAAATGTTTATGCACTGTCTATCAGTACCTGATATCTGGACCTTACAAGCTTGCATTCCTTTGCTCATTGGACAATAAGGATGCGATAGAAATAAGGATCATAGTAACAAAGTAACGTAGTAACATAGTAATTTAGGTTGAAAAAAGACACAAGTCCATCAAGTTCAACCCTTCTACCTATCATTCCAGCGTTTTGATCCAAAAGAAGGCAAAAACCCCTAAGGAAGCTATTTCAAATTTTCAAAAATTCCTTCTTGACTCTAAAAGGGCAATCATATTTCTCCTTGGATCAATAAGCTCTATTATTAATCCTTATTCTATTATTAATATCCCTGTATGTTCTGCTTTTCTAAAAAAACATCCAGACCATTTTTAAATGCATCTATTGTGGTTGATAGCACTACCTCTCTTGGCAGGGAGTTCCATAACTTTATTGTCCTTACCGTAAAGAATCCTTTCCTTTGCTGTCTATGAAATCTTGCTCTTCCAGTCTCAGGGGGTGACCTCTTGTTCTTTGTACATTTCTGTTAATGAACAGGTCCCTGGAGAGCTCCTTATACTGGCCCTGCACATATTTATATAATGTTATCATATCCCCTCTAAGACGCCTTTTTTCTAAAGTAAATAAATAACTAAGATCCTCCAATCCCCTTATTCATTTTGTAGCTCTCCTTTGCACTTTTTCTAGTTCCTTAATATCCTTTTTAAGGACTGGTGCCCAGAATTGTACTGCATATTCAAGGTGAGGTCTGACCATTGATTTGTAAAGAGGCAAGATGATGTCCTCCTCTTGTGAATCTATACCTCGTTTTATACATGCCAATATCATATTGGCCCTTGCAGCTGCTGACTGGTATTGGGCACTGTTGCCAAGTTTGTTATCTACAATGATTCCTAAATCCTTTTCGTTAGTAGTTTTTCCCAGGGAAATATCATTTAACGTATATGTTGCTTTGTTATTATTTTGTCCATAATGCATAACTTTACATTTGTCTATATTGAACCTCATTTGCCACTTTCTTGCCCAGTCCCTCATTCTGTCCAAATCTTACTGTTAAGAAAAAACATCAAGATTAGTCTTTATTACCTTACCTAATTTTGTGTCATCAGCAAACACTGAGACATAGCTCTCAGCACAACGTGGGAGATCATTAACCCCTTAACGCATGTGGACGTATATATATGTCCTGAAAAGCATGGTCCTTAAGGACCATGAGGACGTATATATACGTCCTCCGTTTTCATGTAGTGTTGCGCTCATTAGCGCAACACTACATGTCTGTAGCTACTCTCAGAGGCTGCTTCAAATCCGAAGCAGCCTCTGAGAGGGCTTTCAGCCCCCCCTTGACCCCCCCCCCGCGCGCATACGATCACAGCGAATGTGATCGTATGCGCGCTAACACATATAGGCAGTGAAAGCTCATCACTGCCTATGTGTGTTAAAGTGTTGCATGATGCCTCTATCGAGGCATCATGCAACACAATCTGTGCCCTCCTGGGCACCGCGATCACCCGGTGATCGCGGGTGTGTGCTGTATCGGAGGAGCATGCTCCTCCGATACAGCGTGCCCAGAGGAGAGCGACGGAAGAGAGAAAAAAAAATCTCTTCCGTCGCTCTGAAACCGCTACTTGACTGCCCCTACAGGCAGTTAGACGGTATTACAGTGAAAAATAGAAAATTAAATAAATAAATAAATTAAATAAATAAATAAATGGAAAAAGCTAACCGATGATCTACTGAACCTAGATCTAGGGTTAGGGTCACAAATAGGGTAATAATTAGGGTTAAATGGGGGTTCGGATGATTACAAGGGTTAGATTAAGGGGTGGGGGTCAATTTAGGGTTAGATTAAATTTAGAGTTGGGGTAAATTTAGGGTTCGGGTTAAAAAAATCACTGTAGAAAAAAATGGTTAGAAAACAAAAAAAACACTAATATTGTTTATTGCCCTATTCAGTGAAATAAAACATAGACAAACAAGGAAACATTGATATTACTAAACTCAGGACAAATAGTAGAAATATATAGACGGGGTCTTTTTTACCATTTGTAATTGTGTAAACAAAAAAATTCAGGTCAAAGTTGGAAAAAGTGTTTTTTATGGCATATTTTCATCATATTTTATATTTTTTTAATAGTAAATGATATCATATGATGAAAATAATAGTATCAAATGAAAGCCCTATCTGTCCTTTAAAAAATGATATATAATTTGTGTGGGTGGACTGAACACAAAGAAAGAAATTCACAGTTCAGTAAACGTATGACAAAAATAATGGAATTCTGGTCTTCAAGGCACGTCAAATGCAACATTGCACTCGGTCACTAAGGGGTTAATAAACATATTAAAAAGAAGAAACAAAACAGACCCCTGAGGTACCCTGGTCCAATTTGAGGCTTTTCCATTTACAACAGCCAATTTTCAATCCAAATACATACATTTGCCCAAACCTATTTCTCTCAATTTGTAGAGTAACCTTTTGTGTGGAACTCTATCAAATGTTTTAGCAAAGTCCAAATAGATCACATCAACGGCCACACCTAGATCTATATTTTTACTGACTTCTTCATAGAATGTTATTACGTTTGTTTGACAAGACCTGTCTTTCACAAAACCATGTTGACTTTTACTAATTATATTCTGATTCAAGATTTATTCTTGAGTGTATACCTTTAGCAATCCTTCAAATAATTTCCCCACTACAGATGTCAAGCTCACTGGCCTATAATTACCCAGCAGAGATTTTGATCCCTTTTTAAATATTGGAATGACATCTGCCTTTCGCCAGTCTGTTGGCACCATACCTGAACTGAAAGAATCCCTAAAGATCATAAATAGTGGTCTGGCCAGAATTATGCTTAACTCTCTAAGGACCATTGGGTGTATTCCATCTGTTCTGTAACTTCCGGTAGCAGGGGCTCATCCATCTGTTCTTCCTTAGTAGAAACAGAAGTAAAAAAAAAGTATTTAAAATGTCTGCTTTCTCTCTGTCCTCACTTACCATATTTCCCATTTGGGATAACAAGTGCCCAAGATTTTTCCTCTTTAGTTTTTTCCATTTATATACTTATAAAAAATTGTGGGGTTAATTTTACTCTCCTTAACAATCCTTTTCTCGTGTTCCAATTTAGCCATTTTAATTGCCTTTTTGCAGGCTTTGTTGGCATCTTTGTAGTCTATAAATATAATGCTGATCCTATGCTTTTATAATGTTTGAATGCCATTTTCTTTTTTTGCATTTCCTGTTTCACATTACCGGTAAGCCACATTGGTTTTGATTTGTGTCTTTTGTATTTGTTTCCCAAAGGTATATATTGGGATGTGTACTTTTGTAATGTGTGCTTAAAGGCATTCCACTTGTCTTCTATGTTTAGTCCAGAAAACAATCGTTCCCAGTCTAAATGTTCAATTGATGCCCTTAGTCCATCAAAGTTGGCCCTACTAAAATTAAGTGTTTTGTTGGCGTAGTTACCAATTTGCTTTTTTGCATTAATCTCAAACGAAACCATGTTATGGTCACTTTGATATTACTAAATCCAGACAGGCATCCATTCTAGTTGGTGTGTCTACTAATTGTGCCATAAATTTGTTATTAAGCAGGTTCAGAAACTTTCTGCCCTTAGCAGAACTAGTTGTGCCACAATTCCAATCTATATCTGGGTAATTAAAATCTCCCATGATTAGAACTTCATTCAGATTTGCAGCCTTTTCAATTTGTAATAAAAGCTGATCTTCTCCATCAATGCTAATATTTGTTGGCTTGTAGCATACACCTACAAGTAATGTGTAATTATTTTTAGCGTCTAAGCTAATCTCCACCCACAGTGTCTCCACATCAGTTCCAGTTACGTCATGCACACCTTCCTTAATACTGGGCTTTAGTTTAGGATTTACATACAGACAAATCCCTCCCCCTTTTCTATTTACTCTGTCCTTTCTAAAAAGTGAGTAGCCTTGTAAATTAACTGACCAGTTGTGGGTCTCATCCGACCACGTTTCTGTGATTCCGATTAAATCATACTGTTCAGCACCAGTATCTCCAGCTCACCCATTTTGTTTTTCAAGCTTCTTGCATTTGCTAAAAGACATTTAAGATTACTACCCATTTTCTGTTTAGTTGACAAACACCTAATGCCCACAGGTTTAATTGTATGTACCTCCCTATGATCTATGTTAACCCCACCAGTGCTTTCCTACTCCTTTGCCATAGCTAGACCCACCTTCCAATCTACTCTAGCTGCCATTGCTTCATTTTGATCTTGACCCTCCCCCCCAGAGCTTAGTTTAAAAGCTCATCTAACCGTCTAGCCATCCTCTCCCCTAATACTGCAGCCCCCTCATCATTGAGGAGCAGCCCATCCCGTCCATTGAGTCTGTAGCCGACTGCAAAGTCTGCCCAGTGCTCCAAGAACCCAAATCCCTCTCTTTGGAATAAAAATAAATATATATATTCAGCACTTCTTCAAGTGACCTCCTTTATTCCACATGTTAAAACAGATCATGATTGTGTTAACAGACTATCAAATAAATTGTGTTAACAATCTAAACGTGAAAGGTGCTAAACAAAGCAGTGTGTTTATGTAAGTGGATGATGATGATGATAATACATAGCAATGAAAACTCTATAGGAACTTTACATTTACTAGCTGTTTTATCACACAGTCTGTAGATATGAAACTGTGTATGTGTCAAGAAACATGTCTTGGAGATTTATATTGTATATTTTAAAAGCATGCCTTTTTGAATTTCTGTAGATATTTTTATGTTTCATATGATTAAAAATAGTTTTAAAGTATTTCTATTTCATTGGACTAATGTTATACTTTGCTAAATCTAGAAAGATGCCGTTTTATAAATAGAGAATGAAAATTGGAACCTATATTGCACAATGACAATATATAATTGTAGGTGTAGGTGAGAGACCTTAAAGTATAAATGTTTAATTAATTTAACTGTATTAACAATATGTTAATGGCATTAGGTCAAACAAAAGAGGTGGAGGAGTCTGTCTGTGTGTCCAAAGGTGTATTATTGTTGACATTTTTCATTACCCTAAAGCATTTCAGAACCTATACAGTGTAAATAATGGAGTATAATTTCTAATGTACAGTTTGTTATAAGATCATTTGGGGCCTCTGATGATCCATCAGTAGATCATGTTATATATAAGATGGTGTTGTGGTTCGGGGTTTTATATGAAATAATTGCAAGGTTTCACAACAACCGCTGTGTTAACCCCTTGACGACAAAGGACGTGCCAGGCACGTCCTGGGAGAAACTCCCTTAACGACAAAGGACGAGCCTGGCAACGATCGCGAAAACCGCATGCTGCTCCGTCAATATGGCTAAGCCCTCTGCCGGTCTGAGCTTCAGAAGTGAAAGTAACTTCACTTCCGTTGCTCTGAATATGCTACTTGACTGCCCCTAGTGGTAGTTTAGTAGCATTGCAATGGAAAATATTTAAAATACATATTTAATTAATTAAAAACAGGTTATTTAGCTATATTAGCCTATAGGGTTAAAATTAAATATTTTTTAGCATAAGGGATAGGGTTAAAATTAAATTAAAGTTAAAAAATATTAAGGGATATAATAATGATTAGAGTTGGGGTTAAATTTAGTGTTAGGGTTAAATTTTGGGTTCGGGTTGGGGTCAAAAGATCAATATAGGAAAAAAACAAAAAACACTATTTTTGTTTTTTGCCCCATAACTCGCAAAAAAATACCTAAAAATATGGAAACATGCATATTTTTGAACTCGGGACAACATTTAGAAACTATTTAGCCGGGGTCTTTTTTAATGATTTTATTCGTGTAAATTATATTTTAGGTCAAAGTTAGAAAAAGTGGGTTTTTTTTAATTTTTCATCATATTTTATGATTTTTTTTTGTAGTAAATTATAAGATATGATGAAAGACATAATGGTATCTAATGAAAGCCCTTCTTATGACGATAAAAACAACATATAATTTGTGTGGGTACTGTATGTGAGAAAGAAAAAAATTACAGCTAAACACAAACACCCTAGAAATGTCAAAACAGCCATTGTCACCAAGGGAAAGTCAAGGTGAAAATGTCTTGTCACTAAGGGGTTAAAGTTAATCCAAAAGTGAGTGTGAAAAGCATTGTAAACATCCAAAATGGAGTCTTTGTTAGGAGTTCCAAGATGGCGTCTGGACATGTGGCTTTGAGAGTTCCAAGATGGCGTCAGTCCATGTGCTTACTCCAAAATGGAGTATGGAAGTACATGTGCTGAATCGAAAATGGAGTCTGCAATAACACACTAACAAAGGACTCAGGCAGTGGACATACAGTAAAACCCACACTAACAACTCAGGCAAAAAACACATGCAGCATTATCACAAACACAAAATGAATTTGAAGAGACCCACAAACACACTAATTATTTAGTGCAACTGTCTAAGAGCCCATATATGGCATTTGAGCAGCAAATTACAGAAACACAAGGTATTTTGGAGAAATTATATCTTAACAAACCAATGTACAAATTGACAATACACACGCAAATACTAGCAGAGATAATAATGTTTAATCAAAGAATCTCTTATAAGGACACACAAGTCTTAAAGATCGGTTTTAACATTAGTTACCCTTACAAAAGGCACACAAGGATTAATTAAAACACACTTTAAAGTTAGTTCTTCCTTACAAAATAAACAAATCAAACATGGTCTAACTAAAACATCAGTAATTATTAGACACTTATAACTGCAGTGTAGCAATTAACACAGTGTGCAACAATAATAGTAGAGACACTGTTGGTTATTCAGATGGTTTTCTAAATTAAACAAATATTGTATACAAATTATACAGAATATTTATCTACAGCTGGTACAAGCTTACCGATAATATGAAACAGGAAAAAATGCAGGCATGGAGAACTAGCTTCATGGAAAAACACAACTACATTCACTCGGCTTAAAATCAGGCTCCTCAGATCAGTTCTCAGAGTTCCTGGCAGCCCAGCTAGGCTGTGTTCAGGACCCTACACGCTCAATGTTTGCATCAAAAATGACTCCCTGACTCCTCACTCTACCTATCTTTGTCCTCTCTACTCCACCCCAAGCCAATCTACTTTCGAGCCCACTTACTGGTTGGTTTCTTCTTGAATGACCTAGAGGAAAACAGGTTTCCTTGCTACCATGCCTGGGAGACCTTAATTGCCCATGCTTACAGCAAACAACTTCCATTTGTCTAAAAACCTTAGTGAGGCTTTTTTGTTATAGGAACATAAAAATGAGATATGCCATAACAGATGGCACTTGTGCATTGCTGTGAAGGTGGACACTGGAATTACAAAGCTCACTTCCTACATTGTTGGTTAGATGGATCACCATATTTCTGACTGAAGTCATTAATATGTAAATTACTATGAATGAATCAAATTATAATCATAGCTAATTCATTTTAAATAATAAAGGTGCCTTCTAATGACAATGATATATATATATATATATATACACATATATGTATATATGTATATATGTATATATCCACATAACAGGAACACACATCTAAGCTAAATGTGCTATATACAGTTAAATGTGCTATATGCATTATTTAAACCAAGCTATTATACATACCTTAGGTGACTTAGCAATACATTGCTCAGTCACCTAAAGTAATTTTTGTTCTTCTCTCAATTTGGTCTGTGTTTCAGGAACTATTAAAATCATCTTATAGTTATTAAATCATTGGCTTTATTTGTAGTACAGCTCCAAGAGATTGGTTTAAGTGGGTATATATCTTTAATGTTACGTTATTCCAAAGACACTAAGCAAGCAAAGGGAAATGTAATAAAGTGGCAATTTTTTTTTTATCTTTCTCATCTCTTTTTTCACATACTGTTCCTTTTGATGCATTATATCATTTTGCACTCCAAAATTCTTAACTGCAGCTGTGTTTGCAACTGTACTTTAGTCTTTTTTAAGTAAGAATATTTTATTATATAGTGTTTGTGATGTTTTGTCCACACCATTGTACTTAAGCTAAGAAGTAAAATGTTTGCTACATTGTACATTAAGCCCTTTGTGATATAATCTACAGGTTTTAGGCACTTGGCAGTGACATCTCAGTGTCACTGCATAAACCTTAGCTGTTTCTTTTTTTTGTCCGATACCTGTAGAATGTAATGGAAAAAGCTTAGAACAGTTCCACCTAATGTATCTTCTAAGTTTATGTTATTAATATAGACAGATCAGCTATAACATTATGGCCATTGACAGTGACAAGCCGACGGAGGCAGTGTGATGCTTTGAGCAATGATCTGCTGGGAAACCTTGGGTCCTACCATTCATGTGGATGTTACTTTGACACGTACCACCTACCTAAGCATTGTTGCAGACCATTTGCACCCTTTCATGGAAACTGTATTTCGTGATGGAATTGCTCTTTAAGCAGGATAATGTGCCCTGTCACAAAGCAAAACTTGTTCAGCATGATTTGAGGAACACAACAATGAGTACAAGTTGTTGACTTGGCCTCCAAATTCCCCAGATCTCAATCCAATCGAGCATCTGTGGGATGTTCTGACAAACACATAAGATCCATGGAATCCCCACTTTGCAACTTACAGAACTTAAATCTGCTGCTTTTGTCTTGGTGCCAGATACCACAGCACACATTTTTTGGGGGCCATCTAAATCAGTGATATATCAGGTTGGCTTCCTCTGCATTAGTTTTCATGGTCCTCTTTGAAAGTGCTATCATTAGCCATTACTGTGGACGGAATTATGGTGCACATCGGGTGGCCCATGCTCTTGCGGTCACCCACTCTGACAATGAATTTCCTGGGGCTCGGTCAGCACTACAGTGCTTTAAGAGCTCGACCTGGTCCCAGTGATGACATCAAAGCTGGGTGAAAGCCATCACTTCCTCCCAGCTAACAGAGCACCGCATGGGAGGAGACCACCGGGGAGGAAATGAGGGAGTCAGAGTGCTAGCTCTGAATCCCATCAGCATGAGGCAACCACTGGACCCCAGGGAAGTCACATTCCTGCACCTAAAAGGTAGGAAGAAGAGGGCGACTAATTGTTTTAACAGTTTGTGTGTGTGTGAGAGAATGTCTGTATCTGTATATCTGTGTGTGTCTGTCTGTATGTGTGGGTGTGTCTGTATGTATGTGTGTCTGTATGTCTGTCTGTGTGTCTGTATGTGTCTGTGTGTGTGTCAGTGTATGTCTGTGTGTGTCTCTGTGTGTGTCTGTATGTGTATGTATGCCTGTGTGTGTCGGTGTCTGTATTTGTGTGTATGTCTGTGTGTATGTGTGTGTCTGTATGTGCATCTCATTGTATGAATGGGTATCTTTTTTCTGTATGTGTATCTGAATGTTTTCATGGTGTGTCTGTGTATCTGCATGTGTGTCGATATGTGTATCTGTCTGCATTTGTGTCTGTATGTCTCTGTGTCTGTATGTGTATCTATTTGTCTTTCTGTGTCTGCATGTGTGTCTATATGTGTATCTGTTTGTCTGCATGTGTGACTGTATGTGTGTCAGAGTCTGCTCCTATGTACCTCTATGTGTGTCACTGTTTATATATATATATGAGTGGCATTCTGTGTATGTGCATCTGTATGTGTGTCTATATGTGTATCTGTTTGTATATGTGTCTGTGTATCTACATGTGTATCAGTGAGCGTCTGTATGTGTGTCAGTGTCTGTATCTGTAGAAATGTCATTCTGTGTATCTGAATGTGTGTCATCCTGTGTGTCTGTGTATTAGCATGTGTGTCTGTGTATGTATCTGAATGTGTATGTGTTCTACAAATGGAGGGGTGGGGGACCATCCATGGGTGGCCCCAGGGAACTTTTTGTACCAGTGCCCTGTGGTTTCTAGATATGCCTCTGACTGTGGACTAGCTGTTTCAAGTGCTTGGGATGCAGGGGTGGCTTGGGGATAGTCAGAACTGTTGCTATAAGACATGTGCAAAACTAAAATTTTCATTTAGTTTTCGTCCATTTGGACGAAAATGTTATTTATTTAGTCTAAAATGAATTTCGTTAATTACTGAATTCATTTCAGACGAAATTCGTTCATTATTTTCATTTCGTTTTATTCGTTCGTATGAATCAATTGACCTACACATTCCATAAACCGAAAGTCTATAAACCAAACTTCGTTCAGTTTATAGACTTTCGGCTTATGGAATACATGTAATGCTATTGGCTTTCTATAAACCGAACTAGAGTCCCCATTCATAAGAAATTATTATGAATGGGGTCCCCATTCATAAGAATTTCTTATGAATGAAGCCTCTAGTTCGGTTTATAGAAAGCCAATAGTATTACATGTATTCTATAAGCCGAAAGTCTATAAACTGAAGGTCGTTCGGTTTATAGACTTTCGGTTTATAGAATACATAGAATTACATGTATTCTATAAACCGAAAGTCTATAAACTGAATGACCTTCGGTTTATAGACTTTCGGTTTTTAGAATAGCATAGAATTACATGTATTCTATAAACCGAAAGTCTATGAACCGAATATCGTTCGGTTTATAGATTTTTGGCTTATGGAATACATGTAATACTATTGGCTTTCTATAAACCGAAATAGAGTCCCCATTCATACGAATAGGTCAATTGACCTATTCGTATGAATGGGGACTCTATTTCAGTTTATAGAATAGCAATAGCATAGCATTACATGCATTCCATAAACTGAAAGTCGTTCATTATGTCGGTTTATGGAATGTATGTAATGCTATTGGTATTCTATAAACCAACTCTATTTCGGTTTATAGAATGCCAATAGCACGAATTGATTAATGATTTTCGTTTATTAACCATTCGTTCATTCGTCTTTCGTTAGTTTAGCATTTTCGTTATTCGTTTTTCGGACAAATGGACGAAAATGCTATTTTCGGACGAAAATGCATTCGTCCGAAAACGAATGCACATGTCTAGTTGCTATAGAAACAATAATAAATATTACACTGTGTACACTTATATAAAATATTTTTTCAGACACTTTAACTGGAACAGCCCCTTAAAATGAATATTATTAGCAGCTTCCTATTTGTTATCATAACGCTACATTAAATTAGCAGGCCCAAGAGCAAACATTGCATCATCGACATATTCAAAACAGCAGGGGCAACATGAATCCATTATTCACAACTAATCCTTATTTGAAAGATCTAGCAGTTCATTTAATTATCTCTGCCAAGAATATTTCTAGTTTGGTGCATTAATTTTCACACTAATTTGCAGTTGGCTGTATTTTATATTTTCATATGTAGCACATTCTTATATGTACCTTTCTAACTTATAGTAGTTTTATCAAGTGCACATTCCAATTTTGTGTGTAACAGGAAAATCAACTTAAGGAATCATTTTCTATTACAGCTAAAGCTTAGTGAAACACAGAAATAGCACATCTTACAGTAAATGGGGTAAAGGAAAGTTAGTAACAGTCTTGAACCTTTGACCACTTTGTAATCACATTGTGTACAAAACTTTTTTTTATTACATTCCACACAAACATTCAAGGTAAGTATCATAAGCTGGTGAAATATTGTCATATATTATACACACATAGATATTTTATGGAAGTCTTACCGAAAGTAATATGCCAGTGCCCTCATGTTTTATTATTTGAATGAAAAGTCATACCAACATTTTTAACAACAGCATATCTGTTCAGAATAGCAAACCATATACATTAATGCCTTTTATTTTAAGAATGAATAAAATGGCAAACTTTTTATTGGTGCACTATATATCATCTGATTATTATTCACATAAATACAAATACACTATCTTGTAGAATCTCCCAATAAGTGCACAAAATATCATTTGTGCATAACATCAGAAACAAAAATATTTATGGTAATTTCAAGTACTGTAGCTGCTAGCAAATGGAAAGCAAATAAATCATCAAAAAGTCTTTGAACAATAGTATATTACATTGACATTTACTAGATGTTACTGTGCTGCCTAATTAGTGTATACCAAGTCATTTATTTTACCTTTCAAAATATATGTGATATTAAAAATGTATCAGCGTATATGTCTAACTCTTAACCCCTTAGTGACATGACTTTTTGGCCTCTTCTTACCCTTGGTGACATGAGCTGTTTCAACATTTCTGCGGTGTTTGTGTTTAGTTGTTTTTTTTTCATACTCCTTTACCGTACCGACACACATGTTATATTATTTTTATTGGCATAATAAGGGCTTTCAGTTGGTACCATTATTTGATCAAATCAAATAATATTAGATATAAAAAAGAATAAAATATGGTGAAAAAAAGTTTTTCTGATTTTAATTTGAAAAATGTATACTCATCTACAAAAGCTAATACAATTGTATATTTTGTTCAAGTTACAGGGCAATAAGCACAAGTAGTGCAATGCTATTTGATTTTTTTTCTCAAAATTAGCCATAGTTACATTGTAACACTGATATCGGTCATGAATTTTCCCCACATGTACATTTTTTCAAAACTGGATAACTCAGGGTATTTCACTTTTGACCCTTTTTCATGTAGCCATTTCACCACCAACCTTTGCCAAAGTTTGCAGAGATAAAAAAGTTTGAATATTTTGTCACACTGATGATATTCACATATAAATGAACTGAAAATCTAAGGGGTACTGTTCATACAGGTTAAAAAAAACACAAAAATATTTTTACTTTACATGTAACCACCCAGTGGGTATTTTTTTATTTGCAATATTGTTCTTTATTTTGTTTTAAAAGGTTTTAATGGGGATACAGAAAAAATAAAGGGGATAAGGGTATATAAATTGCAATCAGTTGAGTAAGATGTCAATTAGCATGCATTAGTAAGACACATGTCAGATTGTATACTTAACATGAGTTCGTAACATGTATTATAATACAGAGTGGAGTAGTAACTGTATGTATTTTACCCATGTAGATGGATGTTGGTACCACTGTATCTGGTTGACATTGGTATGCATGGGTAAAGACATTACCTGTAAGTGTTAGAGAGTAACATAACAAGGAAGAATAACTATGGGAACAGAAAAACAAGGAACTTTAATGTCCTTCTCTCGCTAATAAGGTCTTATATTAGGTTGTGGGAGCATTTTTACAAACTTGAGAAGAGTGTTATGAGAAAGAATTGTTGTTCACATTTACAATTTGAGTTTAGTATTTAAAACAAAGTCCTTCACTGTAGGAAGGGAGGAATTTCTAGCTATAGTTGAGAGAGTGGCGACAAAAAAAAGTGTAAAATAAGAATAGTAGTTTGGGCAGGGGTAGGCTTTGAGGAAGAATACCCAATAGGACCGTGGTGGGAAGCTATGTTAGGGTCAGACTGAGACATTAGTTAATAGTTGCAAAGATTTCAAACCGGGTTAAGTGAGGGCAGTCCCTCCATGTGTGTGCCATAGTTTATATGTGGCCACATCTCCTCCTATTTAGTGACTGTTGGGTTGAATTTGGCAAAGGGGTAAGGTAAATGGTACCAACGGTAGGTAATGTTTTTAGAAATTTCTCTGTGTGAGGAATTATGAGAAATGATGATAAAAGTATAAACGTTCTTTCCCACTCCTTTGGGGGTAATGTTGATACTTAATTATTTTTCCCAAGTGGACATATATAGTAAAGTTTTTTTTTTTTTTAATTCTGATAAGCATTTTTTAACAAAACGAGATAAATAGGGGGAGTTTAGGATAATCGAATGAATGGTAGAGATAGAAGTCACGTAACTAATGTATAAAAACCACTCTTCGTGTCCAAAACCTTTGTACCACATTTGTATAGAAAGTGCAGTAGTAGGGAGAATGTTCCAAAGTTTGGGTAATTTAATTAGAGGGGTCCATAGTAACTGAGGGAGAGAGTTTGTAGGTAAGACATAGTTTTCCAAATTCAGCCAGGACTTTGAGGGTAGTGGGGAATAATACACTATGGTTTGGGCCAAAGAGGAAGCATGCTTGTACATTTTCAGGTTTGGTATCCCCATGCCTCCATCTCAGACTAGTAATTGTAACCGTTTTGGGTGACTTTTGATAGCCCCTTATGTATTGATCTATGATCGATTGGGCTTGGTCTAATAAGGGGTTTGGAACTTTAACAGGGATGGTTCAGAACAGGTAGATAAATTTGGATAGAACCGACATCTAAACTGATGCTATTCTACCAGGCCAGTAAAAGTACAGAGAATTCCATTTATGGAAGTCCTTTTTAACCTCTTGAATGAGTTTTAAAAAATTCAATTGTACAATTTGGTTTATTGACTTGTAGATTAAAGAATTGGGATTTCCAATCGTATTGAATTTTTTCTTTAAATTGCATAATTGGGGTTCGGGGATGAAAAAGGGAAGTGCCTGTGATTTTTGGATATTTATTTTGTGATAAGACATTTTTCTATACTGTTCAAGTTCTAAGTGCAGGACACAGAGAGATCATTGGAGTTGTAAGGGTCAACATGATGTCATCTGCGAAGAGGCTTATTTTTTGTGGAGGAAGGTTAGGTAAAGTGATACCTGTGATATATGGGTTTTGGCAGAATTTAATGGCTAAAGGCTCCAGGGTCAATGTACATACAAGAGGAGTGAGGGGCAGCCCTGTTGGGAACCATTGGAAAGTGAGAAAGATTTAGACATGAATCCTGAAGTGATGACCTTGGCCGAAGGGATTAATATATAGTGCCATTACCGTATTACTATATATTGAGGGAATACCAAAATTTAACAAGGATTGTTTTATATAAGTCCAGTGCAGGCGGTCTTCCACGTCCAAAATTAGGAAAAAACTAGCTGCGTTAGTTTGTTCTAAATATTAATTACATTTATTATTTTCTGTGTATTTTCAGGTACTTGTCTGGAGCCCTACTTGGTCATTGGAAATTATGCAGAGTAGAAAGAATGATGTTGGCATTCATTTTGGCATCCGAGTTTAGGAATGAAATAGGCCTAAAATGTTGACATTTGTATAGTAACATAGTAACATTAATTTAGGTTGAAAAAAAGACACAAGTCCATCAAGTTCAACCCTTCTACCTACCATTCCAGCTTTTGATCCAAAAGAAGGCAAAAACCCCTAAGGAAGCTATTTTGAATTTTGCCTCCCAGGGGAAAAAATCCTTCTTGACTCTAAAGGGCAATCAGATTTCTCCTTGGATCAATAAGCTCTATTATTAACCCCTTAAGGACAGAACCTTTGAAACATGTTTGTCCATTCCGGACGGTGGGTATTTTAACATTTCTGTGCTGTTTGTGTTTAGCTGTAATTTTCTTCTTTGTCATTTGCTGTACCCACACATATTATATATTGTTTTTATCGGGACAAGAAGGGCTTTCTTTGAATGCCATCATTTTGATCTCTTATAATGTTATATAAAAAAAATAATAAAATATGGTAAAAAAAAACACAAATTTCCTGACTTTTATTTGAAACATCTTCTCCTCATCGACAAAAGCGAACGTAAAAAACTGCTAATTAGATTGTACTATTTCTCCTGAGTACAGGGATACCACCCATGCATAGGTTTGTTGGGTTGTTTGGGGGTTAAAATGCCAAATTTTGGAGTTGCAGTTTTTGGTTTTCCAATTTGAAATTTTTACATGCAGACAGACTGCACCCATGTCCTATTTGGGACATATTTGAAGCCAGTCAGTGTATTTTACCCCATCAACTCATATATTTTTTTAAAAGTAGACACCAAAGGCTATTTCAAATGATGGTATTTTAACACTTTCCATGCACTAATTCTACCACCAGCCTTTGTCAAAGTTTGTGGTAGATATTTTTTTGTGTTTTTTTTTTCACAAACATTGTACTTCATACATGAATTCACAGATTTTGGTATGTGTCACTGCCAAATAACACCCCAATATGTGTTCAGCAACATTTCCTGAGTATAGGGATACCACCCATCAGTAGTGTATGTACCGCGAGGCAAACATGGCGCTCGCCTAGGGCGGCGCCTTGTTTAGGGCGGCACTTTCCCAGAGGTTGTTAAAGCACACTGGTGCTTTAAACCCTTCTGGTGCTGAAAAGATTTTTACTTTCTTCTCCGGCGTGTAAAAAGCTGTTCCCTCCCTCTCTCTTCCCTTCCCATCCCCGCCGCTCTTTTCAGTCTTCCCCTCACCTGGTGCCGTTTGTCATGATCGGGCTCCCTCACTTCCCCTCCCTTCGTTCCCCGTCACACGTGCCAGTGTAAAGTCTCCGCCCCCTTGCCTGTCAGAGTACAGAAGAAGGTAAGCTGGTTCAAATGGAAAAATGAAAACGGTGGTTGTGAGTATGAGTGTGATGTGAGGCTGTGTGTGACTGAGTGTGATGGGAGGCTGTGTGTGACTGAGTGTGATGGGAGGCTGTGTGTGACAGTGTGGTGAGAGTTAGTGTGTGACTGTGTGTGATGGGAGACAGTGTGTGTGACTGAGTGTGATGGGAATCAGAGTGTGTGTGATGGGAGAGTGTGTGTGATGGGAGTCAGTGTGTGTGACTGAGTTTGATGGGAGTAGGAGTGTGTGACTGAGTGTGTGACTGAGTGTGATGGGAGTGTGTGTGCCATGGGAGTATGAGCTTGATGTGAGTCTGAATGTTATGTGTGATGTGTGGTCATGTAATGGAGGTGATGGGGCATGTCATAGGTGTGTAACGTGGGTGTGCAGCTTGGATAGGGGGGTGCCCGGATTTTGTCTGCCTAGGGCAGCAAAAAATCAAGATACACCACTGCCACCCATGCATAGGTTTGTCTGCTTGTTTAGGGGTTAAAGGTCAACATTTGAGAGGTGCGCTTTTTGGTTTTCCAACTTGAAATTTTGACATAAAGACAACCTGCGCCCATGTCCCATTTGGGACATATTTGAAGCCAGCCAGTGTATTTTACCCCATCAACCCATATATTTTTTTAAAGTAGACACCCTAGGCTATCTCAAATGGTGGTATTTTAACACTTTCCATGCACTAATTCTACCACCAGCCTTTGTCAAAGTTTGTGGTAGTAATTTTTTTGTGTTTTTTTCCACAAACCTTGTACTTCAGACATAAACTCACAGATTTTGGTATGTGTCACTGCCAAACAATAACCCAATATGTGTTCAACAACATCTCCTGAGTACAGGGATACCACCCATGCATAGGTTTGTTGGGTTGTTTGGGGGCTAAAGTGCCACATTTTGAAGGTGCGCTTTTCCAACTTGGAATTTTGACGTGTAGTCAGTCTGAGCCCATCTTTCATTTGGGACTTTTTTTTTAAGCTGGACAGTGTATTTTAATATTTAAAAGTATATATTTTGTAAAAGTAGACACCCTAGGCTATTTTATATAAATCTTTTTATTTAATTATGAAAACATACAAACATGTAGATCTTACATACACGTGTTTCGCAAATAAAGTTCTGTCCAGAGTAGTCCACAATATATGAAACTCAAATAGAAAGGGTCTGATCCTCCCGGGTTTATGAAAAGAGCAAGAGAAAAGAAGAGAAAAAGAAAAGAAGGAAAAAAGGGAGAGTAAATAAAGAGAAGAGAAAAAGAGGGAGGGAGAAGAGAAAAATAAAATGTAGTTCCCCGTCGGTGCGTCCCTGGCCCCTACCCACTCCCCCTCCCCGCTCATGGCAGCACGACTATTGTCCACTCCCTAAGTGGGCTTCTTTTACTCCACTCCAGATGACTTTAATTTCTTTTAGTTTGCCTCTAGCAGGCCCCAAGAGAAAGAATGCTTCCTCTGCCGTAAGTTGAAAATCTACCTGTTTCACTACATCTGACCAGGCTGGCACCTCCTGCTTCCTCCATAAGCGGGAGAGCAGCAGTTTGATTGCCAAAAGTATGTTAATGGAAAGAATTTGTCTGGGGGATTTAGCTTGACCTGTGTTCAGATGGAAGATAAAAAAACCCTAGGCTATTTTAAATGGTGGTATTTTAACACTTTCCATGCACCAACTCTACCACCAGCCTTTGTCAAAGTTTGTGGTAGTAATTTTATTGTGTATTTTTTCCCACATACATTGTACTTTAGACACAAATTCACATATTTCGGTATGTGTCAGTGACAAAGAATACCACAATATGTGTTCAGCAACATCTCCCGAGCACAGGGATACCACCCGTGCATAATTTTGTCAGCTTTGTTGGGGGTTGAAAGGCTACATTTGAGAGGTGCGCTTTTTGATTTTCAAACTTGGAATTTTGACATGTAGAGCAAGGAAGGGGTTAATAGCTCCGTTAAGAGCCTTTGTAGTACTGTACAAAAAAATTAACCCCCAAAAAGGCACAGACAAGAAAAAATGTTCTGCTGTGCAGTGATCAGTGGCAGGGAAGGGGTTACTATACACGGTACACTATACAAAGGGTATGGCTTTTATAAAAGCCCTTGGGTCTCACAATTTTTTAACATTTTATTTAATTTATTACAATTAAAAACTTCTATTATACAGATCTGTCTCTTTCCCTCACTAAGTGAGGAGAGGGAGGCAGATCCATATGGGTCAGAACAATATTTACCAATATTGATCTAACCAGACGAATGGTGATGCTCATCTGAGAAATCACAAAACCACCTTTGCCACTGATCAGCTGTTACTGATCGCTATACACGCGTTCAGACAGCTTCAAAAGGAATACACGTAATCCCCTAGTGGGTATAATTAACGCCTAGCGAGTGTGACCAAAATAAATGCTGATGGCAAAAAAAATCCTTCTGCGACCAGATTGCTCCATATGCGCTGCTTAGGCAGTGACCATATGCACTGCTTAGGCAGTGACCATATGCGCTGCTTAGAAAGTGATATATGGCAAGGAAGGGGTTAATAGCTCTTAAAAGAGCCTTTGATATACTGTAAAAAAAAAAAACAGTAAAAAAAATTAACCCCTAAAAAAATGCACAGACAGCAAAAAATGTGCTGCTGTGTAAGATCACTGCGTACACAGTGATCAATTGCAGGGAAGGGGTTAAACACTGGAAACGGCTTTTATAAAAGCCTTTGGGTCTCAATTTTATTAAATATATTATAATTAAAAACTTACATTATACAGCTATGTCTGTCTCCCTCACTAAAACTCAAGTGAGAGGGAGGCAGATCTACACCGGTCAGATCAAATATTGACAAATATTGATCTAACCAGGCGAATGATGATGCTCATCTGAGCACCAAACCGCCATTGCCACTGATCAGCTGTTACTGATCGCTATACATGCGCTCAGACAGCTAAAAACATTTTTTTTACATTAAACGTAATCCCCTGGTGGATATAATTAACCCTTGATGGGTGTAATAAAAAAGTTTAAAAACAAAATAAAAATGCTTCTGCAGCAAGATTGCTGCTTTTGCGTCAGATCGCTGCTTAGGCAGTGATATACAGCAAGCAAGGGGTTAATAGCTCTTAAAAGAGCCTTTTTTATACTGTAATGAATTACAGTAAAAAAAAAGAACCCCTAAAAAATGCCCAGACATCAAAAAATGTGCTGCTGTGTATGATCTCTGCGTACACAGCGATCAATGGCAGGGAAGGGGTTAAACACTAGCAATGGCTTTTATAAAAGCCCTTGGTGTGTAAAATTTTATTAAATATTTAATTTTATTATTTAATTTTATTTTTTTACATTATCTGATCTGTCTCTCTCCCTTACTAAAACTAGTAAGGAGAGGGAGGCAGATCAATACTTGTCAAAGGCAATATTTACTAGTTCTGATTTTCTAAAAAAACCAAACATCCAGAGCATTTTTAAATGCATCTATTGTGGTTGATACCTCTCTTGGCAGTGATTTCCATAACTTTATTCTCCTTACCATTAAAAATCCATTCCTTCACTGTCTATGAAATCTTTGCTCTTCCATTCTCAGGGGGTGACCTCTTGTTCTTTGTACATTTCTGTTAATGAACAGGTCCCCAGAGAGCTCTTTGTATTGGCCCTGTACATATTTACATAATTTTATCATATCCCCTCTGAGACACCTTTTTTCTAATGTATATAAATGCAATTTTTTAAGTCTCTCTTCATAACTAGGATCCTCCAATCCCCTTATTAATTGTGTAGCTCTCCTTTGCACTTTGTCCAGTTCCTTAATATCCTTTTTAAGGACTGGTGCCCAGAATTGTACTGTATATTCAAGGTGAGGTCTTACCATTGATTTGTAAAGAGGCAAGATGATATCTTCCTCCAGTGAATCTATACCTCGTTTTATACATGCCAATATTGTATTGGCCCTTGCAGCTGCTGACTGGCATTGTGCACTGTAGCCAAGTTTGTTATCTACAATTATTCCTAAATCATTTTCATTAGTAGTTTTTCCCAGGGAAATACCATTTAACGTATATGTTGCTTTGTTATTATTTTTCCCATAATGCATAACTTTACATTTGTCTATATTAAACCTTCCCCACTCTGTCCAAATCTTTCCATGAAGAAAAAACATCAAGATTAGTCTTTATTACCTTTCCTAATTTAGTGTCATCAGTAGAGTTGAGCGGACACCTGGATGTTTGGGTTCGGCGGGGTCGGCCGAACTTTGGAAAAAAGTCCGGGTTCTGGGTCGAACTTGACCTATTCTTATGAATGGGGACTCTATTTTGATTTATAGAATTGCAATAGCATTACATGTATTCCATAAAGCGAAAGTCTATAAACCGGAGGTCGTTCGGTTGATACACTTTCGGTTTATAGAATAGCATAGAATTACATGTATTCTATAAACCGAATGTCTATAAACCGAACGACCTTCGATTTATAGACTTTCGACTTATAGAATACATGTAATACTATTGGCTTTCTATAAACCAAACGAGATCCCCATTCATAAGAAATTCTTATGAATGGGGGACTCTATTTTCATTTATAGAAAGCCAATAGTACGACATTCGGTTTATAGACTTTCGTTTTATAGAATACATGTAATGCTATTGCTATTCTATAAAAAGAAAGTCTATAAACAGAATGTCTTTCGGTTTATAGACTTACGGCTTATGGAATACATGTAATGCTCTTGGCTTTCTATAAACCGAAATAGAGTCCCCATTCATAAGAATTTCTTATGAATGGGGACTCTATTTCGGTTTATAGAAAGCCAATAGCATTACGTGTATTCCATTAGCCGAAAGTCTATAAACCGAACAACATTTGGTTTATAGACTTTTAGTTTACAGAATAGCAATTGCATTAACTGTATTCTATAAACCGAAAGTCTATAAACCGAATGTCGTTTGGTTTATAGACTTTCGGCTTATGGAATACATGTAATGCTATTGGCTTTCTATAAACCGAACTAGAGTCCCCATTCATAAGAAATTCAGTGAAATGTCCGTGTTCGGGTCCTGGGTCCGCTCAATACCCTGGTCCAATTTGAGGCTTTTCCATTTACAACAACACTCTGTGTTCTATCTTTTAGCCAATTTTCAATCCAAATACATACATTTGCCCAAACCTATTTCTCTCAATTTGTAGAGTAACCTTTTGTGTGGAACTCCATCAAATGTTTTAGCAAAGTCCAAATAGATCACATCAACTGCCACAACTAGATCTATATTTTTACTCACTTCTTCATAGAATGTTATTACGTTTGTTTGACAAGACCTGTCTTTCACAAAACCCTGTTGACTTTAACTAATTATATTCTTATTCAAGATTTATTTTTAAGTGTATACCTTTAGCAATCCTTCAAATAATTTCCCCACTACAGATGTCAAGCTCACTGGCCTATAATTACCCAGCAGAGATTTTGATCCCTTTTTAAATATTGGAATGACATCTGCCTTTCGCCAGTCTGTTGGCACCATACCTGAACTGAAAGAATCCCTAAAGATAATAAATAGTGGTCTGGCCAGAATTATGATTAACTCTCTAAGGACCATTGGGTGTATTCCATCTGTTCTGTAACTTCTGGTAGCAGGGGCTCTGTTCTTCCTTAGTATAAACAGAAGTAAAAAAAAAAAGTATTTAAAATGTCTGCTTTCTCTCTGTCCTCACTTACCAAATTTCCCATTTGGGATAACAAGTGCCCAAGATTTTTCCTCTTTAGTTTTTTCCATTTATATACTTATAAAAAATTGTGGGGTTAATTTTACTCTCTCGTGTTCCAATTTAGCCATTTTAATTGCCTTTTTGCAGGCTTTGTTGGCATCTTTGTGGTCTATAAATGATAATGCTGATCCCTTGCTTTTATAATGTTTGAATGCCATTTTCTTGTTTTGTGTTTGCTGTTTCATGTTACCAGTAAGCCACTTTGGTTTTGATTTGTGTCTTTTGCATTTGTTTCCCAAAGGTATATATTGGGATTAGTGTTGAGCGAACCCGAACCGCACATTACGGATTTTGGACCCAGGACCTGCACACGGACATTTCACTGTATGTTTGGGTTGGAGTTCGGCGATTTTATGATGCATTTTGAAAATCTGCAGGGCAGCCAATCAGCAAGCGTTTGACTCGTTTGCCCTTAGAAGCCATCACAGCCATGCCTACTAATGGCATGGCTGTGATTGGCCAGTGCAGCATGTGACCCAGCCTCAATATATAAGCTGGAGTCACGTGCATGCACATCACATGAGCTTCTTAGTGTAGGGAGAGGATGCTGCAGCTGTGAGGGACAGATTCAAAAAAATTCTTGAATCTGCAAACTACAGCGATTTATTCAAACTACAGCGATTATTCAAATTACAGTGATTATTTTAGTGGGTGCTATACTACATATTTGTACACTGCCCTGAGCCCAGTGCCACAGAGAGTGCAGTGCACTTGCAACTGCATGTGTGCCAGGCACATGACTTTAATCCTGTTCTGTTAGCTCAGTAGGCACCGTCTAGGCATTTTTAAATACTGCAATTTGTTGGTGTTAAATATTACATTCGCGTCCTGCACTTCATATCTGAGAGTCAAATAGAACCTTCAAATACTGTGCTTACAGCGCAATTTGAAAAATTCTCATAGTTTTGGGTGGTAAATAGTACATTTGAGTCTTGCGGTGTACTTCATATCTGAGAGTCAAATAGAACCGTCAAACACTGTGCTTACAGCGCACTTTGAAAAATTATAATTGTTTTGGGTGCTAAATAGAACATTTGCTTCTTGCGGTGCACTTCATATTTGAGAGTCAAATAGAACCGTCAAATACTATGCTTCACCACCAATGAGTGGGCCTCCATGCGAGACCTGTGTGCCATTTTGCACTGTTTCGAGTACTCCATCAACATGGCCAGTGCCAATGACGCAGTTCTCAGCCTTACTATCCCGCTTGCATGTCTCCTTGAAAAAACGCTTAGGGCGATGATGGAAGAGGATGTGACACAGGAGGAAGAGGAGGAGGAAGAAGAGGGGTCATTTCCACGGTTATCAGGCCAGTCATTCACAAGTGGCTTGGAGGGTGGGTTCCTGCACAAGCAAAGGCCAGGTACACAACTGTCAAGCCAGGGAACAGTTTTTGAGGAGGATGAGGATGATGATGAGGAGGAGGAGGAGCAAGAAGAGGGGTCATTTCCACGGTTATCAGGCCAGTCATTCACAAGTGGCTTGGAGGGTGGGTCCCTGCATCAGCATAGGCCAGGTACACAACTGTCAAGCCAGTGCACAGTTTTTGAGGAGGATGAGGATGATGAGGAAGGAGGAGGAGGAAGAGGTCGCCAACGCTGCTGGGGCACCGCCAGCACCTCAGAAGGCAGGGTTAGCATGGCCGAAATGTGGAAAAGCTTTGTCAGCATGCCACAAAAAGCAGCACCACCATCTGATATGCAACGTCTTAGCAGGAGGCAGCATTTCAGCAACATGGTGGAACAGTACGTGTGCACAGGCCTACACGTACTGACTGATGGGTCTGCCCCATTCAACTTCTGGGTCTCCAAATTGGGCACATGGCCCTGAGCTTGCCCTTTATGCCTTGGAGGTGCTGGCCTGCCCTGCAGCCAGTGTATTGTCTGAACGTGTGTTTAGCACTCCAGGGGGCGTTATCACAGATAAGCGCAGCCGCCTGTCCACAGCCAACGTGGACAAGCTCACGTTTATTAAGATGAACCAGGCATAGATTCCACCAGACTTGTCTGTACCTTGTGCAGAATAGACATTTATACTGGCCTCACCCAGTCATTGTAATACTCAAGTGCACTTATTCTTTGTTTTCTGTTGTTATATGTCCCAATATTTTGGGGGCTACCCCAATTTAAAAAAAACCCAAAAAATAAAAAACAGTGTTGGCTACCTCCTCCTCCTCCTCCAGCGCCGCTTCCACCTACACCGTCACGGTCACTGCCTCCTCAACCTATGGGTCACTTAGTATAAACTCAAAGAGAATACCCTGCACTCCAACCCTCTCTCAAATGGATAATTCTGTTGATCCTCCTGGCAGCCATGCTTTAGATTTAGATTTCTGTTCTTCCAAAGCTAAAATCAAAGATTCCATCTAGTGCTATTTTATGGCTCAGCTGTATTTGTAATTTGTATGTATTTTATGTTATTTTAAGTTATTTCCCTATCCACATTTGCTTGCAGGGCACTTGTCCTACTCTTACCCACATTTTACTTCCTTTTGCAGCCCTCTAGCCCTTTCCATGAATTTTTTTGAGGCATTTTAGTGGCCAAAAGTTCTTGTCCCCATTGATTTCAATGGGGTTCGGGTTCGGGGTCAAGTTCGAGCACGGACCTGGACATTTTTTCGAAGTTCGGTCGAACCTGCCGAACCTGAACATCCAGGTGTCCGTTCAACTCTAATTGGGATGTGTACTTTTGTAATGTGTGCTTAAAAGCATTCTATTTGTCTACTGTGTTTAGTCCATCAAAGTTGGCCCTTCTAAAATTAAGTGTTTTGGTGGCGTAGTTACCAATTTGCTTTTTTGCATTTTTTGGGCCTCAGGCAAGTTCCCCTTCTCTGTGTTGTTATTTTATTACCTGTGTTGTTCTACAATTTTACTATTTTTTGATCAGTATCCTACTAATACATTTTGATATATTTTATACCAGATATTTGGAGTGCGGGCGTTTGTTCTCTCCTTCTCCTTCAGAAACTTGCTGCCCTTAGCGGAACTAGTTGTGCAATTCCAATCTATATCTGGGTAATTAAAATCTCCCATGATTAAAACATCATTCAGATTTTCAGCCTTTTCAATTTGTAATTAAAGCTGATCTTCTCCATCACTGCTAATATGTGTTGGCTTGTAGCAGACACCTACAAGTAATGTGTGATGTCTCCACATCAGTTCCAGTACCATCATGCACACCTTATTTAATACTGGGCTTTAATTTAGTATTTACATATAGACAAATCCCTCCCCTTTTCTATTTACTCTGTCCTTTCTAAAATGTGAGTAGCCTTGTAAATTAACTGACCAGTCATGGGTCTCATCCCACCACGTTTCTGTGATTCCGATTAAATGATACTGTTCAGCACTTACCAGTATCTCCAGCTCACTAATTTTGTTTGTCAAGCTTCTTGAATTTGCTAAAAGACATTTAAGAATATGGTGTAGACATGTGCATTTCGTTTTCGGACTAATGCATTTTCGTCCGAAAATAGCATTTTCGTCCATTCGTCCGAAAAACGAAAATCATTCGTGCTATTTTCATTCTATAAACCGAAATAGAGTCGGTTTATAGAATACCAATAGCATTACATGCATTCCATAAACCGACATAATGAACGACTTTCGGTTTATGGAATGCATGTAATGCTATTGCTATTCTATAAACCTAAATAGAGTCCCCATTCATACGAATAGCTCAACTGACCTATTCGTAGGAATGGGGACTCTATTTCGGTTTATAGAATAGCAATAGCATTACATGTATTCCATAAACCGAAAATCTATAAACCGAACGACATTCGGTTTATAGACTTTTGGTTTATAGAATAGCAATAGCATTACATGTATTCTATAAACCGAAAGTCTATAAACCGAACTACATTCGGTTTATAGACTTTCGGCTTATGGAATACATGTAATGCTATTGGCTTTCTATAAACCGAACTAGAGTCCCCATTCATAAGAATTTCTAAAAAACTAAGACAAGTAGTTGGGCCAACAGTTTTGTTTGTCGCCAATGGAACCCTGAACAACCAAGCCACCCATTCCAGCCTCAACAAGTAGAGGTAAACATCCTATACAGAAGGCCCAACATACAAGAAGTCATACAAATAATGGACCACAAAGTGAACTATTCAAAGTATGAGCATGAAATGGAACAACCCATAGGGTTAACATAATACTTGCCTTCGATAAAATCAACCAATAAATGGTGATAATCCAGATATATGGGTAATAACGTAAATGCTTAATCAATATCTGCCTCAGCCATCAAAGCATTGTGTCCAGTCCTCTTTACCAACTATACATGCAAAAAACAATAGTTTGGACAGCACCCCAGAACCGGCATATGTTGCACAGAGCACCACTGAAGTGACCACAATATTAACAATAACATAAATGCAGCGTGCACTCATGCAACATATTATCTTAATATTTTAAACATTTTTAATGATTTTAGATATTTTAAAAGCACCTAGCTTATATGAAGAAATATTACCAACTAGACCATCTGGTCAAATTTTGCATATGAGACAGAACATGATTCCCTATTAATGTCATCATTCACTGATGAGATACTAGGATAAGACTGGTGGTGAATCAAATGGTACTTGCTAACTTTTATTTTAGGTTTTACTCCCAATGAATAGAGTCTCAGGGGAACCTCCTCGAAATGCCCTGCCATCCTCTCCATTTGTACCTCCTTCTGCAACTTCTCCAAAAAAATGCCCGAAAACTCCAATATTCATTTTAAAATCTGATACCGATGCTGTGAATCCTGAACATGACATGGAATATAAAACCTGTAATCAAACCTATCCTGAAGCAGGGCTACATCCTCTTGGTTAGTGTAGTGGTAACAGTTGATCACAACCTGATCATTTATGCTTGCCTGTGCAGCTGGTACCCCACTTACACTGGCTCTCATGAAAGAGTCAGCAGAACCCCTTTTTGTTAACAGCCGGTGAGGAACTTTGACAACCCAAGTTGGCACCCAAATGAAAAGACACCTTAAGCATCATCATTAATTTCATCCATAGTGGTAGGTCCATTTGTCTCAACCGCATTCCTGTCTTCTTTATTAAGCTCCACCAAAATCTCTCATTGCACTTCCACTACACCATACCCACTTAAATATGGTAAGTCTCCAAAATGCTGTCTGAAGAGCAAAAAGATCTGGAGACTTACTGCTGATTACGTTAAAAAACGAAAAACATCTCCAGTAACTCCCATTTCAAATTATTTTCTTTCATTCCTTGTTTTAATTGAACCCTGAGCGAATATATATATATATATATATATATATATATATATATATATATATATAAATAACAAAAGGAATGCACTCACCTAAACTAGCATATATTATAAGGGGTGCTGCTGAGACCAAATAGTTATACAAACTCCCAAGATCAGCGCACTCACCTCAAAGCAGGTAGGAGAAAAACTCTTAAAGCTACATATATGGCCATATTATGCTAAGCCCACCACTACGTCAAAGTACTTCAAAATTGGTGGGTCCTAACGCTAAATAATGTTATATATATATTTATATATATTGTGACAAAAGTACTCCTTTCCTTTGGTACCTTGTCCTGGGATTTGGGTGTTACACACAGTCTTTTCAGGCTTCTTAGACACTTCACATGCTGGATGAGGTAAAAAGACTTGTTTTCTTTTATTGTGGTTCCAAGATAAATGCACAGTAAGGTATAACAGGTTGTAAAAAAATATAAAACAAAATCAAAACAAAAATACTAAGCTAGCTGGGTTGGATGGCTTGTCCATTTCCCAACATAACCATGAATCACAACCTTACTGTTTTAGTGTTTTCAGCTCCCTGCTTCCACTCACAGAAATCAAAGACACTCTCCCCCTCCTCTGGCAGGTGAGTATTTAACAGCACCTGTAATCCACAAGCCTTTTCAGGTGAGGTAAATTAGGGGGTACCTTGACGTGGTTGGCAAGTTTCATCTTATGGCCATAATTTAACCAAATTTTACAATGTTTAGTGTTAGGCTAGTTACTGTATTTATGTTTGTTTGTTTGTATGTTCCCTGACCCTCATTCCCGAAGCACCTGAGGATTCCAGCTCCTCTACCCTCTCCCCATTTCCCAGATCTGATTACCTTATGAAGCATCTGAGGATTTCAGCTCCTCACTCGTCGCTTGTTTCATTATTGCTTTGCCCAGTACTTTGTATATGGTGTATGTTATATCTGTGCCTGTCCATTTAAGTTCTGTATGTGTCCTTTATCTGCAACCTTGTTCCTTGTATTATTTATCTTTAGTGGGACTTTTGCTTTATCATGCTTATGTCTGTCCTGTAACCCTGCACTCTGTATTTCTGTTCTATTCTTCCTTTGTTTCTTTTCCACTATTGCTCTGCTTGGCTGTCTTACTTTATTCTATCCTAGCCATGTAACCTGACTACAAAAGCTGCTCTTACAGGGTCTTGAAATGTAGGATCACCAGGAGAATGCCTCTCTCTCCACTCCTTGCATTTGGCTCCTGATTTGGGGCGGTCAGGGTCCCCTACCATCCCAGACCCTGTGCGTGACAGTTTATTTCAGCACAGTTTTTGTAAATTGTGAAGTTATTCATTCCAAGACAACTGTCACTTCCTGATAATGATGGATTGTCTCTAGCCAATCCCGGTCTGACTCTCAATACTGCATCTCCATGTAATTGGAAACAATTCCATTTAATGGAAAACAAGCAGCACATTAATGATACTAACTGATGCATTAATGTACATCTAGTGGTTGAAGTATCCCTCTAGTTTTGTTACTAGATGATCCAAAACAAATCTACTATTAGTTATGTTGCGCACAGGTATAATAATCACAAAACAAGTAGGATTGTTAGGGGCTATGCACAGTTTTTTTTAATTCAGGACACTTTAAAATGGGGTTCCAGACTGTTTATTTCAGTTTCCCACTTTGTCCTTTTTGATCCTTTAAAGTAATATTTCCTTTATATCCAGGAATAGCCTGACTATTATTAATATGATTGTTTACTGATATTAAAGGGGAATTATGTTTCTATGTTTTACACTATAATGTGACAAATTTGTATGACGTAAATGAAAATATAGATTGACTGAATGGACAGGAAAACGCTGTCCATTCATATAATGGCGCCCCTATATATCATCATAGAAGACTCCAGTGCTGGAGTATTATATGATGATATATAGAGGCGCCATCATGGGCAGCATTTTCCTGGCCACTATGCCCAGGTTTGTGTACAGCTTTATATACTGTTACCTGGCAGATTTCCTAGCTATAAAGGGAGGTATGCATTAGAAACTGTCTACCTATATGCTATATTTTGTTTGTAAGAAGTAAAAAATGATTTTATCATATAAAGACAAATCTATTCACTACCCAAACATTAGGTTTTGTGTAAACATTAGTTTTTTGTTTTTTTCTTACTGCCTCAGATTACTTACCACTGTTTCTTTTAAACAACCAAATAAAACACGAGTAACATGTTAGAATTGTGGCTATATATACTAGTATATACTATACAAGTTTTTTTTTATTATTTTTTTTTTTTTATATTATGATCAATCCAGTCAGTTGTCTATAACTAAAGCTTTACAGAAAAAAATATATGCTGCTTCAACACTAGAGGGGTTTCTGGGGAAAAAAAAAATTAAAGTGAGAATACCAGAGAACATTTTTTGAAAATATATAAAAGAAAAATAACCAGTATCTCAAACACAAGAGTTATCGAAGTACAATCTGCAGATAGCCTTGTAGTTTTATATCTTTGTATTCATGTGCAGCAAAAATAGTTGCTTTTCATTTTTCAATTTTAAGAAAAATGAAAGAAAAACAACTTGTACCTTTCTGAAATTAATGTTATTACTATTGCAGGTGAGTTGAGGTGAGATGAAGATTTCATGTCACCATTTTTTCTTCAGTGATTAGGTACAACCCTGGTGAGTTTCCCTCACTAAGCAAGCTCACCCGGATTGTCCCTGCACAATGTATAGCTAAATTGGTGAGATTAAATGTTCATCTCAACTCAACTCATCTCACCTTAACTTACCTGCAAATCATATTTTTATGAATAGCTCGTCTGTGCTGCCTGGGTCCAATAATTAATTGCTGCAAACAATCATATAGGCACGCACAATCCCAAAGCCTGATCCTGTAATGTATAAACTTGGCACATCATGTTAAAATCAGCAGTAATGTGTAAACAAGGTATACCATGGAAAAATACAGCAATGATGTAGAAATTTGGCAAATCATGGTAAAATCAGCATTAATGTATAAACATGGTATAACATGACAAAATCAGCAGTAATGTTTAAACATGGTATAACCTGGCAAAATCAGCAATAATGTATAAACTTAACATGTCATGGCAAAACCAGCAATAATGTTTAAACTTGGGATATTATGGAAACATCAGCAGTCATGCATATACATGGTATAACATGGCAAAATCAGCAGGAATGTATAACCCTGGTATAACAGGACAAAATCAGCAGTAATGTGTAAACATGGTATATCATGGTAAATGGGCAGTAACTTACCTTGGCTGGCACTCCTGCAAGCTACACCACATCACAGAGGCAAGGGTCTAGGGGAGGTGCAGGGCAGGGGAACAGCACTATGATTGACATTATGCTGATCATAGTATAAGTAAATAACGTGGTGGGTGTACCCATTGTTAAGCCGTAGAATATGGGAATCTCATAACTAACTTTTGTGTAATCCCTGTTGGATTCCATGCTAGACTTCTTATTCCATGCTAGACTATACAGTGAAAATAGTGCCATTCTTTGGATAATTTGTCACAAGGAATTGTTTCCACCAACCTCTTCCCCCCTCCTGCTTTTTTTGCCATATTTACAATAGAAAAAACACACAACATAGAGGACATTAGACATAGTCACTAAAACACGTTAAAGGGTATCCAGATAGAAAATATATAACTTATTCTTATCACAGTATTTCATTTCATTTCATCATCTGTTCCAGGATATTAATTATCATGTCAACATGTTGACACATTTACAAATAAAAACATTATAAGACAGTTTACAGATAACCCTACATTTCAGCGGCAGACAGCTTATTTACCTTTCAAGCATAGTATATCTAGTCTATCATTAGTGTCCAATATATTTATATGGGTTCCAGTCAAATTTACATACACGACATGCAGGTATGGAGAGACCACAGAAGATGTTTCTATAATAGTTAGATATAATTCGATGGGTTAGAGGAAAGACAATCTTAAAACTTTAATATTTAACCCATTGCCGACACAGGACGTGCTAGGTCCGTCCTGTGTGGCAAGACGTTAGTGTCTAAACGAGCACTGAAAGCGGAGTTTTTCCGCTTTCAGTGCTCAAGCGGTATTCAAACGATTCTTCCATGTGGAAGCATCGTTCAATACTGAAAAAGATGCCCGTCGGCATTTCAATTGCTCCGGAGAGCGATTGAAATGCCAGTTTTTTTTATTTATTTTTTATTTTTTTATATACAAATAGAAATCCTCCACTTCTTCTTGGGTTGTGGATCACAATATATACTAGTAGGTTAACATACAATATAGCAAAGAGATGTAATTTTAGCATAGGCCCAATAGTTGTAATACACTTGTATACCCTTACTCAGGATATCCCTATTTTACAGGAAATAACCTCTTAATATGCTTATTTAAAACTGCAAGTAATAAGAGATCGATATCTCTGTGCATCAGAAACGATTCTTTCAAGATATATGTAATATCCCCAAATCAATGATCAATTGTTAAGACGATATACTTAGATACGATGAAATTCGGCACCTAAATGTTTAAATCACAGTTGCTTCCCCAATCTAAAATATGTATAACCATGTAAAAAAAAAAAAACTCCTAAGAAACATAATCAGATTGATAAACCGGATAAAAATAAATCAATAAACACCTATTATTCCCCAAAATCAGACCTTGGTAAACCACAGAGGTTAAGGCGATCTCTGTCACCTCCCCCTATCGAAGATCCAACGTTAGGAAGCTCCATGATAGAACCATCTAACACAATGGAGGGAATTACAAATCTCTCCTTGACTAAACTGTTGAATGAACTCTATGAAAAAATCAAAGAGGATTTTAAACTAAATATTTCAGAATTGAGTAAGGAAATATCCTCTTTAAGCCATAAAGTATCTGACCAAAGCTTAGTACTAACAAAGACTCTTCATTACAAAATGAAAAGCTGGACAAATAGGTCGAGGAGATCAAAAACAAGGTTACCAAAATAGTAGAGAGATCTCACCGGAATAATATTAGAATCAAAGGAGTTCCAGAGACAGACCCTCAAACTCTAACAAATGCTCCATTTGATAGATATCATAGGATATTCAGACCCCAAAGAAATGGGAAACAGATCCCGAGATATGTCATAGTTAGATTCGTAAACTACAAAAGACTCTATCATGAGGCAACTGAGACTAACCCTAGAAGTAAAAGAAGAGAAATACAGTGGAATCACTGTATTTCCAGACTTATCTTTAGCAACAAGAATGAATCAAGATCGTTTCAGGGAAATCACTAAACAGCTTAGAACAAAGATTATCATGTATAGATGGGGTTTCCCCACAAAACTCCTGATCCCCCATTATGGAAAAACCATCATTGTGAGTGATCCTGTTGAAGACCTACCTAAAGTAGAAACAATACTGAAGGAACATCTATAGATAATCTAGGGGAGAGAGGAAGATAATAAAAGAACAGGGAGTAAGATAAAACAATATATATATATATATAGATTAAAAAAAGAGAAAAAAAAGGGGGGATAGGAAAAGGAAAATTAAAAATTTAAAATTAAATAATTAAAGGAAATATATAGAAAAGGAAAGCTTAAAGATAACACCTCCACCAAGATAAGACATGAGGATAAGGGACATGACACTAAATAGTTTGGTAGCACAAGTACCTTTTTTAGAATAGTCACTTAGTAATCCGAACGCTGGGAGATTATGCCATCACAGCCATGCCTACTAATGGCATGGCTGTGATTGGCCAGTGCAGCATGTGACCCAGCCTCTATATATAAGCTGGAGTCACATACACACACATCACGTGAGCTCTTCTTAGTGTAGGGAGAGGATGCTGCAGCTGTGAGGGACAGATTAAAAAAAATTCTGGTGTTCAATCTGAAAACTACAGCAATTATTCAAATTACAGTGATTATTTTAGTGGGTGCTATACTACATATTTGTACCCTGCCCTGAGCCCAGTACCACAGAGAGTGCAGTGCACTTGCAACTGCATGTGTGCCAGGCACATGACTTTAATCCTGTTCTGTTAGCTCAGTGGGCAACATCTAGGCATTTTTAAATACTGCAATTTGTTGGTGTTAAATATTACATTTGCGTCCTGCACTTCATATCTGAGAGTCAAATAGAACCGTCAAATACTGTGCTTACAGCACACTTTGAAAAATTCTAATTGTTTTGGGTGCTAAATAGTACATTTGCTTCCTGCACTTCATATCTGAGAGTCAATTAGAACAGTCCAATACTGTGCTTACAGCGCACTTTGAAAAATTCGAATTGTTTTGGGTGCTAAATAGTACATTTGCTTCCTGCACTTCATTTCTGAGAGTCAATTAGAACAGTCCAATACTGTGCTTACAGCGCACTTTGAAAAATTCTAATTGTGTTGGGTGGTAAATAGTACATTTGCGTCTTGCGGTGTACTCCGTATCTGAGAGTCAAATAGAAGAGTCCAATACTGTGCTTACAGCGCACTTTGAAAAAATCTAATTGTTTTGGGTGGTAAATAGTACATTTGCGTCTTGCGGTGCACTTCATATCTGAGAGTCAAACAGAACAGTTAAATACTGTGCTTACAGCGCACTTTGAAAAATTCTAATTGTTTTGGGTGCTAAATAGTACATTTGCGTCTTGCGGTGCATTTCTTGCAGTCCAATAAACAAAAAAATACAAAAAAAATACAAATAAAAATTCTTGACTATTGGCTTTTACATTGTCGCCTGACATAAACCATCTGTTACTTTGGTGGGTAACCGCAAAGAATGAGGAGAGCGTCAAATAAGGGACGTGGCCCTGGCCGTGGTGCTGCTGGTGTTGGTGGAGCTCCTGTTGCTAGTAGGGGATGTGGTCGATCTGTGCCAGCTACACGCACAAGTGAAACACCTTCCTCAGGTGCTAGTACGCGACAGAACCTTCAGCGTTATTTGGTAGGCCTGAATGCCACTCTTAGAATGGTGAGGCCAGAACAAGTGCAGGCGATAGTAGATTGGGTGGCTGACAGTGCCTCCAGTTCTTACACATTGTCTCCCACCCGGTCCCCTGCTGAAAGCTCAGAGTCGAAACCTGCAGCCCATGGCAATCTGTCTTTCCCCTCACCCCCTTGCAAATCAGCCAAGCAGTCTGATCCACAAGTCATGCAGCAGTCTCTTTTGCTTTTTGATGACTCTGCTGGTGGGGTCATCAAACCTAGCCTTTCCCCAGAAGTGGAAGAGATTGAGTGCACTGATGCACAACCACTTATGTGTCAGGATGTGGACATGCGAGGACCACCGCAGCACGTCTCTGATGATGACGAAACACAGGTGCCAACTGCACCCCCTATCTTCAACCCCTATCGAAGATCCAACGTTAGGAAGCTCCATGATAGAACCATCTAACACAATGGAGGGAATTACAAATCTCTCCTTGACTAAACTGTTGAATGAACTCTATGAAAAAATCAAAGAGGATTTTAAACTAAATATTTCAGAATTGAGTAAGGAAATATCCTCTTTAAGCCATAAAGTATCTGACCAAAGCTTAGTACTAACAAAGACTCTTCATTACAAAATGAAAAGCTGGACAAATAGGTCGAGGAGATCAAAAACAAGGTTACCAAAATAGAAGAGAGATCTCGCCGGAATAATATTAGAATCAAAGGAGTTCCAGAGACAGACCCTCAAACTCTAACAAATGCTCCATTTGATAGATATCATAGGATATTCAGACCCCAAAGAAATGGGAAACAGACCCCGAGATATGTCATAGTTAGATTCGTAAACTACAAAAGACTCTATCATGAGGCAACTGAGACTAACCCTAGAAGTAAAAGAAGAGAAATACAGTGGAATCACTGTATTTCCAGACTTATCTTTAGCAACAAGAATGAATCAAGATCGTTTCAGGGAAATCACTAAACAGCTTAGAACAAAGATTATCATGTATAGATGGGGTTTCCCCACAAAACTCCTGATCCCCCATTATGGAAAAACCATCATTGTGAGTGATCCTGTTGAAGACCTACCTAAAGTAGAAACAATACTGAAGGAACATCTATAGATAATCTAGGGGAGAGAGGAAGATAATAAAAGAACAGGGAGTAAGATAAAACAATATATATATATATATAGATTAAAAAAAGAGAAAAAAAAGGGGGGATAGGAAAAGGAAAATTAAAAATTTTAAATTAAATAATTAAAGGAAATATATAGAAAAGGAAAGCTTAAAGATAACACCTCCACCAAGATAAGACATGAGGATAAGGGACAAGACACTAAATAGTTTGGTAGCACAAGTACCTTTTTTAGAATAGTCACTTAGTAATCCGAACGCTGGGAGATTATGCCATCACAGCCATGCCTACTAATGGCATGGCTGTGATTGGCCAGTGCAGCATGTGACCCAGCCTCTATATATAAGCTGGAGTCACATACACACACATCACGTGAGCTCTTCTTAGTGTAGGGAGAGGATGCTGCAGCTGTGAGGGACAGATTAAAAAAAATTCTGGTGTTCAATCTGAAAACTACAGCAATTATTCAAACTACAGCAATTATTCAAATTACAGTGATTATTTTAGTGGGTGCTATACTACATATTTGTACCCTGCCCTGAGCCCAGTACCACAGAGAGTGCAGTGCACTTGCAACTGCATGTGTGCCAGGCACATGACTTTAATCCTGTTCTGTTAGCTCAGTGGGCAACATCTAGGCATTTTTAAATACTGCAATTTGTTGGTGTTAAATATTACATTTGCGTCCTGCACTTCATATCTGAGAGTCAAATAGAACCGTCAAATACTGTGCTTACAGCACACTTTGAAAAATTCTAATTGTTTTGGGTGCTAAATAGTACATTTGCTTCCTGCACTTCATATCTGAGAGTCAATTAGAACAGTCCAATACTGTGCTTACAGCGCACTTTGAAAAATTCGAATTGTTTTGGGTGCTAAATAGTACATTTGCTTCCTGCACTTCATTTCTGAGAGTCAATTAGAACAGTCCAATACTGTGCTTACAGCGCACTTTGAAAAATTCTAATTGTGTTGGGTGGTAAATAGTACATTTGCGTCTTGCGGTGTACTCCGTATCTGAGAGTCAAATAGAAGAGTCCAATACTGTGCTTACAGCGCACTTTGAAAAAATCTAATTGTTTTGGGTGGTAAATAGTACATTTGCGTCTTGCGGTGCACTTCATATCTGAGAGTCAAACAGAACAGTTAAATACTGTGCTTACAGCGCACTTTGAAAAATTCTAATTGTTTTGGGTGCTAAATAGTACATTTGCGTCTTGCGGTGCATTTCTTGCAGTCCAATAAACAAAAAAATACAAAAAAAATACAAATAAAAATTCTTGACTATTGGCTTTTACATTGTCGCCTGACATAAACCATCTGTTACTTTGGTGGGTAACCGCAAAGAATGAGGAGAGCGTCAAATAAGGGACGTGGCCCTGGCCGTGGTGCTGCTGGTGTTGGTGGAGCTCCTGTTGCTAGTAGGGGATGTGGTCGATCTGTGCCAGCTACACGCACAAGTGAAACACCTTCCTCAGGTGCTAGTACGCGACAGAACCTTCAGCGTTATTTGGTAGGCCTGAATGCCACTCTTAGAATGGTGAGGCCAGAACAAGTGCAGGCGATAGTAGATTGGGTGGCTGACAGTGCCTCCAGTTCTTACACATTGTCTCCCACCCGGTCCCCTGCTGAAAGCTCAGAGTCGAAACCTGCAGCCCATGGCAATCTGTCTTTCCCCTCACCCCCTTGCAAATCAGCCAAGCAGTCTGATCCACAAGTCATGCAGCAGTCTCTTTTGCTTTTTGATGACTCTGCTGGTGGGGTCATCAAACCTAGCCTTTCCCCAGAAGTGGAAGAGATTGAGTGCACTGATGCACAACCACTTATGTGTCAGGATGTGGACATGCGAGGACCACCGCAGCACGTCTCTGATGATGACGAAACACAGGTGCCAACTGCACCCCCTATCTTCAACCCCTATCGAAGATCCAACGTTAGGAAGCTCCATGATAGAACCATCTAACACAATGGAGGGAATTACAAATCTCTCCTTGACTAAACTGTTGAATGAACTCTATGAAAAAATCAAAGAGGATTTTAAACTAAATATTTCAGAATTGAGTAAGGAAATATCCTCTTTAAGCCATAAAGTATCTGACCAAAGCTTAGTACTAACAAAGACTCTTCATTACAAAATGAAAAGCTGGACAAATAGGTCGAGGAGATCAAAAACAAGGTTACCAAAATAGAAGAGAGATCTCGCCGGAATAATATTAGAATCAAAGGAGTTCCAGAGACAGACCCTCAAACTCTAACAAATGCTCCATTTGATAGATATCATAGGATATTCAGACCCCAAAGAAATGGGAAACAGACCCCGAGATATGTCATAGTTAGATTCGTAAACTACAAAAGACTCTATCATGAGGCAACTGAGACTAACCCTAGAAGTAAAAGAAGAGAAATACAGTGGAATCACTGTATTTCCAGACTTATCTTTAGCAACAAGAATGAATCAAGATCGTTTCAGGGAAATCACTAAACAGCTTAGAACAAAGATTATCATGTATAGATGGGGTTTCCCCACAAAACTCCTGATCCCCCATTATGGAAAAACCATCATTGTGAGTGATCCTGTTGAAGACCTACCTAAAGTAGAAACAATACTGAAGGAACATCTATAGATAATCTAGGGGAGAGAGGAAGATAATAAAAGAACAGGGAGTAAGATAAAACAATATATATATATATATAGATTAAAAAAAGAGAAAAAAAAGGGGGGATAGGAAAAGGAAAATTAAAAATTTTAAATTAAATAATTAAAGGAAATATATAGAAAAGGAAAGCTTAAAGATAACACCTCCACCAAGATAAGACATGAGGATAAGGGACATGACACTAAATAGTTTGGTAGCACAAGTACCTTTTTTAGAATAGTCACTTAGTAATCCGAACGCTGGGAGATTATGCCATCACAGCCATGCCTACTAATGGCATGGCTGTGATTGGCCAGTGCAGCATGTGACCCAGCCTCTATATATAAGCTGGAGTCACATACACACACATCACGTGAGCTCTTCTTAGTGTAGGGAGAGGATGCTGCAGCTGTGAGGGACAGATTAAAAAAAATTCTGGTGTTCAATCTGAAAACTACAGCAATTATTCAAACTACAGCGATTATTTAAATTACAGTGATTATTTTAGTGGGTGCTATACTACATATTTGTACCCTGCCCTGAGCCCAGTACCACAGAGAGTGCAGTGCACTTGCAACTGCATGTGTGCCAGGCACATGACTTTAATCCTGTTCTGTTAGCTCAGTGGGCAACATCTAGGCATTTTTAAATACTGCAATTTGTTGGTGTTAAATATTACATTTGCGTCCTGCACTTCATATCTGAGAGTCAAATAGAACCGTCAAATACTGTGCTTACAGCACACTTTGAAAAATTCTAATTGTTTTGGGTGCTAAATAGTACATTTGCTTCCTGCACTTCATATCTGAGAGTCAATTAGAACAGTCCAATACTGTGCTTACAGCGCACTTTGAAAAATTCGAATTGTTTTGGGTGCTAAATAGTACATTTGCTTCCTGCACTTCATTTCTGAGAGTCAATTAGAACAGTCCAATACTGTGCTTACAGCGCACTTTGAAAAATTCTAATTGTGTTGGGTGGTAAATAGTACATTTGCGTCTTGCGGTGTACTCCGTATCTGAGAGTCAAATAGAAGAGTCCAATACTGTGCTTACAGCGCACTTTGAAAAAATCTAATTGTTTTGGGTGGTAAATAGTACATTTGCGTCTTGCGGTGCACTTCATATCTGAGAGTCAAACAGAACAGTTAAATACTGTGCTTACAGCGCACTTTGAAAAATTCTAATTGTTTTGGGTGCTAAATAGTACATTTGCGTCTTGCGGTGCATTTCTTGCAGTCCAATAAACAAAAAAATACAAAAAAAATACAAATAAAAATTCTTGACTATTGGCTTTTACATTGTCGCCTGACATAAACCATCTGTTACTTTGGTGGGTAACCGCAAAGAATGAGGAGAGCGTCAAATAAGGGACGTGGCCCTGGCCGTGGTGCTGCTGGTGTTGGTGGAGCTCCTGTTGCTAGTAGGGGATGTGGTCGATCTGTGCCAGCTACACGCACAAGTGAAACACCTTCCTCAGGTGCTAGTACGCGACAGAACCTTCAGCGTTATTTGGTAGGCCAGAATGCCACTCTTAGAATGGTGAGGCCAGAACAAGTGCAGGCGATAGTAGATTGGGTGGCTGACAGTGCCTCCAGTTCTTACACATTGTCTCCCACCCGGTCCCCTGCTGAAAGCTCAGAGTCGAAACCTGCAGCCCATGGCAATCTGTCTTTCCCCTCACCCCCTTGCAAATCAGCCAAGCAGTCTGATCCACAAGTCATGCAGCAGTCTCTTTTGCTTTTTGATGACTCTGCTGGTGGGGTCATCAAACCTAGCCTTTCCCCAGAAGTGGAAGAGATTGAGTGCACTGATGCACAACCACTTATGTGTCAGGATGTGGACATGCGAGGACCACCGCAGCACGTCTCTGATGATGACGAAACACAGGTGCCAACTGCACCCCCTATCTTCAACCCCTATCGAAGATCCAACGTTAGGAAGCTCCATGATAGAACCATCTAACACAATGGAGGGAATTACAAATCTCTCCTTGACTAAACTGTTGAATGAACTCTATGAAAAAATCAAAGAGGATTTTAAACTAAATATTTCAGAATTGAGTAAGGAAATATCCTCTTTAAGCCATAAAGTATCTGACCAAAGCTTAGTACTAACAAAGACTCTTCATTACAAAATGAAAAGCTGGACAAATAGGTCGAGGAGATCAAAAACAAGGTTACCAAAATAGAAGAGAGATCTCGCCGGAATAATATTAGAATCAAAGGAGTTCCAGAGACAGACCCTCAAACTCTAACAAATGCTCCATTTGATAGATATCATAGGATATTCAGACCCCAAAGAAATGGGAAACAGACCCCGAGATATGTCATAGTTAGATTCGTAAACTACAAAAGACTCTATCATGAGGCAACTGAGACTAACCCTAGAAGTAAAAGAAGAGAAATACAGTGGAATCACTGTATTTCCAGACTTATCTTTAGCAACAAGAATGAATCAAGATCGTTTCAGGGAAATCACTAAACAGCTTAGAACAAAGATTATCATGTATAGATGGGGTTTCCCCACAAAACTCCTGATCCCCCATTATGGAAAAACCATCATTGTGAGTGATCCTGTTGAAGACCTACCTAAAGTAGAAACAATACTGAAGGAACATCTATAGATAATCTAGGGGAGAGAGGAAGATAATAAAAGAACAGGGAGTAAGATAAAACAATATATATATATATATAGATTAAAAAAAGAGAAAAAAAAGGGGGGATAGGAAAAGGAAAATTAAAAATTTTAAATTAAATAATTAAAGGAAATATATAGAAAAGGAAAGCTTAAAGATAACACCTCCACCAAGATAAGACATGAGGATAAGGGACATGACACTAAATAGTTTGGTAGCACAAGTACCTTTTTTAGAATAGTCACTTAGTAATCCGAACGCTGGGAGATTATGCCATCACAGCCATGCCTACTAATGGCATGGCTGTGATTGGCCAGTGCAGCATGTGACCCAGCCTCTATATATAAGCTGGAGTCACATACACACACATCACGTGAGCTCTTCTTAGTGTAGGGAGAGGATGCTGCAGCTGTGAGGGACAGATTAAAAAAAATTCTGGTGTTCAATCTGAAAACTACAGCAATTATTCAAACTACAGCGATTATTCAAATTACAGTGATTATTTTAGTGGGTGCTATACTACATATTTGTACCCTGCCCTGAGCCCAGTACCACAGAGAGTGCAGTGCACTTGCAACTGCATGTGTGCCAGGCACATGACTTTAATCCTGTTCTGTTAGCTCAGTGGGCAACATCTAGGCATTTTTAAATACTGCAATTTGTTGGTGTTAAATATTACATTTGCGTCCTGCACTTCATATCTGAGAGTCAAATAGAACCGTCAAATACTGTGCTTACAGCACACTTTGAAAAATTCTAATTGTTTTGGGTGCTAAATAGTACATTTGCTTCCTGCACTTCATATCTGAGAGTCAATTAGAACAGTCCAATACTGTGCTTACAGCGCACTTTGAAAAATTCGAATTGTTTTGGGTGCTAAATAGTACATTTGCTTCCTGCACTTCATTTCTGAGAGTCAATTAGAACAGTCCAATACTGTGCTTACAGCGCACTTTGAAAAATTCTAATTGTGTTGGGTGGTAAATAGTACATTTGCGTCTTGCGGTGTACTCCGTATCTGAGAGTCAAATAGAAGAGTCCAATACTGTGCTTACAGCGCACTTTGAAAAAATCTAATTGTTTTGGGTGGTAAATAGTACATTTGCGTCTTGCGGTGCACTTCATATCTGAGAGTCAAACAGAACAGTTAAATACTGTGCTTACAGCGCACTTTGAAAAATTCTAATTGTTTTGGGTGCTAAATAGTACATTTGCGTCTTGCGGTGCATTTCTTGCAGTCCAATAAACAAAAAAATACAAAAAAAATACAAATAAAAATTCTTGACTATTGGCTTTTACATTGTCGCCTGACATAAACCATCTGTTACTTTGGTGGGTAACCGCAAAGAATGAGGAGAGCGTCCTCGTGGCCCTGGCCGTGGTGCTGCTGGTGTTGGTGGAGCTCCTGTTGCTAGTAGGGGATGTGGTCGATCTGTGCCAGCTACACGCACAAGTGAAACACCTTCCTCAGGTGCTAGTACGCGACAGAACCTTCAGCGTTATTTGGTAGGCCTGAATGCCACTCTTAGAATGGTGAGGCCAGAACAAGTGCAGGCGATAGTAGATTGGGTGGCTGACAGTGCCTCCAGTTCTTACACATTGTCTCCCACCCGGTCCCCTGCTGAAAGCTCAGAGTCGAAACCTGCAGCCCATGGCAATCTGTCTTTCCCCTCACCCCCTTGCAAATCAGCCAAGCAGTCTGATCCACAAGTCATGCAGCAGTCTCTTTTGCTTTTTGATGACTCTGCTGGTGGGGTCATCAAACCTAGCCTTTCCCCAGAAGTGGAAGAGATTGAGTGCACTGATGCACAACCACTTATGTGTCAGGATGTGGACATGCGAGGACCACCGCAGCACGTCTCTGATGATGACGAAACACAGGTGCCAACTGCTGTGGCTTTCGGCAGTGTACAGAGCGGCAAGGAGGGCAGGGTTGAAGAGTGGGTGGAAGATGATGTGGAGGATGATATGGTCCTAGACCCCACATGGAATCAAGGTCATGCGAGTGACGTGTCCAGTTTGGAGGAAGAGGCGGTGGTCGCAAAGAGGCACCAGCGCAGTATAAGAGGGAGCAGGGTGCAAAACCGTAGCGGCCGTCCCCTAGACAGTACCCCTGCTACTGCCCACCGCACCCAGGGGCCGAGCACACCAAAGCCAGCTACGAGGAATTCCCTGGCATGGCAGTTCATTAGACAATGTGCTGACGACAAGACACGAGTGGTTTTCAAGCTGTGCAATCAGAACCTGAAGCGAGGCATAAATGTGCTAAACCTGAGCACAACCTGCATGACCAGGCATCTACATGCAAAGCATGAGCTGCAGTGTAGTAAGCATCTCAAAACCCAAGAAAGGTCTCAGCTCCTCCTGCTTCCTCTTCTGCTGCTGTCTTGGCCTCTTCCTCCAACTCTGGACTCACATTAGCACCTGCCACTGAGCAAATAGAGGAAGTGGCAGCAACGCCACAACGTCTGCCACCGTCCCCAAGCATCTCCACACTGTCCCATGGAAGCGTTCAGCTATCCATCTCCCAAACACTGCAGAGAAAGAGGAAGTATTTTTTACTCCTCTGTTTGCTGCCTGCCCTAATCTATTTGCCTTTTTGTGACCTTGCCTCCTCCATACCGTCTTTGTACCGTTGCTCCTGTTGTGTTTGACCCGGCCTGCTGACCATCCGTTCGTCCTGTACTCCCTGTGTATCCCTGCTACAGTGTGCGGTTGCAGTCAGTGTACCAAGTCCTGGGTGGTCATTTACCTGAGGCCCAACCGTAAGGTATAATACCATTCAGGTGAATAGACACTGTTCTGCCTCCAAGCCTGTTGCAGTAAGATACCAGGTCTTCACATTGCGGATCCAATCATCAGATTCTACCCAGTCCGTGACAGCCACTGAGCCTCAAGCCCGGCCTGGTGGTGTGCGATAATGGGCAAAATCTCATAAGAGCTCTGGGCCTAGCCGGTTTGACTCACATCCCTTGCCTGGCTCATGTGCTGAATTTGGTGGTGCAGAAATTCCTGAAAAACTACCCAGATATATCAGAGCTGCTACAGAAAGTGCGGGTCGTCTGTGCGCACTTTAGTCGTTCTCACCATGCTGCTGCTCGCCTGTCAGCGCTGCAGCGTAACTTAGGCCTTCCCTCTCACCGCCTCATATGCGACGTGCCCACAAGGTGGAACTCCACCTTGCACATGCTGGAGAGATTGTGCGAGTAGCAGCAGGCGATAGTGAAGTATCAGCTGCAGCACGCACGGGTCAGTCGCTCTGCGGAACATCACCACTTCACCACCAATGAGTGGGCCTCCATACGAGACCTGTGTGCCATTTTGCACTGTTTCGAGTACTCCACCAACATGGCCAGTGCCAATGACGCCGTTCTCAGCCTTACTATCCCGCTTGTATGTCTCCTTAAAAAAACGCTTAGGGTGATGATGGAAGAGGATGTGGCACAGGAGGAAGAGGAGGAGGAAGAAGAGGGGTCATTTCCACGGTTATCAGGCCAGTCATTCACAAGTGGCTTGAAGGGTGGGTTCCTGCACCAGCATAGGCCAGGTACACAACTGTCAAGCCAGGGCACAGTTTTGGAGGAGGATGAGGATGATGATGATGAGGAGGAGGAACCATGTTCACAGCAGGGTGGCACCCATGCTGCTCGTGGGCATCACTGGAGCATGGCTGGGGGGATACGGAGGACACCGATGATACACCTTCCACAGAGAACAGCTTGTCCTTGCCTCTGGGCAGCTTGGCACACATGAGCGACTACATGCTGCAGTGCCTGCGCAATGACTGCCGAGTTGCCCACATTCTAACTTGTGCTGATTTCTGGGTGGCAACCCTGCTGGATCCCCGTTACAAGGACAACGTGCCGTCCTTAATTCCAACACTGGAGCATAATCATAAGATGCACGACTACAAGCACACGCTGGTAGATGCGCTGCTGAGGGCATTCCAAAATGACACCAGGGGCTCAATGGAAGCACAAGGCAAAGGCAGAGGAAGAGGTAGCCAACGCAGCTGGGGCACCGCCAGCACCTCAGAAGGCCGGGTTAGCATGGCTGAAATTTGGAAAAGCTTTGTCAGCACGCCATAACAAGCAGCAACACCATCTGATATGCAACATCTTAGCAGGAGGCAGTATTTCAGCAACATGGTGGAACAGTACGTATGCACAGGCCTACACATACTGACTGATGGGTCTGCCCCATTCAACTTCTGGGTCTCCAAATTGGGTACATGGCCTGAGCTTTCCCTTTATGCCTTGGAGGTGCTGGCCTGCCCTGCAGCCAGTGTATTGTCTGAACATGTGTTTAGCACGGCAGGGGGCGTTATCACAGCCAAGCGCAGCCGCCTGTCCACAGCCAACGTGGACAAGCTCACGTTTATTAAGATGAACCAGGCATGGATCCCACCAGACTTCTCTGTACCTTGTGCAGAATAGACATTTATACCGGCCTCACCCAGTCATTGTTATACTCAAGTGCACTTATTCTTTGTTTTCTGTTGTTATATGTCCCAATATTTTGGGGGCTACCCCAATTTAAAAAAACAAAAATAAAATAAAAAACAGAGTTGGCTACCTCCTCCTCCTCCACCTCCAGCGCCGCTTCCACCTACACCGCCACTGTCACACCTCCTCAACCTATGGGTCACTTAGTATAAACTGAAAGAGAATATCCTGCACTCCAACCCTCTCTCAAATGAATAATTCTGTTGATCCTCCTGGCAGCGATGCTTTAGATTTAGATTTATGTTCTTCCAAAGCTAAAATCAAAGATTCCATCTAGTGCTATTTTATGGCTCAGCTGTATTTGTAATTTGTATGTATTTTATGTTATTTTAAGTTATTTAACTATCCACATTTGCTTGCAGGACACTTGTCCTTCTCTTACCCACATTTTAATTCCTTTTGCAGCCCTCTAGCCCTTTCCCCCTCCTGCCAAATTGTGACATATTGAGAGGGTTTTTCTTCCTATATTTAAAGATTTATTAAAGAAAAGGAGGAAGAGAGGGGAAAGGGGGGAAAAAAAAGGAAACCTTTGAAATATATATAAGGGAGCCAACACACAAATAACAGCACGGTATCACAATGTTACATAGTAACTATGAATAAATTTAAGAACCTTCACAAATTATAATAAGTATGGAAAAGAGGATAAAAATGTCACTTAAAATGATGTCCATAAATGCTCGGGGTTTAAATTCACCTATCAAAAGGGGTCTGCTGTATAGAATGTTGATAGCTGATAGGGTTGATCTTTGTCTGGTACAGGAGACTCACTGGAGGGAGAAAGGTATGGACACCAGGAGGTTTTCCAAAATTCCTGTTGTGCATGGCTCAAACCTACCAGACAAAAAAAAGAGAGTAGTTGCTAACATCTGCTCAAGGAGAGTTACATTTTAACTGATTCACAAAGAAAGGGACAATGCCAGGAGATTAATAATGATAGTGTGCAAACTGAATGATATGGTCTATACAATAGCTAATATATATGCTCCGAATGAGTTTCCACAAAAAATTTTTAAGAAAACTTTTAAAAACATAAACAACATCAAAAAGGGTATTCTGATTCTAGGCGGAGATGTGAATGTCATATTAGACGAAAAATTAGATAGGAAGACGAATCAAACAGGAATCTTAAAAAAGAACTATAAAAAAAGAATAAAATGGATACAAGAGCTATGTTATGAATATAACCTCTTCGATATCTGGAGAGTACAACACCCTAGAGAAAAAGATTATTCATTTCATTCCAAACCGCATAAAACTTACTCCAGAATAGATCTATTTTTAACAGATTCCACAAACCTAGCTTACGTTGAAGACTCTAAGATAGGGCAAATAACATGGTCAGATCATGCTCCCATTACCATAAAAATTTAAAACAGTAAAGAATACCTACCTAAAGTTCATTGGAAAATGGACAAAACAATTCCAACGGTAGAAGAAAATAGATCTCTTCTTACACTACCAGCGGCAGAATATATAAAAATAAACGATAACGACCAGGTAACTCCAGAGACCATATGGGCAGCATTTAAATGCGTGATGAGAGGCAACCTGATATAAATTGCAGCCAGAGAGAAAAAGCAAGGGGGAAAAGCCTGGCCGATCTTCATATTGAATTGGCTAAAGTGGAAGCAATTAATAGAATTATTCCATCTTCCACTCTAGCTAGTCAAATTACTATGATCCAATCTCAGATCCAAAACTTATTAGAACTTAAAGTAAGAAAGATGATTACATCGTTAAATTAACGATGGTATATTAGTAACAACAAAGTAGGGAAGCCCTTATCTAGAAGACTGAAAACAGGCCCAATAAAAAATATAGTTAAAAAAATCATTGAGACCTTTCTTTCACCGCTTCAAATCAGTAATGCTTTTCCCAAATACTATGCTTCCCTTTATGATATAGAGGCAACCACACGTACACTCCAGGACCTGGAACAATTTTTCTTAAAATGCAATCTCCCTAAAATTGATCCGGATAAATTGATTTACTTGAATAAAACAATAAGCACGGAAGAAATTTCCAGAACAATAAAAAATCTTGAAAACGGGAAGGCCCCAGGACCTGACGGTTTTACGGCCCAGTTTTATAAATCCTTTGAATCTGTTATAACACCTATATTGGGAAGATTCTTTAATGGTATAGAGGGCACAAAAATAATCTCCAACGATCTTTTAAGAGCTGCAATTTCCCCCATTCCTAAGCCTGGCAAAGACCCAAAATATCTGGGTAATTACCACCCAATCTCCCTTATAAACATTGATATTAAGATCTTCTCCAAAATATTGGCTGACAGACTAAGTCAGGTCATTCCTGACTTGATCCATCAGGACCAATCGGGGTTTGTAAAAGGTAGATCGGGAGGAGATAACATTAGCAAACTTATAAACATCATACAAGAGACAGACAGACATAAATTACCAACGGTAATACTCTCTGTAGATGCAGAGAAAGCATTTAATAGAGTAAATTGGTCATATCTATCAGGTTCGTTGGAGGCTTTTGGAATGAGGGTATTATTCACAGACATGGCGATGGCCCTATATTCTAATCCCATGGCCAGAATACAGGGGAACGGTCTGAATTCACATTGGTTCATCATAGGAAATGGTACGAGACAGGAGTGCCCTTTGGCCCCCCTTCTGTATATCCTTTGCATAGAACCACTAGCGGCCTATATAAGACAGAACCCAGAAATATCGGGAGTTAAATTGGGACCATATGAACAGAAGATCACCCTGTTCGCAGATGATATTCTTTTTACACTAACAAACCCACTAGAATCAAGCCCAGCATTGTTTAAAGTAATAGGGGAATATAGTTTATACTCAAATTATAAAATCAATATGGGAAAACTCAAGCCATTACCTGTAACCTCTCTTTAGATCAAGAGAACAAGATTAAAACAGAGTATAATCCCGTTTGGACTAATAACACCATCTTATATCTTGGGATCTTGATTAGCGGGGACATAGAACAATGGATCCAAACCAACTATCTTGATCTGCTCCAAGAATTAAGGAATAAAATAATGATCTGGAACAAACTCTTTATTTCTTGGATGGGGCAAAATAAATATTATTAGGGCATACATACTCCCGAAGTTGGAATACCTATTCCGCATGATCCCACTCCGTGTCCCGCACAAAATTTTATACCTATTTCATAAACTTTTCTCTGCATTTTTCTGGGGCGATAAAAGGCCACGTATATCTCTAGATATTATGTCGAGAAACCTATCAGAAGGGGGTCTCTCATTTTCGGACGTTTTTAATATGCACGACACGGCCCAACTGTCCTATTGCGTTAAATGGGGGAATGTAAATGCTAAGGGGAAAGCATGGTATAGTCATTAGAAAAAGGAAAGTAAAAATATCGAACCCCTAGCTATCTTTTAGATTGACAAAAAAGAGTACCAAAAACTAAATACCACAAACACTGTAATAAACCATATATATCAATCTTTGAGCTTGATTAAGAAAAAACTTTATCCAAATAATATCCTAACTTGGAATACCCCTCTAATAACTCTTAAACTAGTAACGCTTAAAATGTAACGTAATACAAGTTAGTGAGGCGAACATAGAGTCAGTTTGGGTTACATTAGAATTTGGTAATCATATGGTAACTCGGGTAGGTGTGATTTATAGGCCCCCTGGACAAATAGAGGAGTTAGATAATCTACTAGTTGAGGAAATAGCTAAAATGACAATGAAGGGGGAAAAAATCATCATGGGTGACTTTATTCATCCTGATGTGAACTGGAAATACAAAATAGCTACTTGCGCCAGGAGTACGCATATGCTAAACTCCCTACTGGGATTATCTCTAAAACAAGTAGTGGAGGAGCCAACTCCAAAGCAGGCCATACTAGATTTAGTGTTCACAAATGGAGATTTGTTATCAGATATTACTGTAGGTTAAAGTTTAGGATCTAGTGATCACCAGACAGTGTGGTTTAATATAAGAACAGTGACGCAGTCACACCACACAAAAACAAATGTTTTAGATTTTAGAAAAACAGACTTTTCTAAAATTAGATTATGTGTAAAGGAGTCATTATCAGACTGGAGCAATTTAAATGGAGTCCGGGAGAAATGGGATTACCTAAAAGTTGCACTACTGAAGGCAACAGAAAATTGCATAAGGGTTGTCAGTAAGAGCAAAAAATTGAAGAAACCACTGTGGTACTCTGCAGAGGTGGCCAAAATAGTAAAAATTAAAAAGCTAGCATTTAGTAATTATAAAAATACTAAGAGTGAGGAAGATAGAAAGATCTATAAGAGTAGGCAGAAAGAGGCAAAGCAAGCTATAAGAGCTTCCAAAGCACACACAGAAGAGACTATAGCCCAGTCAGTGAAAAAGGGGGATAAAACATTTTTTAGATACATAAATGAGAAACAGAAAGTAAAACAAGGATTAGTTAGATTAAAAACAAAAGAAGGATGCTATGTAGAAGAGGATAAAGGCTTAGCAGACTGCCTTAATTAATATTTTTGTTCAGTTTTTACAAATGAAAATGAGGGTAAGGGACCTCATTTAGGGAAAAAGACTAATGAGTCTTTTGATGCGTGTAAATTTACAGAGGAAGAGGTTTTACTTCAGCTGTCTAAAGTAAAGACAAATAAGTCGATGGGACCTGATGGGATACCTCCAAAGTTATTAAAAGAACTTAGTGGTGTACTAGCAAAACCGTTAACAGATTTATTTAACCAATCATTGTTAACGGGAGTAGTTCCAGAAGATTGGAAATTAGCTAATGTTGTGCCCATTCACAAGAAAGGTAGTAGGGAGGAGGCGGGCAACTATAGACCAGTAAGTCTTACTTCAGTAGTGGGGAAAATAATGGAAACCTTGTTAAAGAATAGGATTGTTGAACATCTAAAGTCGCTTGGATTACAAGATCAGACACAGCATGGGTTTACTTCAGGGAGATCATGCCAAACTAATCTTATTGATTTTTTTGATTGGGTGACTAAAATAATAGATCAGGGTGGTGCAGTAGATATTGCTTACCTAGATTTCAGTAAGGCTTTTGACACTGTCACACATAGAAGGCTTATCAATAAACTGAAATCTTTAAGTTTGGATTTCAACATTGTTGAATGGATTAGACAATGGATGAGTGACAGGCAACAGAGGGTTGTAGTCAATGGGGTATATTCAATGCAAGGTCTTGTTACTAGTGGGGTACCTCAGGGATCTGTACTTGGACCCATTCTCTTTAATATTTTTATTAGTGATATTGCAGAAGGTCTTGTTGGCAAAGTATGTCTTTTTGCTGATGATACAAAGATTTGCAGCAGGGTTGATATTCATGAAAGGATAAACCAAATGGCAAATGATTTAACTAAACTAGAAAAATGGTCAGAGCAGTGGCAACTGACATTTAATGTGGACAAGTGCAAGATTATGCACCTTGGGCGTAAAAACCAAAAAGCAGAATATAGACTATTTGGTACAAATCCCTGAGGAAAGGGATTTAGGAGTAATAATTTCAGAGGACTTGAAGGTAGGTAGGCAATAGACATGTGCATTCGTTTTCGGACGAATGCATTTTCGGACAAAATTAGCATTTTCGTCCATTAGTCCGAAAAACGAATAACGAAAATTTTAACTAACAAAATCCGAATGAACGAATGGTTAATAAACGAAAATCATTCGTTCATTCGTCCATTCGTCCATTCGTGCTATTGGCATTCTAAACCGAAATAGAGTCGGTTTATACAATACCAATAGCATTGTACTACATTCCATAAACCGACATGAATGACTTTCGGTTTATGGAATGCATGTAATGCTATTGGCTTCCTATAAACCGAAATTGAGTTCCCATTCATACGAATAGGTCAATTGACCTATTCGTATGAATGGGGACTCTTTCGGTTTATAGAAAGCCAATAGCATTGCATGTATTCTATAAGCCGAAAGTCTTTAAAACAAACGATGTTCCGTTTATAGAATACATGTAATGCTATTGCTGTTCTATAAGCCGAAAGACTTTCGGCTTATAGAACAGCAATAGCATTACATGTATTCTATAAACCGAACGTCGTTCGTTTTAAAGACTTTCGACTTATAGAATACTATTGGCATTCTATAAACCTAACTAGAGTCCCTCCTCATTCATAAGAATTTCTTATGAATGGGGACTCGACTCTAGTTCGGTTTATAGAAAGCCAAAAGTATTCTATAAGCCGAAAGTCTTTAAAACGAACGACTTTCGGTTTATAGAATACATGTAATGCTATTGCTATTCTATAAACCGAACGACTTTCGGTTTATAGAATAGCCATAGGATTACATGTATTACATAAGCCGAAAGTCTATAAACTGAAAGTCGCTCGGTTTATAGGCTGTCGGCATTTAACTATACAGAGACAGAGTCTCCATTCATAAAATTATGAATGGAGACTTTGTCTCCGTGTAGTAAAATGCCGAAAGCCTATAAACCGAACGATCGGTTTATAGACTTTCGGCTTATGTAATACATGTAATCCTATGGCTATTCTATAAACCAAAAGTTCGGTTTATAGAATAGCAATAGGAATACATGTATTCCATAAGCCGATAGCCTATAAACCGAACGCTCGGTTTATAGGCTGTGGGCATTTTACTACACGGAGACAAAGTCTCCATTCATAATTTTATGAATGGAGACTCTGTCTCCGTATAGTTAAATGCCGGCTTTTAACTATACGGAGACAAAGTCTCCATTTATAATTTTATGAATGGAGACTCTGTCTCCGTATAGTTAAATGCCGGCTTTTAACTATACGGAGACAAAGTCTCCATTTATAATTTTATGAATGGAGACTCTGTCTCTGTATAGTTAAATGCCGGCTTTTAACTATACGGAGACAAAGTCTCCATTTATAATTTTATGAATGGAGACTCTGTCTCCGTATAGTTAAATGCTATTGTATTCTATAAACCGACTCTATTTCGGCTTATAGAATGCAATAGTACTACGAATGGACGAATGAACGAATGATTTTCGTTTATTAACCATTCGTTCATTCGGCTTTCGTTAGCTTAGCATTTTCGTTCTTCGTTTTTAGGGCGAATGGACGAAAATGCTATTTTCGGACGAAAATGCATTCGTCCGAAAACGAATGCACATGTCTAGTATATATTCACATGTAAATTGCTTTTTTAATAAAAAATTATGATATAAAAAAAATCTTGTTTTTATTTCCTTTTATGTGACAATGCTGCCTCTCTCTTTCCCTTGCCCCCAGATTTGTCGCTCTCTCCCCCTTAGTGTTGTCTCTCTCTCACCCTCCCTTTGGCTCCCCCCTCGCTCCCCTTGTGTCTGTCTCTTCCCCCCTTCCCTCCCCTTGTATCTCTCTGCCCCCCCCCCTTGTTATTCTGTCCCCCCCTCACCTGTTTCTTGCTCCCTGGTGGCTAGTGGGGGCAGCCGGGGGATGTATGCGCTATACATAATAGACGGAAGTGTCGGGCAGCATGGAGGTTGTCTGCACGATTCGTGCAGACATCCCCCAGCTGCCCGATTCTCCCTGGTGGCTAGCGAGGCATTTTGTAATGGCTATTTTGCTATTGGTATTCCATAAACCGACTCTATTTCGGTTTATAGAATTGCCAATAGCATGAAATGATTTGAATTTAGTATTAAAAAATAAATTGAAAAAAGTGGAGAGTTTTAACCCCTTTGTGACGCATGGTGCTTGCGTCCCAAATGACGTAAGCACCAAAACGTCACGATTTGTTCCTGGCCACTGATCACAAGGTGATCGTTAGCCAGGAACACTATGGCAGAGACCCAATCAGGGTCTTAATAGACCCTGTGGGTCCCTGGCCAAAAATTGCAAGCCCTTCGGACGTCACGCACGATTTAGAGAAATGTAGCTGGTCCTCGTTTTGAGCACCAGCTAAATTTCCCCTGTCAGACTGAGGCCATTTAAAATGGCCTCATCTGACAGGTGGGATCCCGCTGCAAGTGCCTGCAGCATGATCTGAGCCGCGATATGAGCTGTTTAACACAGGACGTACTATGCCGTCCTAACGACTTTAATGGACTTAAAATCAGGACGGCATAGAACGTCCCAACGTCACGAATGGGTGAACGTTTGCTCTGGTCATAATCACAGCACAGGCTTGTAGGAGTTAACTGTAATTACATTAATACATGAAAAGAATATAAGTAATAAAGTAAAAATGTACAAAATAAAATTTATTTTGAAAAAACGAAATGAGGTTCATAAACTTGGAAGGAAACGGATCACAGTAAAAAGAAACTGTGATCAGCAAGGGAAGTGTTAATTAATACCCCTTTTATAATCGAGGTCGTCTTATAATCTGACCTCAAATTGAGGTCAGACTATAAGACTGGGATCCAGGTCCCCAGCAGAGCTGCAGGGGACCTGGATCCCCCTCTCTAACTGCAGGGGATGTCTGCGCGATGAGCGCAGATCTCCCTGCTGCCGCCCGGCATGACCACCGGGACTTCTATGATGAAGCTGGGTACTTCCGGCTTCCTCATAAAAGTACTGGCGGTCGTTCCGGGCGGCAGCAGGGGAGGTCTCGCTCATCGCGCAGACATCCTCCGCTGCCTCGCTAGCCACCAGGGAGAATCGGGCAGCTGGGGGATGTCTGCACGAATCGTGCAGACAACCTCCTTGCTGCCCGACACTTCCGTCTATTATGTATAGTGCATACATCCCCCGGCTGCCCCCACTAGCCAACAGGGAGCAAGAAACAGGTGAGGGGGGGACAGAATAACAAGGGGGGGGCAGAGAGAAACAAGGGGACGGAAGGGGGGAAGAGACAGAAACAAGGGGAGGGGGGCAGAGAGAAACAGGGGGAGGGAAGGGGGAAGAGACAGACACAAGGGGAGCGAGGGGGGAGCCAAAGGGAGGGTGAGAGAGAGACAACACTAAGGGGGGGAGAGCGACAAATCTGGGGGCAAGGGAAAGAGAGAGGCAGCATTGTCACATAAAAGGAAATAAAAACAAGATTTTTTTTATATCATAATTTTTTATTAAAAAGGCAATTTACATGTGAATATATACTAGACATGTGCATTCGTTTTCGGACGAATGCATTTTCGTCCGAAAATTGCATTTTCGTCCATTCGTCCGAAAAACGAAGAACGAAAATGCTAAGCTAACGAAAGCCGAATGAACGAATGGTTAATAAACGAAAATCATTCGTTCATTCGTCCATTCGTAGTACTATTGCATTCTATAAGCCGAAATAGAGTCGGTTTATAGAATACAATAGCATTTAACTATACGGAGACAGAGTCTCCATTCATAAAATTATGAATGGAGACAAACGTATAGTTAAAAGCCGACAGCCTATAAACCGAACGTTCGGTTTATAGGCTTTGGGCATTTAACTATACGGAGACAGAGTCTCCATTCATAAAATTCTGAATGGAGACTTTGTCTCCGTATAGTTAAAAGCCGGCATTTAACTATACGGAGACAGAGTCTCCATTCATAAAATTATGAATGGAGACTTTGTCTCCGTATAGTTAAAAGCCGACAGGCTATAAACCGAACATTCGGTTTATAGGCTGTGGGCATTTAACTATACGGAGACAGAGTCTCCATTCATAAAATTATAAATGGAGACTTTGTCTCCGTATAGTTAAAAGCCGGCATTTAACTCAGTGCTGTATTTACCGCGAGGCATCCTAGGCGGATGCCTATGGCGGCAAATTTTGGGGGGCGGCAGCGCCCCCCAGCACTGGAAAAAAAAAAAAATAAAAAAAAATAAATAAAAAAAAAAAATCTGGCCCTTTAAAAAAAAAACCCACCGCGCTTGCAGGCAGAGACGGAGGTGAGAAGGGATCGCAAGATCCCCCCTCACCAACGCTCTGCCTGCCAGGCTGCACGGGGAGCCGAACAGGCAGCACAGAGAAACCTCCGTGCTGCCTGTTCGGCTCCCGGTGCAGTGTGCCGACACGGAAGTGCCGACAGGTCACGTGACGGGCGCGCTGACGTCATACGCGCGCCCGGTCACGTGACCTGTCGGCACAATCGCCGGGAAGCCGAACAGGCAGCATGGAGGGACCATGCTGCCTGCCTGCCAGGGAAAGGTAAGTGCTGATGGGAGTGTGTGTGTGTGTGTGTGTGTGTGTGTGTGTGTGTGTGTGTGTGTGTGACTGAGTGTGATGGGAGTCAGAGTGTGTGTGATTGGAGACAGTGTGTGTGAATGAGTGTGATGGGAGTCAGAGTGTGTGTGATTGGAGACAGTGTGTGTGAATGAGTGTGATGGGAGTCAGAGTGTGTGTGATGGGAGACTGTGTGTGTGTGTGTGTGTGACTGAGTGTGATGGGAATCAGAGTGTGTGTGATGGGAGACAGTGTGTGTGACTGAGTGTGATGGGAGTCAGAGTGTGTGTGATTGGAGACAGTGTGTGTGACTGAGTGTGATGGGAGACAGTGTGTTTGACTGAGTGTGATGGGAGTCAGAGTGTGTGTGATTGGAGACAGTGTGTGTGACTGAGTGTGATGGGAGTCAGAGTGTGTGTGATGGGAAACAGTGTGTGTGACTGAGCGTGATGGGAGACTGTGTGTGACTGAGTGTGATGGGAGTCAGAGTGTGTGTGATGGGAGACAGTGTGTGTGACCTGTGTGTGATGGGAGTCAGAGTGTGTGTGATGGGAGACAGTGTGTGCGTGATGGGAGTAGGAGTGTGTGACTGAGTGTGATGGGAGTAGGAGTGTGTGACTGAGTGTGATGGGAGTGTAAGCTTGATGTGAGTCTGAATGATGGGTCATGTCTTAGGTGTGCAACGTGGGTGTGCAGCTTGGGTAGGGGGGTGCCCGGATTTTGTCTGCCTAGGGCAGCACAAAATCAAGATACACCACTGATTTAACTATACGGAGACAAGGTCTCCATTCATAAAATTATAAATGGAGACTTTGTCTCCCTATAGTTAAAAGCCGGCATTTAACTATACGGAGACAGAGTCTCCATTCATAAAATTATAAATGGAGACTTTGTCTCCGTATAGTTAAAAGCCGACAGCCAATAAACCGAACATTCGGTTTATAGGCTGTGGGCATTTAACTATACGGAGACAGAGTCTCCATTCATAAAATTATAAATGGAGACTTTGTCTCCGTATAGTTAAAAGCCGGCATTTAACTATACGGAGACAAGGTCTCCATTCATAAAATTATAAATGGAGACTTTGTCTCCCTATAGTTAAAAGCCGGCATTTAACTATACGGAGACAGAGTCTCCATTCATAAAATTATAAATGGAGACTTTGTCTCCGTATAGTTAAAAGCCGACAGCCAATAAACCGAACATTCGGTTTATAGGCTGTGGGCATTTAACTATACGGAGACAGATTGGGCAGACTAGATGGACCGGATGGTTCTTATCTGCCAACACATTCTATGTTTCTATTTTTCTATGTTTCTAGTTATACAGAATCTGGACTTGCATCACTGGCTGAGAGCCGGTATTAGTAATATTGGGAGTCTGTATGCAGGAGAAGGAATATGCAGTTTCACTCAGCTGCAAACAGTCTTTGACCTTCCAAACTAAGAAATATTTACTTCTTTCTGCTTAAGAAAAAGGACAATTATAAAAGAAGGGCCACTTGATCATCTCCTAGGAGGATGTGAAATAAATATAATTTCCAAAATTATGAAAATTATAAACAACCCAAAAAGGAACAACAAAACGCGTACCATTATTACGTGGGAAGAAGATCTAGAAACTACATTTCCTATGACACAATGGCAAAGGTCCTTTGATACAGTAAGGAATCCACTGTATCAATCCACTGTATAAATATTCAAGAGATCTTCCTAAAACTCCTTCATAGATGGTACAGAGTCCCAGAAGTACTGGCTAAATTTCAGACTATAACGTCTAACGTATGCTGGCGATGCAATAGTGATATTGGTACTCTGAGACATATCTGGTGGGACTGTCCAACACTAAACTTTAAAAAAAAAAATATATTAGAAATATTCAAGGAGGTAAAAATTAACATAACTAATATAACTCCCGGCAGATTTCTATTCCATTTGGACCTTTTAAACCTCTCAAAACCCCAATTAATCTTAGCAACGCATGTCCTAATGGCCGCCATGTTATGTTTAGCTAGGAAATGGAAAAAAGAGACACCTCAACCCTAAAAGAAATAGTAACTCAAGTAAATTACAAGGGTAAAGTGGAAAAAATATTTTTTTTAAATAGTAACAATTTGACAGCGTATTGGGATAGATGGTTTAATAAATATGGAAATGATATATCAGGATGTAACTGAATCATCTGAACCCATAAGTATCGATACCCCTGGGCATTGGGGGCATGGCATTTGCTCATGGATTCCGTCCACCTCTCAACCCCCACGACTCCGGTCATAAGCCTGGACCCTCTGCTCCGCCGTGACTACCCAACACGCCACCTATTTTAGATTTGTTTGTCATATTTGTTATTTAAATGCATTGGTTTGCCGTCTAGAACAGCAACAAGATTTACCTACTTAAAAGAACTAAATATCTATATTTATTTACAACTATGGAATGCACATATCATGCCGAATCAAGTATTGTATTATTGTATGTTTGTACGTTTATAATTTAAAAAAAAAAAGAAATCCCATTTTTAAAGGCACAGTGCCTTTAAAACACGGGCATTGAAAAAAGAGCAGAGGAAGCAAATTTAATCGCTTCCTATGCTCTGTAAGTGTTACTGATTGACTCGCAAGTCGAGGCAACACGCAAAAAAATGCATGATCTTGGTTACTGTGTGACAGATCAAAGTAATACAAGTAAGGTTAAGTACAAAAAAATAATAAATACACAACACACTAATTATAAAACAATAAACAAGTTTATAAAACCCCTTCCCTGCCACAGATCTTGCGTAAGCAGTGATCGTGCACATCAGTATTTTTGCTGTTTGTGCATTTTTTAGGGTTAATTTTTTTTGTACTGTAATTTATTACAGTACTACAAAGGCTCTTCTATGAGTTATTAATCCCTTCTTTGCCGTCGATCACTGCTTACGCAATGATATTGACGCAAAAGCAGTTTTTATCTGTCTGCATTTTAGATTTTTTTTTTTAAGCTGTGTGAGCGTATAGCGATCAGTATCAGCGAATTAGTGACAAAGGCGGTTTGGTGATTGCTCAAATGAGAGTCACAATTCGCCCTGGTCAGATGAAAAATGGTTGGATCAATATTCACAAATATTGATCTGCCTCCCTCTCCTCACTTACTTTTTTGTGATGGAAAGAGACAGATCAGTATTAATGATATAAAATAACATTTTATAAAATTGAGAGGTTTTATGAAAGCCATTCACTGTGTATTAACCCCTTACCTGCCATTCATCACTGTATAAGCAATAATCTTAAACAGCAACAGTATGTTTTGCTGTCTGCACTGTTTTATGGATTAATTTCATGCCCTAGATAGGCTCTTCTAAGAGCTATTAACCCCTTCTTTGCTCGAGATCACTGCTTAGGCACTGATTCTGAGGCCGCCGTCTCAGGGTTCGATTTTGACCCTGGTCAGCTTTCTGATACATCATCTAGTGATGTATCAGTGGCTGCTGAGCCCTTGCCACAAGGAGTGATGGGTGTCTACTTTTTAAAAAATATGTGGTTTGGTGGGGGTAAATTACATTGGCTGGCTTCAAAGATATATCCCACATAGGACACGGACGCAGGTTGACTACATGTCAAAATTCCAAGTTGGAATTTTGAGATGCGCACCTCACAAATGTTGCCTTTTAGCCAAAAAACAAACCAACAAACCTATGCATGGGTGGTATCCCTGTACCCGGGAGATGTTGCTGATGTTTGGCAGTGACATATACCAGAATCTGTGAATTCATGCCTGAAGTACAATGCATGTGGAAAAAAAAACTCCCAAAAAATTACTACCACAAACTTTTACAAAGGCTGGTGGTAGAATTAGTACATATGCAGTATTAAAATACCACCATTTGAAATACCTTAGGATGTCTATTTTCCAAAAATATATGGTTTGATGGGGTAAAATACATTGGACGGCTTCAAAAAATTTCCAAATGGAACATGGGCGCAGGCTGTCAAAATTCCAGGTTGGAAATGCGCACCCCCTAAATGTGGCCTTTTAGCCCCAAAACAAACCAACAAACCTATGCATGAGTGGTATCCCTGTACTCAGGATATGTTGCTGAACACATATTGAGGTGTTGGTTGGCAGTGGAAAATACCAGAATCTGAAAATACCTGCCTGAACTACAATGTGTGTGGGAAAAAATTGACATCCCAACCCTTTGACATAGGTTGGTGGTAGAATTAGTACTTGGAAAGTGATAATATACCACAATTTTAAATGCCCTAAGATGTCTAGTTTTCCAAAATATATGGTTTGATGGGGTAAAATACTTTGACAGGCTTCAAAAGTGTCCCAAATGGAACATGGGCGCAGGCTGACTACATGTCAAAATTCCAAGTTGGAAATGCACCCCCCCCCCTAAATGTGGCCTTTTAGCCCCCAAACAACCCAACAAACCTATGTATGTGTGGTATCCCTGGACTCAGGAGATGTTGCTGAACACATATTGAGGTCTTGTTTGGCACTGACACATAACAGGATCTGTGAATTCATGCTCGAAGTACAATGTATGTGGAAACAAAACATTAAAACATTACTAACCTAAAATTTGACAAAGGCTGGTGGTAACATTAGTGCATGGAAAGTGTTAAAATACTACCATTTGAAATACCCTAGGGTGTCTCATTTGCAAAAATTTATGGTTTTGTGGGGTAAAATACACATTCTGGCTTCAAAAATGTCACATGTCAGAATTCCAAGTTGGAAAACCAAAAAGTGCACCACTCAAATGTGGCCTTTTAACCCCCAAATAATCTAACTAACCTACACATGGATAATATCCCTGTACTCAGGAGATGTTGCTGAACACATATTGAGGTGTTGTTTGGCGCTGACACATAATAGGATCTGTGAATTCATGCCCGAAGTACAATGTATGTGAAAAAAAATTACTACCCAAAACATTGACATAGACTGGTGGTAGAATTAGTGCATGGAAAGTGTTAAAATACTATCATTTGAAATACCCTAGGGTGTCAAGTTTTTATTGGTGGTAAAATGGCTACATGAAATGTGTCGCAATACCCCAAGTTAAATGCCCTGAGTGGTCTAGTTTTCAAAAATATGTACATGTTGGGGGTCATTCATGGATTTAGTACAGATATCAGTGTTACAATGTCACTATCGCTGATTTTGAAAAAAAGGATTTTAAAATCGCTTTGCCCTACTTAAAGTTCTGGTTCTGTAACATGAATAAAAAAGCACAAAAACATAAAACATGGGCTATTTGTGAACTCAGGACATATAATAGAAACTATTTAGTAGTGTTTTTTGTTGTTGTCTCTTGTACATGAGTATACGATTTTTCAAATAAAAGTATTTTTTTCCATGAAATTATGTGCTATTATCAAAATAATGATATCAAAAGAAAGTCCTTCTTATGACGATAAAAATGATATATAGTTTGTGTGGGTACACTAAATGAGACAGAAATAGATTACAGCAAAACACAATCACCTCAGAAATGTTAAAACAGCCCATGTGAAACACAGCAGTTAGTAAACCCTCATGTATCTATTAAGATACATGTTGGGTTTAATTAATTCTACCGGGACATGTAGTGTTTAACCCTTGCTTCCTTCATGGAAACAAGGGTTAAACAACGTTTAATTTTCCTTTAAATTACACATTTGTTGTCCTGCCATACTTATTGCAGCATCTTGTGCAATGTCCACACAGATACTATGACAGTAAACACTTTTATTTATATCTATCATTGTTGTTAAAAACAGTGTAAGCATACAATAACAACTTTTTTTTTCAAAAACATTTTTATTGAGTTCACAATATTTAAGCAAATTACAATAATTGCATCAAAACATAGAATAGCATACCATATTCAGTGAGAACATAGATATTGTATAGAATATATATCAAAAAATGAAACTCAGCAGTATTGTAACATAAATTCAAGAACAAAGAGAACCTTGAAAGAGAAAAGGAAAAAGAAGAGAAGAGAAAAAAAAGAGAAGAGAGGGAGAAAGAATCAATAGGAAAACAGCAGTATCATATTATTATAAAGATACAGGCACTCGTGTATCAGTTAAAACAGGGCTACCACAATTCATATCTTAAATTTAATAGCACACAAAAAATCTTCATAAGGGATATGATAGAATTATATCTCCATTGTACTATTTAAATACAACCATTTTTCCAGAATAACCGAGATTTCTGTGGTATTAGATCCTTTATTCTTTAAAGACATTTTAGAAAAAGTAAAAAAGTAATATAGTTTTATCTTGCCATTCTTTTATACTTTTCCAATGTCTAGTTTTATTTGTCTTTGCTGCATTCAGCATAATAAACAAACATTTTTTTCATATTTAAAAACATGTGGTAAATCATGAAATAGGAGTAGTGTGGATGGGCACTCATTAAACTTAACATAAAAAGTTTGCTAATAATGTTAATAATAAAAGACCAATAAGGTAACAATAAAGAGCACGAGTACCGAATATGGGTTAATCTACAGCATAATCTCCAGAAGTGGTGGCATACATGCTGGCCAGTCTAGAAGGAGTATAGTACCATCTTGTTCAAATTTTGTATTCCACTTCCAATGATTGAGTGGATTTAAAGATATGAAGATTTTCTAATATTTTTCCAAATCATTTCCCACTGATAATCATCAACTGTGAGATTGAGCTCAGATACCATTGGAAATAGTAAAAGGGTCAGATAGGATATTTTTTACCTTTTATGAGTGCTGAAGGGTTAATAAATAAAGCCATAATCAAGGCCATAAAGGCGGATTTCCAACCCAACCAACACAGAGAAGACTGCAGAAAATGCCAATTAATCCTATCAAAGGCCTTCTCCACATCGGTTGAGAGAATCAACATTTCTTCATCTTGTTTCTTATAGCAAAAGGCACGAGACTTATTATTTCACAGGAGTTATCCTTTGCTTCCTTATTTGGTGTGAAGCCAACTTGATCTGTATGTATGATATTAGTAATGGTCTTAATATGTCAGCAAGTATAGAAGCAGTCAAATGAGGGTGGATAGCGATGTCTTTAGAAAAATGAAATAAAGGGGTCAGATATTCTCAAATAATGTATAGTATAATTGTGTGAATCCATCAGGACCAGGGCTTTTCCCTGGTTTTAAAATATTGGTTGTTTAATTTTCATTTACAAAATTTACAATAGTATAATTAATTTTATTCTTAATATTATCAAAATATAGGAGACATTTAATTAACTTCCACAAACCTCGCATAGAAGGTCCAGCAGAGTGTGTAAATTCTAAACTGACAGACACATGATCATAAATAGCAATTTGGCCTAAATCAGCTCTATGCAATTTGTGAATCTGTGAATGCTTCATGAAAAGAGTATCAATTTTTGTGTATAATCCATGTGTGTGAGAAAAAAAGGTATAATTGGAATAAATTGATCAGCCAGTAAGGTACTGTTCAGAGAGTTTACCATTTTATTTTTAGAATAGGATGTGGAAGCAGTATAGCCATCTAAATTAGCTATTAGGGGGATATTAATGTCATCTCCAATTATGAGGCAGCCTTGAGCAAAATCTTCTAAATAATCTAATATTTTAGTGACATGTTGATGTTGATTACGATTAGCATTAAAGATGCTTGCAAAGGGAAAATATATCAACCATTTTTATTTCTTTTAACTTTGTCCAGCTGGAATGCACCAGACCTGTGTATAATAATACCAACTTCATTTTTTGGGGTTGATTTGAAGCAAAAAATTGCAATCTGTAATGTCTATTTTTCATACACATCTCCTTGCAATAACCAGATTTGATCCTTAAGTCTCTAGCACTACAGCAGGACTTTTCATATTTTAGTCATAGAATTTAGCATTTTATATTGTAGGACTTAACATTCAATCTAGTTGTGTCAGACATTTGTACATGAAAAAAGCAAAGATTATTAGCATGATCTTAACAGCTGACCTTATTTTAATTTTAATATTACAAATATATAATCATAGATACTAATAAAACACAATAGTACCATGCATGAAAATATTTCTGAAAAACTATGAAATGAAACTGAGAAAAAGAAAAAAAGATGAAAGTAAAGTAGAATAAATGCCAGCAGTCTAAAATGGGACAACAGCAAAAACATAATCAATAATGCGCTTAGCATACCTGTAGCAAAGAAAAATGATGTAAACTGTAATAGAAAAAAACAACATTTGGAAAGATTTTATGTTGTGCAGAAATGTTCAGCATGAAGTAAACACATCAAAAGAACCAGAAATAAAAAGTAGTGTAGAGAAAAGCAAAAGAACAAATAAAAAATAAAAACAACTGTAACAGAGCACCGTAGCAGGGTCCATAGAAGCACAGGAAATAAGAATATAGCAGTTTAGATAGGCATATAGAAAAAAAGGAGAGGCAATGGAGGCGAGAGGGGGGAACAATAGTATACTTAAACTTAAACCATGATATGGAAGTAAGTGATCTTCTAGTAGGTGAGACGTTAAGTTGTCTCAAAGTCTATGTTGCTAAATATGAGCAGATTGCGATGATGCATTATAAAGCATCTACAACCATTTATTCTTGCAAAGTCTTGCATTATGGCGTCTAATCTCTATAATCATGAAAAAGCATTAGTTGTGCCAACTCCTCAGCATCTGAATTAACATATATACGGTCAAACATTTCTAAACACTATTGTGCATTGTTAAGTGGAGCAAAAATGCAGAGTAAGCATAGTCTCATAATCTGTAGGTGTAAAGTCATGTTCCTACTAAAATGGGGTAGCCAACAGGGGAAAACTTTGTTTCATAGAACTGTCAACTGTCAGACAGTCAACGAGGGTCGAATTGGCACTTCAAATAGTTATGTCGGAGTAATATCTGGAGCTATATATCCTGATGCGATGTCGCTTTCACTCTTAGAGGTTACGGCTTACCTGTACGCCATGGTGAGCCATCCTTTTGAGGGGTTCTCCTTTTCATTTCAAAAGGTGTCCATCTTGTACGCTTTTATCTCGGTTTCAATGGAATAAGAACTATTAGTTTTTTCAATGACTGGAGTATTTCCATGCCTTCTTCTTGGTTCCTAATTGAAAATGATTTGCCCTCTTTCAAAATCAATAGCACTTCATCAATAGCCTCATAATTATCAGATTTGCTGAGCTCACTGGGAGACTGTAATATTTTTTAAGTTGCGCCTCCATAAAATAGTGACTGAATAGAGATCTTGAAACACCTGAAGGTCCTGAATTACTTTAAAAAGAATTGGCTGTTTAGAGCTCGTCTGTAGGTGTAGCTGGTGGAGCCTGGGCAGGTTTTAAGGCTCTGTGTGCTCTGTCTAAGACCAGCTCACTCAGGTTGATTAGCCATCCGGTAGACAAACAGTCTCTGTAGGTATTTTGGTGGTTCTTCCATTGAAATCTCCTCACTAATACCTCTGATCCAAAGATTATTGTGTTTCCCTCTTTTGTTGAGATCATGAACTTCGGTTTGTATTTTATAAATGTCTGTCAAGGTCTTCCAATTGTGTTCATTAATTTGTACATGCCATTCCGACCATTGATCCTCTTCCGGAAAGTAGACCCTGGTGCCTAGGCCTTTAATATCTTCCTTAACCTACGCTATTCCATTTCGTCTCAGGGTTTTCACGTCAGCAAAAAGAGATAATATCCTGTTTGGAAGCAGGTGTTTCCTCTGAATCTGACCTCATCCTTCATTCCAATATCAGATTGGTCAGCATCAGAGGCTTACAAAGGAGTGGAAGAGGGAGAGCACGAGAAGGATTCTAGCAGGATAGCCATTTGAGGTCTTGGTCCTTTCGTCTGTGATATCAAGTAAGTTGTAATATTTCTCCCCTTCGGGAACTTTTAAGCTGATTTGTTCTCACTCCCCATAGCTCTGGGATGTTGAGGCAGCCTTTCACAGGTCACTCATTTTGTATGGCAAGAAGCCTAAATGTTGCACCATGCGATACAGAGATTGTTTCTGCAAAACCTAGAGCTGAACATCTTTTGAATGGTTATAGTCAATGTTGTACAAATAAAAATACACACATTAAACTTGGTCTTTAAAAAATCGGCAATCATCTTTTTGTACATTCGTCTGAATGGAATATTCAAGATGAAAATAATGGGTATATTTCATCCGAAAGTGAAAATCAATAAAACACCCTATACCTACAATAGATAATACTGAATCTGTTAATACAATTATTAATTACACCCTAAACGCACGTTATTAATGCACTACAAGTGATTCAGTGAGGTGCGTTAACCAGTAACAGGTCGATTAATGAGAAATTTAGCAAAAGGAGGGGGGAAAAGGAAAGTAAACTCACCATGAATTTCTAAAGTCTCTTTTCGTAGAGATTTGAAGTAACCCAGCCAGAGGCTAAATTTGGCGATTTTTGCACTTTAAAATATGAATGAACTTTATGGTTAAGTAAGCTAACTATGTGAAACACTAAGATAGATTGCTATGTCGACACAAAATTTATGAGGCAAATTTGCACTGTAAAATATGAAAGCTAGTTCCAGCAAGTAAGTTGGCTTGTTGAAAGCATTGAATTATTGCTATGCAACAGGTTAACCACGAACTGGAACGCACTTTAGGACAAGGTAGCACTTTACTATTAAATAAGTTAACTTACTGAAAACACTGAAATACTGTTGGGGCGATAGACTTTTTGAGGTAATTTACATCACAAGGTATGAAAGCACATTATTATTAAGTAAATTCACTTTTTGAAAGCACTGTATTATTGTTACGACGATAATCTAATTATGAGGTGAACCACACTTTACGTGAAGGAAGCATCTTATTACTAAGTAAATCGATTGTTTGAAAGCACTGAGGCACTGCTATGGTGACATAGGGTATATGAGGTGACTCGTATTACAAGATACGAAAGCATTTTATCATTAAGTAATTTGATCTCTTCAGAGAGTTGAAATATTGCTGAGATAATTAATCATTTATGGGGTGATTTGCACTTTACGATATGGTAGCACTTTATGATTAAGTAAGTTAACTCTTGGAACTTCTTTTTTTTTTTTTCCTTCTTTCCGTACTTTATTAATGAGTTACTGTACGATTAGGTAAAGCTATAAAACATTGTCTGGTGAGCTGAGAGATATTTAAAATGCAGATGTTTTGTTGATATAAGGATTCCTATGTGCAGATATATGTTTTTGAAATTAATATAATATTTATATTTTAATGCCTCGAGCACCGAGTTTTTGATCTTGGGTGAGCTGTTTTTTTTTTCCTCTCTCTTTTTCCTCTCTCCTTCCCCCTCTCCCCTTAGTTGTTTTCAGACAAAATATTACAATCTGATTTAGGACTTTACTCGCTGCCAGAAACCCTCCTCCACAGTCCCAGATGGATCAGGGAAAAAGTCCCTTCACATGTTGGCTATATCTGAGAGCCAGTATGTTTGAGGGGATTCAAGTATGTGTGTTTTTTTTTTTCTCTCGCTTCCTTTTTTTTCTTTCTCCTCTTTTTTCCATTTTCCTTGTGTTGTTTGGGGTACGAATTAAATAATGTATGAGATGCTTCTCCGTTGCCTAGGAAGGGGGGGAGCGGGAGGGGGATTGGGATTTTTCCGGAGATATTGGATATCACTTAGATTGGTCACGCTAAATGTACAGGGGCTTAATTCCCCATTCAAGAGAACCTACTTGTATGATCTGTTAGTGAAGGAAAATATAGATGTAGCCCTAATCCAAGAGTCCCACTGGATAGAGGGAATGAAACGATTGTGGAAATATCGAAGGTACCCCCATATTTTCCAATCTGCCATGCAACGTAAAAAAATAAGGGGTGTAATTATATTGATTGCTGAGCGAAATAAGTTTGAATATGTTTTTCACGAAACAGATAGAGAGGGCAGACGAGTAATATTGGTATGTCGGATTAATGATATTCTATACACTTTTATGAATTTGTCCGCCCCTTCGGACCGTGGGATCCAATTTATGAATTTCTCAATGTATAGACTGGAAAAAGTTTCACAGGGCCTTACGGTCATATGGGGCGATTTAAACTGTATCATGGATTTTGACAGAGATAGAAAGGCTACCAGAAAGGGTAAATATGATAATAGATTAAGACAAAGAGCAAAAAGATTCTCTGATTTTATTGGCCGATACAACTTATATGATGTTTGGAGAGTACAGTATCCAAACAAGATGGATTTATCCTTCTTCTCTTCACCCCACTCCTCCTATTCACGGATAGATTTTTTTCACTTGGACAGACCATGCCCCGGTGTTCCTGGATCTAAAAGATAATCCAAAATATGGTTCCCGGACAAGATGGAGACTGAACGAATCCTTATTAAAAACGGAGGAGAGTAGGAATGAACTTAAGAACCAGGCCAAAATATTTTTGGAACAAAACGACAGAGGGAACACCTCAGATTTAAACATTTGGTGCACTTTGAAATGCTACTTAAGGGGATATCTGATTAAGAGGGGGGGCTTGGGTGAAGAGAACAAAGGGGAAAACACTATCAGACTTATATATTCAACTTGCAAAATTGGAGAGGGAAGACAAAAGAAATCCAGATAGAGACAGGGAACAGATAATATCCCAAATAAAAAAGGATATTATAAAAACGACTGCAAGAAAAGACAGAATACTAATTTAAGAAACTAAGACAGAGATGGTACAGCAGTAACAATGCAATAGGTAAAGATTTAACCAACAAATTGAGAGCTCAAAATCAGAAATATAGAATAAAGAAAATCTTGTACAAAGACAAAATACATCTGTCACCCATGGAGATTTGGCAAAGATCCAACTAAAGTAGAAAATGATCGCCCAATATCGTTGATTAATCAATATGTTAAGATCTTCTCTAAAATTCTGACTCAGAGACTTAGTGGGGTTATATTAGATCTGGTCCATGCAGACCAAGTGGGTTTTATGCAGGGGAGGGCATGTGAAGATAACGCCCGCAGGGTCTTCGGCATATTGGAGGAAATCCATCGAAGGAGGGTCCCCTCTGTCTTTTTGGCACTTGACGCCGAAAAGCCATTTGATAGGGTTAACTGGAGGTATATGTCGGAGACACTGCAGGTGTTTGGAGTGGCGGGTCCTTTTCTGTCACGAATCCTGGCTCTGTATTCCACTCCTAGAGCAAAGGTCTCTGGCCCATCAATCTGTTCAGATTTCTTTGATATTAAAAATGGCACACGCCAGGGCTGTCCTTTAGCACCACTCCTTCATGCTCTGACAATAGAGCCACTAGCCAACCTTATTAGAAGGACTGAGGAAATCAGGGGAATTTAGATAGGGGAAAAAGAACATACTATAATGCTATATGAGGACAATGTCTTCCTCTCTATTATCCTCCACTGAACAATCAGTCTCAGCACTGCTTTCGGCAGTGGAGAAATTTGCCTCATTCTCCAGTTACAAAAAAAATATACTTAAAACCCAAATTACAACATTTTACTTGAATCAGGATCAAAAAACAGCTATGGATGTTCTGGGGAATAGAAAAGAAATTAAAGTAATAGAATACCTTGGTATCAAGATTACACACAGACTGGAAAATATAATAATGGAGAACTACTCAGAGTAGGTGGAAAGGATTGGAGCTCTCTTGGTTAGGGAGAATAAATATTAGAAAAGCCTATATATTACCGAAGATTGTATATTTGTTCAGATTGATTCCTATCAAGGTACCTCTGCCAATTTTGAAGGAATTCGAACTGGAATTCCCAAGATTTGCCTGGAACTCTAAAAAACCGAGATTGGCAGGCAAGATCCTGAAAAGTAGTATCAGACAGGATGGCCTAGGATGTCCAGACCGTGTTAAATTACAGAATGCAACCCTGTTGTCCCATGCAATTGCGTGGAAAGTAAAGGGGAAGGAAAAACTGGGATGGCCGGACATAGAAAAATCTAATAGTGAAGGGTTTGATCCCTTCCTACTACAGTGGGTCAATATGCATTGTTACAAGAAATTAAATGTGTCAAGTAGTATAGTGAAGGGACTAATAAACAACATTCAGAAGTTAAGGAAAATACTAGGTACCAACCCTTTTTTGACCAAGGAAGCTCCAGTGGAAGTAATTTCTCTATATGAATCTGTCTCGCTGGGAAAATATAAAAATTGGAGATTTATACAGTGGCAATCAGATTCTAGCTTTTTCCAGAACAACAGGAGCAATTTGACTTACCCACAACAGAACTTTTTTCATACCTTAGAGTGAAAGGATTGCTACACCTAATGACCTTGCTGGAGATGTGGTGGCAGTCTCTACATAACCTAAAACAACTAATAACTCGAAAAAGTACGGATATTTTTGGCTTTCCCTTCCGAATATCTCCCCAGATGTTCCTGTTCCACATGGATATACCAAAGGACATTAAACATAATAGATTACGTCTCATTAATATCTTGATGGCAACCAAGCTGTGCTTGGCACGCCATTGGCGAAAGACAGAGGTTCCGATATGGGAAGAAATAAAAATCCAAATCGATATACAGTCTCAGGCAGAGCAATTATTTTTCCAGAAAGATAAACACACAAGAAACAAATACCAAAAGATCTGGCTTCCCTGGATAATTACATCATAGACCCCCGTACATGGCTCACCATCAAAAAGCTTCTGGGGCCGGGCACGCCCACCCCCCTCGCGCATCCCGCTAGAGAGAGACACCGGACTATGAATGTATGGAAGAATGGGTGTAAATGATGTGAGAATGTTCTACAAGTTTGTTTTATACTCTCTGTAAGTTGGTATTTTTCTTTTTTTCTTTTTTCCCTTTTTTCTTTTTTTTTTTTCTTTCTACACTTCCCTCTCTCATTATGGGAGATTGAGTACTAGATATATATGGGCATGGGCAGATGGTCTACTGACTCAAATTATCCAGAACCAAGTAAGACATGGAATAAAATATTGTGGTTTCAGATTAACTTCTGTATTTTATAAAATTGTTTAATGTATACTCTTATATATACTAATGTCCATATTGTCTAGGTAAATGTATATAAATAAAACTCATCTTGATGATGTTCTTGGATTAATCTCGATACTGTACAAAAATATTTATGTATACGCCTGCACATATTGTTGTATATAATGTAAAGCCATATGATTATATACAAAACTCACCATGATGGAAGAGTTTTCTGGAAAATGTATCTAATAAAGATTTATGAATTTTAAAAGAGCAGCAAAGTCAAGCAACCAGCAGTTGAAGGACCCTTCTTCAGAACACTATTTCTGCAGCCAGAGTGACAGCAACTCACATGTCATACCTTGTTTCAGGACCACTCGCAGAAGGTAGTGAGGACATAGCCAGCACGAGAGTCCAGATGCAGTGCTTGCAACATTTCTTCCATCTTAGAGCTCCTCAGGATACTACCGCTCAGTGAGTCCTCATTCTGCAATACAGGTACAAGCAGGAAAAATGATTCCTTCTTACATTGCTCAATTAAAGGAACACTACCAAAAATAAAAAAAAATAAAAAATCGGCTCCTTCGTCTTTTTGTACATTAGTCTGAATGGAATACTCAAGACGAAAATAATGGATATATTTCATCCGAAAGTGAAAATCAATAAAACACCCTATACCTACAATAGATAATACTGAATCCATTAATAAAATGATTAATTACACCCTAAACGGGCGTTATTACTGCACTACAAGTGATTCAGTGAGGTGTGGTAACAGGTCGATTAATGAGAAATTTAGCCTGATTTTTTTTCACTTCATACATAAAATATTATATAATATTAATTTGTTAAAAAACCTTAAGCAAAAGGAGGGGGGGAAAGGAAAGTAAACTCACCATGAATTTCTAAAGCCTCTTTTCATAGAGATTTGAAGTAGCCCAGCCAGGCTGCTTCAAATCTCTATTAAGAGAGGCTAAATTTGGCGATACCTGCATTAAATTATTTATAAACTTGCTGCTCCCCCTAATGCTTGTGGACAAGACTTCAGAACTGATAATTATCCTATCCAGCTGCTGTGCATTAAATAAATACACCATTTCTGTTAAACATGAATACTTGCATCAATATATAGAGGAAATGAACCACTTTATTTTTACACTTCTTCCTTATGTTTAATCTATTCAATCAAATTAAATGTATAAATCCATAATGATTCTAAGGGATGTATTCATCTATGCATGGAAAATATTTTTTCAAAATAAATAGCAATGTAACAATGTCATTCACTAAAAGGAGACTTACAAGTGAGATGATTTTTCATCATAAATTGTGCAGGGACAAACTTGGTGAGCTTTTTGAGGGTTCTCTATATTATTGTCAAAAATGAAGGTCTCTTTAAGTTGTCGAGGTTTAAAGCAACATTTTGTTAGCAAAATGCCAGAGAACTAAAAGAGTCCTAAAAACTGATCAGGAGCTAGCATTGCTATTTCCTAAAAACAGTTGGTATAGCAAGTAGTGTAGAGGGTGAGGCAACTGAGGTAGTAGCCTCAGATGAACATAACTGAGGTGAGGGGCGAAATGATGGCTGCAAAACTAAATTGATACCCTCTCAAGTCACCGAGCTGAATGTCTATACCCCTTCTGTCTTGTCTTGCATCTACATGGACAAGAGACAACAGTGACCAGTTGGACTCCCACCCAGCAGAACAGCCCAATTTGTCTATCTGATTTCATTTATCTGTAAAATGACTGCTAGGAGACCTAATTGAAGGGTGGAATTTGGTGAAATTTTTTATTCTTGCCTCGGGCACAGAGCACAGATAATATAACAATTCAAGTAACAGTTTGATATTTAAATCCTACAAATTCTTGCCTCATTAGTACACGTTTTCGTCTTCCCCCTAATCTCACAGCTCTCACCTTTATGTATTATTGTTATGATTCTTTTATTTTTTTGGGAAATATTTTGATGTTTGGTACAGTGTGTCCTGCTTTTTTTTTTTATTAGGCTCAGATTGTTTTCTTGAATCTCAGACCATCAGCCTGGCCAGTACAAAATAACAATACATTCTTGGGAACCCATACAGGGTTAACCCACATGAAATGGAGAAAATCAAGACACGATAACTGGTTTGGAACTACTTTCAGAATATGTCCAATTTGCTGTTTATGGAATAGAACTCATATATTAGTATATGCAGAGTAAGTAATGTTAATAAATTCAGACTTATATTTTCATTTTTAAATGTTTTCAGCATTTCCTTATAGCTCATGGTTTTATCCAAGCAACAATGGCATATTATGTTCATCATTCATTGTTGAAAGGTCTTGGCATTTGTCCACAAAACCAATGGGTTGCATAAGGTGAATGATACTTACAGACCCAGTAGTCCTCTGGCTTCAAAGTCCATTTGTGTCTGTTTCTATGTCTACAATGTGGTACGTTATTCTGTATGATAGTAATTATTTGCCAGTGTCTGGTATTTTAGAATGTTAATCAATGCTCTGTTCAGTGACCTGTAATGTGGCATTGTGTACTGTGCTTGTTAATTGGATTCCCAGTGGCTTACATTTTGTTTACCCTGGGAATGACAAATTCCAAGTTCATGATCTTAATGTTTGTCTAAGAAAACTAAGTAAAGTATCATTATGGATTCAAATTTGTCAAATGACCTATATCTTTAGCTATAAAGGGATACAACTTAAAATTAAGTGCATAAATAAAATATCAAGAGGGGTTTTGCTTTAATAAATTGGGCAAAACATAATTAAGTTCACCTGCCATCTGAAGGTATATTCTTAGTAGGATAAGAAATATAATTAAAATCCATAACTTCTATCCATTTTTTATTTCTATTTTCTTTTGCTGATACATATTTATGCATGCATAGTATTTGAACCTCTTACAAACATTGCTCACCAGCATTTTCCATTTGTACAACTTGACATCACTTTGATCATGATATTCTCAGAACTTTGGATCTTGATTGTTTATGTCCAGAAATGAGAAGTGTTTCTCTCTGTTAGCTCTGAATCAATCATAGTGTGAACAGCTGAGAATCTTGTCAATGTGTTAACAGACCCATAGATGTCTATTTTCTGCTGGGATAGAGTTCCACTGAATAAAACCGTTCTAACTTTTCTTGTATTTACAAGGAAAAGACTTATGGTTCTCAATAAACTTACTCAGTTTAGCATGTCCGTTGAACTTTGAAGGAACCTGCTGTGAGGCGCAACAGGAAATGTGGAGAAGAAAACTAAATTGCTTCTCCTTATAATCTGGACAAACAGCATGCATCATTTCAAATTTCAAGGTATGGAAACTTTTTGTTATATAAATATATTATTAATTGTCTAAAGTGCACTTTCTTAAGAAGAAACTATGGATTTTAGGTTTATCTTCCATTAGTACCATAATGGCTCTACTGCGCTATGGAAGAAAATTCTGTTTAGAGTGCTTCAGCTGCCTTTATACATATTGTTGCACAATATGTCTTTGTGATAATCAAACACTAAACTTTGTAACAGGTTACAACAGAGTTACAGATGTTTTAATGATGATATGTAAGTAGTTGCACTTTTTGATTATCTAAAAAAAATGATATTGTACAAATACACTTAATAAGACAATTGTCTAACGTTTTTGTTAAAATTATATTTTTATTAAGTTTTTGGTTTTCAAAACAACACAGGTATAGCTCTTAAAATATAGATATGAATGATAGAAATTTCCACAGAATTATTTCAAAGCCTCATATAGAAAAATGTGTGTGCCGCGTATGAATTCTGACTCACATACTTTCACATAGGCCGACTCAATCAGTAATAATCAGGAACTATTCTCAAATTAAATCAGTATTAGCCAATCTTTTGGGGGTAGGCGTATCTAGATACATCTTTTAACATCCCCCAATATAATCAAATGAACAGTTTAACGAGGCACCCTGGGGGGTAGTCAAGATATACAATGGGTGCCATTTCAAATACGTCTCACATTGACATTATCAACCACCATCAGGTATAACCCTCTTAGGAGGGTTAAGAACTGCAATTCAACATTTACTTACCAGCAGAACATAGCTAATATGGATTCAAAGAGAGACCATTAAAGAGTCCATAAAATATAGACAGAAAGAAGCAGAAACAGCTTAAGGTTAGGAAGCAGGAACAATGGTAAAAAAAAAAAGTGATAATAAACCACAACATTTGTAAGTATAATAAGAAGAGAAAGAGTAGGAGTAAAGTGGTGAAAATAGTGGGAATAGAGGAATAGTGAGTAAAGTGTAGAGCAGAATAATAAGTGGAGGTAGCAAAGGCAGTATGGTAAGCATTAGTGCATTTAGAGTGTGGGCCCTTCTATTCATGGACCAAGGTGATGTTCAGGAGTATCACTCTGCTTCTAGAGGGTAAAGTTTTCATCTTCTGTGGTTTTGTCCGTGGGATGGATCAGGTCTGGGAATGCCAGTAATTTAGAGGACTCAAATTGCACACGTGTTTGGGCCCTTAAATTTTGCCAGGAAAGTGGTCTTATTAGAAAAGCTCCTAAATTGTATTATTGTATCCCATGGTGAATCCGATAGTACAGTAAGGGCCTTTGCTACTCGGAATACATATTGGGTTTGTGTGAACCTGACTTGAATATTGGGGAAGAGATGTGCCATAAGTCCTCAGATAAAATGTGGCATTTCTTGCAAGTTCAATTAATTAGTAATTACAAGTATCATTATTATTCTAATACATATATATATATATATATATATATATGTATTATTCTAATACATATATATATATATATATATATATATATATATATATATGTGTGTGAGTGTGTGTGTGTGTGTGTGTGTGTGTGTAATGATACTGATGTTAGCAGGTTTTTGGAGTCCAGCAGCCAGATCGGCAAAGTCTTCTGTCAGAAGCAGCCACTCGTTACCAAGGTAGTAGAGCCCCTGAGCTTTGAGTGACAATCTGAGAGGCTGGAACAAATAGTAGAAGAGTAGTCAGGCAAGCCGAGGTCAGTAGGTAGGAGAAAGCAGAGTAGTCAGATGGTCCAAATCAGTAACAGGTAAATGGAGATCAGTAGAAAGCTTGGTTATGATGCAGATCATAATCTGGCAAAGGTACAGTGACAGGAAGTGGCTTTTATAGGCAGAGAGTGAGCACATGACCAGACATGTCTGTGGAGAGTTGATAATTATAACAAGGTTTGTACATTCATTGTTACTAGCACAGATGCTAAAATTTAAAAGACAGGCTGGTGAACCGGTAAAGAAGAGAGCTATGAACATGGAAGTCAGAATTTAAGTCCAGGTACTGTTAGTTCCCAACAGTGTGTGTGTTCCATTCTAAATAAAAAAATTAAAGTAATTTATTAGATTATAACTTAAACATACCAAATGGCAGAGATCATCCCTATATGTATAAACATAATAACAGAATTATCAGTAGAAAGAAACCAAAATCAGAGCACTATCCAGGCTATGCTTTTAATTCTTATCAGTTTTTAGTTAAATTAAATTCTGTCTGACTACACATCACTACTAGTAATAAAAACAATAAACTAAAAATTAACTATTGGCTGATAATTTATGACCTGATTACACAGTGTTAATGATGTTTTGTCACAAGCTCATGAGAAAAATATATAAATATATGTGTATTAAATGTATGCACATCTATTATTCTGTCTCCAATTAGTTTTGTTTAATATCTTCTGTAAAAGAACAATCACCAAAAGCAAATTGCATGCAGTTTATGCATTCTTTATCTGTGCTGTTATTAAGCTTTCATCCAGATAGTAGACACAGTCATTGCTATATTTTTCTGGATGAGATTCCTCTTTTAAGCTGGCATCTTATTTTTCACAAATGTATCATGCATGGGCAGTTAAAACTGGCACAGGCTGACACAGAAAAATATGATTACTGTCTCTGCGGTGATTTAAAAAGAAATACATTTCCAAACAAATGAGAGAATTTGGTTTGTTTCAAAAGCTTTCTTTTTGTTTGTGAGCCATAAAAGTGATGCAAATGACTGTAAATCAGTGCAGTTCAATTACTTTGAGCAGGATTTGTATTTAGACTAGAAAGGCTTTGTATAGTTGCTTTTGTGTAAGACTCTGTATACACACCATATGACAAAGCACTAACTGAACTATGCTGTGCCATTTTGATCGAGAATTCTTGTTTGTGTAATTAGATGTACAAATAACAAATCATGACCTAATGTTACACCTTTTCAACAAGAAATGCTATGTCCATTGTACACAGCATTTTATAGAATCATTGGTTGTTAAGTAAGATTAAATCTCTGTATATCAATCGGCTTGTTTCCATAAAGGAATAATAAAGCCCATAAAGCTTACACAGGGAGTTAATAAAATAAGCTGGGGTCAGTATTGCTGCCAGATATTCATGGGAGCAATATGTGTAAAACATTTTTATGACGCTATGGGGTCTATTCACTAAAAGGTGAGTTGCAGGTAAGATGACGTGAGTTGAGGTAAGATGAGCATTTTAATCGAACTATTTTACATGATATCACTATTTGTTTGGTAATATCACTGATTGGGTGTTGAAAAGTGCCATTCTCCTTATATTTATATTGTATAAGTATATAGTCAGGGAAAAAAAAGTATTTGATCCCCTGCTGATTTTGAATTTTTGCCTTTAAGAGAGTGCTCCTAATCTCAGCTCGTTACCTGTATAAAAGACACCTGGGAGCCAGAAATCTTGCTGATTGATAGGGGGTCAAATACTTATTTCACTCACTGACATGCAAATCAATTTATAACTTTTTTGACATGCGTTTAAAATAAATCTACCATTAAAATTATAGACTGATCATTAAGAAAACGTTCAAAATCAGCAAGGGATCAAATACTTTTTCCCCTCACTGTATAAATAAATATATATATAATGTCCCCTATAATCTTCCATGCGAACCAACATCTCCAGTAAAACTAAAGATACGGTGAAGGGATAGCAGTAAGACAAGCACAAAGCTTTGTCAGATTTTAAATGTATGGCTTCTTTACCTTAAATGGAAGCCACGTTTGTTGCTTTCCTGGTTTCAGATCCAAGAATCACACTTTAAGCAATTAAGCACTGGGATCCTTCATTAACAGGTATTTCAATTAGAAAACATCTCTAAATTAGAACTGTGTCATTCTCACCTAAAACAGGAAAATAAAAATAAAAACCTTAACTTAAAAGGTTATAGAATAAAGCAGTTTGGTGCTAAATTACAAATAAAAAAAACTACATGTCAAGTATTATGACTTCAAATTAAGCTAACAATAATATGCAGTCTTGATGAAATTGGGAAATTAAAAGCAATTACAATAAAACTTGGTTTTGCAAAATGACTTGAAAGCTAAAGGAAAACTGTAGCTGAGATAATAGTCCACTTATTTAATCTAATATACTATGGATATTGTTGCCATAATTCAGCTATTTAGCTATTACATAACATGTGAGCTAATTTTCAAGATTTTTAGCAGGGTTAGTAATGTTAAAAAGGGGATAGTAATGTCAAAATAACTCTTTTCTCCACATAAGCAATTTCCTTACCAACAATGTGGCAGCTATTTGGATGTGTTGACCCGAAATGGAGGTTTGACAGTTTTCCTGTAGATAAAAGTAGCTTTAAATAAGGAAAAAAAACAGAAAGTACCATGAGTCCTTCCAGATTTAGGCCGCACACATAACATATATTTTACTTGTTTAATACTAGGGCACATATTGACTTATAGTGTGTTAGCATTTACGTCTTCCACTTACTTTATATGTCCATTTTGCTTGGTTAGACCTCAGCCCATGCCAGAATTTTTTTTTTTTTTTTTAAATGTAAACCATATAAGTCTGTTGGCAGGATATGCTATACAATAACAATCTAATAATTGCATATATAAAACAGGGGTGTCTGAATTTATCTTGTTCTCATTTTTGTTTCCTATTTGCACCTCTTCCCTTCTAATATATCACCTCTACTGTAGTTCCTAGCTTCACTTCTTGAATAAATATACCAAATTTTACCCTCATTCCTCTGTCTTTAACCAGACGTGTATTGCTCTATCTTTCTATTTTAATTGAAGAGGAGAGGAGTAAACTTGCATTCTCCCGCCAAATTATCTACTCATAGTGTTGACATTCACATACAAAGTGTTGTGTGTTTTGTGGTGTCAGAGGCTCCCTCCCGTACTTCTCCTTTAAACTGAGTTCTTCTACATGCCAGAATTCTTACCGCATTGCCTTGTTGGAGAAACACTTCATAACTACATATAAAGAGTATTAATTGCAATATATATATATATATATATATATATATATATATATATATATATGTAAGAGCTTCGAGAGACTGATTTTTTTTCAACAATGAACATCTCTATTGAGTTTTTAAAAGATACAATTTGCAATAAATTACATTGTCTCAATGGTATTTTCTTTTTCTTTATTTTTTTTTACAAAGAGTTGAGAATATTAATTTATTAAGAAATAAAATAAGGAAATTCTGAATTAAAAGAGAAGAAATGTAGAGTAACCTTACATTTCAAGAAGTAAAATTTAACACATTTTAAGAATGCCTGCAATATCCAAAAAAGTTCCCAAAAAATAAATAAATAAATTATATATATATATATACATATATATATATATATATATACATATATATATATATATACATATATATATATACATATATATATATATATATATATATATATATATATACATATATATATATATATACATATATATATATATATATATACATATATATATATATATATACATATATATATATATACATATATATATATATATATATACATATATACATATATATATATATATATATATACATATATATATATATATATATATATATATATATATATATATATATATATATAGTGCACCGTTAGCAATATATTAAGCATTGGAGCTTTCACTTCTGGAGTTCTAAAATATTTTTTCCTTCTTGTATATTGTTGTTTATTATTTAAAAATTATGATTGTTGTTTGTTATTCACAAAGTTGTTTATTTGCTTATTACAATATTTAAGGCACCATATGTAAACTTGGTCTTGGAGGGATGATGCAAGATTGCACTACCTTCAGATATGTTGTGTCAGTAATATTGCATACTACATTATAGGTGAAATATGTTTGTGTTCATTGACAATACCATGAATTATTCAAGCAAACTGATGCATTATAGCTCATGCTGCTTTCCACAATGACACATATATCACACTATAATCTGACTCACAGAGACATTTTCTTGCTGTAAGTGACCATCTTTGTTTTTCAATCCCAGTGACGGCTCTATATTTGACTTAAAAATGTAAATGATGTTTGAATTGCAGTAAACATGAATACATTTTTTATACAACATAAATAAAACACTGCTGGTATAGCAAATGCAAATATGCAACAGCATAGGCAACAACCTTTTGATGCACTCGGGTCATGGACGCCTGCGTGCAGGATTTTTTGGGTGCCCCACTATTTAAAAAAATAAATATTATAAAGAATAGTTTAAAAACCTAGTTTGATCACTAGTTGAAAATGTGATTAATCACTGTTGTTAATATTACATGTGATAATCAAGTGTGAAAATAAAAAATAATCTCATATTATTTTTTTTATTTTCACACTTATCATGGTAAATATGAATTATAGGGATTATAACATTTTAATTCTTAAAATATGCAATGCTTAAACATAATTTACCTGTCTAGGTGTATCCCATTGGGATTTTTTGATTTGTGTGTGTCAGCAGGAGGAATATCTACTCATCTGGAGGAAGCGCTGTGCGGAGCAGACTTTCCTCCACTACTGTTACTCCACCACCATCATTGATTTAACTGTTACAGAGTTGGTCACGTGAATGGCTTAGTATATTATTGTATTCCATAACCACCCACATTTGGACCTGTTGAGTGTATTTCCAGTGGTAGTGCTACCATATCAGGTAGTGGGGAAATGGCTCCATCTCATTTTTTACTTAGGGGATTCCAAAACCTAAAACCACCTTTACTGTAATTGATGAATGAACTTGCTTTCCAGATGGTTGAAACTCTGAGATTTGAATGATTAACTGGTCTTAAAAACAGCAGCAGCAACTTCAGAGATAAAGAGCTAGGGGTAGTGTAAGTTGCACAGGAGTAGTCAAACAAATCAAGGTCAATAGGTAGGTGAAGGCAGCAGAAGTCAGTCAGTCCAAATCCAGTAAACAGTTAACCAACTGTAGTAGACCGAAACTTGATTACAGGGCAAGAAAGAGCCCCAGGAATCTGGCAATAAGAGTTGCACAGGAAGTGGTTTTTATAGGCACAAGAATTAGCTTAATCATCAAGGCTTGCAGGTTATAAATAATATATAAATGATATATGAAATTACTTGTTTGATGCACTTGGTTAGAATCAATGTTATTATTATAGAATTATACATGGGTGTGTTATGTTATGGTAAGAAGACACGTAACACATAAGATAAACTCATGGACATTGCCATCACAGAACATAAAACATACCTAAAACATATAAGTATTTCCATGGAACTAGTAAGTCTATCACTATAAAGAAATTAATGAATGCTGGGATGTGAAGAAGGCTAAACAATAAATACATCTGTGTTTGTGTTATAAAATGACTAGTCAATTGTTTAGTATCTGCCACCTCAATCTTTATGTCTATAGTTCTATTGTTAGTAGTATTATTAGAATCATCCATCATTTTGAGTTAGAATAGTTTACTTGATTTGAAGCTATGAAATAACAGCTCGTGACTTTAATTTACTATTTTATATAAGAGTGCACAAGAGTACTAAATTACATTAGAACTAAACTGTGATGTTAAACTTAGTGTAAATAGAATTGTTTCCATTGTTATATAGTCTAATTCAATGTATTTATAATCCTAATTATCTGTATATAAACTAATTATTAAGTCAATAATATTTATGAATTCTACTGGGAAAGAACGGAAAATATTTTCAGAATTGAATAATCCTCTAGTAACAATAGGTTTGCAGTTGGCTGTGATGTTTCCAACTAGGCACTATGTTAATGAATAACATTTGTTTTATTTTATTGCATATATTTTTTTATTCAAAGTAGACTACATTTAATAAACACTGTGTAAATTGTTTTCAGACATATTTAAATCTGCATCTCTACTGGCATTTAAAATGTTTAGGATTGTCTGTACCAATGAAAATCAATTTGAAATTGACTTCTTTAAGGGATAGAACATACATAACATTAACACAACTTTAAAACATACAGTTAAGTAGAAGTAACTAAATAAACAAAACAAATACAGCTGTGGAGGTGATACGTTTCATGTTAATTGCCAAAGCAGTACTTATGGATCAGCTATAACAATTAGCACTTTGATATGTCTTCAAAGCAACATGAGGTAACTAACATCCATACGGGACAAAACACAACTTTATCAGCAAAAGAGCATAGGCTGATTGGTTTTCAACTAGCAGTGTTTGTACGTTGACTTATACCAGTGAGAATAGATGGATATGTAAGATTATAGACACAAAATGCTCCAAAGGCACAGCCTCTGCAATTAATAAAAAATGTAATCTGTACAAAAGTGTACAGTGTACAGTGTAAGCATCACAATGCGGTGACATAACAAGCATAACAAACTGTTGTCAATGCTTTTTTAGTTGAAATGTGTCTTTTGATAAGTTAATGAGGACTAAGAGTAGCCCCCCAAACAGCTATACATATAAATATCAGAACATATGCATCAATATAATATTAAAGATAACGAAAAATAGAAAAGTCCTTGAATTTAGCATTATAGAAGAAAAGTACCAAATGGAGCAAGTCAAATATTATAATTACCTGAGAATTAGACATTATGTAACAAAGGAAATGTTATCCAGAGTGTATGAAGAGGATACAAAATTAGAACACTTCTTTTTGGGGAAGGTGCAGGAAAAGTTAACAAAAAGAGCAAATGACATATTGGATAATCCAATCCCCAAAAAAACCTGCAGACACATAGAAACATGGGAAAAATAATTTTCTATTACATATCCAAAGGATGACTGGAGAAAAGCAATAAACAAATGCGTTCACTCAACCAATCTGATGGAAACTTTCTACAAATTAATATTTCGGTGGTATTTAACTCCAGAAAAATTGGGCCGGATATATCCAAAATATATAGTAAAATGCTGGAAATGTGGAAATACAGATGGATCTTTTAAACATATATGGTGGGAGTGTCCTCATATAGATATAATGTGGAAACAGATAGAAACACACATTTCAAACTTGATGAAAGAAAATATAAGGCTGACTCCAGAATTTGTTCTCTTTCACTTAAAACCACCAGTAAAGGAAAAAGATCAGCAATCCCTATTGATTCACATAGTTCTTGCAGCAAAGATGGAAATAGTTAGAAATTGGAAAACTCCTATTTCCCCAACTTGGTTACAACTGGAACAACAAATTCAGTACCAAGCTCAAATCGAAAAAGCCTTTTGGCTAAATAACAGTTAATCCCTAACAAGATATGAAGGAATATGGCAAAACTGGCATAATATGAAATAACAAAAAAAAAAAAAAGGGACAGGCACTTGAGTGAAATGAATGTAGTTTGAATGGAGTGTGAATGTAGAATAAATGTAAAAAAGATACATTTTTGTTATCCAAAATGTTATAGATGTAATAATGTTTTTAAAGAGTATAGATTGTAGCCCTGCTTGTTCTACATTTTATAATAAAATAAAAAATAAAACAATATTATGTAGCTAAATAATCCAGCCACAGATTCCAAATAGACTGAAATATATAATACCAATTTTGAGCACAGAAAAGGGCCTTTTCGCACATAGAAATGGATTCCAACAAAGTGACAATGCTTTAACATTTAGGGGTTAATGGATTTTTCCAGTTTCTAGCAATAACAAATTTGGCAGCAATACAATAAATAGTGATACATTTTTTTATTGTATTTATTGATGTTAGGTAGAGACATATTTAAAAGAGTTAATTCTGGACTTCCCAAGATAGTTAATTGGAAGATTGCTCTAAATAAATTACAAATTTGAATCCATAAAGGTTTAATTTTAGGGCTGAACAACCAAACATGGGACGTGTAGGTACCATATACCATCTAAGAATAACCTTTTTGGTAACTTCCATATGTTGAAAACAATGTGACGTGCCATAAAACTCTTTAAAGCTTTAATCCACTTTTTTAAATCAACATGGAGACCTAATTCTGTTTCCCATTTCACCATATAGGGAAGTTTATCTCTATCAGTTATGCAGAGTAAGGCATTGTAACAGAGAGATAAGCTTCTAGGACCATTAGGAGACTTGTTACATAGTTTTATAATAACAATAGTAAAAGTGGATAAGTTAGAATTCCAGAGTTTAAACTCATGTTCAAAAAAATGAGACAGTCGAACATATGTATAATGGTCACATTGAGTAGGACCATAAGTATCTATCAAGTATTGAAAGGAACACATTTTAATAGCAGAATATAAATTGTCTAATACAGTAATGCCTCTCCGTACCCATCGAGTTAAATTAAGATCATGTATCAAAAGCCTTAACGTTGTCAAAAGAGAGGTCATAGAAATATGCTGAATCAGCTGGTACTTTTGTTTCAATTGCTCCCAGTATGAAAAAGCCATTTCTGTGCACGAAAAAACATTAGATAAAACTGGTAGTTGTGTGATTGGTAACCATATGAGTTGATCTAGAGTAAATGGTTGTATTTAATCATTTTACATATCCAACCATGCTAATGTATGTGGTTTAAATTGTGGTAAAATTCTTGTGCAAAGCCAAATTTCAATAGAGACTGTTTCATAGACCCCAATGTAAGCGATCAAAAGCTTTTTCCACATCTAATGCAAGAAATAGACTTGAGATCCTATGTTTATTCACAAACTGCATAACATTTAAAAATGTTCTCTTGTTATCCAAAGATTGTCTTGTTTTAATGAAACCATCTTGATCATAATGTACTAAGGTAGGTAACAGGTCATTTAATCTGTCTGCTAAAATGTTGCCATAAATTTTAGCATCCATATTCAGTAGAGATATTGGCCAGAAATGATTGCAAATATCAGGTGATTTGATTGGTTTAGGTAGGCTATCATGTTTAAAATATCTATCAGAAACATCCACAATTCCAAAGGAGAACATTATGAGAAATTCAGGACCAATGTACTGTACCAATATAACGCTCTGAGAATGTAACCTTAAAACCTGAAAGAATAAAAATAAAAAAGAGAAATAAGGAGAGGAAAAGGGACTATGAAGCAATATAGGTATCAAAAATAATAAAGATTCAGCAGAGAAGAGATAAGAGAAGCAAAACTTGCTCCTCTTCATAAAGTTGGAACAAATCACCAACTTGCTCACATGTAAGTGATAAACATTACAGGGGAGTGTGTACAAGAACGATCTGGATATGAGGTGAATGACAAATGTGTTAAAAGTAAGAATACAGTGCAACAGTAAAACACATTTAGAAAGCATGAAATATATACAAACCATCATATAAAAAAATTATGCGATAATATCAGCAATCTTGTAAGTAAGTACAAAAAGGTAACAAGAAGAAAGACAAGACAATAATTAAACATGGACTGGACCTCCGTTTTCTTCTTCGTTTTAGGCTGAAAGTAGCCTGAAAGTTTCTCGTCAGACTTCTTTTGGCATTGGGATGTCATCCTGGAGGAATCCAACAGAAGGTTGCACTGTTTTCCTCAAAATATCACAATAAACACCTCTTCCAAGATGGAGCTTCAGTGACTTGCGTCCATCTTGGTGTGCATCCAAACCAGCTCCCATCATTTTATTTGAAAAAAATATGTTTTCTATCCTATTAATTTGACAGAACCAAGAAAGAGCTTACAGCTATAATCCTGAATCACCAGTTCAATACCACAACTTCATTACCACCACATCATTTAATTTATGCCTATACTTTGTATGATAAATGTATTGTAATTTGTGGGTCGTGTATATTGTAAAATACATTGCAGGAAATTGAGCATGAGTATGTGGCTAAAGGAATATATTCCGGAGGGACGGTGGGTTGAATTTTTACCTATAAGATTTTTTGCACCTACTGTGTTTCTTTTTTTATTTATTTTTTGAATTGGGGTTTATTTAAAATTTATTTAAAAATGTAAATTTATACATGTTGTAATGCAAAGTGCAAAAATTTATATGCCAGAGGGACAGTTGGTTGAATTTTTACCTATAAGGTTTTTATTTGCTCACATTAGGTTTTCTGCATTAGAGGGGAATAGCTAGAAAATGTGCAGGAGAAATTAAAGTGAGGGACAGTGCTAACATAAAAAAGCATTAAATTGTTGTCAATGCTTATTAATTGTACTTCTCCTGTACAACATTTGTCTTTTGATATGTTAATGAGGACACACCTCCAATGACTACAAAAACCATTCAATATACTTGTTGAATGAAAAAATCCAATTCAGTCTCTCCCTGCCCTATCTGCATCCTCAGGTATGGGGCAATCTGTGCTGGTTTATGTTGGGCCTCTTGGTTGAAAACTAGGATTCAGGTTAGTCTTGGAAAATTTTTGCATTATGTATTGGACTGCCACTAATTATTGCATGCTACTGTGCTTTTTTTTTCTTTTCTTTTTTTTTCCCTTCTCGAAAAAATACAAATATTCATGTCACACAAAGAAAGAAAAAAAACAGACAGCATAGCCGGTAACAAACACATTTCTAACTCAATATAATTCTCCAGAATATATTGCAGTTGTAGGGAGCGTAGGAAGGGGGGGGGGTAGAAAAAGAGGAAAAAAAAAAACGTGTGTATGCAAATTTATGTAATAATAAATATGTAGTGAGAAGGGGCGTAAATATAGCCCTAGGTATAAGTGATATATGAGTGAAAGTGAGAAACAAAGGATACGGAGAGAAAGAAGGAGAGAATTTTTTTTAAAAACAAATAAATAAATAAATAAAAAATAAAAAAAATAAAAAATAAAAAAGTTTGCATTTGAATTTAAGTATTATTAAATATATAGTAAAAAGTAGTATTGAAGTGCAGCACTAAATATAAGTGACATAGTGAGTGAAAGTGAGAAACGAAGGGAGAAAAAAAAAAAAAGATTCCCTTAAATTCCCCTTCCCTCCTCCTCCCCGGCTCTCTCGACATTGATGGCCAAGATGTATTAAAGTGCATTATAAAACACCCTATAGTATAGGGTCAACTACCCCTCCTATAGCCCTGGTGACCAATTATCAGTTCGAAAAGTGGCCTTACTGGAAAAATACACCATTCATACTATAACCCACTTGTCTCATGACAGGGGTATCTACATACACACAAACATATACAGCGAGGACCCAGAGCAACGACAAATGGAGATCATATGTCATCAGCACTGTATTAGTCATATCTGAATGTCAGGTGCCTAATTAACCTCACTATTCCATCCTTCCCATTTACTGAGCCAATTTCTGTATCTCTTTGCTGTCTTACCAGACAAATCTCTGGACCAACTTAGGTCTCTTTCCATCTTTAGTTGATGCTTTAATTGCTTTTCCATCTGCGTTACTGATAAAGGCAAACTTGATTTCCAGTTTCTAGAAATAGTTATCTTTATGGCCGTAAAGCAGTGTAGAACTATAGTTTTATCGTTTTTAGAGAGCTCATTCATATTTAAATGTAAGATAGTAGTTTTAGGGTCAAATTTAGGGTGAATACCTAGGTTATTAAGTTTATTAAAGATCTTACTCCAAAGCGGCTTGACCCCCCTACATTGCCACCAGATGTGCAAAGCTGAGCCATCTACCCCTCCACATCTCCAACAATTTGGTGGGTAACCTTGATACATTTTAGATAATCTCCTTGGGGTCAAATGCCATCTGTGCATCGTTTTAAAATGGATCTCTACCAAGTTTAAGCAATGGATATGCTTTGAAATTTGTGATACAGAGTTATTCCATTCTTTGATTGTTATGTTTGTTTGAAGTTCCTTTTCCCACGTCTCTTTGGCTGCTGGGGGGGAGAAATGTTGTGACTGTTCTAATAGCTGTCTGTTTTTAGAAGTCACCCCTTTAACTCTTTTTTGTGTAAAGACACCTTCTAAGTAGCCCGTCCTTTTTCCACTTTCTATTAAGTGCTTTTTTAGGAAGTGTCTAACTCGTAAATAGTCAAACTTATCCCTCTCACTCAGGTTTAGTTTGACTGTCAGCTGTTCAAATGGAAGTATTTCATTATTTAGTATTATGTCCTCAATATTACCACCATTCTCTGTTTTCCAGTTATTTAAAGATATGTTTTCTATGTTAGATTGAATACTGTTAATCCCGGAGGTTTTGAGGATTTTGTTTTTTAGGCCGAGTACTTTCTTAATAACTTTCCATTCTTGTATTAGCTGGGTCAAGATCTCAGAACTGATCGTTAAGTTAGTGATAATCTTTTGATAATTAAATATCCAGAGTAAGGTCTCCAGGTCGCTACTACCGTATGCCTCAGCCTCTATCCTATACCAAGGTTCCCTTTTTGAGTCTTCTTCCTGTAGTCTGTATAAATGGGTTAGAATATTTGCCTGATAGACTGTATTTACATTTGGGTATCTTATTCCTCCCTCCTTGGTTTTTCTACCTAATACGTGTTTGGCAATTCTGATTTTCTTAACTTTCCATATATAGGAGTTGAATGATTACTGAAGCATGTCCAGCCATGCCATCGGGGCTCTTAAAGGAACCATACTGAACATATAGGCCCATTTTGGTATAAGATAATAGTTGATTGTATTTACTCTCCACCACCAAGATATTTCTAGGTGGGCCCAATCTTTGAGTTTTCTATTAGTTTCTTTTAGCAGTAACATAAAATTATGTTCCATTAAATTGTTTAATCTCGTAGTGATGGTAATTCCCAGATAAACAAATTATTTTTTTGTCCAGAGAAAGTTAAATTCTTTAAATTGTTGTTCTAATTCTTTTACTAAAATTGGATCTATGTTTTTAGGTATAACCGTTGTTTTTGTTAAATTTAATTTATAATTTGATATGCGACTGTATTTGTCTATCTCTGCCATTAATGGGGGGAGAGAATGTCGAGGGTCTTTAATCGTCAGCACAACATCATCCGCATATAGAGATATTTTGAGTTCTTCATCTTTTATGGGAAAGCCTGCAATCTCCTGATTGTTTCTAATGTTGATAGCTAATGGTTCAATCGAGAGTACGTACAGGACAGGGGACAAGGGACAACCCTGTCTCGTACCGTTGCTCAATCTGAACCATTCAGCAGTGATGTTTGGTCCTACAGTTCTAGCTACTGGGTTAGAGTATAAGGCCATTATAGTGCTGTATATCCAGCCTTCAAAACCAAATGCTCTCAGGACCCTACTGAGGTAGCCCCACCCGACTCTGTCAAATGCCTTCTCTGCATCTAAAGACAGAGTCAGGAGGGGCAGCCCTGTTTTATTCACCCGATCCAAAATATCTAGTAATCTCCTGACGTTATTAGCAGAGACTCGACCGGGAACAAATCCTATCTGGTCAAGGTGAATCACTGTGGAAATAATTTTCTTCATTCTCTGGGCTAATATATATGAATACAATTTTATATCCACGTTGATTAGAGATAAAGGTCTAAAATTTCTGACATTCGTGTGATCTGTGTCTGGTTTGGCAATATATTTGCACTCAGCAATTCTTCTGGGGCTTTCCCTACCCTTGCGATTTCATTAAATACATCCAGAAGATTCGGGGAGATGATATCTTCAAATACTTTATAAAAGAAATTGCCAAAACCATCCGGGCCCGGGGTCTTGTATGTCTCTAAATTATTAATAGCCTCCTTCAATTCCCTCTTAGAAAATGGTTTATTAAGCTCTGCTCTGTGTGCTTCTGAGATCCTTGGGATCCGGGTGTCCTTTAAATAATTTTCAATCTGGGAAATATTACTTGGGGCTGTCAGGTTATACAGGCTGTTGTAATATTTATTAAAGGTATTACCTATATCTTTCGGGCCCAACTGTTCTTCTCCCTTCTCTATTATTTTGGTGATTCTGTTGCTGGCTTTTTGTTTTTTTAATCTATTTGTTAAAAAATTTTGGGCTCGATTGCCTTTGTAATAATTATTTATTCTTAGCCTGTGTAGTGTGGATACAACTTTATCATGTCATTTATTATTTATCTGTTCTTTTATTTCCTGAATTATTGGGATGTTCTCAATTTGTGGATCTGCTTTATTGTAACTTGTTAGATTATATAATTTGATGTAGAGATCTTCTAAAGGTAGACCATCTTCTTTCCTTTTTATCTTTTCTAGTTTGATGATATATCCCCTCATGGTGGCTTTAAAGGCACACCAGATTGTAGTGTGGGGGACTTCTTGGGTATTGTTTTCCTGGAAATAATATTTGGCTCTTTCTTTCAAAAAATCTCTATTTTCCTGTTTAAAAAGAATCTGATCTTTCAATTTCCATGTGGACATCCCTTGTATTTCCTTATCACCTATTGTCATCAAATTCATACTGTGATCTGACCATGTATTCTCTACTAACAGAGCTGAGGTTACCTTACTGGACATTGAAAAACATCCCAGACAGAGGTCAATTCTCGAATATGATCCATGACGACTGGACACATGCGAGAAGTCCCTTTCCCTGGGGTGGAGTAGTATCCATAGATCATACAAATCGTATTTCCTACATATTTGTCTTAGTTTATCTGCTTGTTTTATGACTGTCCTATCCAGAGTGGCTGTCTTATTAATCATTTTTTTATCCATCTCTGGATCCATTGTAACATTAAAGTCACCAGCAATTAATAGACATCCTTTTTTTATTTCATCTACTTTGTTCATGATCTTCTGTAGTAGCCTAGTAGGGCATTTATTTGGTAGGTAGACCTTGACCAGAGTGTATATAGTGTTGTTAATTTTGCACATCATTATAATAAACCTACCCTCTGGATCCAGTACTTGGCAGAAAATTTCTTCCAGAATTGAGTTTGAGAAAATTAGAGCTACCCCACATTTTTTTTTATCTATTCTTGACGCTTGAATTATAGTAGGATATTTTTCCCTCCCCAGTTTTGTTTTATGTTTGCTATCCAATGTGTTTCTTGAATAAAACCTATATGCGTATCGTATGTATTCAGTGTATTATACAAAAGCCCTCTTTTCTTGTGTGTGTTCAGGCCCTGAACATTCAGTGACAGAATCAACATCTAGAAAGCTACTGTGCTGCTAATCTTCCACTTGTCGTTGGATCCCCCACATACACATACATTCATTATCCGGGAAGATTCCAATACATTTTTGGATATCCTCCCCCATATATACCTAATGGAGGCAAAAGCCCCCTTGAAGCTCTTTCGAATTTTAAAATTTTCCAGAGTTTCTCTGCGTATTTTACGCACAGCAGATAGGACGGTAGGTGTGAGCCGAATTACCCCAGACCTCGTGAATTTGACAGAAAGAGGAGAGGAGCGGCGCTGAGAAATAAGGAAAAATAAATAAATAAATAAAAAAAATAAAAAAACATTCTTATTAAATGTATACCTCTTTATAATATACTTACTCCCCCCCCCCTCCTATTTGTCCAATAAGCCAATAGTTTCCCTGAGGCCAAGTCTATTATATACATTTATGTGTTCCTTTTGATACCAAATTTCTTCAAAAAAAAAAAGAACATTGAAATAAATAGCCTTTATATATTACCTTTGCCCCCCCTCTTGTTTACCCTTTAAATCAGTGGTTGCCCCTAAGCACAAATCTTGCAAATAATTGTGTGTTCGTGTAATAATATATTAACTTTGAGGAGAAAAAAAAAAAAAAAAGAAAATTTAAATAGATAGCCTTTATATATTACCCCTGCCCCACTCTTATTTACCCTTTAAATCAGTGGTTGCCCCTAAGGACAAATCTTACAGATAATTATGTGTTTGTGTAAAAATATATTAACTTCGAGAGAGAAAAAAAAAAGATTTAAAAAAAAAAATATTCTTGACTATGGATCTATTTACTGTTTATGTGATTGAAGCGATAGTGAAACCTATACAAGGGTGCATTACACTCTATTATATTAAATGTCAGTTCCCTTCTCCCTTTGTTAACTTCTGTTGATAACAGCATTTCTCTAATTGTGCAAAAAAAAAAAAATGGGAGAAATGTATTCTTAACTGTGGATCGAATTACTGTTTATATGATAGAAGTGATAGTGAGCCTTATACAAGGGTGCATTACACTATATTATACTAAAGATCAGTTCCCCTCTCCCTTTGTTAACTTCTGTTTAATAACACCATTTCTCTGGTAGTGCTTAAAAAAAAAAAAAAAAAAAAAAAATCCACTCTTTTTCTCTGTTCATCATGCTCTTCTCCTGATAAAAATGCGCTTAACCAGGTTCATTTTTCTTGGTCTTCTATTCTTCTAGGTATCGGACCAAATAAGTCCTATCATCTCTCTGGTTTTCTGCTTCCGTGTATTACAATGGGAGAGAGAGAGAGGGAAGGAGAAAAAAAAACACAACAAGGGATTAGCGCCCTTTCCATCTCCTCTTTCTTTCTCCTTCCTTATAGTATTGTCTTTATGTGATCTGTTTTTCTTGGAGCCATAGTTCAATTTCTTCGGCCGTGTCAAATCCCTCCATTCGGTCTTCTTTGAATATTAACAATTTTTCTGGGTGCCTCCATCTAAATCTGATGTCATTTTTTTTCAGAATATTGATGGCTACATTAAATTTTCTTCTTTTAGTTCTTGTTGCATACGAGAGATCCAATAGTATTATTACATTCTTGAATTTTTCTTCTTTATTTTCTCTTCGTCTTGACACTTTAAATATTTGTTCTTTAAATTGATATGAGTGGAAACAAGCAATAATGTCTCTGGGTATTTCTCGGGATAAGTTGTTCGGTCTAGGTAGTCTATGACACCTTTCTATTATTTCATTGTGCCCGTCCATTGTGAGGTCCAGAGATTTCAAGTATTCCATCACTAAAGCGTGCGTGTCTTCTGGTTGTGTTTGTTCTTTAATGTTACGAAATATTAAGTTGTATCGCCGCGAGCGATCTTCCAGATCACATACTTTATTCTCCAGTAGCTCTACCCTTTTGAGTAGTTGTTCATTCGAGGATTGAACCTTTATGTATTGATGTGTCAAGTTTTCGATTTTGTCGTCCGCCGCTTGGAGTTTGATAGAAAAGTCCTGTAACTCTTTTTTAATTTCCTGTGCATTATTAGCCATTTCTGCTTTGAGTTCGCCTAATATATCTCTAAGGCTTGTTTTTAATAGTTCTGGTGTAATTGTCTGGGGCTCCTCATCCGGGGAGATGTAGTCTTCCAGCGTAGAAGTATGATATTTACTCCCGTGTAGAGAGAAGAATGACAGTCTTTTTTCTTGCTTTTCTCTGTCTCTGGATTCTTTTGGATCTTTCCTTTCTTTTCTATTTACAGGTTTTGCTTCTGTTGTTTTTTTAGAGGCCATTTTAAGTCTTCTCGAGCCGTGTAGGCCAAGGCTTAGGTGAATTATTTTAAGAAGTCTTTAATACTTATCTTAGGCTCCTTAGAAAGCAGGGCATATGTTTGGACACTTGTAGGACTTACACATGTGTGCCTTTTAAAAGAAACTTTGATACCTTTCTTCTGCCCCTTAGTTATTTCATATAGTGTAGAATTAGGGATTATTCTAGCCTTGGTGAAGAAATAATCTTAATTTTATTAAAGACAGGAGGCGAATATTTGCATAATCCTTCTTTACTGAAACCTCCAGCAGCAAAAGAGTTAACAGAGTTGTAAAGATTCAACCAATAGAAACAAACACAGGATGCATATATAAACCCCCTCAGGACACTTCCTCTTCCTCTTTCTTTGAACAGCCGAACAGGGCACGAACAACTTAATTCTCAAAAATAACCGATCACCACAAAGAGTCGGACCACTGGAACCGGACAGATGTCAACTCAGAACACCATGCTGGAAGGCAAAGAGAAAATTGTGAAAGTAAACTGGTCTACTAAACAGATTCATAATAAGACTGAAAACAATAAACAGAGAGACAGTCGTAATATATAATACAAAGTCTTAATAAGACTTCAAACAATAAAAGTCAGAAACACAATCATAATATATAATAATACCCACAGATGTAATAAGGGTTGGGGGAAAAATAAATAAACTGGGGGGGAAATATTCGCCTCCTGTCTTTAATAAAATTAAGATTATTTCTTCACCAAGGCTAGAATAATCCCTAATTTTATGGCAAGACAGGAGGCTTCATATTTGCATTTTTAACGCTCATTAAGAGAAAAGGATCCCATGCACCAAATGAGCAAGATGAAGAACTCCATCTATCAACTGTAGGAAAACAGGTTTAAACAATCAGATTGATGTAAGAGATCAGAAGCGGCCTGTTAGGCACTGCACGAAAAATGGACTTGGCTGACAAATACCTATGGACACAGCTAGTCCAGAAAAACACCCCTTTTTTCCGGGTAGAAGGAAAAATAATCCATAGAAAAGCCATAAATCAGAAAACCGGCACAATTACACCAAATAGAGCAAAAGCGAAGGAGAGCAACATTATCTTGCCATTCCTCAACACAATGAAGGACCCTAGACACATCAGAAATGAATTGTGCCCTGTTTTTGAAGGTCAAGCCAAGTGGATGCCACATAAAAAGGCAAAGAACCAATGGATCATAGCTGAAAAACATTCCTAGAAGGGAAAATGTACCGCCGGTAAAGTGAACCTCAGGATGTTCATAATACTAAAGTACAGAATAGACAGTATAGGGCCAGACAGGGAGAGAGCCAAAGTGTCAGCACATTATAGTACAAGGAGAGATAACCATACATGTTACCTCCACAGCAGGGTGATTAATAAGCCCATTACTCACTGGGGAGTGTTTAGATAGGGAGACCGGAGAACTGTGGGAAGGCATAAGGTCCCTGGAGAACGCGTCCACTGCCATAGAGAGAGGTCTGGCATCCAGCTGAAGAGGGCTGGTGTCTGACAGTTTTCCCTAAATACAAACATTTCAAGGTTGAAGGTACCCTTGAGATTCAGGGCAAGAATGACCAATGGGGACACATGCCAATGAACAGTGAGTTCTGTCTTAGAGGAAACTTGGAATCACAAAGGGACACCTGATGATATCCAGTAAGTTGATATGGAATCCACGTTCTTCAGGACTCCACAGGACTCCACATGAGATACACCTCATCTGAAGGAGCTGGCGTCAGAATCTACGATGCATCATTCCAGAGTGGAGACAATTCAGTCATAGGAACCTAAAGATGAGCCTTCAGACATTGCATTACGAGATAGTGCAAGGGCCCTGGAAAAAATGGCCTGAATAGAGGCAGAGAGCAGACGATCATGCTACTCAAGAGCAACCGAGAAGGCGGTGGAGATCTTGGACTGAGATAGTTTGAGGACAACCGACACCGAGTATCATGAAACCCAGGAATTGTATGGATTGAATGGATTTTTATTCCAATTTGCCTTGTTGATCATAAAGCCAAGATTCTATAAGAGATGGCCGATCTTGCACTATCAGCAAGATGTTGTCCAGATAAAGGATAGTGGGTTCAGCGAGCATAAAGGCACTCCATAACTGGCTTGGGCAGTTTTGTGAAGTACCAAGGTGCAGAGCCCGAATGGCCACAGGTGATCTTGTCAGAAAAACCGGAGTATGTGTGGGAGAACGCGACATACCCCTTACTAGATATTAATCTGGCCTGGAAGGAGGATGATGCATCCTAATAGGACAGTGAACGGTAGAAGAATGTGCAGTTTTGTAAACTGGTAGGACGTCAGATTCTGAGCAGAGGGGCCTGATTCTGTATAAGGCGTTCTGCTGGTGGCACGGCCCTCTGCCGATCAGCCCTGAATTAAAACGATCCCCATGGAAGACCTGCTTCATTGATACCTGAGCTTTGTTTAGCTAGGTAAATATGTTGACCTGTTGATTTATTTAGTTGAGGTCCCTATCCCAGGATATGTCCCGCAAGATATGTCCTGCCTCTGGGCCAAGATCCTTGGGGGCCAGTTCATGTCAGCTTGACATCCAATTTGTAAAGGGTGGCTTTGTGCTGTTCTGCTAACATAGCCACGTAAGCATTGCCTAGGAGACACATGGCTTGTTGCGCCCATTCCCGAGACAGCCGTGTATCCAGTGGGGTGCCCTCTGTCAAAGCTTTATCTGTGATGAGGAACAATTGTGATGGTGGCCAAGACATCAATCAGTTTGTCTTTCTAGATGCTAAGACCCTGTTCCAGCCCTTTGCAAGGTCTTTGACATTCTTGGGCATGAAAATTACAAAGGTCATGTCAAACGGAGGTGTTAGCCACTTTGTACTGTATAGTAGGACAAGGACACTCAGCATTGAGCTTCTGGCATACCTCCTTTTCCAGGGGATGCTAGGTAGGACACCACTCTGAGGACCTGGAATGACGAAGGGTCGAAAAAGGGGAGACCCATAGCATCCAGAATCTCCAAGGGTGTGCCAGGTTTAGAGGAGCCTGTGAGGGAGTCATAGAGCAGGGCACCCCTGGGGTGCAAGAGTCCTGATAGATCAGCAAGAAGTGGAATCCTAGGGCATCCTGGTCTATAGATCCCTGCTTAGTGCTCCTTTACCACAACTTCTGAACCCCTTGTTGAGGTAGGGTCATGAAGGACCACTCTTGGCTTTTTTTTTTTTTTTTACAGGCATCCTGCCCTTCGACTTGGCATTCAGTGAATCTCTGGGTCTAAAGGATCAGTGAGAGCCCTGGATTCAGAAGCATCTCTGCCATCAGAGAGTATGGGGATGAGAATTCCTGGGACTGATGTAGAGCAGCCAGTGCATAGATGAGGTTGTCAGCCAGAACAGAGCGCAGACAAGAGTAAAGCCCTGTGGGCACATAAGTCTCTTCTGTCAAACTGTCTCAGTGCCGTGCCATTTATTCAAGGCACAAGAGAAGTATATGTTGTGGTGCCTGTATATAATCGGGGGTTACCCGAGGTGTCAGTGGGGGTCACCCACAGCACTGGTATAAAGGCTGCTAAACCAATCCCTTTAATCAGAGGGGGGAACACCCCTGGCCTTGTTGTGAGAGGCATATGTTGTTGTGCCTGTATATAAATCAGGGGTCACCTGACTTGTCAGTGGGGGTCACCCACAGCACTGGGATAAAGGCTGTAAGGCCAATCCCTTTCTTCATAGGGGGTCACTCCTGGCCTTGTTGTGAGAGGCATGTGTTTTAGTGCCTGTATATAAATTGGGGGTCACCTGAGGTGTCAGTGAGGGTCACCCACCGCACTGGCATAAAGGCTGTTAGGCCAATCCCTTTATTCATAGGGGGGTCACCCCTGGCCTTATTGTGAGAGGCACATGTTGTGGTGCCTGTACATATCGGGGATAACCCGAGGTATCAGTTGGGGTTACCCACCACACTGGGATAAAGGCTGTTAGGCCAATTACTTTATTCATAGGGGGGTCACCCCTGGCCTTATTGTGAGGCATATGTTTGGGTGCCTGTACATATCGGGAGTAATCCGAGATATCAGTGGGGGTCACCCAATACACTGGGTAAAAGGCTGTTAGGCCAATCCTTTTAGTCATAGGGACCCCTGGCCTTGTTGGCAAAGGCATTTGTTGTGGTGCCTGTATATCCAGGAATGATTCCTGGGTAATTCTGTAGATGGGTGTATCATAGGAGAGCCCTGCTTAGAGGAACGAGTCAGATATTCATCAAAGGTTTTAAATTTCTCATCCCCAGAAGGCACATCTGCCTCTTCAGATGTAGTATTCAGTGTAACCAAAAGTGGGGAGCACTTAACCCTTGGTGTCTTGCACTTTCCTTGAGGAAGAGAGTCCAACCCGGACCTCTTATTAGAGGGGGTCAGATCATGACAATGGTACGAGTCCTCAGATCTGACCCATGCAAGTGAAGGAGCTTCAGGGGCGTCCTGAGTAATGTTGGGGGTTGGTTTGTTGCAGAACGGCCAGGGCTGCTGGCAAAGATGCAGCCAAGGTCGACTGGAGCCATGCCTGAAGGGCCCCACGCATGGGTTATCCATATCACTTTCTATGACAAGTGGTAACTCTTTCAGTAATAATATCTGAAAGATGAAATGGGGAGCTATATATAATAAAAGTGAAATTTAACAGGGTTCACCCAATTGCCCAGTGGGGGGGGGGGGGGTTCACCCACAGATGGGGTCAGCAGCTTAGAAAAAAGAAACATGTCGTGCGCTAAGCTAGTCACAGGCTCAAATAATATAAATGTATAAAATGATGCTTACCAAACAGATGTGAGCATGCTACAAATACAGTGTGATTGGCTGTACAATGTATACATACATGTCTGCGCTTCTCACCCTAATAAAGTTGGCGGCAATATTGTGGCATATTATTTTTATATATATTTGATGCCACCTTATAGAGAAGCCTACCTACACAGAGAGGGGGGGTCACCCCAACATCAATATATTCATCTGGTGATACAGTTATAATGTGTAAAAATGTTTGGCAAAGCGTATTTTTTTTTTTTTTTTTTTTGTAAGCTGGTGTGAAAACACCATTATCACACACTGACTAGGGGGGTCACCCTATTGGAAAAAACCTGCACCCAGGCAGGTTAACACAAACCCCGGAGGGGGTTATATCACTTTAAACATGAAGCAGCATACATGCTGCTGCAGCAAGCAAAATAAACCTGGAGGGGTTTAAAATTGTCAGGGGAACTGCCAAGAATGATATATGGGAGCTAGATCCCTGAAGTAAATATCCCTGTATAACCTGGTTTATCAAATATATCTGGGATGTGGCAGACTCTTAGGTCAGTAGGTGTCAGAAAGAGGGGGTCATCCCCTTGCATGGAACAGTTTGTGGTATGTTTGCCTTAAACAATAATAATAATGCAATATATATGTATGTAGGCCAAAAACAGGGCCTAACCTGGCAGTGCAAGCACCAAGAGAGGGGCTGAATAAGCCAACCATTAGAGAGAAACATAAAATGGTGAGGGGGGTGTGGAACGCAGTATTGCCACTAATGGTAGAAAAAGAGAACTCCATTAGAGGTGTAAATCCCTAAAACGAAGCAATAACCTGTGAAGGAAAACACAATAAAGGGAGAAAAACACCCAATACATAGTAATAAAGCAATCTGAAGTATAGATTAAATAAACTATATAGTGAGAAACACTCTAGTGTGGAAGGTGCTCACCTGGAGGCAGCAGCAAAGAAAGAGGAAGAGGAAGTGTCCTGAGGGGGTTTATATATGCATCCTGTGTTTGTTTCTATTGGTTGAATCTTTACAACTCTGTTAACTCTTTTGCTGCTGGAGGTTTCAGTAAAGAAGGATTATGCAAATATGAAGCCTCCTGTCTTGCCATAAAATTTTATTACTCAAATTCTACTTATTTCTTTCTCAGCCTTCTGCCCGCCTCTTCTTAGAGGGTGAAGTTAGTCAATGCAGGACTTGATTAGCACAAAACATCTCTGTTAGAGTTCACCAGAAAGCAAGGCATACGGTTTAACACATGTTGGACTTACACAAGTGTGGCCTTAAAGGTAGTCTTTAATACTTTCTTTGCACAGCTGAGTTATTTCATATGCTATTGACTGTTAATCTAAATTTTTATCTTATTTCTTCTCTCAGCTTTCTGCCCACCGCTTGGTAGGACGTGGCCTTAGTTAATACAAGCCTCTTAATTGGTACAGAGGAAAAAAAAAAAAGAAATCTCTGTCAGAGTTCACCAGAAAGCAGAACATAGGTTTAATCACATACAGGACTTAACAGGTGGGGCTTTTTAGAGAAGTCTTTGATACCCTTTAAAAGAGGGCTTTGATACTTTTCTTCCACACCTTAATAGTTTCATATACTGTAGGCTGTTATTCACATTTTCAATTTATTTCTTCCTCAGCTTTCTGCTCACCGCCTGATAGGATGTTCTCTTACTTAATACAGGCCTCTTAATTAGCTCACAAAATCTTTGCCAGAGTTCAACAGAAAGCAGAGCGTAGGTTTGAACACATGCAGGATTTACACAGGTGTACCTTTTTAAAGAAGTCTTTGATACTTTTCTTACACACCTGAGTTGTTTCGTATAATATTAAGTGATTATTCCACAGTTTCTGCTTATTTCTTTCTCAGCTTTGTTGCTAACCCCTTGATAGGATATTCTCTTACTTAATACAAGCCTCTTAATTAGCACAAAAAATTTCTCTGTCAGAGTTGTCCAAAAAGCAGAACGTGGGTTTAAACAAATAGAGCACTTACACCCTTGTGCCTTTTTAAAGAGGACTTTAATATTTTTCTTCCACGCCTTAATTATTTCATATAGTGAGGCTTTTATTCACACTTTCTATTGAATTCTTCCTCAACTTTCTGCTCACCGCCTGATAGGATGTTCTCTTACTTACTGCAAGCCTCTTAATTAGCACACAAAATCTCAACCAGAGTTCACCAAAAAAGCAGAACATGGGTTCAAACACATGTATGATTTTCTCAGTTATACTCTTTTAAAGGTGACTTTGATACTTTTCTTCTGCGCCTTAATTATATAGTATAGATTGTTAAGCTCACAGCCTGATGGAACGTATTCTTAATTAATACAAGCCTTTCATAGATGCTTTTTTCACATACATAAAAAAATGAGAGATAAAAAGGAACAGTCTTACCCCGTTCTGCTGGAGTTGTTTGGCTAGCTAGGGAGTTTCCCATACACCGTTGGGTACTTTTCAATTTTCCTTTTTAGATGCTTATATTCATCTTCTTTCCCCTTTCTTTCTTTGCTTTCTACTTCCTCCTCCTCCTCTCCCCACAGTTCATTCACCTTTTTTAGCCGTTTTCTTTACTGTTTCTTTAATTTTAATGTACCTCTTTTCCTTTTTCCTTTTCTTTCTCTTTTTCTTATCCCTTCAGTTTTCTGCCATCCCAGATTATAGTGGGTTAACGACCGCGTCACTTGCAGGTCGATCTTTGCTCTCCCTCAGCCTCTCCTCTCCATAAATTCTTATTTAGTCATACATCTTTCCTGCTTCAGAGTACCGTCGACAGACCTTTTTCGTTGCAAGATCCAGCTTGTTCAATCATCTATGCCTTCAGACGACTCCACACCATACCGCCGACCTGCCTCCCGGAGCGTGTAACACGTGCTACGTCATCACGCGCCTGATGGATCGCATGCTACTGTGTTTTGGTCTCCTTTTAAATAGCTATTAAAGTAGACATGCATATAGTTTATATTTGGTGTTATACCACATACAAATCTGGCATTAATTCTTGGACAAAGTTCTAAAAGTGGTCTAAACATAGCAAGAACATTCCACTGATTTGCATGGTGATTGCTCAATTTTTAGAACTTTGCCCCAGAATTAACATAAATGACATAAACAACCCTCGTTGGTATATGTTCCTAACCATGCTTGTATATGATTTTTTTTATTGATATGTGGAGATTTAATATGGTAATCGTATTCAGTGCAAAACAAGCAATCTACTAAATAGTATAACATTGTAGTATTTTTAAGCTAATTATTGGTATAGTCATTGGGATTTATAGTAAATGTATTCCCCTTCAGACTGTTCCATGCAAATATTTGAAATCTAAAATGTATTTATATTGCTATTGCAAATAAATTGATATGAAAGATGCAAACACATTTTCTGGAAGCAATCAATCATCCATTAAGCAAATCTATTTCATAATAAGTGCTGATTTGGGGTAAGAGCTTTACAAAGGATTTTAATTAGTCACCTAATTATTATGAACAGAAAAAAAAAGAAAAACAGTGTATCTAATGTTAAAGCAAAGTTGCAAATAAACGTATGGATTATGAGAAAAAAGTATCCACATTTGTTTCCTAATTATGACATCCTCCCATGGAACCATATGAAAATGACACATTCTGCTTTGTAGTAGTTGCCCTGAACAGTGTGACTCAAGGTAATTTTGTAAAGGTAAACAGCACATATATATATATATCACCTCCTACACAATATTCTAATAGCAGAGAGAAATTCAAGTTTATTAGAGTTGTATCTAACAATAACTGGCCTTTAGTAGACCATCATAAGGTCTGTTTACTTTGATATGCTCTTTGGCTGCTAATGAGACAACTAATTTTGGGTTATTTTACCTATAACTATATCCTGACAAGGAAAACAACAAAGGTTAATCAGCAGCATGAAACTAATAATACTATCTATCTATAATAATGGAGATAACACATCACATATTAAATAATATATAATAATTACAATAATAGGTATAACCTTATACAAGAAATATATCAACTGAGCACTCCTTCTTCCAATTCTAGGCACTTTCCCTCTAATAACTGTCATAACTAGTTTTTTGAAATTCCAAATCTTCATCCCTCTGAATAGATGAGACTTGGGGTTACACAGTCAACAAAATCACCAACTACATAAAACCCAGGACTACTTATGACCTACCTCCATATGTTAAATTAAAACATACATTTATGTGAAAATATATTAAAGTTTCATTAGTTCCCATTTTATCTAAATATGGCCAGATGATTTCTTTCTTCCATACCCTTACCATGTGACATATAAATTAAGACTTTAAATTAAATTAAATGCTTGAGCAGTCAGATATTGAATTGATTGGCATTCACCTCTGTTCAATTATTTATTTTGTCAGTGTATTTTGCTCCAACCCATGTAGTCAGTTTCAAACCATTTTCAACATGACGTCCTTTCCTGTGAATCAGATACAAATTATATCCAGTATTTTGATTGGTAAGTACCTTTAACTGGGATATTGATTATCTTGCTTCTTTATTATTGAAGGAAAACATAAAATTTAGTTTACATACAAAACTTAAAAATGATATTGTTTTGCAATGTGCTATACCAAGGTAAGCATTTGTATGATAGATGTCTAAACAGATGGCATGTTTAAACACAAGAGGCCTTCTGTGTAGTAACAAAACTGAAGCAACATAAACAAAATTTGCATTTGGATATTGCCTAACTATCTAACTCAAAGTAAAACATATAGGTTTGGTACTGACATACCATTTTTAGTCTGCATTCTGAAGGGAAAAAAAACCAATTACGTTGTATGAGATTATACTTTTAAATACAGAGAGAAGAGAGCAAAAAAGCAGGTTATCAGCTAAATATTTATTTATTTATTTTTAGTTGGTTTAAATGAAAAGTAAAACTAAATGTTTATTTCTTATTTTTTCACTGCATAATAATTGCAAACATGTTCTAGAGATTGTGGCTTTCTTGTACTTTAGATTTCAAAGCTGCACATGTCTTTTCACTTTGTAATTGAGCTGCTGTTTTCACATCAGGTTTTAATTGAACACATATAATTTTAGCCCATCACTTGTTTTCATTTATTTTACTTTTAGCTGGTGTTTCCTAAAGCATTTATCTTGTTTAATGTTGAAAAATCTAATTGGAGAGAATGGTAGTAATTTATGTGATACATAATAAGAGGGGATGCATTTCTAAAACACAAATAAATCTGGGAGACTTGAATGAATGATTTTAGTGTGATAAGCATTTGTGAAAAGTGACACGGAAATTGAGAAGACAATTAATTTTATATGGAAAATGGTTAGGAACTTGCCATGTTATGTAGCTGTACCAATTTGATAACATTAATAAAATGATCTGTGTTCAGTTTCTATTATGTATGGCAGAGGTTAGTTCCAGGGCATAACAAATTGGCATAATGGAGCACACCAAGTAGACAAATACAAATGTAGACCATGCAGTTTTGTCAGATGAAAAAATATTATGTTGCACAGATTAATTGAGCGATGAGATGTAACCCCTTTGTGACGATGAACATGCCAGGCATGTCATGGAAAAAACATCCCATTAGTGACAAAAGACGTGCCTGGCATGTTCTGCAGTTCTGATCTTGCTATGCCGACTGGCATACTGCAATTGGGCTAAAACATGCTTAGCCAATCAAAACTCCAAAGTACTCCAGTAAAGGTGGATCCTAACACTAAATACTTTTGCTTATATGGAGCTTAATCTCTTGAATTGTATTGCTTATTATGGACCAAAGGCATTCCTATTGTACAATACAGAGACACTCCTGCACTTTCATAGGTCTAGACATCATTTATGGAGCACATGTGATGAGGAGGGGGGGTTAAACCCAAAGTCTGGTCAAAGCTTTAAATATACAAACAAGAACCGAGGCATTCAGCCATGTTTGCATAGGCCCCCTCCATCACATCCGATCACTGTGACATCCAGTGCCTGGCTTTGACAGCTTTAGCCTGTCCATGGCCTGCAGTAATTGTGCGATATGTAGAGTCTAATTAAAGGATTGGCAGCGTGCAATTCAAAGTAGGAGAGTGGAAAATCCATGGTTTAAATTGGCAAATGTTTTCACTGAGATAGTTATGAAACCCGGAGTGCCGATGTATACAGTGTCTCTACCCATAAAAATATATTATAGCCAAAAAGCAGGCAAAAACAGTGAAATTCCAGGGAAAAGTGATCTAAATAACTTCAGTGGGGTCCAAAGTAAATATTAAAATAGAATAGTTTGTATGTTTATATTTTCCTCAGATCCTGTTCACGTCATTTTGATTACTTTTCGCTGGAGGTGCTCTTTTCCTCCTGTTTTTTTTTGCTATCATATAGCACCCCAGGCTGCTAGAATTATTTTAAGGCAAAAGATAGGGTTATAATATTACTATAGGAAATCCTGATTCTGTTCAAGGTAATTTTGTAAAGGTAAACAGCACATATATATATCACCTCCTACATAATATTCTAATAGCATAACTATTAGTGTGGTCTGTGTTTTCTGGTATCCTTTCCCTGTAGAGATAAATTCAAGTTTATTAGAGTTGTATCTAACAAAAACTGGCCTTTAGTAGACCCTCATAAGGTCTATTTACTTTGATATGCTCTGTGGCTGCTAATGAGACCACTAGTACTCACTGCTAATAACATGCAATAAACAATTAAAAAAAAAAAAAAACATTAAAACATAGGCTATTTCCAAACTCAAGACATTTGTTAGAATCTATGTAGCTGCTTTTTCAGTAGCTTTATAGGTCTGTAAAAGTTTTTTTCAATTTTACAACATATTTCTTTTATTTATAGTAAGTTATATGATATGATCAAAATAATGGTATCTAAAGAAAGGACTTCTTATCGAGAAAAAAAACAATATATATTTGATGTAGATATAATAAATGAGAAAGGAAAATTACAGCTTCTGGTCAAACACAAATTGTCAAAAATGCAGGTCTTGGAGAGGGTTAAGTTATACTTTTTTGGCTTGCTTTTTAAATAACTGTTTTATATACTTTAACAGTGCATACAACATATGTCTCAAGCACACAGTGAAGCATAATCAACAATATTACCATATAGACAAATATTATGATTCCATTGATTGTGGCTTTATGCAGATTATTCTTATTATGATTATTATTATTGTTAATTTAAGTTGAGTTTTCATTTCTATGTAATGTCCCAACAAACTATGTTTTATATTAAGTGTTGAAGGTTTTGCATACTTTTTCTATGTAAAGCCTTCATGGATTTCGGTTAGTTTGAAATCCAATCAGGTATATAATCTATAATATAATATTACAATATGTATAAAAAAAAACGTTCTACACTAGTGCGACTAATAGATGAAGCACCTGATATAACTAGGATTTTCATCTATTTTTGTAAGTTACAGGCCAACTAATATAACAAGTGCATCTGTGTTTCAAAGCCAAGAGATATCAACATTTTGTGTGCTGTGGCTGTACTTTAATACTGCAATTATCTTTCAAAGACTGTGAGGGAAAAACACATTTGCATTTTTTCCATTCATGTCACAATGTACCTGTTAATTCTGACATTATATGATATTGTAAGAAAACACCCTAATTACTTTTCAGCAACATATCAAGAGTATATTTATACCACTCCATGCTTAGGTTTGCCATGACTGTTGTAAGGGAAAACCTATTCCATATTAATGCACTTGAGTAATTGCAAATTTATTGAAATTCATATCACAATTAACATACAATTATTTAGTAACAACAATATAGCTGAGTACATAACTGTTAGGGATGTGGTCCAGATGACATGGGACCCTGAGCCCCCAGATTCAGGAGTTCATTGACAGGTCCACACAATACATAAGAATGCAGGCTCACGAACAGTAAATATGGTTCAGTCCTCCTGTTCTTCCGGGTGCCTCTGCTGGTGTGGCTTTACACCAATTGAAGACGAAACAAGCAATGTAGAGGAAGCAGAGAACCGGCTCTCACGGATAGTGGTTAATAATCGGGTGATTTAATCAAATGTCACATAAATACAGCAAAGTGAGGAAAAAACAATCCAAAAAAGGGTCAGCATGACGCGTTTCGCGCTGAAAGCCCTTAATCATATGCTAACATCACAGAAAAGTGCACTCATTTAAATATGTTCAAATCCCATGAAAAAGGAAGGGGGTGTGACCAGATATTCCCATGTTAACATAGTAGTTTTGTATAGTGGTTTAAAGGGAATATATATGTAAAGAAGAGAGAATACTTCTTCAGAGTGAGTGATTAAACAATTAGAAAAATACTTTATTTAGTGCTGGTGCCTTGTTCTATAATACTTATACATTTTAAATACAAGAATTATAAATTCTAAGTATAAGAAATCATGTGATGAAAAAAACAATCAGACATAAAAATAACTCCTCCAGCACTAAAGTCTTTTTCTAATTGTTTTAATTACACAAACAGGAAGCTCAAAACAAACTAAATGTGTGTGGCAATATTTACAAAGGAACTAAGCAATGAAGTAGAAGGAGACAAGGAAAATCCAGAATGGATAAACAGAGCAAAACAGAAGAGAAACCAGAAATGAATGAAAGCAGGAGAGTCAAGGAAAAAGAAACATGGAACAGGGAAACCCATTAATAGGGCTCTAAGAGAGGGCAGAACTAGAAGAGGGTTCAAGGATAAGCCATAACTTTACTAGTGCTTTGAAATTCATGGTAGCCCCATTACAGGGCTTCGGGATTAAGGGTAACCTTTATCCACATGCTTGAGATTTTAAATGCTGAAAGATGTCATTTGTAGGATTACTTTGTTAGAAGAGGAATACTGACCATGGACCATGATGATGCCAAGATGTCTAAAATGTAATCCATCACTTTTAGAGGTATCAAGTCTTTATGTTGTTGTAATCTTACTTTATGTTCTACCTAATAAAAATCTGAAATTATAAAATCGTTTTTAGAATACTGTATAAATATATATATATATATTCCATACAAGATATTTCAATTCATATTGGCATACATTTAAATATTCATATATACTTGCACAAGGTATGTAGAGAGATTAATAATACACATTAGGTAATGATGTACAAAGATATCTCCATATCTCTTTTGCTCAGTTTGCTGATCTTAATGAACAGACCCTCTAGGGTAGCTTTAATTATATCAATTTGTCTGTGAATGTATTTCCTTATCTATGTCTCTGAATGTGTCTCTCTTGGATAGTTTACCACAGGAACCGTGATGATCAGGCAGTCAACTTCTGGGCACTAAAAAATATATAATGTTGCACACTGAAAAAAGGAAGTTGTTTACACTTACACCGATCAGCCATAACATTATGACCACCTGCCTTATATTGTGTAGGTACCCTTTGGATTCAAAACAGCCCTGATACATTGAGGCATGGACTCCACTTGACCTCTGAAGGGTGTGGTATCTAGCACCACATTAGCAGTAGGCCAAGTCAAAAACTTGAACTTGTGTGTTGTATTTTTCATACCATTCTTGAACTATTTTTGCTTTATTGCAGGGTGCATTATCCTGCTTAAAGAGGCCAGTGCCATCAGAAAACACAGTTCACATGACATGGTGTACATGGTCTGCAACAATGCTTAGGTCACATGAATGACAGGACCCAAGGTTTCCAAGAGGTATTGAACAGTAATCTTGAGACTGGTACATATGAATAAAGCAGAAGCAAAGGATAAGAAGATGGATGCCAGCAGCCTCCATTTTCTGTCTGTTTTTGGACATCCATCTGTATGTTCAAATCTTATTCTGTGTCCCTGAGGTTAAAAGAACCCCTTCCCCTAACTCTGTTATCTGAAACCAAATATTTTACTGACAAGTTCATAGTATCACTAGAACAGATGAGGTGGCCATTGTTAGTGGAAGGTTTATGACTCTACAGCTACACCTCATTGTATTTCGGCAGACACAGCTGTGTCTATATACACACAAGAGGAGAAGGGGGGCTTCTCTTCAAAATTGCTAGCCCACCCAAACTGGCAGAAACTGACAGACACAGACACACTGAGATTATTTGGATTTTAAATTTGTAGAATCTAATAAGGGTTATTATAAACACACCTAGTTGATTCAAATCGCTCATTAAAATATATAATTATATCACACCTTCACTAATAAATATGTAAAGTATAATTAATCCTACGTATTAATTAGAATATTGTTTTTATTGTTTTATTAGTGTGGTATAAATGTTATTTTGAGTTAATCTAATGTGGAATGATAAGAATATTTACTCTAATTTGAAATTATATTAACACTTCTATATATTTCCACATATATATATTCCCATATTATACTCACAATCCAGGTATAGCTATAAATCATAACATCATCTCATTTAAATTAAACACACCCATTCACTTTAATTGGTTAACAGTTAGAAAGAACAGGGTGTCAGTCTGAGATAAGGTTGGGTTGATAAGTGGATACTGGAGGTGTAGAAAGGGAACTGAGATACCTAGGAAGAGACCTGAAAAGACCTGGGGGGGGGGGAGGGGGGGCTGATTTTGGGAGAGATTTCACTAGTGGGGTGAGAGATGGGAATGTGTTAGATAAGGGCTGAGCCTCTCTCCTTCTTGGGAGAATTCAGGAATATGAGGCTTTTAATAGCACATGTTCACTATAACAATAGACATCTCCATACACATAGTACTGAGTCCCAAGAGTAACTTCCATCACTCAATTCTTCAATTGAAGGAGTCTCATCTGCAAACCAACCTCTGCCGGTAATGTATAAATGTGATAATTTGTTTCTAGCATAATCTCCATTTTTATGGATATAATTAGCATTTATATTTGGGTAAATTAAACTTAAATGCCACAATTTCTTGGATCTACATGTTTTAGCCTGGTGTTCATCTGTCATCCTTTCTGCAGAAGGAAGCCAGATGAATATCCTATAGATATTACAAAGAACCATAAGTTCTAATAGTCTAGCTATTTACCCAAATATGTAATATCTAATCTCCAGAGATTATCTAAGATTCCCTTAAAGTCTAGTTAGAATACATACATTGTCATTTACCGGGCAGATTAAGAAATAGCCACCTTGAGTAGTTATATGATTTAGTAATATTACCTTATCTAAGCAGAGTATATGCTGGTAATTTGTAGGTAATTATGGGGTTCTATCATTAACTATTTTAACTACTAATCATTATGAATGTAGGCGTGGTTGTATCTAAATAAAATGCATGGCCATCTTATGGTCAGAAATGGAACTACATATTAAATAATACTACATGCCTATTGATACAGGTACAGAGCTGCATAATTAATGTTTTATTTTATTCACCTCTGTTATAAGTCATACATGTGAATTATGATTAACACCTATTGATATTGTATTTTGTTGTTAAGCTATTTTGCTTATCGTTTGATCATAATTTTATATTCAATAAATGTATTATTATTTTATTAATAATTGTTGCATTGTGTCTACTTTTGTAAAAACGTCATCCAAACTCTCTATATACATAACAAATTCTTTATATGGGTATTTTTGGTCAGACCCATAGATATGAATCACCAATTTTTCATATTTTTAATGATTCATAATTAATAACCCATATTCATATTTTTATGGTTATTAATATCCGACAAGGCAGAACATTGCTCAAAGCATCACTGCCTCCACTGGCTTGCCACATGTCAGTGGTCATAATGTTATGGCTGATCAGTAGAATGTATATGAATAAAAAAAAAAAAAATCTGTAATAAGAAACACTATAATGGACCTACTTGAATTAAAAAATTGTTGCGCATATAAGAACAATAAAAACTTGCAGGGGACAGTTCAGTCAGTGGTAGCAGCAATCAGGCACAATTCCTATGATTGATATTGCACACAATTATAAGCTGCATCCTTCTCTGAATCTCGCCAATAACAGCAGCACAATTTTTAGACACTCCCTCCTTCAGTACTTCCCTTTCGACACCTTTCAGACAACCAGCCTTCTTCACTGTGCTGATGCAAGGATTGTGGTGTCCATACATTATAATCTATCACTCTGACTCTATCTTCTGACTGTTTCTTTGTGGTTAATGAGATCCATTCACACAAAGTCCTTCCACATCTACTATTTACTCCACAATGCACCATACGCTTACATTGATTGGGAGAAAGTGCATGGGCAAAGACATACATTAATTAAGCACTTTAGCCCACCATCTTCAAAACCCAAGGTATAAAAAAAGGTAAAAGGACACATTTATTTTGATTACAATCTTTGCTGAACTCCCTGAATTTTGTGCGTCTGAGGCTAAGGACTTGCCTGATCATGGTTATTGCTCTTTATGTAGCTAGCTTTTTATGTGTGAGAACTTATAAGCAGCAAGTTTATTTAGACAACTCAGTTACAATTATTATAGATGTGTACACCATCTATTATATCAACCTGAGGGTATTCAAAAAAATAGTATTTTTTAAAATGAATGTAGAGCAAATAAAATGTAATTATCCATTACAAATGCTAGTTCAGCTTCCGATATCACATAAGTTCATATTTGGATCCCCCACTGATGATGAATAATTCTCATATTATTCATAAAATATGCCAAAATTAGTGTAATTGTCAGGAATTATTAATCACCACAAATTAATCTACTTGCTAATATGTAGTTAATTTGCTACAAAAACAGATTACATTTACTTTCTGCATTAATGCCCTTGGGGAATCAAATCACCAAGGATATAAAAGTACCTTTATTTTATTCATAAATAAAGTGTTGTCATTATAACCTCTGTTGATGACTGATCTATTTTCAGTATCTTTCACATAGTGTGAATTTATGTAATTATATGTTTAGTTTATATATAGGTATGTATATATATATAAATATATATATATATATATATATATGTATATATATATATATATATATATATATTTATACATAAAAATCCAAGATATGATGCACTCAGCTAAAGGCAATCATAACAATCAGTGGCCCGGGTGCTGTGCAGCTAAAGTACACAAAAATCCAAAGGAAAGCACGCACTCACAGGACTTAATGCAAAAAAGGTCGATATTTTATTTACTCATACAGGTATGGTATTCACATGAGCATAAAATCGATGTTTCGGTCCACACCGTGGACCTTTATCAAGTCTTGATAAAGGTCCACTGTGTGGACCGAAACGTCGATTTTATGCTCATGTGAATACCATACCTGTATGAGTAAATAAAATATCGACCTTTTTTGCATTAAGTCCTGTGAGTGCGTGCTTTCCTTTGAATTTATATATATATATATATATATATATATATATATACATGTCCAAAAGGAAGCACTCATCTAAACTAGTATTTATACACTGTCCAAAGGGATAAGCACACTCACATCAAACAAGTATTAAACTCTTGTGGGGCAATTCACTAAAAGGTGCAGTGAGTAGCAGATGAGTTAAAGTGAATACATCAAGCTATGCATTTTGCAGGAACAAACCAGATGAGTTTACTTAGTTGATGAACTAATTAGGTTTGTTCCTGCACAGTGTATAGCTGAACTGATGAGACAACATGTCCATCTCACCTCAACTCATCTTCTATTCCCTTTAATGCTATTCACTACAACTCACCTGCTACTCACCTCAACTCACCTTTTTGCCCCATAAGTGTCAATTCAATGTACGTATTTAAATTGTATTATGTATTCATTTTCTAATATAAAATCATAGCATAGGGACTTTCCAAAATGTTAGGTGCCTTGATGTGCTTTGCAAGCTTAATCTTATGGACATCATCTTTAGTTTGGTTTCTCCTTTGTCCTGCTCTAGACGGTCCTTAGCCCTGTACCCTGTATTCAGTTCTGTTCTGCCTCAGTGGCTTTTCTGCTTTTGCGCTCTTCTTTGTCTGTTTCTTAGTTTATTCTGTCTTAGTCTGTAACATCCTGTTTTCCTTGATTTCTGAGCCATGCCCGTACCAGGACCTCTATTAGGGTTATCCAGTTCAAATTATAGTATTCTGGATATAGCAGCTGCTTACACAGGGCCCTGGGAAGTGGCTGTACAAAACCTGAAGCCCCAAATTACCAGGTAAGTGCAACATAGCTCCTGATCTCAGGTAATCAGGGTCTATTGTCATCCCAGACCCATGTGTTACATATGACTGTAGGCAAACATCAGGAGTTTGAAGGGTGGAGTCTTGAAAGCAGCATCTTCAGTTTCAGTGACCCTCCAGCTTCACCTATTCCAGTCTGAGTTTTTGAGTATCCTGAGCCCTGATAATGAAACCCACATGCAGATCGGATCTTCATCCTGTCCCGAGTTTCTGAAAGAGATGTCTTCAATGGCGTGGATGAATGTTTCCTTATGAACTCAAGAGGACGTCATTGGCATGTCCATTGCATCTTCAAGAAGTCACTCTGAAAAGATTTCTGTTGGTCTTGTACGGAGGTTGCTCCTTGAGAAGGGGGTCTGTTTCTTGAATATGCTGGTTCCTGGGTCTCTCCTAGTCCTGAGTCTGAACACCTCCTGCATAACAGATATTCATTTTGACCAGGGATTCTGTGGAAGATGTCCTCCTTCCCCTTCCTATTTTTGGATGCCAGTCTACCATGATTTTTCTGCTGGCCACACCTGGAGGTTGCTCATGAACAAAGGAGTTGTGTCACAGTTCAGTTTTGTCTGGAGCCTGATTCCTGATTGATTTATTTTCCAGGGTTGAATCAAGTCTTATGCCACAGCGTGGTTCTCCATTTTGACCAGGGAATCTGTAATACTACTTCCTTGTCCTTGCACAAAGGACTTGCAGCAGTAGTACTGTTAGTGCCAGGAGGTCACTCCTTTGAAGTGGAGGTACTGTCAGAATTAATCCCGCTATCAGGTTCCATCCTGCATTCAGATCATCTTGTGTCCAAGTTGTATTCAGTTTTTCTGGTTTCCTCTATGCGTTTGCTATTCTGTTCTGATTATTTCTTATTCTTGTTCATGTTTTCTTTCTTATTTTGCTATCCTTGTGTCTTTCCCCTTACCAGTCCCGGCCACAGTGGTTAAATTTACTAGACATAGCCACCATTGTGGCATTTCCTAATCCTGGCCACATGGTGGCATTTCCTAGTTCCATCCACAGAAGTGGTATTTTCCTAGTTCCAGCCACAGAGGTGGCACTTCTAGTTCCAACCACAGTGTGGCATTTGTTATTTCCTGTTCTCAGTGGCACCTGCCTAGTCTGGCCCTAGAATGACACTTGCCTAACCTGGACCCAGAGAGGCTGTAGCCAAAGATGCAGCTGCCAAGCTTGGCCCCAGGGTGGCACATGCCCAGTTGGCCCCAGAGTCACTTCTGCCCATGACCTGCATCTCTTAAGTGTGATGACCTGAGCCCCTTAAATGGGATGACCTGAGTTCCTTAAATGGGATCCCTTATCATAGTATTCTGCCCTGTTCTGTCTCAGAGTTCCAGCCCATTTTCCATGTTTCCTTTGTTCTCTGCTCTGATCTATTTCTGGTTTTCCTTTCCGCTTGTGATTATGTTCTGTTCTGTTCTGGGTTTACTTTATTTCTTCTGCCTTTTTACTCTGTTCCCTTATATAAATGTTCTCCACCCCTTGCTTTAATTTCCTTTCAGTCCTAAGTCCTGTGCAATGCAGTCTACTTCATTGTAGTAGGATTAGGAAGTTGCCACTCTGGGGCCAAACTGGGCAGGTGCCACTCTGGGGCCAATTTGGCATGTGCTACTCTAGGGACAATTGGGCAGGTGCGTGCTGGGGCCAAGCAAGGGAAGGGCACCACTCTGTGGGAGTATCACTCTGTGGCTAAGCAAGAGATGGGTGCCACTCTGTGGCCAAGAAAGAGAAGAGAGTCACTCTGTGGGAGTACCACTCTGTGGCTGAGCAAGGGAAGTGTTCCACTCTGTGGGAGTACCACTCTATAGCCGAGCAAGGCAAGGGTACCACTCTGTGGCCTAGCAAGGGAAGTGCAAGGAACAGAGATACAAAGCAAAGACAGGAGCAAGCATAAACACACAATAAACAAGAAAGGCAAAAAATATATGAAAATAACTGGATACAACCAGGGAGCGTCTGAGCACAGGATGGGGCCTGACACACCCTGTATGTGCGATATTTACCCCAAACAGCCTGTATGTACTATTGTTGCCCACAAACACCATGCCTGTGCCGTGTTTCCCCAAAAATCCTGTTTGTGCCATATTTAACCCCAAACAGACGGTCTGTGCCACATTTAACCACAAACAGACTATGTTTGTTTTATCTTTGCACCAAACAGTCTCCGATTGCCATCTCTGACTCAAAACAGCCTATCTGTGCCACTATTGCCCCTAAACAGAAAGGGTGCCATCTCTTAAGAAGTTGACAGAGTCCCTTTAAGAGAATTGTACAAAGAACAGGAGGTTCTCTGAGACTGCAAGAGTAAAGATGTCATAGACTTCAAAATAAAGGATTTTTTTTATGATACAAAAAACAATAAAGGTATGGAATTCACTACTGAGAGAGGCGATCCTATTAAATACAATAGATACATTCAAAAAGGGTCTGCCTTTCTATTTTTATTTTTTTAAAAGCAGAAAATATAGGGATATAAATGATACAATCAACAATTGTATTAATACATATTAATATTTAGAACTTGTTGATCCAAATTGAAATCTGATTGCCTTTTTTGAGTGAAGAAGGAACTATTCTTGAACAATAGGTTGGTTGACCTACTTAAGGAATTGTGTAGCTATATCAGGATCAGCAGGAGTGAAATACAACATTTATTTTGTATATGTTAGAAGGGGTGTGTGCCATCTATTGTGATTACAAAAACAAAGGATCTAAAGTGGTCAGATACAATTCACATTTTCACTTTTTGTTCTATGAAAAAAACCCTTACCATGAAAAACACACAATGAATAATAAACAGCACACAGAAACCCCTCCTGGTAAAATATTAAAGAAAAAATTAAATGCAAATAAACAAATAGATACAATATTTTTTTGAAACTTGGTTGGAAAACAGCAGTCAAGAGACTGTATGTGAATATTAATTAAACAGCACCACACAGATCATTTAGCAAGCAGTCGTTTCATGTTAGAATATTGGGAGTTGATTTCTCTCCAGTCAATTCTTGTAAATAAAAATGAAAACTTTAATGTATACACTTTTCCATTGGTACATTTGCTTACACACTTATTTCATTTATGTTTTTCATTTTGGTTAACTGAGCGCCTTCCAGAAAATCCCATAACAGCTACCAGATACTTATCAAAAATTAAGTTACTGTGAATATTCTAAAGAACATTACACATGCTTTGAAACAATGTACTTGTTATCCAAAATTAGAATGTTCTAGAAATATTAATACTAACATTCAACAGTTTTGAGATAATTTACAAGTACAGCATTCATTAAAAAGAATTACATCAAGTGGGCACCAGTCCATGAATGAATTGATACTCTATTGTCACGGATAATTGTCACATTGTGCATTCTATCTGGAAATGTTTGTCAAGAAGATCAAACATAAACAAATTATAATGTAAACAATGCTGCTTTATTATATTGTAGAAACAAAACAGTTTTCTTGTTTATCAAAGGGATCATTATGTAAGTGTGCAATGTCTGTACTGACAAAACTCTACATATAGACTTAATTTTACAACAAACAAAATTTGGGTGCCAGCTGTTCAGCCTCTTTCACATTTCAGACTCTTAATTGTCACTGTTATAGTTGATATACATGTACTAGTAATTGATAATCAGCATAATCTGTCTTACAAATGTAAGTGTATGCGATTTTGTTACTTTTAATTAATAACCCAGTTATTATGTTGTGAAAAAGAGTATTATGCAGAGTGAAGAGTCATTTGGGTTCCATTTCCCCTGGGTAAAATACTGCTGCCTTCCAGTTTAAAGAGTTGCTGGAGAGTGTAAACATGCTTTCAATATATATTTTATACCTATTATTTCATCTAATGAAAATGTTTATTTCTATGTAATGTCTACATATGAGTTTGGATGTAAAGGGATTGTAGAGCAGTCTAAAATTCTTCAAGGAGTTTTCAATCAGTCCTGCACTGAGTGACCACACATAAATACTTTTGGATGAGAACTTCTGTGGAGTAAGTATTTTATTGCTTCTATACAACCAGAACACTTAGTGTATTTGGTTCGTTTTTTCCCTAATAACAACAAGGAACCTTCCCTGGCTGGTAGACATTTGGCTTTTGATCTTTGAACCTGGATATTTAAAGGCTTCATACTGTGGGATTGTGTTTGCACTAGGGGGCATTAGGTATGGGCATTTGATCCAAGATCCAGATTTCTCACAATTCACTATTGTTTTCATTACACTTGGAGAAAGCCAATGAAGCTCTTAACTAACATCATAAGCTTCTTCTAAAAATAGCAGGGGATCCATAATGACAATGGCATCCATCCGGGCAGGTCTATTGATTGCTTTGCAAGCTTGTATAATCCTAGTTATATGAGAATATTTATAAGACCAGATTCACCATACAGTGTTTTCAATGTTCTCTCTTGATGTCCACATATTCTAGTATGAAAGAGATGTTTTTCATTAGATCATAACATCAGTTTAAACATGCTTAAAAAAAAATCTGGAGTGCCGAGTATGTAGCAGATTCTCAAATCTATCATCCCTCAAAGAACTAGAGAATATTCTCAAGGAATAATGCATACAAATCAGGACTCGCATAATATTCCAATAAGGATTTAGATGGCAAATGGTGAACATATTCCTATTTAGGTCCTTGATATTTATATATAATTAGTTTTATCTGCTAATTTGTCCACCCCGTGTGTATATTTTCAAATACAAGTCTATGGAGATGAATACATTTAGTCAAATTATACATTCAGCTGTTATTTTATGTACTCAATTCTGATCTAGTGCTATGATCAAGTTGAACTGCCATCATTTCCTAAGATGCATCTCTTGCTTATGGCTGCTGATGTATTAGTTACATCTAGCCCCCTGAGAAAATCCACCAATAACACAATTTGTCTTGTAAGAAACATTTACTGGTTTGATGCATTTTTAACACATGTAAGCACATCTGTAAGCACAAGGTTACATTTCTGCCAAAGCTGTCAGCCATTGTTATTATTATGGTTATGAAAATGCTGATTTTGTCAAACATCAACTACATACATGAATTTTTGTTGTTGTTATTCATTATTGCAAGCAAATAGCATAGAGAAATAGTCAATATTTTTGATTGGCTGTCAAATTTCTTTGTGATTAATATCTGTAGCAAACTGTGCTTTATTTTGACAATGTCTACATTCTTTTGCAGCATAGCTACAAGAAGGTAACTTTATTGGTCATCCAAACAGGCTATATTGTGGTTATGTTTATTGTATAGAAGCCATTTTTAGTGTTTATCAATTTTGCATATTATATATTGAATTATAGCTGATTAATACCCTATATCAGGGGTATTGCTACGTTTCCAAAAGATCCTGGGGTAGGGTCCATAGCAGATTGAAAGAAGAGGAGTAAATAACCTCATAGCTTGGGCCACAGCTTGCCCATTAATATGTCAGTTTTATTTTGCTATTATTAAGCCACAGCCAATTTGCCCAATAATATGACAGTATTATTTTGCCATTAATAAGCCACAGTCAATTTGCCCAACAATATGTCAGTATTATTTTGCCATTATTAAGCCACAGCCAATTTGCCCAATAATATGCCAGTATTATTTTGCCATTAATAAGCCACAGTCAATTTGCCCAACAATATGCCAGTATTATTTTGCCATTAATATGCCACAGTCAATTTGCCCAATAATGTCACACTATTTTTTTGGCTTTTATAAGCCACATATAATTTGCCCAATAAAATTATAGTATTATTTTGCATTTAATAAGCCACATCCAAGTTGCACAATAATATGCCACCCTCTTTCCATTCCCCAGTACTTACCTCCTGGCTACTCCGTGTCCCTGTTCGTCTCCTCCAGTGGATGCGGCTGCCAAGAAAAAAAAAAAAGCTGAGCAGTGTGAATCGCTGCGAGGGAGATGCTGGCACCATGGGTGTCACCCCCACTGGGTGACACCGTTGCCAGCGGGGGCCCCCATAACCAGTGTGCCCTGGACAAGTGCCCAGTTTGCCCATTGGTTAAAGTGGCCCTGTAGTCACCCATTTGTAGCAATTATTTGAAAAGGAGGATATAATGATTCTACTTACTTTTCGTTATTGTATTCTTGGCATAGTTTAGCTTAGAACCAATATAATGGCTTTATAGAAAAAGCAGCTCCATATTTCAAAGTTACAGTGGCAGATGATTGCCATACCTCAATTTATAGCTCCCATTTATTATAAACCAAGAAATGTTGTATTGAGGTGGACAAGAACTATGATTTTAGGCATTTGAATGGTTCAAAGAGAAACTGTATAAGACTGGGACCAAAAATAGGCCTAGGCATTTTAGACTGAGCAGCCCAATTTTTTTAAAAACAAAATGACAAAAAATAACAAATATACCAGTGTCTCGCTGTCTATTTGTTAAATTTAGCGCTGTCAGCCAGTCACTGTAATTTATTTATTTATCTATGTATCTTTTATTCCTTTTAATACGGATTAATACATATAAAAAGACAAGAATGTAGACTAACAATTAAAAAATAGTGGTACAGCCCTATTATGAAATACAATTAACCTTCCATCAGAAGCGGACTTGAGGGTTAGGTATACTATATGAGAGAGTGGGGGTTATTATGACTATGCACTAGTCTAGATTTCCATTTTGTACTTTATCTATCCAATTATTGCAATAGTTGAACGCTACTTCTTTCCAATTAAAATCTGCACCAATTCCTTCTTCCATTTTACATTGACCAATTGACCAATGAACATTGCCACGATGAGAATATGGATCAGTATTCTCCATTCTTTTCCAGCTTTGTCTAGAAAATTCAAATTAATAATTCATTAATGAATGCCCTATGTGGTGAAACTTCATATTGGGGCTGCAGATTTTATGTCCAATATTTGTTTAAAAGTGTAAACGTTCAGAGGATATTTAACAGAGTAACATATTGGAGGAGGGCATGATGGTGGTGTCATAAAACCAGTTAGGTCTACTTACAAAACATGAAGGTTATGTGCAAAATATTTCTGCACTATATAGTGTCAGGTAATGGAAAAAAGTCACATTTGCTGTTCATGTTATATAACATTGACTGCACCTTTTTAAACATTCCAACAGTTGGTAAGAGATCCTGACATTACAGTGCTGTAATGCCAGGATCTCTTACCGAGGCAGGGGAGTATAGATGCAGTATGACAGTTTGCATGAACATACAAATAGAGACACCAAGCCCAATAATTGAAAGTGGAACAATAATTGTGATGGTGAATCAGTGCAACACAAAAAGAATCCGGAGGCATGGTACAGGAGAGGAAATAGCAGGAATCTTGGTCAAGAGGAAACCAAGATCTGGATAGGCAGTGAAGGTTTGAAGTCAAAAACTAAAGCTATGGCAGGGGTAGTCAGCGTGGTTTAGTTGGTCAAGACATCAAGGCAGGCAGCATAGGTTCAAGATCGAGTAAGCAGGCAGAAGTCAATAACAGCATAACTGGAAACAATGAGGTAATATACAGGACATGAAAGCAATCTTGAACTAACAGGTAGGTCCAATTTCAAGAAGCATTGAGGGGAAGCATTTATATATGCACCATCAATTAGCTCTTGATGTGGAGGAGGAATTACAGAATACTTGTATTAAGCCTTCCAGTTTACATTTGGCATAAGGCACACCCCCAATGGTGACGAGTGAGAAAGGGGGCGTGTTTGGTGGTCTGTTTGGGCTACTGCTCCTTCCTGCAGGATGCTGGGCAGAATGAAGTAAGCAGGCTGTGGCAGACCCTGAAAACCATAACTGGGCATAGGGTCAAGTGCGGGAGTAGAACCTCTGTCCATCATTGTTTGGCAGATGTTCTCTGACACTTATCAATTGATTTTTTTTTTATATTAGGGTAACTCTTTATATAAGGGTAACTGGGATGGCGGAAGCGATGCCTACCATCAGCATATGTCAGGAGTCTGCTTTCTATATAGGCATACTGAAAAACAGAAGTTAATTTGCACCTCTGTGAAATCTGTGAAATTTTTTGCAAGCTGGTACATAATGCATGTATTCATTATGATGCTTTATATTAAGCATACTCACAAGCATTAAGTGAAAAAAATAGATATACTTTGTGTGATCATTTACTGCATCTTTGAACGGAAAAATGTCAGCTCTATGAATTCATTTTGTTAAAGATGACATTTAATTAACATGTATTTACATAGTACCAACAATGCATGCACTATTTAGTACAGACCATAAAGGGGAGTTACAGACTAAATTAGATTCACTGAGACTGACTTATATTTGAGTTTGCAAGTTTACATTTTAGAGACCTAATTGAAATCCCTCACTGGCTAATCGTACCTATTTTCAATGATCAGTGATAGCTATAATTAACCGTTGTTGCATATGCTTACAAAATGATGTAGAATGAAATAGAAAGTGTATATTGTAAATGTGTTAGTGTTATATACCCTAAATGGGATGTGGTTTGCTAAGCGATGCCTAAAGCATGATCTAATATCTTGGTGTAAACCTCAATGTATTTATCAATAGCTTTATCTTTCACTGCTTAGGAGACACCAGTTATTTACTACAAGAGAAAGTAATAGATCTGTTAAACTTTTTCTGTAATCTTCCAAATTAGATTAGCATTAACTGAAGGCTCAACTACATAATGTATCTCTTATTGATCTCCCTGCTTGACATTATTTAGCCAATATGTTTGTAAGTGCTGAAGCAAATCAGGTATATCACCTTCCTGGATTTAATTTCAGCAACAGGAGTAAGGGCCGATTAATGATTGGGGATGATTTTTTTCTACTTAAAAAAAAAAAGAAATGAACATATTGATTTTAATGAAATGTGACAGGATGTGTGATAAGCATTGGGATCATAATGACCTTTTATTACTTAAACATTTCTTAAAAACAAAAAGGGTCAAAGATAAACGGCTGTAACGGCTAGCCCCACCTTCCGTTCAGTGCTTTCGCTAGGTAAGGTGGACTGGATAGAATAAAATGTTAGTTGAGTTCATAAGCAAAACATATGTTACATGCTAAAAGGTTATACGGCGGAGGCCCAAACGGGATCGGTTATTTTAGGCTATGTGACCAAGCACATAATCGGTGCACCCCAAGGATAAATGTGAATTGTTGCTGTGGAGTGTGTGAAGTTTGAGTGTATATATCTGAGGTGGTATGATAGTAGTAGAGTATTAATAGATAGAGTGAGTACTGAGGTTTGAAATATGTGGTTCAGCTACATAAATAGAAAAAAATGAAAAATTAATAATAATAAATAATATGTATTTATATGGCTTGTTTAATGCAATAATGTTTATTTATGACATATTTAATGTTTATGTATTAGATACATGTATATACTGCTGGCTATAATTTCTCTCCTTCAAGGGACATTCCAACTTGTTTAACCCTTGCTCCCTTGCCCCCTTCAAGGAAGCAAGTGTTAAAACCACACAGCAGTTTCAGACAAATTCTACATCAAACAGAATTGACGCATTTCATCCTTTGCAAAGCTGAGTCATAGTCACAGACCTCTGCTTGTTCTTTTTACTGTGTATCTAATAACAGTTTTAGAATGGATATTATTAGAATCTGAAATAAATACAAATATTAATGTCATTTCATCTCCTATACTGTCATTGATAAAATGACTTGTTACCAAAGTATTGCAGTGAAAAGACATCTGCTTATCGAATAACTAAGTGCCAGTACATGCATGCACTATAATGTATCTACCAATATAAAATTATATGAATTTACATCATACTATATAAAAAAAAACAAATATTTGTTTCTATGTTTTATAAATATTTATAACATGTAGATGAAACGTTAGATCTACACGAGCATTTCATTATCAACATACAATTGGATACACTCTTTTTATTTAGGAACATTAAAATGGAGAGTGTTTATTTTTGCTAGACACATAGCAGACAAACTATATTTTTGAAACACCTCACAGATGATACTATGGTAATTCTTCAAAAACATTTCAACTTTAATTCCAACTTTTACATTATCTACATGTTTTTCATGCATGCTAAAGTTCAATAATTCTACATTTGCCAGCATTTATTAAAATGTTAACTTCTGTATTATAAAAATGTTTTGCTTATTCACAAATATTAATATTGCAACTTCTACTGAACCTTTCAAAGTACTCTCCAGCATTTGACTGGATCCCAGGAGGGAACAATCAACATTTGTGCTTCAGAAATGCAACAACCTATGTATGTAGCCTGCAATATCATTAGAATAGTCCATTCACTCAAACAAAATACTATGTAATGTAAAATTGCACTTTTGCAAATTCACCAAAGTTGTGTTGTAGCAAAATGTATTTATTCATTTATTCCTGGAGTTTTCTCAGCAGATTATACAAAAACATCCACATTTTGGATTAAAGCACTGAAACTGAAACAAATCCCCCCCCCCCCCCCAATCTCTCTCTCGCCCTCCTACACTCCCAAAGTCATTTCATCCAGATCTTTGTATATCATGGCAATGATTTAAATACACCCCAGGACATGTCCCATTACCTGTATGGTACATCCAGGATTTGCTGATGCCACCCCCTGATTGTGGCCCTGTGAATAAATATAGATTAATAGCAAGAAAGCAATAGCAATTCTGAATTTGAGATTGAGACAGATAACTGCTTAGTGTACAGGTAATAAAACAATAAATAGATTTGATTTTCTTAGTGGGGGCCTTTAACCCCATCGCGCTACATGGTGCTTTGGTCCTTAACGACCAAAGCACCAATACAGCATCTTTGTGCTCCTGGCCGCGATGAGCTATGCCATCCTGTAGGTATTTTTAGAAAAAGGTTGATGGCGCTCACTTTAGCAGTTTGCATTAATCATATTTTTTTCATATATGTTCAGTGTGCAAGACTTTTACTTTGCTGTGAAAATGTTTAGCTGTAAAAATAAAAGTTATTTATTTTGTTAAGACAATTTTTTAGAATGAAATTTGAATGCAATATGTTGATTCAAATGACTTCACTCAATGTATAATTAATTTTAATGGTCAGCGTTACCAAAAAGGTGTGTTCACAGAAAATTTTACACTATACAACATTTTCTGGCTCAACTTACATTTTTTTCTGTAAGCATTGTTAAACAAACTCTTTCTTTTTAAACACACATTACTGTTTATTAGTGTGGTATTTCCATTAACCATGTTCTATGCCATATAAACATTCATACATTTATTCAACAATTTATATTTAGTAGATGTTCAGTGATTTTATGCAATGTGTGTGATACAGTTGTGAAAAAATATGCAGTGTAGACATACACACATTCTGTGTGTTAATGTGCTTCTGTTTCTTCCTACATTTTCCTTGACATCTCTTTAGCCTTTTCTGGTCTATTTTACTTTTTCTGTAGCTGGTCCATCAATACAAACATGTATTTAAAGGAATTAAAAAACAATTGTGTTTCAGTTATTACAGAAATCTTTGTTTATTGGAGTCCTCATATCACATACCAGTTTTAAGAAATGTGTATTAAAAAAAACCAATAATGCTCTCTATCTTATGAGTAGCAGCACTCAACCAGTGAAGTAACCAACAAAAAAGAAAAAAAGGTTATGTGTTGGATAGTGCACTAGTGGATAAATAAATGTTTGCATTGTGTCTTCACTTCTATTTGTATGCGCTAGTAAAATTAATTTATATGATATTACCCTATGAGGTTTCCATTTTTCTCTGAGTATTTTACAGAGAAAATACTCCTTTGATACATCTGAAGTTTAACTGCTGCTGCGCTGAATGATCCCAACAGCATGGTTTTGCCCTCATCTAGGTGACTGAATCTCCTATCGCTTGTCCTATTGGGTGCACCTCCACTTATATACAGAACTATGGTTTATTTTTTGTTTATCTTTTTCAAGTATATGAAAGTTTCTGTGTTGCCAAACTGTAGCTGGCATGACATCACCGGTAGATGTTATGCCAGTGTAAAAAATATATGTATGTTAATGTATGTACATATGGCCATTTCCTAACTTTTATTGGTGTTACTAAGTAGTGTATGTTATATGTGTATACTTTTATTATGTGGTGATTGCACTGTAATAGCATATTTAAAAAAAAAAATACAATCATGAATGAATCCAATTTTTTATAATAAATATGCTAATATGGCACGTAGAAACAATTACAATGCCAATTACAAATAATGTGTTTATTTTCTATTATATTGCATTATATATATATATATATATATATATATATATATATATATATATATGTATATATGTTTCTTTCTATAATCTATAGATAATATATATTATCTTTTCTATTAATTTTTAATATTTATTCATATTATTGTAATATGTTTATTTACACATGGTTACTATTATTTTAACATTCTTATTGACATTAAAGTTCAAATGAAGTTCGTGCTGATTTGTTTTTTTTTGGCTCTTTAAGAATATTGGTATTCCATAGGACTCCCCAAACTGAATATGGATAGAAATCTGCCCATCATTTGCATAAATTGGAAATTTTGGGCTGAAAGCAGCCATACTGAGTAGCCAAATTGTGGAATTCTCTGCAATTCGACTAATAGCCCCGATCTGGCCTGATTGATGCATATTAGATAGTTCCCTAAATGGCAGCAGTGGCAGTAAAAGTGCAGCTCTCCCCAGCTTTGTGTTTTGATGGAGGGAAGAGGTTTAGGACCTTGAAGAGTCCTGCTCTGAGCTGTACGACTCTCCAAGGTCCTAAACCTCTCCTATCATTCAAACATGTCAGATACAGGAGGGCACATAGGGACTGAGCCAGCTAGAGAGAAGAAATATGTGATCCTAGGAAAAAATCAAAGAAGGGAATGGATTTTCTAACTACATAAGGAAATCAAGAATAAGGCCAAATGACACATATTCAAGAGTGTTGCACACTGATTTAAGTAGTTTAAAATGTGCAAAAAACATTTCACTAATGAAAACATAGATTATATAAAAGTTTAATATGCTAAAATGGAAGATATTGGAAAGATAAAAATGAAGTAACAGTTACCTGATGGAATCACTTGTGATCAACAGATCCAGTACATGTTATTTCATTACTGAGCTTTCTACGTTACTTTAGGTGGGCTGCTTATAGCATACTTTGTTAGTTTACATGTAATGCCTATACTCTCAATGTTCAGTTTTTTTTCTGTCTTATTGTTATTTCAAATATCCCCTATAAAATCATTGATCATTTTGATAGTGCTGATACTAGTAATGAAAATGTAATTGTCTTGTATGTGTATACATAAATGAACATGCTGTCATTTAAACGTTATTAATATTGCACTTTGCCTGGAGTAGAGACAGGCTGAATAACTCATTATGTTGTATGCTAGATAGGCTATTTCTAGCTTTATATAGCATAACAAATGAAGTATACAAGATATGTTTCTGTCATGATACATGGAAGGATTATTTCAACATTATCTATTATTAATAAGTGAATTTAGAGCTTGTGATCACCCCAGTGTCATTCATAATCCATTATCCACTCTTTGTTTAATGATGTGTGAATTTGATGAATTGTCTTTGAAGCTATGCACTTATAACATGAAGCATTTCTTTCTGACCATAATTGATATCCCATTTCCTTAACTCCAGGTGAAATGTTCCTCATCATCATCATGATATATCGCTACTTACCCATCATGTGCCTATTTCTGTTAACAGTTAAAAATTTTATGAACACATATGATTAAAATGTCATTTCATTGTCAACTTTGTGATGTCTGACCTGCTCATAAATTAATATGAGGTCTGCAGTTATTGTTGCAAAGTTTACAGATAGTAGTTACAAAATAAAACACAATTTTACCTGTTGCTGTGACTTCATGATGTATATTTGTGTGTTGAATTATGTTGGTCAGACATCTTGGTACTTGAAAGTACTATACTGCAATCACAGTAATATTATCATTCAAGGTAATCATAATGAGAGAGAGAGAGAGAGAGAGAGAGAGAGAGAGAGAGAATATAGAAAAACAGTCTTGATAAAGGCGCTGGATCTACATAATGTATTTTTGGTGATATAAAAGTTTCGACTGTATATTTTTCAATTAAGACCGTGAGTGTGTGTTTTTCTAACCACTTTGGATATCTCTATATGTTTTGAGCCACATGGCACCCGGGCTAAGCTTACTTGGTATAATATTGGTATAATATTTATGCCTAGCTGAGTGCACCTGCTCTTGGATTTATATATATATATATATATATATATATATATATATATATATATATATATATATATATATAAAAATATATATTGGAAAAGCAACTGCCTTTCTGGAGCAATCATATATGCACTGCAGGGGGTACTTCAGTGTTGTCTGATGCCTCCACATGGAGGTTTCATTGTAACTTTGTCTGATCACTGGAGATGGTTATTTGGACACAGGATGTATATGGATGTCATTAAGGACTATAGCACTGACATGATCCGAAATTACTTGCAATTGAATCCATTTGACATGCAAATGCTAGACAGATAGAGAGGGTTTACAAAAGTACATAAGAAGAAATGAAATGAAATGAAAGGCAATAAATCTCCACTTGACATGAACCAACTGAGCTTACTCCACTTCATCTACTTAAATGGATACGACTTACATTGCTGCCAGACATCGCTTGCTGTGCAAACTACAATGGTACCAGGATAATAAATCAAACAAGGATCCTCTCCAGTTGCAAAACATGTTTATTCCATGTTATTCTGCCAAATAAGGTTATAAAGAAACATGCTTCAAGCATTTCTAGTAACAGTCTTATTCACAGGTCAAAAAAAAACAAGCATTTAGTAACTTTATATAATGTGATAATAAGCAGCATGTTTGTGTCCCCAAAATCCAAGAATACATCCCAGAAACTTAACTAAATACCATCAATATGTGAATGAATAGAAAACACACATAAACAAAAACAATCACAATTTAAAATAGCAGATAAACTATTAGAGAAACTTTATGATAATAAAAGGAAACACGTTCTACAATTAAATGGAAATGCTTACAATATATCAAATTATTTTGAATCAACACATTATGAGAGGGCTTAACAGAAGAGTCTTGAATAAATTCCAATAGCACAGCAATCGTGAGTATTTATTCAACCATTATTTGACTGAATAAAATGAAATATAGGTATTTAGCAACTGGAGATGATCCTCATTTGATTTATTACCCTTGCACGATATGCATCACACAGTCTCATATTTTTTCTGAATATACAGAATTACACCCCTTAAAGACCTTAACATTTAGAGTAAACGAATCACAATCAGATACCTAACTAATGAACTACTACCATGTAAAATCAAAACTCTGAAATCATTTATTAACTGAATCATGCTCATGCACATTAAACATACACATCAAAGTACATGTACCTAAAAATTATTGCTGTTTGTATACTTATGTTCACAAAAAAGTCAACAAAATTATTTTGTTTCTTTACTTCAGAAATCGGAAAAGACTGTTTTCCTATTTGGAGAACAGTAGTGTAAAAAATGTTTCAAAGAATGTGTCATCTCATTTAGAACAGAGACAGAATGTCTTCATGGCCTGCTGCCCAGCAAGGCGGCAATAAGATAGCACATTGTATTGTACATTCAAGTAATACCATTTATAATTTATCTGGGTGAAAACAAAACAAACTAAACAATAACTTTATTATTGTTTCCTTTAAAATTGTGTATTACATGTTTCACTGTAAAAGACATTCTTTCATTCAATATTTTTGAAAAAAATTGGTAGCATACCTTAAATAAGGTTTTACTCATTGAAAAAAAAATATGTTAGTTTTAACTTTTATAGTGTGCCATATTCCTCAGAAATGGTTCTCACAATATAAAGCTACAGATTATATTGGGCAATAAGAGTATGAACTGTGATCTGTGTTTTTGTCAGATTACTGCATATTATATTATTTACAGAAAGTACAAGTAGTTTTTATTTTTGGTAATTTATGTTGCTGAATACCATATTAGTGCTCATTTTACCTGGTAAGGTGATAAACAGTAAGCAAAACAACAACAAAAATCCCATAATACCCTAACTGCATTTTTTGATGTTTTATTCTAAATGAATAAGAAATTATATTGTATAATTTATATATCAAAGTATTAAAACATCATATGTGTATGAGCAGGTCCAGTGACCTCTGTCAGAAAAAATAGCAAAATAAAAAATGAACTATTCTTGTACAGCACCATCATTTAATCCAGAAATAAACAACAATGTTATAGATTGTCCAAAAATATCTGAAAGACGAGAACACTTCTTAGGAAAATATTTTTTTTTTAAATTACTGACAATTCTGAAAATGTTTGTCTGATGAAAATTATCTAGTTCTACTTAAATTTTGTAATACATCCTCATTTCCATATAGATAGCTTTTTGCTGATTGATTTATTTTTGAATAAAATATAATTATTTTTAAAATATGTCTTCTTATTAAGTTTGTATTGTATGAATTGGTATACATGCTTTATTAACTACTTTAAGTCAGATCATTTATGCTTTTTATACTGTATTATTAATGTGTTCAGCACTAATGTGCCTTTCTCAAACAGAAAAACATGAATGAAAAGATAATATTTTTATTAGCATAAAACACTACATCACTTTAAATAAAGTGCAATAAATAATTAAATGTTGTGGTCATACAAAGTACTTATTCAACCTTTGCCTTTTCCAAATAAATTTTATGTACTAAATGCACTGTGTTATCTATCTACAAGAGTCATTAAGTGGCATTCAAAGTTGATATATCATAAACATTATATGTGATAAATTCTGTTTCGCTACCAAACATTGGTGACTTAGCTCCCAGTGATAATTTTATTTATAACTACACACATTACATCAATCACACATTACCACTTTTTTACACATCACTAGTGATGTCGCGAACATAAAATTTTCCCCGTGAACCGCCATAGACTTCAATGGGCAGGCGAATTTAAAAACCCACAGGGACTCTTTCTGGCCACAATAGTGATGGAAAAGTTGTTTCAAGGGGACTAACACCTGGACTGTGGCATGCCAGAAGGGGATCCATGGCAAAATTTGTAATGAATGTAATAGTAGTACTATTGGCTTTCACTACACGGAGACAGAGTCTCCATTCATAAATTTATGAATGGAGACTCTGTCTCCGTGTAGTGAAAGCCAATAGTACTATTACAAATGCCGAAAGTCTATAAACCGAACGACCTTCGGTTTATAGACTTTCGGCTTATAGTAAACGTACAGTAGTAGTGCCTTTCTATGAACCCATTCATAATTCTTATGAATGGGTTCATAGAAAGGCACTACTACTGTACGTTTTCTATAAGCCGAAAGTCTATAAACCGAAGGTCGTTCGGTTTATAGACTTTCGGCATTTGTAATAGTACTATTGGCTTTCACTACACGGAGACAGAGTCTCCATTCATAAACTGTCCACCAATGACAGTTGTAGATGATGCCTTCAAAAGTTAAAATAGCTGTGTACAATGGTCCCGTTATCTGCGCCCCAGTGAGGATCCCAAACCCCTCAAGCATTGTAGACCATGTTTGTTCCTTGGTCAGACATCATAGATTTGTATATTGTTGTTTTGTGTATGTGTGTATATGTGTATTTGGCACATATAATATAAGTGCCGATAATTTAAAATATATTTTAAATGGAAGTTATTTAACTAAAACATAATATTTGATGAAAACACTTAAGAAAGTTAAACCAAATAAATATTTTATACAATAAAAAAAAGATTAATCTGAGATAAAAAAAAAATGTATGGAGGGAAACAATCCCTTATGGCAAATAATCCAGGCTGACACTTTTTTAGTGATTCTTTTTGTAGCCAAGCATGACCTCACTTGTATGCAACTCCCACATGTGCCACCCAAAACTTTAGAACAACTGTAAAAAAAACACCCAACCCATATTCTGTATGTTACTGCCTTTTCCATATTCTATATGTTACTGCCTTTTTCATACAGACTAAAGCATTTTTTTTCAATGCTTACTCCTAGGGAAGTTATTGATTACATCTTATTGGCAAATTGTCTGTGTCTTTTTAAATGATAACACAATACTGGCATATTATTTGGCCAATTGCCTGGGGCTGTAACCATGCACCCTTGTGCAGTCTCATCCAGGCTGTATCCAGGCATTTCTATATCCTTCTTGCTTTGCTTTCTTGTTTAATATTTATGCTTATTCCTGCCTTGCCCAGTATTCCTGCCTTGCCCAGTATTCCTGTCCTGTCCTGTAGTCCAGTCCTTATGTTTCATTCCAGATTTTCTAATTCCCTCTGCCCTGTCAGTTTACTTCTATTTAAACCACACCCGTTTCTGTTCAGTCCTTAGTAGTGCAGTCTACAGGTATTGCTTCTGTGTCTATTCCATGTATGTCTTTTAGATTCTATTTGTTTGTTTTTTTAGCTTTTCTCATAGTATGTCTTAGTTAGGGACTTGCCCAATGTGGGGTACCTTGACGTGGTTGGCAAGCTAACATCTAATTGGCCAATTGGTGAACCAAACCCCCACCTTTACCATATTTAGTATTAGGCTAGTTCCTGCATTTTTGTTTGTTCCTTTGTATGTTTCTCTTGTATCCCTTACCCTGTGTCTTGTATTATTTATCCAAAGTTTGGTTTTTGCTTTATCTTGTCTTGCCTCTGTCATGTAACCCTGCACTCTGTATTTCAGTTCTGCTATCCCTCAGTTACTTTTCTGTTTTAGCTTTGCTTGGCTGTCATTTAGTTCATTTACTCTTATGCCCTGGGACATGGATATAGCAGCTGATTCACAGGGCCTGGTTATGGCTGCAAAAACTTGGGGTCCTAAACCTAAAAAAAAAAGGGATTGCAGTTACCCAGCACCAGGTCCTTTGTCTCCACCCTACAACGTAGCTCCGGATCTTGGGTGCTCAGGGACCCTTTACCATCCTAGACCCAGTGTGTTACAGAGGCATATTAAATGGCAACATAATACTGGCATATTATTGGGCAAATTGGCTGTGGAATATTAAATGGCAAAATAAAACTGGCATATTATTGGGCAAATTGGCTGAGGCATATTAAATGGCAATATAACAATGGCATATTATTTGGCAAACTGGCTTGGGCACATTAAATGGCAACATAACACTGTCATATTATTGGGCAAATTATCTGTGGCTTATTAATGGCAAAATAATACTGGCATATTATTGGTAATATTATCTGTGGCTTATTTAACGGCAAAATAACACTGGCATATTAATGGACAAACTGACTGTTGCATTTGTTACTGACAAAGAGACTAGTGTTGAGCAAACCCGAACGGCACTGTTCGGGTTCGTACCGAACATTACGTTTTTTGGACTCCGAACACGGACATTTCACTGTATGTTCGGGTTGGAGTTCGGGGTTCGGCGATCACATTGTATGTAATGCTATGGGCTTTCTATAAAACAAAATAGAGTCCCCATTCATACGAATAGGTCAGTTGACCTATTCATATGAATGGGGACTCTATTTCGTTTTATAGAATAGCATTGCATTACATGTATTACATAAACCGAAAGTCTATAAACCGAAAGATATTCGGTTTAAAGACTTTCGGTTTATGGAATACATGTAATGCTATTGGCTTTCTATAAACCGAAGGTCTTTCGGTTTATAGACTTGCGGTTTATCTAATACATGTAATGCTATTGCTGTTCTATAAATCGAAATAGAGTCCCCATTCATAAAAATAGGTTAATTGACCTATTCGTATGAATGGGGACTCTATTTCGGTTTATAGAAAGCCAAGAGCATTACATGTATTCCATAAACCAAAAGTCTATAAACCGAATGTCTTTTGGTTTATAGACTTTCGGTTTATGGAATACATGTAATGCTGTTGGCTTTCTATAAACTGAAATAGACCTATTCTTATGAATGGGGACTCTATTTCGGTTTATAGAATAGGAATAGCATTACATGTATTACATAAACCGAAAGTCTATAAACCGAAAGAGATTCGGTTTATAGACTTTCGGTTTATGTAATATATGTAATGGTATTGCTATTCTATAAACCGAAATAGAGTCCCCATTCATACGAATAGGTCAATTGACCTATTCGTATGAATGGTGACACTCTTACCCACATTTTACTTCATTTTACAGCCGTCTAGCCCTTTCCAGGACTTTTTAGAGGCATTTTTTTTTTATTTTTTTATTTTATTTTAAATCTGTTTATTGAGTTATCAGCAAGACAACATTGTACATTACAATGAACATTAAAACAAAATTAAAACAAAATTGTTTTAAACAATAAACAGTGATTATAGCTTTTGTGGGGGAGAGAAAAGAGGGAGAAGAGAGAAAGAAAAAAAAAAAAACACATACAAAGAAGGGGGCATATATGTTAACATAGTATAATCTATTCCACTGGTAAGTATGGATGTTAAGATCTAGCATACATTCTGTTCGGCAACAGCAATGGTTGTCGAGTTAAATATCGTTAAGGCTATACTGAACAATATCCCATGATACAGTTTATGGGCATGAAGTGTTGGTAGCCTATATATTTTATCTACATTGGATAGATCTAGACATCATATAATATATAAAATAATATAAGAGAGGGAAAAGAGAAGAAAAAAAAAAAAAAACAGTGGGGGGGAGGGGTAATGTAACATCAACATTTGTGACCAAGTGCACTGTTTGACATATACTTATTTTGACACCTTGATATTTGGGGTAAAATGACAAAGAATTTCTTTTTCATACTCCATGTATTTTCATCTTCTTTCAAAATGTATCCTCGCCCAAATTGTAGATGGGTCTGGAATAAATATGTGTGTACAGGGGGTTTAGACAATAAGTGGAGTTATAATTTGTTGACATTTAGAGGAGCCAAGAAATAGGGACCAATGGAGCCACTTTGTCTATATTTTAAGTCCCTCACCTCTCGAGGTACCAATGAGTTCCTCCGATCTTCGGATGTCTTCCACTGAAGCAGCCCATTCCGCAAATGTTGGGGTTTTAGATTGTTTCCAGAATTTTGGTATTAGTGTCTTTGCTGCTGTCAGTAGTGAGGGGGTAAGGGAGCGTTTGTATTTTCCAATAGGGTGTGTGGTGTGGTGTAGGAGTGCTGGTAGAGGGTCGTGTGGGAATTCGGAGTCATCTACCTCCCTGATAGTGCGGATAATTACGTCCCATAGCGGAGATATTAAGGGGCAGCTCCACCATATATGTAGATAGGACCCCACGTGCGATTGGCATCGCCAGCAGATGTCGGTGTGTGAAGGGAATATTTGTTTTAGAGTTTTTGGGACCTTATACCACCTGGTGAGTAGTTTGAATGCGTTTTCTTGAGCTAGCGCAGAGATGGATCCCTTGTGAGCAAGGATAGCCATTTTCTGCCATTGAGCATCAGTGAAAATGGTAGAGCAGTCTGCTTCCCATTGTCTGATATAGTATGGCTTGGAGGTTGGGTATATGTTGGTAAGTATGCTTTGTATTGTAGATATGAGTTTTTTAGGCGTGTTTGTGCCAGTACAAAGTGCCTCAAAGGGTGTGAGAGAATCAGGATAGGTCGTTTGGGACAGTAGTGAAGTAACATAATGAGAGAGTTGATTATATGTGTATCTCTGGGCCACTGTGGGGTGGTGGGTAACAGAGAGAGTTTCCAGTGGTTTGATTCGGTTGTCTGACAGTACGTGTCCTAATCTAGGGTATCTAACTTCTGGTGGAAGGATAGATTTCAGGGTGCCAGCGTGGAAACCAGGAGGAAAATTTTGGTTGTAGATTAATGAAAGAAGAGGGGAGGGGGAGTTAATAAGTCCTTCAGTGGTGCTAAGTTTGTGCCATATCGAGAGGGTTTGTGTGACTGTGGGGTGGTGGTGGCAGAGGTTTATCTTTTGTTTACGTGGAAGCCATGCTGCCGAGGGAATTGGGACGTCTAGTGTTTGTTGTTCTACTGCTACCCATGGCTTTCCAGAAGGTTTCGACCATTCCGTGACCCTCGCTAAATGAGTGGCTTTCCAGTAGGATTCCACGTCTGGGAGTCCCATGCCTCCCATACGTTTAGGTCTTATTAGATAAGTATATCCTAGTCTAGGCGTTTTATCCTTCCAGATAAACCTTGTCACCACTGATTTGTATTCTTTGAAGAACATTGTCGGGATACTTATGGGTAGAGCCTGTAAGAGGTATAATATTCTGGGCAGGACATTCATTTTGACCGAATTAGCTCTCCCAAACCAAGAAAGGGATTTTTTTTTCCAATTGGACATATCAGCTTTAATACGATTTAGGAGAGGTACGAAGTTAGTGGCATAGAGGGTGTTTAGATCAGAAGATATGTGTACTCCTAAGTATTTGATACCATCAGGTGCCCAGTGGAATGGTAGGGTGGTTTGTAATTTTAACGTCTCAGGTAGTGGGAGGTTTATGTTTAATATTTCTGATTTAGAGAGGTTTGCTTTGAAGTTGGATATGTGGGCGTATTTGGTCATTTCGGTAAGTATGTTTGGAAACGATTCTATGGGTTTTGTAACAAAGAACAGGAGGTCGTCTGCAAAGTCCGCCACCTTGTGTTGTCTAGCTCTTATCTCCAATCCAGAAATCTGTGTATTTGATCGAATAGCGTTTAGAAAAGGTTCCATAGCAAGAACGAATAATAGGGGTGAAAGGGGACATCCCTGTCTCGTACCGTTCGACAGGGTGAGCCGGTCAGATAGAGTTCCATTAATCCGTATGCGGGCCGTGGGTTTGTGATATAGGGAGGAGATCCAGGCTCTCATGTTAGGGCCAAGCCCCAGAGCCTCTAATACTTTGCGTAAATATAGCCAGCTCACCCTGTCGAAGGCTTTTTCGGCATCTATTGATACCAGCAGAGTCGGGATATCATTGTATTTCGCGAAATGGATCAGATTAATCACCTTGGTGGTGTTGTCCCTGGCCTCTCGGCCAGGTACAAAACCGCTCTGGTCTGCGGAAACAAATTCTGGGAGTATATCTCGTAGCCTATTGGCCAACACTTTGGCAAAAAGCTTAATGTCTAGGTTGAGGAGGGATATAGGTCTATAACTGGAGCATAGGGAGGGGTCCTTCCCAGGTTTCGGGATGATTGTAATATGTGCTTCTTGCGTTTGTGGTGGTAGGTATGTATTGGAAATAAGGGAGTTAAATGCGGATAGGAAATGTGGTAGTAGGGTGTCTGCAAAAGTCTTATAACACCCATTACTTCTTCTGAGGATAATAGTCGTTCGAGCAAAGACCTATATTCATCAGTGAGTGATGACTTAAAATTAGATTTAAGATATGTGTCTATCTCTTGTGAAAATTGTATTTCTTCTTCCGGTGAACGGTTATTTAGGTTGTATAAATCTTCATAGAAGGTTTGGAATGTGTCAGCAATATGTTTAGTTTGGTGTACTAGGTTTCCGGACTTTGTCTTAATTTTGGGGATAAAGGACAGTGATTGTCTGGTTTTTAGGGCTCTAGCTAGGTATCTACTAGGTTTATTACCATACTCATACATTTTACTTCTGAGTATATGAAAATTTCTTTGGGTGTGTTGCGTGCATAGGGTTGCTAGTTGTGATCTAAGGAGTATGAGTTCTTTGTACGAAGTCGGGGAGATAGTTAGTTTGTGTCTAAGTTCAATAGTTGCTATTTGGTCTAGAATAGACGACATAGACGCCTTGGTGGATTTTTTAATAAAAGAGGTTAGACTGATTATATGGCCTCTGATGACAGCCTTGTGTGCTTCCCATATCATGGGTGGTTTGACCTCAGGGGTAGCATTTTCTTCGAAGTAATCGAGTTAAATTTTGTTTAGGGATGATACATGGGAGGGATCTTTAAGAATAGTTTCATTCAGTTTCCAGGTTGGGGCATATGGTGGTAAAGTTGGTATTTTTAGTGTCATCAGTATGGGGGCGTGGTCGCTCCATGTGATATTTCCAATATGGGTATGTGTAATCAAGTGTAGGTGTCTGTGTGATATTAGTATATAATCTGTACGAGAGTATTTAGTGTGAGGGGCCGAATAAAAAGTGTAGTCTTTAACTGTCGGGTGCATAATTCTCCAAGGGTCAGCTAATTGAGTTTTGTGTAATTTGTGTTTTACCTTTCGGATCATAGAGTATCTGAGGTGGGCTGCTCCAGTGGAAGAGTGCAGACGAGGATCCAGTGGCATGTTAAAATCTCCTCCAAGAATAGATATACCTTCTGCAAAGGAGGAAAATTTATCAATGAGATTGCAGAGAAATAGTGATTGGTTAGTATTAGGAGTATAGATATTGCCAATAGTGACCAAATCTGATCCTAGTGTACCTTTTAAAAATACAGCCCTCCCTTCGCTATCCGACCAAGAGTCTTGAAATATGAAAGGGATATGTTTGGATAATAATATGGCAACTCCTTTTGATTTTGTAAATGGAGAGTGTGAGAAAAACATGGTGTTATATTGTTTGTCATAAAGTTTAGGCACTTTATGTCTTTTAAAATGGGTCTCTTGGATGAGTGCAACATCTACTTTAAGCCTGTGTAGGTCACCAAACAGCCTGGATCTCTTACTTGGATTGTTAAGACCCTTGGCATTGATAGAGTATATTTTTAGGGGTCCAGCGGTTGTGCTAGCCATATTTAGGGCGGTACAGTGAAAGTGTTATATACAATAGATAAAACATGGTAGGTTGGATTTCCCTTACAAGAGTTTCGGTGGTGTCAGAGATTTGGTCAGTATATAAAACAATAACAAAAAACAAAGAACACATTAAAATCGATACCAACTCCCAGATTACGAGGTCCACAACGTGTGGAATAATAATCTGCTGCTCTATAGAGAGCGATCGAGCCAAAGATGCGGGGGAGGGGGAGCCTCGGAGTGTGCTCTACCGAGGTGGTTCCCGAACCCAACATACAGGGCATCAGCTGTCTGGGGGCGGCTTGGTGAAATATCCGCTAAGCTAATAACATTTTATTGAACATATAATTGGGGGGTGCAGGGGAGGTCTGCTCCCGCCCGATGGGGTTGTGAATAAATTTAGCATTTATGGAGAGATAGAGAGCCTTATATTTGAAATATTTGAAAAAAGGGGGGGGGGGAGAATAAGGCGGAAATATAGAAGTGTATAATAGGGTTGTTTTTTTTTTTTTTCTCCCCTTCTCCTTTCCCCTTTTATGAAGGAGTTATGGGGGATATATATTTATCTTAGGGGTAACGGGGAGGTGTATTATACTTAGGTTGTTGAGAGTAGAGAGGGTTGAGGTCCCCTTAAACGTGGGGGAATGTTCCTGGAGCAAGCAGTATAATACTTATCCCATGGTGGGTATATATCTGTTTCTAGAAGCTCCCGGCTAGTGTCAAAGCAAAGTCCTGGGCAGCTTGTATCCATTGGAGTATTAGACTTTGGGTCTCAAGGGTTGCCCAGAGTCCAATCGGGGTTTCATGTGTCAGTCCCGTCTCGGAGTCCCAACGATGTCGTGGTGTTAGGCATGCGGGTTCGGTGTCCTATAGTGTTTCGCCGTTTGCGTTGGGGCCGAGGTTGCCAGTCCTGGGTATGTGTCCTGGTTGCCAGAGACCCCATCTGGGCTGGTGTCGGCCAGTCAGGAAGTTGGATTGGAGGGATGTTCAGCCCTTTGCAGAAGTGTTCCACATCTTTTGGGTCCGATACCGACAATACTGTCCCATTGCGTCGGACTGTCAGGCTTAGTGGGTATCCCCAACTGTATAGGATGCCTTCTTTACGCAAGGCATTTGTGAGGGGTTGCAGGGCTTTTCTTGCCTGTAGAGTCATCCAGCCCACGTCTGGTAAGACAATAAAAGGTATTCCCTGGTATAGTAGGTCTTTAGAGCGTCTCGTTTTCATTAGCACTTCTTCCTTTTGGGAGTAATAATGGAAGCAGCAGATCAGATCACGTGGCTTGGAGTCCGGTGGACCTCTTGGTCATAGTGCCCGATGAGCTCTGTCCAGAATAATGTCTTTTGTGTATTCCGGGCCCAGTATGGATTGGAACAGGCCTTGTAGTAAGCCAGTCGGGTTTTCGTCTGGTGGCCCTTCAGGGATGCCTCTGATTCGTAAATTACACCTGCGTCCTCTGTTATCGAGGTCCATCACTTGGGTAAGGAGATTGTGTGTGGTAACAGAGTGTTGGTGTAGGTGGCCATCGAGGGCTGATATAGAGCCTGTGAGCCTCAAGATATCCTCCTCTGCTTTGAGAAGCCGGTTACCTTGATCCTGCAAGACAGCTTTCACATCTGCTAGCTCATCCCTTATCGTTTGCTTGAGTTGTGTCATTAGGTCATGCTGATTGTCCTTAAGCTGAGTCAGTAGGTGAGCGGAGAGGGAGCTCAGGTCAGCCCTCGTGAGTGGAGCGGGTAAGTCTTCCATGTCACCTTCATTTTGGGAATCCTGATCGTCAGAGGAGTCTTCCGCGATGCTTGGCTTAGGAGTCGCGGGCGCCATTTTGGGTAGGCCCGTCGAGGAAGTTTGCGGCAGGTATATAAAGTCCTGTAGCGACGGGTATCCTCCGATTTTTTTCCCCTTGGTGCAGGAGAGTGTGGAGGAAGGTGTTTTTTGTTTTTTGCCCATGTTTGGGTTTGAGTTGTGGCTCGTTTCTCTGGGTTTTTCGGCCGTTGGGCGGGAGCTCCTGGAAAGCACGACTGCTCACATTCGCGTCGTGGCTCCGCCCCCCTTTTTAGAGGCATTTTAGTGGCCAAAAGTTCGTGTCCACATTGTCTTCAATGGGGTTCGGGGTCAAGTTCGAGCACGGACCCGGACATTTGTTCGAAGTTCGGCCGAACCTGCCGAACCCGAACATCCAGGTGTCCGCTCAACTCTAAAAGGGACTATGGCATGTTAATTGGTACCTGACAGTGGCTTCTTTTAATTGGCAAAGTGATGCTGTGGTATGTTCTGTGTGGCAAAATAACATGTACTATGGGGGATAGTTATACTGTGGCTTGTTCTGCAGGGGCAGTTCTGTGGCACAAAGTGAAACTGTGGTATGTTTTGTGGGGCAATTGACACTGTGGTATGCCACACTGTGTGGGTGCAATATGAGTGCAAGCCAAGTACTGTGGGTGCAATATAGGTGCATGGCCAGTGGAAGTACAAGGAATGACATTTTTCAATAACATGTTTATTACATATACAAGTAGTTGAATGTGATATGAAAATAGTTGCATATAATATTAAAAAGTTTACATTTACACAGTTTTTCACAATGTGACTTTAGAATGATTGGATCGAGGGGTGCCCACTGCTAAAGACTTTGCCCAGAGCCCACTAGTGTTTTAAAGCGGCCCTGTGTACATGTACGTGCATTGTCATGAATGCGTTAAAACTCAGCAATACACAGGGAAGTTCAATCCTCAGAGTTCACTATATTAACATAGAATTAAGAAGTATATAGTTTGTACATGTACACTAAATTAAATAACAGAGAAATCATAGTTAAACAGACACACAAAAACAAAATCAAAATTGTCCTTAAACAATTAATGGTGATGTGAATTGCACATACACACTGTACCAATACAATATGTACCACTCTGCTTATCATTAAATCATTTTTCTGTTTAAAATATAATCCTATTATTGCAATTCCTAGGCAATTTAGTTAAGCAAATCATGTTGACTTTGAAATTCACCATCGAGAAAAAAACAGATTTTGGGTATGCACTTACATATAAAAGCTTTTGGATAGTTAAATAGTGTTGTTATGAATAGCTGGAAATAAACACATATCTAAACGAAGATGGACATATGGTCACATCTAAATTCTTTGCTGTATACATTTTTAAAGCAAGTGTTTGAATTCAGTGACACCGAGCGAGATTGAATATTAAGTAGCCACATGTAAATTGGGAACATGCCCCCAAATACATGTTGAGAACTCCCCACATGATAGCCAATCAGCACCCTCACATAGCCAATCAGCGCCCTCACATAGGTGGTTGCTTTGAGCATTTCCCACAATCAGCGCCGTCACATTTCTATAGCGAGAGAAATTCATTTGTTACTATTGCCAATCAATAACTAAAAGTTTATTCAGGGAACATATCCATGATTATAAAATGTTTTCCCATTTGTTGTCAGCCAGCCTAAAATGTATAAGTTGCTTCTAATAATGTTTAAGTGTTTTAAGTGTTTAGATTTATTTCTTATCCAAGTGAATCTTTTATGTACAATTGATTACAGTTTTTAATGAATTAATATTGTCATTTGAATACATTACATATGAACAAGTGATTATTTTCTTCCAATGAATTGCATATACAGATAGTATATATGTTCTAATGGGTTGTATAAGGCTGGTTCAAACCTACAATTCAAAAGTATGCGGTCACTTTTGCAATTTTTTTCCCATGTAAACATACATTAAATGAGTTGCAACATGAATTTAAGGGTTGGTAACACATAATTAAACAAGTTGTGCTTAATTATTTTTTAACAGAGGTGATAGTAACGGTGTACATTTGAAACTCTCTTTTGTACATTTGTTTTAGTGTACCTTGAGAAAATAAAAACGATGATTAATGAATGCACACTGGCTTTATTGGATTTTTCTTCTGGGGCATCAGATATGAGTTAATTGCTTTTCCATTTAATTTAGCCACAGTTTACTGCTGTACGTAGTAAATTATACATGCTATTCTGGGGCTATTCTTACGACACTATTAGAACAAGAGTTCACTTGAGAAATGTACTAAGTTTATAGACATAAATCAGAATTTGCAAAGGGGAGGAGACAAATCCTTAATGTAATCCAGTAATTAAGTGTCTTTATGATATACAGGAGGAGAGTAGCACTGAAAAATCAGAGCAAAACTAACACAGGCTCACTAATTACTTTACCAGACAAAATTTAATAGAGGTAAATCTGAGATGACCTCTGGAAAAAATCAAGTTTATGATTTAACACATTTCATAAAAAAGAAATATAAATAATGTATACATAACCATAAGTAATTTATATATTTATATATATTAAAACAAAATGCATGTTTCATTTTTTGAGGAGTATAATCTTGTTTAATACATTGTTTAATACATGCGGTAGATGCAATGGCAAAAGTTACAGTTTGATTACCACACGTTATTTTTAAATTAATAATACTTTAATACTCTTAAATAATGGACAATTCAACTGCAATAGAGATCGCAGAAATACTGTGTATTAAAGCACCGGTATTGCGTAACGGGGAATAACTATAGTTAGCATAAAGTGTTATTATTCCCTATTTCCCAATTAAAAATAATAATGTAATAGCCACCCAAGTTTCCTAGTGTCTTTCCACCCCAAAATATGTTTGGCCTCATGAAAATAAAAGTCGTTCCTAGTGACCGCAGGTGGCACCACGCACACAATCACTTTTAATCAGGCCATGGGCTGGCGCTATAATATTATATTATATATTTATAATAAATTATGGTTTCCCCCAGGCCTTGGGATTGGTGCTATGCCCCAAAACCCAATTCTATAAAATTAAATCCCCCGGGGCTTGGGCCTGACATTAAACCCTAAGTCCCAGACAAATTAAATTAAAGTCCCCAGTGCTTGGAGCCGGCACTAAAATTAATAGCGACCCCACCATCCCACTCTTGTGCCATGGACGGGTCAAGTACCTCTTACAAATAATAAATGAATAAATAAAATTAGATTAAGGCCCAGGTACAAGTGGTGACAATCTAAAATGGCCCCCGGAGCTGAAAAGAAAACATCACTGCCCACCATCCTGACACACAAAGAGTGCCCTGCAAATAAAATTTCTAGCACACAGGTGCCTTGTAAATAAATTATTATATGTATGTAGGTTCCAGCAGTTATCTACAAGAAGTGGACCCTTATCTTTTTGCCCAGGGAAAGGAACCATCAAATGCATTAAAAAAGTCTAAAAAAAAAATCCAACTGTTTTTAAAAGATTTGGGCCAGCCAAAATGTTATTAACAAAACTGCGGACAGAAGACTGAGAATGAAATACCAGCCCTAAATGACTGATATTTCAAAACCCAATAGAAGCCAATCTGAAAACTCTCTGTCCCAGCTAGGTGAATTTTTTTAAATGTGAATGGAAATGTTTTTAACATAAAACACTATGCTCATTGCTGTACTACATCAGTCATATATGTTATCACATGTACAAAATGCAACTACAGAAAAATGTTGGTAGAACAATAAGAGAACTCAAATGCAGAATTTGGGAACATCTGACAGACATAGAGAAAAAAGCACACACCACAGTGGCAAGACATGTCCTATACTGCAGTGATGCAAATCTAAGATACTTATCTATGGCACTAATAGAAATAGTTAAATTGGCCCCAAGGGGAGGCAATCTGCATAGACTTATATTGCCAGAGAGAAACTTTCTGGATTTTCCCACTAGATACTAGATATCCAACAAAGCTAAATGGAGCATATGACATTTCTTGATTTTATTAACTTGATAGGTTGACAAACCTGATTTACCTTTCTATAGTTTTGTGATATAGACAGAATCAGTAACCTGAACTCAGTGAATGTCTGTGTGAAATATAAATATAAAAGTCCTCTGAGTATAAGTATTGGATATATTTATCAACCATCCTATGTACATATATTCTATTTTATGTTTGACTATCTGATTGTCATTATTATTTTAAGAAACTGGACATCTTCTCTACTTCGGGAATTAAGTGAACAAGATATAAAGCTATAGCTCTTTTTTTATTTATTTTTTTAAAGATTTTTTATTGCTGTACAAATATAAAAAATACAAAAAACCCAAATGACTGTTAAAAGTAATAATGCTCAGCATACAGTATATAGTCATATTATAAATACACATACAGATACATACACAATTTAAAAATACACATTGTGGAGACGATTCCTATTATTCAATACTACTACTTGTGATCTGAGGAGGAGTAAAAGGGAAGCAGGTATCAAGAATAGATCCTCCCTCTCTATTTCCTCCAAGTCTTGATGTATTAGTGCCCTTTGTGGAGAGGGTGTTATCTCCTTACCTACAATATGTGAAATTTCTCTAAAGGCTGCATCCTAACATGTCTTTAACTCGTAACAATATCAAAATACAAATTACACCCGATCTGCCATGTTTCCACATTTTCTTTCTGATTACTTTGCAAATTTAATTCTCTCTCCCACTGCCCCTAGGCTGTTGGTGCCATGTATTGTTTAGCTGTCTTATTACTTTCATACACAGACTCAGAACCAATTTTTTTTGTGCATTATTAAACAGGATTATAAGTTGCTTGTCTCCCACCTCTTTCCCTAGCTTATAGATACCCTCCTGACTATAGTGTTTCACTAAAACATTTTAAAGATGTCTCTAGGGGCTAGATAGTATTTGTCCCTTATTCGTTGAAGTCTCCAATTTTATTACTTGAGTAGAGGTCAGAAATTATATTAATCCCGACCAATTTCCAGTCCAATAATTCTATATTTATCATGTTACACTCAACAGCTTCTATCAGTGATGATGTTAAAATCTTATCCTCTAGCCCAATTTTTTTTTAAACTGTACCAGCATTCCATCAAAGTTGCCACAGTGCTGCCTTGTATTTTTCCCAGCAAGGAACACCACTGTTTCCTGTTCAGCCATAGTATACGGCACCTTCAATCTGCCACTAGTCGACATTACTGTTTATAGCCCATTGCTTTCTATTCAAATACATCAGTGAACTATCCTCCCAGTAGTCCTTCAATAATGGCATACCAAGGTCTTCCTTTCTAGTTTCTAAAATATAAGGTATTCCTACCTATCCTGGGTTTTTTCCCTTTGCCAGACAAACTCTATTAGCTTCTTTTGGATAATTTTCAAAGTCTCAGTCCTTATATTCCCAAGGGACCATCTGTAAAAGACATACAGCCATTATGGCAGGACATATGCTGTAATGGTGTTAATTGTGCCCAACCAGGAGATCAAGGTTTGTTTCCATTTATTAAGATTGATCAGTGTTTCCATGTAAATCCTATTATAATTATTTTGTACCACATTTTTGGCATCCACAGGAATATGTATTCGCAAATATTCTATCCTTGAACCATTCCACTGAAATGGGTATATTTTTTAAAGTTTTTGCTGTAATGTTTCTGACATAGCTATACACATAGCCTGGGATTTTTCTAAATTTAATTTATAATTTGAAACTCCATATTGATTAATTATCTTCAATAGTTCAGGGACAGAACATTCAGGATCATCCAACGTTAATAGGACATCATCTGCATACATGGATAACTTATATTCAGCAGATCCAATATATATTCCTTTTATTTTGTTATTCTGTCTGATACTGTTTGCCAAGGGTTCTAGAGAGATTATATACAAGATAGGTGCTAAAGGGCACCACTGCCTTGTTCTGTTCTGTATCTTAAACCAGGGGGATTCAATGTTTTGTCCAATCACCTTTGTGAGGGATTAACATAAAGGGCCATAATTGCTCCTACCATACTTGAGCTGACACCCATGGCTATCAGTGTCTCTTCTAGGAAGACCCAGCTGACCCTGTCAAATGCTTTTTCGGCATCTAATGACAGGGCCAGCATGGGTCTCCCAGAATTTTGTACAAACTCTATTATGTCAATAATTTTCCTGATGTTGTCACTCGACATTCTTATACAGCCCTTCAATCTATTTCTTAGTATATTTTGGTGTCTATATTTATTAAGGAGATCGGGCGTTAGTTTTTTACATTAACATCGTCCTTCCCAGGTTTCAATATAGGTAAAAGGGCAGCCTGCATTTGTTCCTGTAGAAAGAATCTCCTATTTTTAACTTTGTTAATAAATCTGGTCAGATGAGGGACTAACTTATTTGACAGTTTTTTTTTATAACATAATCCCATAAAACCATTGAGTCCTGGTGCTTTATTATTTTAAAATATGAATTTAATTACCGTATTGACCTCAATATAATTTATGGGGTGCTCAAGTTTTCTTGTTGGTCCTCTGACAATCTCTGTAGTTTGGCATTATCAATATAGTTCCTTACCTGTGATCTAGAATGACCCTTATCTGGTATTTTATTCAAAGTAGCATAGAAATTTTAAAATTCTGATCCAGTTTCTGTTGGGGACATGGAGATTTTATTATCCTTAATAATCTTAAATATTCTAGATTTAGTATTGTGTCTCTGTAATTGTCTAGTCAGTAGTCTGTCAGGTTTGTTAGCCTGGTAGTACCATTTTTGTTTAGCCCACAGTAAGATTTTGTTTGCTTTATTTGCCAATTTGTTATTTATGTCTGCTTTAGTTTCTCTAATTTACTTATCTAATTGTAGTTGAAATGTTTGTTTATTTTGTCAGAGAGATTTGCCAGTTTAATATACAGCTCTGGTAGGTTTTCTGACAGTATTTTGTTGAGGTATATTTCCCTACTCATCAAGTTTCCTCTTGTAATACATTTGCACCCCATATATTTGTCATGGATACCCCTTCCCCACGATTTTCTCTAAAATAGAAATCCGTACTTTTTCCCAGTTTCTCAATGTATTATTTGTCGCCCAACAGACTTTTGTTCAATCTCCTTCCTTTTTGTCATCCATTCATAATCCTTGAGATGTTGGTAAGAATCCAAAGAAATAAACCGTGGTGGTCTCAAAGGTACTCAAACTTGGCATAGAGATAATGTACACATAATCGCGTGAGTACTTTATGCATGTATACATGGTGTTCGACCAGGTATGTGGAAAAAAACAGAATGTCATCGAGGTAGACAACTACAAACATAGTTACACAGTTACACAGTATTTTAGATTGAAAAAAGACTTGCATCTATCAATGTTCACCCTTTTACTATCCCATGTTTACCGCTGTGATCGCAAATAAAAACCCCTTCAGCAATTTCGAATTCTGTGTTCAGAGAAAAAAAATCCTTCTCAACTCCAAATGGCAATCATATTTCTTCTTGGATCAACAAGCACTAAATAAATATGAATGCCAATACTAACATGCATAGCCATCTATGCTCCGGCTCATTAAAAAAAGTATCCGGGCCGCTTTTAAAGGCATATAAGATATTTGCAATAACCACTTCTTAAGGCAGTGAATTCCATATCTTAATTGTCCTTACTGTAAAAAAACACATCCAGATAGTCCCGGGAACACATTGTTGAGAAAATGCTGGAAGGTAGTGTGAGCATTAGAGAACCCGAAGGACATCACTGTATATTGGTAATGGCCGTATCGTGCCATTGTATGAAGGGGGGATTGTATGAAGAGAATAAAGTGCAACGCATTTCGGATAGCCCTTTATCAAGCAGGGCGTATCTCCTCCAAAAGTCTGCATCCAATTAAGACCCAAGTCTAATCTAATATTTTCCCCTGTATGTGCTTTTTCTGTGAAGAAATTCCTTCTATATATTTATATTGATTATATTGCATTCAATTAAGACCCAAGTCTAATCTAATATTTTCCCCTGTATGTGCTTTTTCTGTGAAGAAATTCCTTCTATATATTTATATTGATTATATTGTTCACCCATATATGAATTGACTACATACTATCTCATTGTTTACTCATTTATGTGCATCTGATATATTTATTTATTTCTTTTTTATTTAGAAAGTGTTTTACCAGGAAAAATACATTGAGATTTCTCTCGTTTTCAAGTATGTCCTGGGGACCCAGTCCAGAATGGAGTTACACAGAGTTACACAATTAACAGTAGATTCAAAAATACATACATACATATATATATTAAACAAGTTGGAAGGGGAACATACAGGGTAAATCATTATTGATACAAAAAGGAACAACATGTACAGTATACAAAAGAGTTTGTAAGCTAATAACAGGTACAATCTGTTTTGAGGATTTGGGAGATACTTATTTTCAGGGATCTTATAGTAGATGATGATTTAGCAGAAACAGGAAGGCTATTCCACATATGAGGCGCTCTGAAAGAGAACGCACCTCTACCTGCTTCCTTTTTGAAGTGACTCCAGTCTAGTTAACCCCTTGACAACAAAGGACGTGCCAGGCACGTCCTGGGAGGAACTCCCTTAACGACAAAGGACGTGCCTGGCACGTCCTGCAGTGAATGAAGCGGTTTTTGCGATCAACGATGTCGAGGCAATAGCCAGCACCGAAATTTCTATTTTGGGACCCCCACGATCGCCCCACGGAGCGATCGTGGGGAGCCATATTGACGGAGCATGCTGCTCCGTCAATATGGCTAAGCCCTCTGCCGGTCTGAGCTTCGGAAGTGAAAGTAACTTTACTTCCGTCGCTCTGAATATGCTACTTGACTGCCCCTAGTGGTAGTTTAGTAGCATTGCAATGGAAAATATTTAAAATACATATTTAATTAATTAAAAACAGGTTATTTAGCTATATTAGCCTATAGGGTTAAAATTAAATATTTTTTAGCATAAGAGATAGGGTTAAAATTAAATTAAAGTTAAAAAATATTAAGGGATATAATAAGGATTAGAGTTGGGGTTACATTTAGTGTTAGGGTTAAATTTTGGGTTCGGGTTGGGGTCAAAAGGTCAATATAGGAAAAAACCATAAAACACTATTTTTGGTTTTTGCCCCATAACTCGCAAAAAATACCGAAAAATATGGAAACATGCATATTTTTGAACTCGGGAGAACATTTAGAAACTATTTAGATGGGGTATTTTTTAATGATTTTATTTGTCTAAATTATATTTTAGGTCAAAGTTAGAAAAAGTGGGTTTTTTAAACATTTTCATCATATTATGATCAATAGTAAATTATAAGATATGATGAACATAATGGTATCTAATGAAAGCCCTTCTTATTACGATAAAAACAACATATAATTTGTGTGGGTACTGTATGTGAGAAAGAAAAAAATGACAGCTAAACACAAACACCCTAGAAATGTCAAAACAGCCATTGTCACAAGGGAAAGTCAAGGTGAAAATGTCTTGTCACTAAGGGGTTAATATTTTTTAACACTTTTGTGTTTGTTTACTTTTGATGGTATTTACATACAGGGAGTGCAGAATTATTAGGCAAGTTGTATTTTTGAGGATTAATTTTATTATTGAACAACAACCATGTTCTCAATGAACCCAAAAAACTCATTAATATCAAAGCTGAATATTTTTGGAAGTAGTTTTTAGTTTGTTTTTTAGTTTTAGCTATTTTAGGGGGATATCTGTGTGTGCAGGTGACTATTACTGTGCATAATTATTAGGCAACTTAACAAAAAACAAATATATACCCATTTCAATTATTTATTTTTACCAGTGAAACCAATATAACATCTCAACATTCACAAATATACATTTCTGGCATTCAAAAACAAAACAAAAACAAATCAGTGACCAATATAGCCACCTTTCTTTGCAAGGACACTCAAAAGCCTGCCATCCATGGATTCTGTCAGTGTTTTGATCTGTTCACCATCAACATTGCGTGCAGCAGCAACCACAGCCTCCCAGACACTGTTCAGAGAGGTGTGCTGTTTTCCCTCCTTGTAAATCTCACATTTGATGATGGACCACAGGTTCTCAATGGGGTTCAGATCAGGTGAACAAGGAGGCCATGTCATTAGATTTTCTTCTTTTATACCCTTTCTTGCCAGCCACGCTGTGGAGTACTTGGACGCGTGTGATGGAGCATTGTCCTGCATGAAAATCATGTTTTTCTTGAAGGATGCAGACTTCTTCCTGTACCACTGCTTGAAGAAGGTGTCTTCCAGGAACTGGCAGTAGGACTGGGAGTTGAGCTTGACTCCATCCTCAACCCGAAAAGGCCCCACAAGCTCATCTTTGATGATACCAGCCGAAACCAGTACTCCACCTCCACCTTGCTGGCGTCTGAGTCGGACTGGAGCTCTCTGCCCTTTACCAATCCAGCCACGGGCCCATCCATCTGGCCCATCAAGACTCACTCTCATTTCATCAGTCCATAAAACCTTAGAAAAATCAGTCTTGAGATATTTCTTGGCCCTGTCTTGACGTTTCAGCTTGTGTGTCTTGTTCAGTGGTGGTCGTTCAGTTGGTGGTCGTCTTTCAGCCTTTCTTACCTTGGCCATGTCTCTGAGTATTGCACACCTTGTGCTTTTGGGCACTCCAGTGATGTTGCAGCTCTGAAATATGGCCAAACTGGTGGCAAGTGGCATCGTGGCAGCTGCACGCTTGACTTTTCTCAGTTCGTGGGCAGTTATTTTGCGCCTTGGTTTTTCCACACGCTTCTTGCGACCCTGTTGACTATTTTGAATGAAACGCTTGATTGTTCGATGATCACGCTTCAGAAGCTTTGCAATTTTAAGAGTGCTGCATCCCTCTGCAAGATATCTCACTATTTTTGACTTTTCTGAGCCTGTCAAGTCCTTCTTTTGACCCATTTTGCCAAAGGAAATGAAGTTGCCTAATAATTATGCACACCTGATATAGGGTGTTGATGTCATTAGACCACACCCCTTCTCATTACAGAGATGCACATCACCTAATATGCTTAATTGGTAGTAGGCTTTCGAGCCTATACAGCTTGGAGTAGGACAACATGCATAAAGAGGATGATGTGGTCAAAATACTCATTTGCCTAATAATTCTGCACTCCCTGTATTTGTACGCTGTCTTCCACTCGTGTCCTTCTTTCACACTCACCAGGTCGTATGCACTTCTGAGGTCGATCTTGGAATAGACGAGGGCTGCACTTGCAGTGCACTGCAGTCGATCAAATAAGTCAGGTATAAGAGGTAATGGGTACCGGTTCTTGATGGTGATGGCATTGAGTTCCTGGTAGTCCATACAAGGACATAACCCCCCATCCTTCTTGCACACAAAAAAGATGCCAGCACCGGCAGGAGATGTGGAGGGCTGTATAAAGCCTTTCCTCAATGCATCCTCTATGTACTGCTTGAGTGTGTGCAGTTCGGGTACGGATAAATACGCCCATATGGAATAGAGACACCAGGGAGGAGGTCGATGGGGCAATCATAGCTCCTATGTGGGGGCAGCATATCCACTCCTTTTTCCATAAGAAGGATGTGTTCTGGTGAAGGTAAGGACTTGAAGAGATAGTAGGTAACACAGAAGGGGTACGATAAAACCAGAGTGCCAGCATGCCAAATAATCATAGGCTGGATGCCAGAGCTGAGGTAGTAGTACTTGGAGTGACAGTGACAGTGGGTATGGAACGTCGTCTAGGTGAGCTATGTGTCATAGTGCATACCATACATCTCTCCTGAAGCTGTCTATCTGGATGGACAGGTCCACGAGCATTTCCAGAGTGGTGAACACCCCAATCATCTTTTAATGCATCAGGGACCCCAGACAGAACTGATCAAGGAGTGCGGCCTCATTCCATGCAGTCTCCACAGCTAACTGGTGGAACTCTGTGATGTACTTTGTCGAAGGCTACAGAGTATTGCCTGAGCCTGAGTGGTAGTGACTGTGACGAATGCAAGTCACTACTACATGCAAGAGTGCATGTGACTGGGTTATGGTGGTGCAAGGGTTAAAATTAACTCTTTGTCTGCCCTAGACTAGAAATAATGGTAAAAACCCCTATAACACCACCCACACTTAATTATACTGATATAACTAATGTCCTAACACTGCCACCACCAAGAAAATTTATAAATGGGGTGCCTTGGTCCCCCACGCAAATATGACTTAACCCACAAAATATGCTTTAACACAATATCTATGCGATTGGTCTAATCAAGTAACATGAGTCTCTATACCAGACAAAGGCAGAACTTAATAAAGGAATATTTCTTATGAACAAAAGAAGTCACAGTGCATACAAAAAATAAAACAGATGACAAATTATTTACACCAAAAAAGATAAAAATAAAAAGGAGAAATTAACAGAAAACCTAACTACTCACTTAGATAGAGAAGTACCAGTATTTTCTGTCCGAGGGACTGCGGCAAGGAAATGAAGGCAACTTACACAAAATTAGATCTTGGCCCCTAGTAAGCACATTGGCCATTATTCCATCATTAGATTTATATCTTGTCAGGTCATCTCAGGTTTCCAAGCCGGCCCAGGGGTGGAAAGGTGTTACTAAAAGTGTCCTCCCCCATGTGTGGTGGAACTACCCCAGTCAAAATATGGAATCTTATTGCTAATTTCCCTCCAGTGCATGTCACATACATCATTCTTGCCTCTATTAATTTGTTGCAATTTATGAAGACCATAGATTTGTCACACTTGCTACCCATGACTCTATACCGCAGACTTCACAATAACTTCCAAATAGCTCAAGTTGCACCAGCCATATTTGTACTCATTTTGTAGGGTGTACTATTCCCTGTCTAAATATTCACACATAGAGGCATGATTAATAATCTGTGAGTTATTATTAATGCATGTTTGGGATATGACTTTTGCAGGACAAGACTTCTAACTGGTAAGGGCCACTTAGCATATCAAAAGAACCTACTATCTATGATGGGATACAGACCTATGCAACATAGACTTACTGCAAACTAACTCCGTGTAACATTTCACACCTTGTAACATCAGTTCCAGCTTCAAAGGAACCACTCAAGTTGTAAAGCTTTTCAGATCACAAAGGTTATACCATCTCTACCGGATAGAAGATGCAGGCATGCACTACCGCAATTGTTGTGACACCTCCCCCAAATAAGAGACGCAGTGGGAGGAGGCTCACATGCCTCTACCTTGCGTATTCGATGGAATCCTCCCCTTGGCATGACAAACCATCAGCATTGCCATGTGTACTCCCCTTTTTGTGCTGTATGGTAAACTCATATTGCTGGAGAACTAGACTCTAAGTCTTGGGTGTGCAGTGTGGGTGTTGGGGCATGTACTGGGTGTGCAATGTGGGTGATGGGCATGCCCTAGGTGTGCAGTGTGGGTGCTTGGGATTGTCTTGGAGTGCTGGGGTAAGTCATGGGTCAATGTTGGTGATGGGCATGTCCTGTGTACTGGTACTGGTTTTGTCCTGGGTATGCAATGTGGGTGCTAGGGCACATCGTGTGATATTTATGTTTGAGAGGTGGGGCGACTTGTCATGACTACCTGGTGATTTGGAAATGCTCTTTATTGGAGGCACATTGAATTCTCTATTTAGGGCGTGATTTCGTTCATTAATTTGCTGTATTGCATGTTTTGTTTTCTGGATTGCTAATCTAATGACTTCTTCAGCAATATGGACCACAAGGAAAAAAATAATGTTTTTTTCCTATATTTGACTTTTGACCCCAACCCGAACCCAAAATTTAACCCTAACACTAAATGTAACCCCAACTCTAACCCTTATGCTATCCCTTAATATATTTTAATTTAATTGTAACCCTATCCCTGAAGCTAAAAAATATTTAATTTTAACCCTATAGGCTACTCATTTATTTTAATTATTTTACATTGCTATGCTGCTTGGCTACAACTAGGGGCCAAGCAGCATATTTAAAGTGACGGAAGTGAAGTTACTTTCACTTCTGAAGCTCAGACCTCCAGAGGGCATACCCATATTGACGGAGCATGCTGCTCCGTCAATATGGCTCCCACGATTGCTCCATGGGGCAACCGTGGGTGCCCCAGAAAATACATTTTGGGGCTAGACATCGAGGAAACAGACCAGCACCATTAAATTCATTGATTCCCCATTGATTCACCATAGGACATGCCAGGAACATCCATTTAAGGGGTTAAAGAGTGAATTAAAAGAATATATAACATTACAGAAATGCTTATATATGAATGCAAATTTAAGTATGAATTAATCATCAACAACATCAAGTCTTTCCAATATACTCTAATGTTCATTTTTGTGCAACATATATTAATAATATGTTAGGGAGGTGCCAGCAGCAAATAAATAGATAGTTAGCGTGCAAGCACAAAAGGATGGAGAGGGAACATAGAAAAAGAAGGGGGGGGGGGGGAGGAAAGTAGGAAATTTTGTCTGAACAATTTTAGAGACAATTACATATTTAGGGATATATTAATGCTATACTGACTGATCTGTTTTTTCCACTTTCCTTGCAGGCCAGGAACTCTTACATTCTGAGCCTCCTCTTTATAGTCACTTTATTGGTTCTCATTGAGAATAATGGCACTTTCAAAGTACATAAATTCCACTTCATAGGTTAGTGCATGTATGTTGTAATATACTAGGGGCCATTCACTGGAAGGTGAGTTGCAGGTGAGTTGAGATTAGGGGAGTTGAGATGAACATTTCATCTCACCAGTAAAGCTACACATTGTACAGAGACAAACCTGTTGAGTTTGGTAAGCTTGAGAAGTTATATATATATGTAATGTATAGCTAAACTGGTGAGATGACATGTTCATATCCCCTAATATCCCCTCATCTCACATCAACTCACCTTTTAGTGAATAGCCCCCACCGAGTATGAACACATGGTGTGTACACTGTGCATATCTACATGACATGAAAATGTCATAATTTGAATTATTCTCATTAAACAAAACACTATTCATGTGCTATACACACACATAAATGTACACCAAAAGGATAGAGTAAACATTAGAGAAAAAAAACTTCTAAATAAGAAAGATTTGTTCATATATATTTATTTTATATAATGTATGAACAATGCCATCGCATATTTCCTTCTTCTTATATTTATGTAACTTTTTCTAAAAACAGAAGAGCAAAAGCATGCCCAATTTTTTGTTCTTCTTACCTTTCAGATGAATTTATACCTTGAAATATGCAGTTATGTTTCAATACATAACAACAGCGTTCAGCATTCCACAATTATAATTAAAAACGTAAGTCAGTGTATAACAGAATGTCATTAACATGTACTGAAAGCATACATTTGTATCATTCTGTAAAATGATATTTCAAGCAGAAATAATTGTGTTGTTTTTTAAATAAGACTGATCCATTCTTGCACATAACTGCTTTTCTTGACCCTGCTTATTTATAATATACTTTAATGGTGAAATTAAGGATAAAACATTCCACTGCATAATGGACATTAAATATATACATACAGAAATCATAACGGAACAGTCTTGCAATTTATGCTAGAAGGTAATCTGCTTTATTAGACATTGCAGAATTTTTACAATGGTGAATGGTTAATTCTTTTTTTTTTTTACCAATCTGTCTGAATAGTACATATGCACAACCCTTGCACATCTAGCACTTGTGATATTGTCTTTGGCTGAGAACAAAATGTACATAACATAATTTGTTTCATTCCTTATTTGCCTCACCTCACCTTTTCAGCTTTATTAATATTACTATTTGGCAACTGAACAGAGCTATACTAACAAGCAGTAGATAAGTTCTTGGCGGTCAACTACATGATGGAGGGCACACTAACCGAACTTGCTGTGTTTTGGTGATTTAAATCATATTTTTACTGTTTCCTTTTTGGTATAGTTTAAAAATGGTTATTTAAAACCAGTTTAATTTAATTTACATTTTCTCACATTATTTTGGAACTGACTAATTAATATTCTAAGTGGAGCCAGTTGTCATCATCTTAAAATTTTTGACCATCTTACCATAACATACCTCCCAACATTTAACCCCTGGCAAAGAGGTGAGATGGGGGCAGAGCTTACGAGGTTGAATTTAAGAGCCAATCATCCCAACAGCTCTACTCACCTTCTCTGGCATCTGAGAAACTGCGACCATGACTAAGGATTTATAGTCCTGAATCCTGCTTTTCCCCAAATCCCACAAAGCAGGACAGTTGGTGGTTATTTCATAAGGCAGTGTTCATATTGAGCACTGGTTAGAATAGGGAGATGGAGCGAGAGAGAACTGTAAATGTATCACAAATATGCATATGTGTCTATTTTTAAATAATTTCTAGCGGGTATTCTACAAACCAATATTACAGAGAATCTTGCAGATAATTAGCTCTTTTTAAAATGCTGATGGCAAGCTGACAGATAGAATCTAAAGGTAGGGCCTTAAAACCTTAGTGATTAAGGGCCAATAACAGGCCATATGTTAAGGAACTGTGTACTTGAGCTCAAGAATATAAATTAAAATGAATGAGACATTCATTGACATATCTGTACTCACAAAAGCATACCATTAAAATTTGACCTTGAAGGACGAGAGATCTGCAACTAAGCTTTAACCCTACAAAGGCAAGTAATCAGTGCACTGCCAGATCAGTTTTTGTAATGTTGTCATACATATATTTAAGACATTTTCCTGCAGGCAACTTCTGGTTTATTTTTGTGAAACATGTATTATAACACATTTAATTGTTGATTGATATAGATTTTTTATCATGCAATTAAATGACAATGACATATCCAGATGTATACATTACAAACTTAAACAAACATATGGGTGTATATACGTTAATGTGGCCTGGTGTAATTTTCAACTATTTTCCCAGATTTATGAAAATAACAATATAAAAATTAAAAATATTTGAACAATTTTTAACAAAGACCATTTGTAATTATTACTTTCAAATTGTAATATTTCATATAAGTCATCTTATGGCTCGTAAATGGTAATAAAATACAGGTATATTTACAATTTAAAAAAAACAAAAATGTATTATACCTCACCCAACTGAAAAAGAAATGTAAGTTCTAGGTTGTGTACTATTCAGGTGTTTTAGTGTCGGCAGCGCAGCAGGTCGTATGAACTCCGTCCACAGCTGTCAGGCAGGAGATAATATAAGAAAACATATATTATGCTTTCTCCTCAATGCTACAAGTTAGTGAAGACCTGGGTCCTCTTGGGATATGTCTCCATGTTATTGCTTCATTCACTGCACCCTGCACAGGCCATGGTAGTGCCAGTATAATACCGGCTATGTTAAAGCCTTTGGTCTAACATTACTTCTCATAGACGCTGTCACTAGGAGTGTGCCAGGCCAGCCTACAAAGAGTGAGTAGCAGCATGGACACCTGACACTGAAAGGCACGTGTCTCCGTGATCACCACTGGGTCTACACTGGATAACAAGAAACTCTTTTTACTTTCTCTGATGCTTAGGTAGATAAAGTTGGAAGGAAGAATATGATAGAAAAGCACACAGCAAACATTGTAGTCAACTTTCCCTATGATACCCAGCTAGCTTTAGGGAAATGTAGTCCACAACAATGTTTAACCTTTTTTTTATGCTAGCTGTTGTGGATTATATTTCCCATGATGTTTAGCAAGCTCATGGCTGACTAAGCATCGTGCCAAATACTCATGGTTGAGGTACCTATAACAGAAATAGCTCTCCAGGGACTACATTTCTCAGTCACCCAAAACTGATTGAATATGAAGGGACAAGATGTCTTCTTTCCACAAGCAACTAGAATGTGGCATGCAATGAGAGTAGGGTTGCCACCTTTTCTTCAAAATATATTGTTATTACCATGGTAATATCCAAATATAAATGTCATGGTTCTAATATCACAGAAAGCCACACACAAACAGAAAAGCTTATATTAATGCAAACTACTCAACACAGGTACTTCAATTAGTTAACCAGTGGAAGACCCACTGACATCTGCACATACATTTAAAGACGCACTACAAGCAATAAAACAGGTTTCTTCTCTTTTATTACTTGTATCCTTTGCAGTCATCACACTCTGCAGACTACCTTTTCTTCTGTTTACCTGAATAAATGTTATCGACTAATACTTCTGATTTTAGGTATGCATTTTTACTGCATGTTTACCCATTTTATTTTGTGGGACACATGCAATGTTTGCCAGCTGCTCTGCAAAATGTATAATTCATATGAATGAAATCAATTATTTAATCATGTTTGCTACTGTGAGATCCCCTTCTTGATTAATTAACATGTTGAGGCAAAAGAAGCATAGAAGCTGATAAGAGGACAAACTAACATTGGTACAAAATTGACACTTTTTAAACAATGGCCTCTGCCTGGATGTTTAAACATATTTGCGATGAAGACATAAAATCTTGGTAAAGAGTTTCTAAGATGATAAAGATGTTTCTCCTTTGCATCAAAGGGTATAGATAGAGTTATTGTAATGTCTGAATTTTTCAAGGTAACTATTAACCTGGTCATGTAGAACCCACCTACAGATATCAAGCCTAAGAAAAAATTACATTTACAATGTAATTGTTTGTATTTATTTATTATTCTAATATGATATACTATTTAAGAGAAGCAACAAATTCATGCTATGAATACAAGAATGGTACCAGTACAATCAATCAGAACTAACATACAAGGTCAGATTTAAAAATTAATTTAATATTGTTTTGGCAGAGTTCAACAGCTTGGCTTCAAAATAAAGGCCAACTATTATTGGCAAATTTTCCTGAAATGGAGGCATAAATCTTGATTTAAGCACACAGAATAAATGTATCTGTTTATACAAGATAGCGTAAATAACTTCTTCTGTTACGTTGTGGACTTAATGAAATCTCTTGGTAACTATAGTATCTAGCCAAAGTCATGAATAAATAATAATGCGTGATTATGTGTGATCAAAAGGTAATCTAATCTTCAAAAAACTTGTTAAACTACCATTTCATAAGGAATGGTAAACTTAATGTCTTGAAAGTTACATGAAAGGAGTAGTTATACTCCAATGTTTTTATTTTTTTATGAGCTACATGATTAAAAATTCATATTTGGCCACATTAAATAATTTTGTTTAAAGTAATAGGGTGGAATAGCTAGATTTAGACTTTATTCAAATTAAAGCTTCAATCAACTTTATGCATAACAAAGATTCACATTCAGGGGGTTAATATCAGAGTGAACATATTTGGCCCATGGGCATGTTAAACACCACTGCTTTTAAAATTGTGTGTAAAAATATTTTAGCCTAACCCCTTAGGAACACTTGACAGTTCTGGCACATCATGAAGGTAAGCAAGGGGATTTTCCAATTAAAAAAAAATTATATTAAATTCTGATAAACATGTCATAAAATAAAGTCATATGTTACCTTAAAAAATTATATACAGTTCGTGGGAGTATACTAAATGAGCAAAATAGATATTACTCACACAAAACATAAAATCACCAAAAAATGTGTCTTTAAAGGGGTAAATTAATATTTTTATTAAATAAGTAATAGTTTTCTAATTCTAAATTGTTTCTAAATTATTAAAATAGTTTGTCATTTTTTTGAAAATAAATCATTGTAGAAGATAATGAGACTTTCTATATGTCTGGAAGAAGGAAGAAAACAGTCTGGGTCACAGGAAACATGTTTTGCCCACAAAAATAGGTGGGGAATGTTAAAAAGGAGGAGGTTAACAGCATTGTCTCCATACAGGAGAAAAGCCTGATTCAGTGGTTCATCAATAAGCTGTCAAACCTAGGGAACCTGCACTCCTTTTTGGTATAAAAATAGAAGTTATTTTTGGCAGATTCAGTGGAGTATCTTTTATCTTATAGTCGAGGAGACTATAGATAGAGGCGTCACTAGGGTTGGTGTCACCTGGTGCGGTAACTCATGGTGTCACCCCCCCTGGATTTCCTCAAATACCATGCCAAACAGATTCCTTAGTAATTCCAGTCAGATGGCCCATTAAATATGGCACATACAGGAGCCCCACACATTATGTCACACGCAGGAGCCCATTAACTATGCCACACACAGGAGCCCCACACAGGAGCCCCATAACTATGACACACACAAGAGCCCTATAAATGATGCCACACCAGAGCCCCATAAATTATGCCACACCAGAGCCCCATTATTATGCCTCACCTTGGAGCCCAATTAATTATGCCACACACACAGATGCCCATTAATTATGCCACACACAAGCGACCTCATAATTATGCCACGCAAAAGAGCCCCTTAATTATGCCCCACATGTGGCCCAATAAATATGCCACACATGGGACCGCCATTAATTATGCGACACACAGCAGTCCCATGAGGTGACAATTGTACAATTCTAAAACAATACATATCTATACACACAGACCTCTCTCTCTCTCTCTCTCTCTCTCTCTCTCTCTCTCTCTCTCGTTGCATTTATACTTATTTGAATTTTCTTAATATTATATACACCTATTTTCATATGTAAAACAAGTTATTGAAAAATTGCATTCCTTGTTTTTATTCCCTTCCTCTGCACCCACATTGCACCTAAAGGACTTAACATAGCACCATACAGTACCCACAGAACTTGTCATACACCTATATTGCACCCACATCACTTGGCTTGCACTCATATTGCCCCTACATGATTTTGCATGCCATAGTGTCACTTTGCCCCACAGAACTAGCCAGTGTCACTTGCCTCATAGTACATGTTATTTTGCCCCACAGACCATGCCCCAGCATCACTTTGCAAATTAAAATAAACCAGTTTTCCCATTATTATGCCAGTGTTTGCCCATAAATATGGTACAGACAATTTGCCCAATAATATGCCTGTATTATTTTGCCATTAATAAGCCAGACAATTTGCCTAATAATATGCCAGTATTATTTTGCCATTTAATATGTCACAGCCAATTTGCCCAATAATATGCCAGTATTATTCTGCCATTAATTATATTCCAGTATTTTGCCATTTAATATATTCCAGTATTTTGCCACTTAATATATTCCAGTATTATTTTACCACTCAATATGCCATTATTATTTTTCCATTCAATATGCCAGTATTTTGCCATTCAGTATGCCAGTATTTTGCCACTCAATATGCCAGTATTTTGCCAATAAATATGCTATTATTTTGCCATTAAATATGCCAGTATTTTGTCACTCAATTGGCCAGTATTATGTTGCCATTCAATATGCCATTCTTTTGTCATTAAATATGACAGTATTTTGTCACTCGATATGCCAGTATTATGTTGCCATTCAATATGCAATAATTTTGCCATTTAATATTGCAGCATTTAACCCCTCAATATGCCAATAATTTGTCACTCAATATTCCAGCATTTAACCCCTCAAAATGCCAGTATTTAGCCATTTAATATGCTAGTATTTTGCCATTCAATATTCCAGTATTTAACCCTTCAATATGTCAGAATTTTGCCATTCAAGATTGCAGCATTTAACCCCTCAATATGTCATTATTTTGCCATTCAATATTCCAGCATTTAACCCCTCAATATGCCAGAATTTTGCCATTCAATATTGCAGCATTTAACCCCTAAATATGCCATTATTTTTCCAATCAATATTCCATCATTTAACCCTTCAACATGCCGAATTTTGCCATTCAATATTACAGCATTTAACCCCTCAATATGCCAGTATTTTGCCATTCAATATTCCAGCATTTAACCCCTCAATATGCCAGAATTTTGCCATTCAATATTCCTGCATTTAACCCCTCAATATGCCAGTATTATTTTGCCATTCAATATGCCAGTATTTAACCCCTCAATAGGCCCGAATTTTGCCATTCAGCATTGCAGCATTTAACCCCTCAAGATGCGCTGCGGGGGGATGCCGGCAGCACGGGTGTCCTCTGGTACGGTCCGCATCCCCCGCACCCCCCTCGGGATGCCACTGACTATAGCTCAGCTGACCTGCTCTGGTACATCAGATTACATCTCTAGAGTGGAGGCAATATATCCAGTTAAAGGCACTATATCACCTAAATTGTTTTTATAATTTGTGTGACTGTAGAGAATAAAAACATACTGAAATTGATCTATACATTGTGTTATTAAAAGTGCACGTAAATGCCTAAATTAGAAGAAAAATGTGTTTTAAATATGTCAGTGAAGTCACCTGTAATGATCCCTGGTGTCCATTACAGAGGTACACCATATGTGAAATAAACAAAATATTCACATTTGCAGGATAAATATGGCCAGGCAAAGTGAAATGGGTATTGTTTAGTGTCAGCACGTCACAGTTAAGTAAAACATTATTCCTTTTGTACACTTCTTCTACTTCATGGTATGGAAATAGCCCCTTTAGGTAGTTAAGTACTTCAACTCACATCAACCTCATCCACCAAATTATGGTTAAAAAAACAACAGTACTGTGAAGGAGATAGGAGATGCAGACCATAGTGTACCAGACACAGATATATATATATAGCTTTATTGCACCCATACAGATAAAAACTGTAAAAAAAAAAAAAAAAGTGCTTTAAAATCAATTGTAGGCAACTTGCGTGGCTGTCCACCAAAAAACAAGAGCTTCCAACCAGATTTGTTGGCGGTTTCAGTGTCCTCTGGAAACTCTGTGTAGAGCTGATTCAGTTCCAGGTACGCCACCATTTTTGTTGCAGGTTGTTGTCACTCTTACAAATTATTATTTGTGTTAATATATCTCAATTATATTATGCACAGGTAAATGATATAGAAGTCTGTAAATGCACAAAAGTAATTTCATTTATTAAATGGACACTCCCACCAAAAAATGAAAAGGGTTTATTGTTGAGTTTATTTGATGAAATATTGTACTAAACAAGTGTGACTGGGTGCTGCCATTTTGTGAAATATAGTGTTTTTTGGTGCCACCTCCTAGTGACTTTACATCACTAGTATCTCACTTGCTGGGGACACAGAATGCAGCCTATAAGTCAGAATTCTGGCAATAGACTTGCATTGAATGGGAGGGTAATGTAACTATTAGATCACAAGAAAGCGGAGTTACGGTCCTGTTTGATCAGTTCAATCTCCTCTCTTTGTTTTGGAAGGCATGTAAAAAAAAGTTGTACACAGCCACCTAGTCCTGCCCACTATGATACACAGGAGGCAGTAAGAGAGCAGGGGTGTATCTTATGACATCATCATGCAGGGTTTAGCCACAGCTGTAAAGTGAGACTGGCTGGAAAATTTTGGAGAATGTTGCATAATTTATCTCCATGGATGCTGGAGATAAACACCTAATTTTATTTTTACTTTTATATGTAGATAATTCATACGATAAAGATAAAACGTAGAAGAAGAAAAAACAGTGCATATGTCTTTTATATGTGATAGTTTTAAATGCACAGGTATTTTAGTTACATATTATGTAAGTTGTAGTGTCCCTTTAAGGGACTGACAATCACTAAGCCAACAATTTTAACTATTCACACTTTCTTTCTTTCGCCCACCTCATAGATTGACATGTACAATCTTGCTTTGTGGCATTGCCAAAATTTTGAAGGGCTTAGATTGCTTGACTCTAGTTTGTGCTTTAAATTGTTTGCATGTATTGTTGGTTTATTACTGCTTTATTTCTTTTCATCATAAAACAAATTTCACTCTGAAGTAATTCAGAAACACAATATGGTACAATCTCACACAATAGGCATATCAGTTTCTGGCAACAGTGTAACCCTAACTAAAGAATAATTGTTCATTTGTTCATGCTTTATCAATTTCAATAAATGTATAGAAAACTTTTTTTTTGCATCATACAAATAAAGAACAATAACACTGGTGAAAATTGAAGTTATTAAATATAATACCATATGTGTTACTGTTCAGCCATTATTACCATTTATAATGAGCATTTATTTTTGACAGTTCCAATGGTATCCCATTGACTCTTTGTCCTCCAAGATTTAGTTGTTTTGAACTTGTTACTTTCTTTGTTCATTACTTAGATTTTTGATCAAAACTCTCCAAAAAGAAATAATGTTTTAGAATTTAGCAGTCTATCAGCAAAAGTAAGTTGAATAATCGCCTTGTAAATACTGTATATTCTCTTTATTTTTATTTCTGTCACTGTAGCATGGGATAAGTAAAGGTACATTATGAAGTCTAGTGTAAAATGAGATAAATTATGAACTGCTGGGAATTGTCTGTTTTATATTTATTTCAAGTTTTGCTACATTGATTATTATCAGGTTTGTATTACGGTTAAGAAATCAATTTGAGACTTTTATGTAATAAACAATGCATCCTATATAGAAAAGACAATACACAGCAGGAATGGATGTGTGGCAAGGAATTATTTTTGTTATACAATGTGTGCTATTTTTAAGTACATTCACAAGGCTAAATGAAACCCAATAGATAAGTAAAATCTGATTTTTTTATTTTTTATTTTTTTACTTTTATTTTTAAATTTTCTCAATAGACATATGTATAAAATTGACAGTACATTATTACATTACAAATTACAAGTACAAATTGCAACATGACAAAGAGACAACTGCAATTGGATACCTCATCATTAAACTCGTATGTGTATATCGAGTTTCCTTTGTATACAGGGTATAATGTGCAAAAAAGCATCTCATTCCGGATAAGGTAGATGTATCTCAAATTACAGACAAATAACTAAGGCATTCAGATGTCGGAAGCTGTACGGGACAGTTTTGACAGTAGGCCGAATTTTTGTAAGGATGGGTGGAGAGAGATCGGTTTATCAACAAATTACTCAAGAGTTAGCCCGGAATCAATATTCTAATTCCAAATAACCGAGTAGATAATAAATTAAAGAGAAGCGGCGGACTAAGTATTAATAGTCCAATTATCTATTTAAAGTTTAGAGTTTAGAGGGGTTGCAAATAGTGAGATCTCATCTGATTACCAGATAAAGAAATATGTTAAAAAAGGGATTTCGGTATTTAGGTGGCCATTAAGTCATTGTGTTTGAGTTTGGAGGGGTTGTGATAATGAGATCACTGGGTTCCAGATCTTATAATAGTCAGTAAGAGTTATATTTTCCATATAAAACAGTTTTTCCATATTACATTGATAGTAAATTTGACTTCTTATTTCTGTCTCTGAGGGCGTTTCGGTTTTCCTCCAATATCTGGAGATACACCTCTTAGTCGCCATCAGGATATGTAATGTTAGTTTTTTTGAGTAAATATTCTTACCAGGCAGTTCGAGATGGAATAGAAAATTTTCTGGGGTTAGATTTCCCAAATTAATATGCAGGTCTGAAAATTTTTTAACCAGGATCACGCGGACTGGGTTAAGATTTTGGCATTCCCACCAAATATGTTTTATATTACCGATTTCATTGAGGCATCTCCAGCACAATGGCGGGGTATTTGATTGAAATTTCGCAAGATTTGATGGAACCCAATACCACCTATGAAGTAGTTTCATATATAGTTCTTGAAGAGTAATACAGTGGATTGTTTTTCTCATTAGATTCACTGCTTTATACCAGGTTTGTAGAGGGTACGTTTTCATAAGATCAGTTTCCCACTTAATTATCGTGACATGTTTTTTATCACTCTCTTCTAGTTGTTGTAGGGCTCCCCAAATTTGGGAGGAAATCTTTCGGTTAATGCCATACAAAATTTTATCTAAGGGAGAGTCATGATTAATTTGGAAATTCTTAAGGAGAGATTTAATTCGGACATATGAGAAAGCTTCATTCAGTGGAAGACTGAACTTCTGTTGAAGGTCCTCAAAAGTTAATATATTGGTATCACCAAGTAGGTCACCGATCTTCTCTAGGCCAGCTTTATACCAATGTTCAAGGCTCAGATCATTCAAAAAAAGTTTCAAAAGACCAATAGAGGCCCTAGGTGTTAATTGGTTGTCCTTAAAAAATTTGGACTTAATTATACCAATTGACAAAAATATGTTATTTATGACTGGATTGACTATTTTTAGTGCTCCATATTTTTGTTTATCCAGCCAAAAAAGGAGAAAAGGGTCAATGTTAACACACATCTCTCTTTCGTATCGATACCAGTTTTTATTCCTTGATATCATGCTGCCCCAGAGCAAGAAGTGGGAGAACATCAATGAGTCATGAATATGGTATATGTTTGGGAATGAAAGACCCCCATGGGACAAAGGATGTGACATGATTTGAAATTGAATTCTGGGTTTCTTCCGTTCCCAAACAAACGAGACAAACAGAGCATGGAACATAGATTGAATCCTTCTTGGAACTCTTAGTGGAATAGTTCTAAACAGATATTCCAATTTTGGAATTAAATAGGCTTTAACTAGGTTAATCCTACCCATCCAAGAGGTCAAGATTTTCCTCCAGGATTTTACCTTAGACTCAAGTTCTTTATACAATCCTAGGTAGTTGGATTTAACTATGCTACTAGTATCAAATTCGATGTCGATGCCCAAATATTAAATTTTTTTATTTGAGCAATTTAAATGGTAGATCTGTTTTAGAGAAAGGACCTGGGATTGGGACAAGTTTTTAGTTATAACCTGAGTCTTAGAGAGATTAATTTTATAATTTGAAAAATAACTGAATTCATCCACACATTGCAGTACCTCTGGGATGGAACGATCCGGGTTTGTGAGGGTTAATATGACATCATCGGCATAAAGCAGAATTTTTTTTTGTGTTTTTCCATATTCTATCCCCGAAATTGTGTTGGTCTGTCTAATATATGAAGCTAGAGGCTCCATAGCTAGGTTGAAAAGGAGGGGGGCCAAAGGACATCCCTGCCTAGTGCCGTTCCTAATTTGGAACCATCTAGAATTAAGCCCATTTCCACGAATCTGTGCAGTAGGGTTTGTATACATGGACATAATCAGTAATTTAAAAGATCCCCCGATACCGAAAGCGGACAAAACTTCAGACATATAACTCCAATTAACTCTATCAAATGCTTTTTCGGCATCAACAGAGACAAAGGTACATGGTATGTTGGTGTTATTCACTATTGTAACCAAATTCAGTAAATCCCTAACATTGTCTTGCCCAGATCTATCAGATATAAAACCTGACTGATCTGGGTGAATCAGATCTATTACAACTGTTTTCATGCGGTCAGCCAGAATTTTTGAAAGAATTTTGATGTCGATATTTATTAGAGAAATTGGTCGATAGTTAGACACGAAATTCGGGTCTTTGTCCGGTTTCGGTATCGGGGAAATCGTTGCTTTCAACATTTCGGGGGGAATACTCCCAGTGTTACCAACTGCTTTATACAGTGAGCATAAAAGAGGAGATATTTCTGTTTCAAAAACCTTATAAAAAAGAGCTGTGTACCCGTCTGGGCCAGGGGCTTTGCCGTTCTCTAAGTTTAGAATCGCCTTGCTTATTTCTTCTCTATTAATCGGTTTATTTAAATTCGCTATTTTTTATTTAGAGACTTGTGGTAACTTAATTTTTTTTAGGAAGGAGCTCAGATTAGAGCACTTCTGGTTCGCGCGATCCTGTTTTATTTTCCTAGTAAGCATCTTCCCTGTTTTATCATTACAATTGTACCATCTCTGGTTTGAGGTCCTTATCATATTGCTAACTTGTTCTTCTAAGTTTTTTGTAATGTTACCCCTTACTGATTTAATTTGTTCCATAAGTCCAGAATGGGGATTACGTTTGTTATTATATTCCAGTTTGGCTAAATCAATATATAAATCAGCTAGGGGAGTACCCTTTTCTCTCTTTTTTCGAGCCTCGAGTTGTATCAAATATCCTCTGATAACACATTTCAGAGAAACCCACAATATTTGGTTAGAAACTTGACCATTGTCATTATTTTTAATAAAATCAAGGATTAAGGCCCTTAGGTGTTCTTTGTCTTCTTCTTTTAGTAATAGCGATTCATTTAATTTCCATTGCGGTTTGATGTTATATTTGGGGTTGTCTTTAATTGTGATACTTATAGGCGCGTGATCGGACCAAGTTATCGGGCCGATTTCAGTATTAATTATATTTTTTAAGTTATATGAGTTCGTTAAGAAGAAGTCAATTCGAGAGTATACTCCGTGAGCCTGTGAGTAATAGGTATAGTTTTTATCTCTAGGATGGTATATGCGCCAGATGTCATACAAATCATATTTTATTAAAATGTCTCGGAATATTTTCCCCTTGGACTTAATATAATTTGGAATTTCAGTTCTTTGAGTATTATTTTTGTCTAATTTTTCGTCAATTATGGTGTTCATATCACCTCCTATGATTAGTATACCCTTTTTAATTTGCTCAATTCTCCCGAAAAGATTTTCGTAGAAGGATTGCGTAAAAATGTTTGGTGCATAGATGTTAACTAAAGTGTAAACCTGGTCATTTAGTTTACAGATGACTATTGAGTATCTACCCATTTTGTCTTTCTGCTCCAGTATCAGGTCGAATTTAATTCGATTAGAAATCACTATCGCAACCCCTCTTTTTTTTTTATCCTGTAGATTGGCAGCGGAGATCACAGGAAATTTAGAGAATCTTCATAGGGCATTATCTAATCCTTTCCAGTGTGTTTCTTGGACATAACAGATGTCTATCTTACCCTTCAACAACATTTTATATAAGAGTCACCTTTTCATCGGTGTATTTAGTCCCTGGGCATTAATTGACCAGAATCTCAGAGACATAATAAGCTCCGAGATCTAGTAAACCTCTCCACCCATCCCTGCTTCGGCCCACTATCACAGTCCCGAAATCCGAATACCTTTACAAATGACACAACACACACAAAAATACAATACCTAATACAAAACATTAAACAATACATTTCCATTCTCCTGATCATACGTCACCTATACGGAAGAAAATATTCCCAGGTGAATCCCTGTCTAGCAGGCTACAGTCGTTGGTGGCCTCCATAGAAATGTTGCTAATTGGGTTATCGTGGCTAAATTCTAAGCATGGGCACGAATCTCTAAGGTTAAATCCAGTGCATCTCAATGGGAAGTAGTAATAAGTAGGTATTTCTGCCTCCGTCCAACTCTGCTTATATCTACACCCTTATTCTATCTTAATAGTTGTCAAACCAATCCCACAAGTATTAGTGGGTCCCAGTCTAATTGTTTGATGGGAGATCTATTCTTTATAATTATGGGGCTTCCCTATTCCTTTGTCCCTTCTTCCACTTCCCCACCATTTTATCCCTTTATCCCCCTTTTTCCACATTCCCTACTCCCCTTCCCCTTGTTATCCTTTCCTCTTTTCTTTCCTTTATTTACCCCTTTTCCTCCTCACATCCTGTTCCACTGTCCACTCCCTCCTTCTTACTTTCTCCTTTCTCTCCTCGCCTCCCCCTCTCTCTCCATCTCTTCCCCTGTCCCTTGCCCGTCTCCCTCCTCATCCTCCTCTCTCCTTTCCCGCTAACCCTTATTCCTACTTAATTTCTATAAGCTTATTCAGTGAGGTGTTTTATATATATATATTTTTTTTTCTTTTTTTAAAGGGAAGTCCTATATAGTAATTGTTACTTTTTTATTCTTAAAATGTGGGGATCGAACATAAATTAGTGTTGGTGTCTATCTTTCACGGTCTAAAGAGATGAGGAAGTCTAACGTGAATTACTGTTAGTGTCTATCTTTCAAGGTCTATATAAAAAAAAAATATTCTAAAGTTAATCTAAAGTTATTAAGTGTGATTATTCTCTTCCTCAGTATAGAAAGTGGATCTGTGTAGGTGTATCACCTTATGTACAACTTAGGTTACTTTTCTTAATAATTTCCCCTTCCTCCCCTTACTACTGCCCCCCCTCCTCTTTCTCACCCTCCTCTTTTTCCTCGTCTAGTGGAGTTAGTGAGTCCATCAACCTGAGTAGGGGATTGGTCAGGTGCCTTAAACCACCTCGTGAAAATGAGTTAAACCTCAATAATAACTTGGCTAATTGAGTCAGTGATAATAAGTGTCTACCACTAGGTGGAGGGAATTAAACATTCTACATCAATATTAATTGTGTGTCTTATCAGTGAAGTGAAAAACTTATAACATTGAATAATTGTTTCAACAATGGTTAATCTAGTATTCCCAGGGCGCGAAGTTTTGAATGACCTTCTTTTGCGTTATTAACCACAATAGTTTCCCCTTTACTGGCAATCAATAGTTTAGTAGGAAATCCCCATCTATAAGGAATATCTTTAGATCTTAGTAGTTGCGTTAAATCTTTGAAAGAATTGCGATTCATACGGGTGGCAAAGCATAAATCAGGAAATAGCATTAATGATTCATATTTCCCTTTTTTTTTGCCTGGGTTTTCACGCAGTTGACGTAAGAATTCTTCCTTGACGGAGCAATTTAAAAATCTCGCAATTACCTCCCGTGGGGCAGGGTTGCTCGAGTTTCCTGAGCGGAACACTCTGTGGATACGTTCAAAGGGAGAATTCCCCAGTGTTGAGGCATCCACAAACTGTGACACAAATTCGTACACATATTCATTGAGATTAGAGCTTTTGACTTCTTCAGGTATTCCCTTGATTCTAAGATTGTTCCTTCTTGATCTATCTTCAAATTCAGCTATCTTGTTATTACAATTTTTAATTTGATCTTTTAAAATACAATTTTGAGTCTGTATCTTAGCCATCTCGTCAGACAAGGTTTTAATTGTTTCGTCTTGGTTAGAGACTTTTTCTGTTAATGTTGTGATTTCTCTAGTTAGGTCCGATAAATTCTGTTTAAAGTCATTTTTTAGTTTTTCATATAGCTCGTTCATTGCAATTGCTAAGCTGGTGTTTGTTACTGTGTCAGATATTTGGAGTTCGACTTTGTCTGTAGAAGGGGTTATTACCGCCCCAGAGGGAGATAGGGATCGTCTGTGATGTAAGGGTTTAGTTGTATCGGACCTTGGGGAGTAAAAGATTGATTTGTTTTTGTCCGCTGAGGGAATTTTTTTAGGCGCCATTATTATTGTTTTTCTTTACTTAACTCCCTTTTCCGTCTTCTTTGTTAATAAAAAGATTTTTTTTTTTGTTTTTGTTTTTTTTTTTTTTACCTTCCTAGCCCACTATTCCCTACTTCCCAGCTTACTCGACAATTCGACCCGCGGGAAAGTAACTCAGCTTGATAGTAGGCTATTAATATACAATTGCAGTTCTAGCGCTAAAGCATCCAAAGTGAACTAAACAGTATAACATTTGTCTCAGTTCTGTAAACACTTACATCAAACAAAGCACTATCATTTCAACACAACATAACTTGGAATGATTTGGAAAGCAGGTTAGTAGCTAGTTCATGAAATTTAGTCACAAACCTCAATCCTAACCTTCTAATATAGGACAACTATGAAAGAACAACAGGTCACCAGGATAGATACACTGTCTGTCCCATTCAACCAATCGGGTTCTGAGAGTCTTCAAAATCAGTTTATAAGGGTCATTTAGACTGTTTTGTAGGACTGTAGAGTGATAAAATTTTTTGGGGTTAAACTATTAAGAAACGTTCAAGGGAAATATTGACTTGATAAATGTAGGCGTTAGACTTTTGAGAAAGTTTAGCGATGGATCTTACACACCATTCTATAGGTGGGGACTGCAAAGGCAGGGTTTAGTATAACAATAATTGGCTATAAGTAAGGGTATTACCCTCATTCTTATTCAGACAACTAAATAGGGGATTTAGTCTTCAATACAATATATTTTCAGAGATAAGTTATCTAGCTTATATGTTTGTTTAGGGTAGGACACTAGAAGTGGGGCCAACTCTGATAGTTTAGACCCGTATCTGGGAGCACAAGCCTTTAGTACAAGAATTCTCTTGATAAGGAGTGCTTATGTGCTCTTTCTCCCTGTTTGGGCCAGAATGGTAAGCATCCAGTGCAACATCAAGTACAATAGTACATTAAAGTCCACTATGAGTCCAGTATGAGACCAATAGAGATAGATGAAAAATAATCCAAAGGAATATGGCGTTTCCAATATAACGCAGCTGTCTAAACAAACGGTTTAGACAAGGTTTTAGATTAGTAGACAGTTTAGAAAGAAACAGTCAATCTTAGATTTCTGGCTTGATGGTACAGGTAGTAAAGATGGTGCAGGAGAGGAGGTGAGAGCAACAGGAACAGTCTTACCAGTTCTTGTCGGAGACCGATTGAAGTAGTCTTTCTGGAGAGGGATCAGTGGGGGATAACAAATGAGAGCAATAAACGTTTAAATTCCTGGGGAATTTCTTCTGAGTCGAGAATCAGTGACGTTAAAGCTGGAGTCCCTCAGCTACAGATCCGTCCTGAATCTTCTCTGTTTTTTTTTTTTTTACATAGCCTGGGCAAAAACTTTACACGAAGGGGAGGATGAAAGGGTACTTGCGCTGGAATCCTTTACTGAGCAGTTTGCAGATTGCAGATCGGTCATTCACCCGTTTATTTCACACTGAGGGGGATAGGAAGAGTATCTCGTGTGTCTCGAGTCACCGCCCTCCGGCGGAGAGCCGAAACGACAGCGCAGTTTAATCTCCAGAATTTTCTCCAGAATTTTCCTCCAAATGTGATGCCTCAGGAGACTCGACCTCTCATATCTCCTCATACAGCGGGTTATTGTATAAGCTGATTTTTTTTAATAATCAATCATTGCACAAATATCACGCTACATTTGTTCATATTTATAGTGCAGCATTTTTAATAATTGATTTTGAATTCACCAAGTACAAGATTTATGAAATCTCAAAAGTAATTGTTTTCTAAAACTGAATACTTTCCTGTATTGGACAGTATACAAGAGGGTATACAAAAGAGTATTTGGGTCTGCCAACCCAAATTGAATGTGAATAAATTCTGGAGACTTTCTGTCTATAGCATGTTGGATAACGTTGGTCAACAACAGACAACTTATTGCACTAAGACTGACCAGTACATTTACAGTGACCTTGTCTTAGTTTTATAAATAGTTACTTTAAGTGAAAAAAAATGTTATTGCTAATTCTAACTTTGGATTAATTTAAAAAAAACGTTCAGGTATGTGTTTAAGTGCAAGTTACAAATACAGGCAGGCATGATTATTCCAACCATTGTATACAGGGCTTACAATGTGTAGACAGGTGAGGCAGTCTTTTGAATCCAATTCAGTGAGAGGTTTCACATGGTTCTGGCATACAAACAAAAGAAGCCACAGCAACACAGCTACCACACCCCTTATCCAGTCTTTGCCCGTGTAGATGTTGGGAAAACTTATGGTGGTACTCGTTCACCAATAACCTACCCACAGACTAAGCCTGGCTAATCTATACAATGCCATAAAAATACAATGGACAAAATAGATGTAATTCAAAATTTTCAAAGCAAATTGTATATTTCGTGAGTCTTTATTAGTTTATCATACATTTTGACCTTAGTCTGTTTTTGTAGTTGGCAAAGCCTTTGAACTACATTAATTTTAATAGGATGACAAAGTTTCCATGACAGAGAACAATATTTGTGTCACACATATAACAGCAAAGACTGAAAAGAAATGGTGGTATGAAAAATAAAATGACAACAAGGATATAGTACAGAAATAAAGATGACAAAGAGCATTAGACATAAATAACTGTCAAAAAGGAATATGGTAGTCTTACTAGCAAAATGCTCAATGCGTTACTTAGTGGAAGTAGGAGTTATATGACATGCAGGAAGATGTCACTTTATGTTATACTTCAAATCTGCAATTTCTATAATGATGCTGTCAACATTTCAAAATACACATATACATTTAAAGTAGTGGAACTAGAACATTTCTATTTTTTATAGCTTATTTTGTATTTATCCCTATAAATAACACTATTTCTACAAATGGTTTTGTAAGTAGCATTATTAAAAATGTATCTGCAAACACCAGACCAGTTAGAAGACCTGTTTTTCCTCACAAAAATTCACAAGTTACACCACCACAAGGGATTGTGCATAGACACATGCAAATAGGGTCAACAATGATTGCGATTTGTGCCTCTGTATCGGTTTTATACATGGGCCCTTTGTAGCATATGCACACTATTCAGAACAGCCTTTATGGCATAACCCATGATAGAGGTGCAAAGTCAGAAAATATCTTGTCGACTGCTGTTTCTCCCTTAATGTAACTTATTAGCATGAGGTTAGTTTCTTCTTGTGAGTCATTAGAGAGTACAAGAAGCACACACAACATATGGTATAGTGGGGAGAAAAAAAGATAATGTAGGGACCTGACAAAAGCATTCTACACTGTAACTAGTGTCTACACTGTAATAATTGGTAATTATTTTCATACAGCTGATGTGCCACATATATGCTAAATGATTAACTAAAAGTAAAACTTGGCACTATGCAAAAATATTGAGACTGCGAGCATTGATAGTGCTAAGACACATATGTTTGCATTTTGTAACACCCCTGAAAAAGTGCATAGTCTGCCTAATTGAAAATGCGGCTTTGATAATGCTGATATAATACAAACATACAACTGTGAGTTGTCAAATACATTCTTTGCCTTTACACATTTCACTTCATCTGGTTATCACATATGTTTTTCTTTTATTAATTTGGTAATTTTTAAGTAATTGAATGGAAATTACAATTGATTAAGTATAGTGTGAATTAATATATTATCGGTAGGTTTGCCGTTGTTACATTTCATTATAGTCAGACTGAGCTATTCCTCATTGTGAACTTGCCCATGATGTTACCTATCATACAGTGGTATACCAACTATTGTATTTTTAGCTTCTTATAGGGTATGTTCATGTAGGCTTTCTAGAGTTTAATAAAATACAGTGTCTTATCATCAAATAATTATATGAAGCAAAATTGTGTCCCTTACAATTTACTGCAAAGCAATAGATTTATTGTTAGTCTGTCCTTTAGTCTTTTGGGAGTTAAAAAGTAGAGCAACAATCCACAATTTGCCTGAATTTCTTCCATTAGTATACTGACGTAAATCCCTTAAGTACTGTACACCATTGAATTATTTGTGTTCAATATTTCTCACAGTTTATTATGCATTTTAAATGAGACCAGTGGATGAGTTTTCTTTGAATCAATATGAACACAAATAAACAGTAAATGTATAAAGAGAAAGCAGACCTGATACATTTTCTTCTTCTTCAACAGGTATCATTAATACCCAAATATTCTCAGCAATTGTCCTATACGTAATATGTCGGCATGAAATGATTAAATACACTATTAGAAAGTGCAAATATATGAAATTCTATTCATGGTATCTGTTTCATTTACAGAAACAGGTTAATTGTTATTGCACTGAACTATGGGAATGGTGTCCTTTTTACATAGCCCAATCATGACATTATCTATATTTATAAGGGCCCACATATTTTACTTTAGTGTCACCGTTTTAATACTATAATGGCCATTATGCAATTTGGTGGTAGTTAATCAATTTGTTAAAAAATTGTTGTGCAATTGTTTAATGTGGAGGGCACCATACCATACAGGGAGCTTGAGATTATTAATTTCCTGAGGTATTACTAGAGAACTTATGAGCTTTTCAGCTGTCATGGGGCCAACACCAAAAAGCTTTGTGGACATGAATGTAAAAATGTAATACAACAGGGCTTGTTCACGATCATCTTTAATCTGTGGCCTATCAGGGCTTTCTTAAATATGGGTGTTACCTATGGTGCGGCATCTTTGTGCTTGTAAGGACTTCCGCACCGTGTCTCCTCATTCTCTCATTCAGATGGAATATCCTCGCAGACCCAATAATGTCCTCACCATATTCTGCTACCTGGTTAATTGCCACAGCACCTCCAGGAGCCAGTGTAGGATGCCACTCCAACATGGCCGTTGGTGCCATATAAATGTGTGTCACATGCTCACATCTCCTGCCAATACATTGTCTAAACAGGGAAAGCCCCTCATTTTTATCTGCTCCCATATTAATTTCTGGAGGTGTGTCTATTCTTAGAGAATAGACTTGCCTGTGAGGGAGGTTGCAGAGGGAAGTTGCATTAGCTACCTGAAATTGTTTGCTACTCCTGTTTTTCTGCATTTATCATTATACTGACCTGGATTACCTGACCACCTGATTGCTCCCTTGCCTGCTCCCACTCTGTCCTGTTCCAATGGTACCACTCCTTGCTCTAAGAGATCAAGAAGATCTTAATCTACGGTCAAGGTTTTTCTGCTGTTTAAACCTTTTCTTCACCGTGAGTTGATCAGCTGTTGTTAATGACCAACACCTTTCAGTGACTGTTACTCCCCTAGTTGCTATTAACCAGCCCATTTGCTACTCTGCAGACTATGTAAAGCAGCTAGTCTCAGTAAATCCTTGCCATTGCATTTTTTCCAAGTACATTTCCTGTTATTCCTGTGTTTGACCTGACTCTGCTGACTTCCCTTCTGGTTACTGACTTCTGGCTTTGTTCCTGACTCTGCTGATCTTTGTTCTCCTGATTGCAGATTGTCTGCATACCCACTTTGGTTCCTGACCCAGCTTGTCTCCTAGATTTTGCTTATGGACTATTTTTACAATTTCTCTCTTTATTATTAATACAGTATTTTTCATCTTACTTTTGGTCTGTTTCCTGGTCACTAATATGTACACTGTGAGCTCATTACCAAAGGCAACTGTCATCAAAGAGTGTGGCTTTTCAAATCCTGATACTTAGTCAAGTTTCCCCATTAGCTTCTTTCCTAGCTATGGGTGGTACCAGACAGATTTCATCCTGGGCTCAACCTCATGGTATTTGGCTGTCTGATTGAATGCCTCCTCTCTGGTTCTCAGGTTTCTGTCACAGCTCTCCTCATTATATTCTGTAGGCTAGCCCCATGCATACCTGCAGCTATTAGCAAACTGGGCCTTTGCATTATTTGGTCAGCCCGTGTTAGTGTCTCTGTGCCTTCACTAGCATTCCTGAGTATTTTTGATTTCCTGGTTATTCAATATTAGGAAATATACATGTTCTTCTTTAAACAGGGATTAACAGGTAGGTAATCACCTAAAGGTGTATATATATATATATTGTGACAGAAAGTACTTCTTTCTTGAGTACACTGTCCTGCGATTAGGGTTCCACACACAGACTTCCAGAGTTTCAGAGATATTCCACATGCTGGTCTTGGTAAAGTTACCTTTTTATTGTAGCTCCAAGATTCCAAAAGCTTACACCATAGTATACATATATAGTTCAAATAAACAAACAAAAGTTGTTGCTCTTCCCAACAGAAATATATCCACCTTTCTATCTTGTTTTTTTTTAGTAGTTCCTGTTACAGCTCACAGGATGCAAAACACAATCTACTCTCCTTCTTGGCAGGGGAGTATTTAACAGCACTTGCCATTAATTATCTTTTGTAGGTGAGGTGTATCAGACTGCTGGAACACTGACCGGGCAAGGAGGGCATTAATCAGAGAGGCAGCACAGAAACCTAAGGTAACCCTGGAGGAGCTGCAGAGTTCCACAGCAGAGACCGGAGTATTTGTACATTGGACAACAATAAGCCGTAAGCTCCATAGAGTTGGGCATTATGGCAGAGTGGCCAGAAGAAAGCCATTACTTTTAGCAAAAAACAAAATGGCACGTTTTGAGTTTGCGAAAAGGCATGGGGGAGACTTCCAAAATGTATGGAGGAAGGTGCTCTGGTCTGATGAGACAAAAATTTTACTTATCAGCCATCAAAGAAAATGCTATGTCTGGCGCAAACCCATTACATCACATCATCCAAAGAACACCATACCCACAGTAAAACATGGTGGTGGCAGCATCATGCTGTGGGGATGTTTTTCAGCAGCCGGGACTGGGAAACTGGTCAGAGTTGAGGGAAAGATGGATTGTGCTAAATACAGGGATATTCTTGAGCAAAAACCTGTACCACTCTGTGCGTGATTTGAGGCTAGGATGGAGGTTCACCTTACAGCAAGACAATGACCCCAAACACACTGCTAAAGCAACACTTGAGTGGTTTAAGAGGAAACATGTAAATGTGTTGGAAATGGCCTAGTCAAAGCCGAGACCTCAATCCAATAGAAAATCTGTGGTCAGACTTAAAGATTGCTGTTCACAAGCGCAAACCCTCCAACTTGAATGAGCTGGAGCAGTTTTGCAAGGAACAATAGGCAAAAATCCCAGTGGTAAGATGTAGCAAGCTCATAGAGACTTAGCCAAAGCGACTTGAAGCTGTGATTGCCGCAAAAGGTGGCTCTACAAAGTATTGACTTTAGGGGGGTGAATAGTCATGCACATTGACTTATTCTGTTATTTTGTCCTATTTGGTATTTGGTTCACAATAAAAATAAAAAAATCTTGTGGGCATGTTCTATAAATTAAATTATGTAAATCCTCAAACAATTCATGTTAATTCCATGTTGTGAGGCAACAAAACACAAAAAATGCCAAGGGGGGTGAATACTTTGAAAGGCACTGTATATATATTCCATTATGCAAAAGTCCTCACTTTCAGTCACAATATCTATCTATCTATCTACACAAATCCAAAAAAGAAAGAAATACACACACTTACAGTATTTGCCAGAGTAGAAAAAACTGTATTCTTTTAGTTTCTCATCAGAGACATCAATATTTCGGCTCCACCTGGAGCAGTTATCAAGATCTTGGATCTTCATTACACTGACACTGCACCCGGGTCTATATGGATATTTGAGCTACAGAGAGCTGAGTGCATGACTTTTTTGATATATATATATATATATATATATATATATATATATATATATATATATATATATATCCTGCGAGCACTGTTGATCTGTATAGAATATACATATATATATATATTCTATAGAGATCAACATCAACAGTGCTCTCAAGATGTTTTCAAAATTTTCACTGGAAAATGAATTTCATGGTATCCTACATAGCAAGCATGCAACTAACTGTCGCAAGATTACAATAGTTTGTGTTTTTATATATATATATATATATATATATATATATATATATATTTATATATCAGCATCACACAATGCATTGCACTAAAGATGTTTTCAAATTACATACATGATGTTTATAGAAAACAATTGCACTTGTAGATGGGCTAGCCACAAAGGTTCTATTATGACTGCATCTAAACCAGCATGAAAATCATTTCAAATTGAAATTGAAACTGAAGATCCATAGACCAGGGTGTAAATACACCATGAACTAACATAGAAAAATGATAAAATGTATTGTGACTATAACGAATGGGGTAGAATATGGAGCGACAGCCACCTAAAACATTTCAGACTACACCCAGTCCTTACTCATTGGCTAAGCACTAAAGGAAAAGAGAAGTAACATATGAGAACTATAATTAAAGTGTACCATGTGCATTCATATTTTTAGTGCATATCAACAGACAACAATAGAAAAAGTGTGATAGAAAATAAAATAATTTCAAGTACTAAGGATCACTGAGCATTCAAATATGATTATAAAACCAAGTTTCCTAGACATGTGCAAAGACATGTGCAAAACTAAAATTTTCGTTTCGTTTTCATCAATTCGGACGAAAATGTTATTTATTTAGTCTAAAACGAATTTCGTTCATTACTGCATTCGTTTCAGACGAAATTCGTTCATTATATTCGTTTCATTTTATTCGTTCGTACGAATCAATTGACCTACGCATTCCATAAACTGAAAGTCTATAAACCGAATGTCGTTCGGTTTATAGACTTTCGGCTTATGGAATACATGTAATGCTTTTGGCTTTCTATAAACCGAACTAGAGTCCCCATTCATAAGAATTTCTTATGAATGGGGACTCTAGTTCGGTTTATAGAAAGCCAATAGTATTACATGTATTCGGTTTATAGAACACATGTAATGCTATTGCTATTCTATAAAATAAAAGTCTATAAACCAAAAGTCTATAAACTGAACGTCGTTCGGTTTATAGACTTTAGGCTTATGGAATACATGTAATACTATTGGCTTTCTATAAACCGAAATAGAGTTCCCATTCATACGAATAGGTCAATTGACCTATTCGTATGAATGGGGACTCTATTTCGGTTTATAGAATAGCATTACATGCATTCCATAAACCGAAAGTCGTTCATTATGTCGGTTTATGGAATGTATGTAATGCTATTGGTATTCTATAAACGGACTCTATTTCGGTTTATAGAATGCCTGTAGCACGAATGGATGAATGATTTTCGTTTATTAACCATTCGTTCATTCGGCTTTTTTTCGGCCGAATGGACGAAAATGCTATTTTCAGACAAAAATGCATTCGTCCGAAAACAACTATGTCTAAAAAAATACACATGAGAAATTGAAACAACCTGATGGATGGTGTTAGAGATCCCTTGCATAAACAAAAAAACTTGTACTCATAGGGGTCTATTCAATAAATGTTGAGTTTACAAAATGTGGTCAAGTTGGGAAGTCAAAGTGGACTTGACCTCCCAACATGAACACCTTTAGCAATCCATTGACCTCAACTCAACTGACCTTTTCCAAACTCAACCCCAACAAGATTTATTATTCACAAAAAGTGGTGAGGTTGTGTTGTGAGGTAGAGTTGTCAAAAACTATTCAATCAACTTATCTCCTCTAAGGGTAGTTAGTCCCATTATTTCCTATGGGGGGAAAAAATGACACGATTGGTTTTTGAGAGTAAATCAACGTGGTGAGCATGGATGATTTCCAGGACAGACGGCTCCACAGACGAATAAGCAGATGGAGCTGTAACTGTGCCTGCTGCTTGGGTGAAAACTTAGAAGCAAAAAAAGTATTAGTAGTATCAGTGTTATCAGTGAAATCTGACACAACAACAGTACATGATTTAGCCTAAATATAAGATAAAAACCCCAAGTTAAAAATGTGGTATAGATGATCATGCACATAATGTATAAGTACTACCTTCCAATTGGCCTTTGTTAAAGCACTTAGTTTGAATTATTAAAAATGCATATTTCCCTGCCACATCATCTGCGGACATCAATTGCTGGGAACAAACAAATTACCAGAGAGAGGGACAAGGGAGTCAGCTTATCCAAAGGGGAGAAGAAATAGTCATGCAACCTTCATTTGTGCAAACTTACCTAAAATTCTTAAGAAACATTCATGTAAAACCTTGAGCCTTGACAAAGCGCCCAGGTGGGCGTGAAATGCGCAGGCAATTACTGGTTCACCGGGTGGTTGAGCACATGGCTATTTTTTCATCTGGCTGTACAATATATCTGTGGATTAAAAATCATCAGTTACATATTCTACTGCCGTTTTTATTCCCCAAACCAACATTTTCCTGTTAATGTAAAAATAAAAAACTGTTTCAATTGAATAAAAAGGATGTTAACAAATAAACACACAAAAAATAACAATTTCAATAAATCACAAGACATAATATTAACTAGGCCATATTTTTCCCTGAATCTTGGGCAAAATATAAAGTATTTTAAAAACACGAACTCCACAGATTGATTATTCGTTGACTGCATCCATGACCTCCTGACAGGCTTGTCTTCTTGGCTTCTACCCCTATAACCCAGTTGACATGTGCACATTGTTTATACACAAATTCCTCTACAGTGATTGGCTGTAAGTTAATCATAACAATATTTTGTGTCAATTTCATAAAGCTGGGCTTATTTCCAATGCAGGTTCGGTTTATTTTGGTTTAATTTAAGATAATTTTAGCTAAAGCAGGTATATTTTTTCTTTGTGTAAAAACTCCCATAGAATATAATGGGAAATTTGAGGCTACCACTTTAGTTTGTTGTGTTTCGGACATGTTTCAACTGCTTTTGGTTTTGTAAAATATCGGTGTGGAATTGCCTATGATTTCCAAATGTCTGATGACATGAGAAGCACTAAATTCTGATGTTCTTGTGCCACTGATGTAATCCAAATACATCTAGACTTCTGAGGCATGTGTTTGGATCCAAAAATCAGGGCATAATGATTATCCCCCTTAAGATTTAAAAATATATTGAGTGGTTAACCTAATACATTTTAAGGATTTCTGTGGGAAATAGGCTTGAACGTGCCTGTGTGGAATAAGGGAAAAAATATGTGAGTAATAACCACATTACATTAGGCACCCTCCCGCTGTTTTATCTTTATCTCCTGCTTAGTGTTTGTAAAATATATGAGAAACATGTTTTCTATTTGAAACTTTTTATTAGCAATTGTTTCTAAAATGTACATTATTCAGAGATGCATGTGTAGATTTTTTTTATTCTGAACAGGATTTCTGGGTTTGATAGTTCCTACTTGTATAGTACTTAGGTTATTGAGTTTCAGAAAACACAGGGGTTCTGAACTCTGTAGGCAATATGTAACATTCTAAATTAATTCAATTCTTTCTTTTCCATTCCTGTCTACATACATTTTGTGATGTTTCTACTTTCAATGCTCGTGTCTTCTTTTTTGGGGGTTCATTGCTACAACCCGCATCTTACTCATGACAAGTGTGCTGTAAAGTTCCTTCCCATGAATTTAACCCCTCGTAAAACCTCTTCTTACCTTTCCCCCATAAACTTCCCCCTCCTTGAAGTAAAGACAGACGCTTGACATCTTTGGAAATAAATGGCCACAGCGTTTATTAAAAATAACAAATATAAATAACAAAATATAGATAACTTTATTAAATACACCAATTTATAAAAAAAAAAAAAACACTTTTAAAACATAACCTTGTTTCCATATAATGCACCACTTCCCAGCCTTTTTTGGTATTTTACCAACCCCCTGGGACCTGCTTGTGTATATGATCTCACGGTATTAACCCACCATGGGAGGGGATGTTGACCACCTCAACATGCCCGACTCCCCATACTCTCATGGCCTTTTCGACCCCATCCTGTATCCCAGAACACAGAATGTCCAACCCAATATCATTCAGGTAAACACCATCCTCCCGCAAAAGGCAGGCCACATCAGCCTCCAGCTCAGCATGATAAACTAGCACTCCCCCATTGACAGCAACAAAATGGGAAACAGCCTTATTTACCTTAACCCTAGCCCTATTAAGGGCCGCTGCAGACCTGAACTAATGCCATAACTTCCGTGGAAGAATCTTCAACCAAACAATGACCAAACCTGGTAAACGTTACACCAAATGAAGTAAATCCCATTTAATATCCCTAATGAGCCTGAAAATTGGGTCCGAGCCCAAATCATTAGCCCCCACATGTAAAAACAAAATATCAGGGAGATCGTCAAACTGTGAAAAATCGCATAACTTCATGTAAAACTTGACACCACAACATACCCCGAAAACCGAACCACCTGACTGATGCAGCTGCATTGGAAACTCCAAGCTGCCATCCAGCTGGACGAACTGACACCCCACGAGCTGCCCAGTTAATGTGGGAATGACCCATTATCCACACCGAGTGCCGTTGCACACCTAAAAGCACAAGGAAAACATCAGTGAGGGAACATACTCCCAGTAACCCAGCTGCCCCAATACAAAAGGAATCCACAATAATCGAGAAAAGCTCCAACAGAGCTGAAACTATCATCATGCCACTCCCTAGGCCACCTTTTCGCACACCAATGCCCCTGGAAAAATGACCCGAAACCCAATGCCCCTGAAGCATCTGTAAAGAAATCCAGTTCCTGATTAGCCACCATATTTTGTAACCAACACGATTTTCCATTATAGGAGCACAAAAAATTCCATCCACACCTCCAGATACGCCCTATGATCCCGCGTCACCCTCACAAAGTGATGAGCAGAGACCATGCCCCTGGTAGCCAAAGATAGACTCCTAAAAAATATGCATCCCATAGGTAAAATCCAAGAAGCAAAGTTCAATTTCCCAAGCAGCGATTGAAGCTGCCACAAAGCAACTTTTTCAGCACTGTACACCATGCAAATCGTAGCCAGCAAATCAGTCAACATATTGGCAGGCAATTTCAATGCCTAAGAAATCTAAAAAATGTACAAGGACCTTCAGTTTTTTGCCATGACAACAGAACCCCAAAATTGGAATACACTGCCTGAAGGTTGGCCAGCAATACCCCACATACCTCAGAACCAGCCGGCCCAACACACACAAAAAATCGTCCCAATAATGAATGATAGATTGCACTCCAGGTCTGTCAAACCACCCACTCCAGAAAAGTACTAAAAGTCTCAAACAAAGAACAAGATATAAAACACCCCATGGGAAGACAAATGACAACACAAACCTGGATGTCCCATTGACAACCCAACAAATGAAAAGAGTACGGGTGAACCAGTAGAAGTCGAAAAGCCAATTCAACATCCATCTTAGCCAATAACACACCTTGACCCGCTTCTCGAAACCAATGACCAGCCGTGTCAAAAGACATGTAACACACCTTACACAACTCGCTGTTGATTCCATCAATCAAAGAAAACCTTTGGGAAAAGACAAGTGGTGTATAAGCCTGAAGGTACCCACTTCATCTGTGGGCACTACCCCGAGCAGGGAAATCCTCAAATTGTCAAATGGGAGGAAGAAAATAGACCAGACATCCTACCCAACTCAACTTTGAGGATACTGCCACATGCTATATAAGCCTACTTCAAATTTCTAGACTCCATACCCACAGGACTCTCCTGAAAAGGAATCCTAAAACCATAAGTAAAACCATGCAGCAACAAAGCCAACTCTCGATCGGGATACCAAAGTAGCCACTTGCCCAGGAGTCATCCCTCCTTTTTTCCAAAGTCTGAGAACTTGGCTGCAGTCTTGCCACGCTTGAAACAATGAGAAAAGGAATGGGCACCCCCACAACCCATGCATTTATGCTTGAACTCACACAATAACCCCCATTTACACTGTCTGCAAGACCCAAAATTAGTGGGTTAAGCCCAAAACCAACCTGTCTAAAAACCTTGATAAACTGGAAGTTAGATCCACGCTTGGTGAACCCTCAACGCTTGGCGAACACAAAAGGCCTTAGTGACATCAGGAAAACCCAGGAGGTGACACAGCTGACTGCCCCACCTGAGCCAACAAAGCGGACCACTCCCCCAAAAGGCATTATAAGCCACCCAAGTACCTGGCATAACAGATCGCTGAAACAAGTCAAGACAAGGCCTGATGCAAACCAGGCTCCAAGTCTTCCCCCGGGCAAGGAGTCCCCTCCAGATCTGCCCCAGTAGCTAGATGATGAAAATGATCCATCTGAAAACAGGAAAGGGAATCAGCAACATCATTAGCAACACCAGGGACATGAGGAGCCCGAAATTCAACTGCAAGCAGCGCAGAACCAGGTATCTTAGTAACACAAATACTGGGACAGAAGAAACTGACAAAGCATTTATAGCCTGCATCACACCAAAATTGTCACAATAAAACAACAACTGGCGATTAGCCAAAGAAGGACCTCAAATTTCCACCACAGTGTTTCACCTTCTTGGACTCCTCAAGATAGCAACCCTATCCAAATTAAAATGTTCAAAAAATCTCAACATACACCCATTTCAGACTTCAAATGCGCCCCCAGACAGCCCTCAAAAAATAAATAAACATCTTATGGATGTCCGAATCCTTATCTTTATTCTTATCCTTCTCAGCCGTAGCAGGCAAACCGCCCACAGGCACAGCCTGTACATCCGGCTCAGAAACCCCTCCACAGGCAGAGCTACAGGGGGGAACAACCAAAGGGAAAACAACAGGGGAGGGAACCACACCACCCACAGACAACAACAGCAGACCCCTAGAAAAAAAAGTAAGCCCCGCTACACCCTGACCAATCGCAGCAGCATCAACCACAGACCCAACCACTGTAGGGGAGACCCCACTCACCTCCAAGTGCTAGCAATGCCACCAATCCACATTTGTGCCCCCCAAAACTGACCTGCCTAAATACCCCAGGTCTTGCCACAGTAAAAGTAGGAAAACCAGGAAAAGAAGAAGGGGACATAAAATGGGAGAACAAAAAAGGTGGGCTGAGGCTACTCACCCGTAGACTGACCAGCAGGAGACTGAACAACTGTAGGGCCAGAAACTGGAACATCCTGACGTGTCATCGGCGATCCAGCAGAAGAAGAAGTAGAGGCCTGTGCATTCCAAATAGACCCAGGTCCTGGAACTGTAGCAGAAACTGGAAAAGCCATCACAGAAGCAATGGCACTAGCAGGGCGTGGGGCCACAACCCCTGCAGTGATGTTCTTTCCCTGGAGTGCTGCAGGCCTCCCAGCTGCCACAGACTGGAGTCTAGGCCCAGCAGGCCAAAAAAACCAGGAGCTTAAACAATGCAATCATGCGACTGCAGACAGGCAGAAGTAGGCCGCATCTCACCCATCTCTTGTAGGCGCAAGCCTGCCGGAAAAGAAGCAAGCTGCAAATCGGACCTTGGGAAACAGCAGGGGAGTTCAGCCGGGCCAGAGGACAATAAATTCGGCCAGATGGGGCCCTGACAGCAGGGACAGCAGGAACAGAAGCAGAGGATGCAGCAGACAAAGTTTGTACCTTACCCTGGGAAAACAAAGTAGCAAGAGGGATAGCAGGAATAGATGCAGTAACATCCAGCATCCTGGACATATCAGCCTGAAGTCAATCTTCATCCTTTGCTGCTACCCGAAGTTGCAAGGAACAAGGGCAGTTTTAAAGTTCTGATTTGTCCAAATTATTTTCTCTGAATGACTGTAAAATCCCCATCCTTCCTGTTTACCCCACAGCTTATCCCTCAGGACCTCCCCTAGCCTTGTGACCGGTAAAACATTAACTTCACCTTCCCCTGAACTCCCAGTTCTTACAGATCTTGTCATGCTGCCCCTGAGCTTAATTATTGCACTTTATTTTACTCTGGGGCTTTCTGTCATGTGTGAATCCTGGAGTTGTGATTTTATAAGCCATTTACCCACTGTCTAGGCTTGAAATGAGATGATCCTGGAAAGTTGCAAATTGTGAAAAAAAAGTTACCATCTATGGCAGCCACAATTGCAGCCTACTGACACTTTTTAAGGATTTCATTCTGCTTTACAATATGCTTGCCAGTTGTTACTGATATTTTCCTTTCTTATTTATGTCCTTTAACCTATATCAGAGGCCTCCAACCTGCAGCCTGTGGAATAAATATGCCCCGCCAGATTTTGAGGTGCAGCACACCTAAGATCTGCAGTGAAAACAGCATCTCTAACTGCAAAATTCTGAGAAACTGGTTCCAGAAACTGCATTGTGCCAAAGAGCTTTAACTTCCTCCCCTTTGCCTGTCGAGGAGTATCCTGCACGTTTATCAGGGGACTATGTGTTGCTGTTGGAGAGTTCATCAGCAGCATCCATGAATTTGATTGAGGGAGAAGGTGAGCAGTTCATGCAAAGCGTGTGTTCTTCCCACACACTGCACATCATCCCTTATCTACCCTGCACTTTCAAGGTATTCCTTATCCAGAAATACATTAACCAAAATTATCCATTATCCCAAAAAATTTTGTGATTTTAGCACGAGTTGTAAATTACACACACCAGAATGCAAGAGTATGATAATGTATTCAGTGTCCAGCCACCTTAAACTGTGATATAGCCTTTCTATGCATGCTCAGATTTTCCCACACCAACATATGGTACGTGATGCAGGCCTGATGCCCCAATGGCAGGTTCCCAACAATGCCTTATATCACAGCTAAATCACAGTAAAAGTGATGTATTTGCTCTATACAGTGATATTGCATTGATATTACTGTATTTCATGAGTGCTGAGAGGATTTAATATATCTTATTGATGAAAATGATCCATTATCCAAAATTAGCTGTTATTAAAATACACATGGTCCCAAGTATTTTGGATTAGGGATACTCAACCTGTATTATTTTTTTTATCAATAGATTATTGTACATTTATATTGTGAGCATCTCTTTGTTTTTCTTTGGCTTTGTGCTACACAACCAATACTGCATTATGTTGTCAATTCTACTACTTTGGGGATCTGTTATACTCACATTCACTGCACATTACTGTGAATTGTATTGCTATGTAGCCTGAGATACACACAAACTGCACATTATTTTAAATGTTATTAATATGGAGCTCTGTAATTATCGAACAAACCGTGAATTGCTATGAGAAAGTGTTTCAAACTTCAGGTATATCAAAGTGAAATTGATGGTAACTTTTTCTTGCACAATTTGTTACCTTCCAGGATAATCTTGTTTCAAGTCCTGAAATGAATAAATGGCTTATTATATCACAACCCCAGGACTACCACATGATTGAGGAATATGTTGGTAGTAGCAATGAACCACTAAAAAAGAACATAAGCACTGGGAGTAGAAAATCGCTTAATCAAAGAAAAATGGGAAATTGAGTATTTTGTTACATAAAAGAAGTCCAAGCCATATTGTCTGCTTTGCAAGTTCTCAAGTTCTTGCTGTCAGTAAAATAATACAACGTGAGACGTCATTATGACACAAAAATAGAGAAGAGATCCCTGCCAAAATCTGAGCAAAGAAAGCAGGAGTTAGAAAAGATAAAAAGGGAAATGGATGCAAACCAGAGCGAATGAAGAAATTCATAGGTGAAGGTGACATGAATCACATTGCCATACTCAGATGCACTTGGATTTTGGAAAGGCAGAATAAATCCTTTGTAGATGCAGAAGCATAAACTTTTGACTTTATAGTAAAGGAAAGGGAGAAACTGACTAAAGATGATTCCCATAAGCCGACAAATGACAGCTAGATGAAGCATAAATTTGTCTCAGAATATTGAAGGGCAATTGAAAAAAGAGCTGAAGACTTGTCTTTCATTTAGTATTGCACAGATATGAGAGAAACGACATAGCAATGCACTTGGATAAGATTCGTCACCAAAAATGTAGTGATGGAAGAACTTTTTTGCCTTGTTCTCAATTAATGACCAAACATGAGGATGAGATATACTTGTAATTTGAAAAGTTTGGACTAAACATGCAAAAAACAGAATTCACTTGCCACAGAAGGGACGCCTTCCATGAAAGAGAAAATGAAGGTTCACTAGTTTGTTATAATCAAAGGAGAATGTTTGTGTCCCCATCTTCTATTGAAAATATTCTAAATTTTATCCAGGCTTGTGCACTCACTTATCTGAAATTTATGGGATACCTAGAAAAAGTTGAAACATAGAATGGAGATTTGATATACTTTAATGATGTCTGATGGCTAAGTCGTGAAAAGATAAAGGATTTTAATAAATTAAAAGGCAGCCAGAGAACTTGTCAGATCTTCAGTACCCGACAAAGCTGTTCCTTAACAAGGTCATGATGTCCAGATATTAGAGCTTGTTCGGATGTAATCAGTAAATATTGAGTAGTCAAAATCCTACTTTTCATGGCGATCTTCCCCCAGTCCTAATACTACCAATATTTCCATCCAGGAATGCCAATTTAAGCTAAATTCAAGGTTGCTGAGTAGCCAAAAAAAAGGGAATTTCCCTAATTTCACCTGTTTGTGATAATCTCACTCCATTTCAGACCAGATTGCACTATACTGTGTAAACATTTAGAGCTAAATACTGTCTGTTGAATGCTTTTGCATTTTTGACTAAAATAACTCTACTAACATGCATTAAAAATCATCTTTTGTCACAATGAAAAATGAATGCGGCCTACGCACACATACATTTCTGCTAAAGTTGCCCACTGCCGAAAAAATGTGGACATCCCTGATCTATATTCTTGATTAACAATCATAGAGATGTACCATGAAGGATTGCAAATGGATTATTTTGAGAGATGGTGCCACAGTATTTGTATGAAATCTGATGTGTTACAAATTCAGTCCTTATTTATATTCTGTTCCGTATTGCAAACATGGAAGATACAATCTCTCGGGACTTCTTTCTAGAAATGGACATCTTTCTAGAGATTTATCCTTAAGGACAAAAGAACCATCACACATTGAGGGTTTACGTGACTGAGAGTGATCAGTGCACTAGAAACATAACGTTACTATTGGAGCTCAAATATTCACACACAGCAAAAAAGCACATGAATGGTGGCACCGCACTGATTGTCTTAAATAATAGTGCATTACATAATTGTATTGTAACCGCTTAGTACCCTATTTCTGTCCATAACGTCTTAATTGCTTAGAATTTAGCAGGGCTAACCATACAGATATCTTTTAACAACAATATTATATAGATCAGCAGGTTTCTCTATTTAAATTAATAAATAATTGAGAATACAATAAAAAATAGGGAGTTGGAAGCAATAACCTTTTGTCTTTTTAAATATTTTATTGAATATAAATAAATATAGACAATGTATAAAAACAGCTTAAAAATCCATAATAAAAGCAGAGTAAATTAAGTTAAATGTATATGCTTCCAATAAGTAAATAAAATCACATACCCTCCTGGTTGTTTACAGGTTAATCTCCCATTCTCATGTTAATGCTGTCGCATCAACATAGTCTCCTCATTCTGTGTCAACTAACTGATAATTGGTGTTTATATAGATTTTAGATAACCTTATTTCCGGTAATTTATGGGCAGGAAAAATACCATATTAGAAAGGGTAACTATGGTTTACTTTGGGGTAAATCTCGGTCAATCAAGAAAATATGAATTAACTATTAGTCTTGATTTCTTGGCAAACAGTCAAGGCCATGACATAATAATGAGGTACATGTCCTGGCCTAGCAGGACAAAATGGCGTCTTTAGTCTAAACATCTTACTTGCGAAGCTGGGCGTGAAGCCAGTTAGATAACAGAAAGAACACAGTTGAAGCAACAAAACTTTCCACTGTAAGTAACAAGGTGGAATAAGGGGGGTAACGAAACCTGTCATTTCTGCAAGTGCCCATAACAGTATTTGTAGTGTGTATTCGGACTAAATTGTTCTCTTTTTTGTGTATAATTAGGGCTAGGCACCAGCATCGTGCCATGGACAATTTAAAGATTTTCTATGGTCATTTACAAATTTTGCCATGGACCCTGGTATCTTTGTAAAGACATTTTGTTTATCCCTGTAGTTAAATGTTATTTTATGAAATTGAGCCTGCTGTTCATTTTTAACTGTAAATCCAGACAGTAAGCCATACCCCATGCTTTAATTTAGAAATCAATTTTTTCTGTGAAAATGTCAGTCGACTAGAAAATCAATTCTGTCATGATTTTGCAAAGTTGCCATGAGTGCATCTCATCATCTGGCTTTATATTATATTCAGAGTTATTCATCTCAGTGCAGTGACTGATTGCTGAAGTGATTGTATCTTACTAGTTTTTTTCCCAATAAGTTCATCCCTTTAGAAATCTGGACTAGAACTAGTCTATGACAGCGTTGGCAATTGCTGCATGGGGGAACCAGTCCAATAGTTTGTGTAGATGTGCCACAGATCAATATCAGTATAAACTCTCAACACATTGTTTAATTCACTGTACTATTTTGTTTAATGCAATTACTATCCCCGGTCATGTTGGCACTCCAATCGCAACAGTAATAATAGATTGCTTTTTTTTTAGTTTTAATATTGCAGACCGTCACTAGGGTCCATCAAGCAACTACAACAGAGTGATGGAAGCGGTGATTTGCCACTTCCAAAGCTCTTGCGCTGCTATTGCAATGAAGCACTTCCTTACGCTCCTGAAAGTGATTGTATGTGCGCGGGAGTGGATTTTTCATTGTTGCCTCATGGAGGCATCACAGCAACACAATATGATTGCCTCCGTCAGCCTTAAGGGCCTTAACCAAATCTGTTAACTGTCCATTATGGAATTATAGTGATGAAAGAGTTTATTGGCAAATTTCCATGTTAAATTTCATCAAGTAAAAAAAAAAAAAACACTACACAGAAAAGAAACAAGGATATCCATGCACTAAACAGGCAGCACATGCTTTAACCTCTACTCCCAAACCATATACGGGTAATGAAGAATTAATTTACATCAAGTGGGTGACTGGAAAATGCTTCACATACCTTCTTTCCATTCCCTGAGCATATCCATATAGTTCACAGCATAGATAATTATTTACTTAAAATTTTGACTGGCACTATAGGTCTTCGATTATAAGCAAAGGTCCTCAACCACTTTTAGATTTATATGTATGTTTATATTATGTGTCATGTAACATTTCTAATATAAAATCACATTCTATAACACTGTACTGTGGAAAATGGCACTTTACAAAAATAACATATGATATTTCTTTTCCTTTCTAAAATCAATTCCTCAGTCTATACGAATGGTATCCCGCTATGCTTTCAATGTAATAAAGGTTCATTGAGATGTAAAGACTTTTTCTATGTTTGTATTGCAAAGTAAAATGTAGTTGTTCCTTTAAAATGTAATGAATTTTAAAAAAAGGTAGCAGTACAATGGGACTGCAGTTCTACAATGTAAGCTCATGGTGATGTTTCTTCTTTGTGCATAAAATAACCTTTTCTAACTCAAGTACTATGCGCTCTTCAACAACCCAACAAACAGTTTAAGATGTTTCATTCTGTATCTTCAGCATTGCACAAGTATTGGCATTGCCTTATAAAGAAGGTAAACATACTGAAAAATAGATTAAAGGAAACCCAGCAGTGATTTTATTTTCAAGCACAAATGGAAGCTCAATTTCTCGTTTCTTGTCAGTAGATAACACATTGTAATACATATACAATTGTAACTTGTGTCATAGTTCCTGCCACCCTTCAACTCATTTAAATGTAAAATGTGTGATACACTTCAAATCAAATAAAGGGATTTTTATGAACGCAATTAAAATAGTTTGTAATATGAATACATAACTGTTTAATTACCTAAAATGGAGACTTGTGGAGGCTTGGTGTTTGAGCTTACAAATTTATAGCCTTACTGTAATTCATCTTGTTGAGCATTTGTGAGGTCAGGCTCTGATGCTAGAAAAGAAGGCCTGGCTCACAATTTCTATTGCAGTTATGTCTTTTGAATTTTCAATGTAATATTCAGAATACAATGTAAATTCAGACTGATATATTTGATGTGTCTTAAGCGCATACATTATCCAATCCTTTAGTTCTAAAAGTTAAAAATAATTAGTGAATACCATTTTGCAAGGTTGAAATGAGGAATCTGGGGGGAAGCAGGGATCTGTCTGAGGTTAGATTTCGAGTTTAGTGCTAATCTTGAACTCCTATCTCAGATTTTAGTGAATAGACCTCAGAGAATGAATTTCTCCACTCTAGGCACACCATTCTTTTTTTTGTCAAACTACAGCTGAGTTCAGTTTATAAGTGCAATAAGCTTTAGGGCATTTATGTCCAACTGGCACCCTGTGGGCATCCTTTGTAAAATCTACAAGAATTATATTGTGTTACCTCATTAAAGGAATAACGTCTGTCCCCCAAAGTATGCTTTTGCGTGGTATACAGCCCTCTACTTATAACAATGCTGCTATAGTGTTTAAAAACATAAGCAACATAAGGGTGACCAGATTTTTGCAAGTGAAAGGGCAGGAAGTTAAAGAGACACGGAGGAGGAAGGGAGGGCTGGGGGAAAGAGACACGGAGGAAGGAGGGAGGGCTGTGGGGAAAAGAGACACGGAGGAAGGAGGGAGGGCTGTGGGGAAAAGAGACACGGAGGAAGGAGGGAGGGCTGTGGGGAAAAGAGACACGGAGGAAGGAGGGAGGGCTGTGGGGAAAAGAGACACGGAAGAAGGAGGGAGGGCTGTGGGGAAAAGAGACACGGAGGAAGAAGGGAGGGCTGTGGGGAAAATAGAAAGAGACACAGAGGAGGGCTGGGGAAAAAGAGACACAGAGGAGGGCTGGGGAAAAAGAGACAAGGAGGAGGGCTGGGGAACAAGAGACACAGAGGAGGGCTGGGGAAAAAGAGAGAGAGAGAGAGAGAGAGAGAGAGACAACAATTTGTAAATGCAGTTCCACTTTAAATTAATTGCACTCACATGTGTTTTGTCTTATAATCACTCTATGTAGCACACCTCTTGTATTTATAAGTGGACCTTTTTCACTCACTTGTATCCCTGACGAAGCGCCAGCGAAATGCGTAGGAGTTTTTTTGTCATACCCACCTGGTTTTCACTGCAGCAGATGTCTGTGCCGTTTACTTAATAAAACGTTTATGCACAGACCTCCAGAAGTTTGTCTCATCATTCGCTGTGACGCTATTTCATCTTGCCTCATCCCAAACTGGAACTTTGTTTCTTTTTACTTCAGTCTGATCGGTGGAGGACCGAGAGGCAGAATTTGAAGGCTCACACAGGCACTGGAGTGCACATGCGTTTTCTCCTTTTTTCTTGCAACATAGAAACATAGAATGTGTCGGCAGATAAGAGCCATTCGGTCCATCTAGTCTGCCCAATTTTTTTAGAGTACTCTTATTAGTCCCCCATTTCCCGGTCTTATAGCTAGGATAGCCTTGAGTCTATCCCACGCATGCTTAAAATCCTTGACTGTGTTTACCTCTACCACTTCTGCTGGCAGGCTATTCCATACATCCACTACCCTCTCAGTAAAGTAATACTTCCTGATATTACTTTTAAATCGTTGCCCCTCTAATTTAAGACTATGTCCTCTAGTTGTGGTAGTTTTTCTTCTTTTAAATATACCCTCTTCCTTTACTGTGTTGATTCCCTTTATGTATTTAAATGTTTCTATCATATCCCCCCTGTTATGTCTTTCCTCCAAGCTATACATGTTAAGATGCTTTAACCTTTCCTGGCAAGTTTTATCCTTCAACCCATGAACCAGTTTAGTAGCCCTTCTCTGAACTTTCTCCAAAGTATCAATATCCTTCTGGAGATACGGTCTCCAGTACTGCGTACAATACTCCAAGTGAGGTCTCACCAGTGCTCTGTACAATGGCATAAGCACTTCACTCTTCCTACTTCTAATACCTCTCCCTATGCAACCAAGCATGCTGCTAGCATTTCCTGCTGCTCTATTGCATTGCCTACCTACCTTCAAGTCCTCTGAAATTATTACTCCTAAATCCCTTTCCTCAGATGTTGAGGTTAGGACTGTACCAAATAGTCTATATCCATAATCTTGCACTTGTCCACATTAATGTCCACATTGCCACTGCTCTGACCATTTTTCTAGTTTAGCTAAATCATTTGCCATTTGGCTTATCCCTCCATGAATATCAACCCTGCTGCAAATCTTTGTATCATCGGCAAAAAGACATACTTTGCCAACAAGACCTTCTGCAATATCACTAATAAAAATATTAAAGAGAATGGGTCCAAGAACAGATCCCTGAGGTACCCCACTACTAACGAGACCTTGCATCGAATATACCCCATTGACTACAACCCTCTGTTGCCTGTCACTCAGCCATTGTCTAATCCATTCAACAATATTGAAATCCAAACTCAAAGATTTCAGTTTATTGATAAGCCTTCTATGTGCGACAGTGTCAAAAGCCTTACTGAAATCTAGGTAAGCAATGTCTACTGCACCACCCTGATCTATTATTTTAGTTAACCAATCAAAAAAATCAATAAGATTAGTTTGGCATTATCTCCCTGAAGTAAACCCATGCTGTCTCTGATCTTGAAATCCAAGCGACTTTAGATGTTCAACAATCCTATTCTTTAACATAGTTAACATAGTTAACATAATACGGAACATGTCCCACACCAACTTGCTCCCCAGGGGTCCACCGTCCATTGAATCCATTGCCAGGCAGACCTTCTGCCCAGCCCACCAACAGGCTAAGAGCTCCAGTTTAGCTCAGAACCTCTCCCGTAATCCATTTGCACTATGGCTGACTCCCGATATTCCAGCCATAGACCCCCCCTAAGGAGCAAGTTACCGCCAGCTGTGACAATGCATAGTCCAACAAGATCCATCCAACGCAACGCTGTATCTGAAACATAGAAGACAAGTGGCAGAAACCAGAAATAACAAGTATACACCTAATAACCCCAAAACTTTAGGGAGGGCGGGCGGGCGGGAAAATTCTGGTAGGCCAAAAAATTATGAGATTTTCCAATATTGTACAGTCTTAAATATCCTCTGCTCCCCTCCCCCAACTCCTCCCCTAAAACCTTACCACCAATGTGTGCAGCCTTGCTACAGCACAAGCTGTCAAGTCCCTCCTGCACCTAGGCGTCTCCGGGGGCTGCACAACTAACATTGTGATCCACTGAACAGTTTACAAGGGCAACACCAGGAATGTCCAGAACCCTTGTATTTCCTGGCTGACCACAGTTAACAATGTGAACCATTGCAAAAAGGGGATCTTCCTGACAGTGTTGGCTGGGACTTTATCCTAATACCCTTATTTCACATTATAAGGAAATTTACATTTATGTTTCAAGAGGCATTGATATCTAATATTTTGCATTATACAGTCAGCGGTTATCTATTCACTAAATGTTTACTGTGATGTTGCTGTGATGTGAGGCATCGTTGGTAACATGTAGTTGGTTCATCAGACCTGCACATGTGCCATTGTTTTACCCTTTGAGGGCATGGGGGAATCTGAGCATGCATGGAAAGGCTATATCACAGCTTAGGGGTGGTGGACACTGAATAAACTATTGTGCACTATTTGCAACCCGTATCTCATTTTATATATATATATATATATATATATATATATATATATATATATATATATAGTAACAAACCACCTCTTTAATAGGTAGGATTTTGCCACAGATCTTACAATAAACCACAGCCTTCTAGGGTATACAAAGTCCAGGACACATTCAGTTCCGTTTTCCTTTATTATTTGATAGGAAAACAGCTGGTTTAAATAATAATAAACAAAACAAAATTCCTTGCTCTTACTTGAGCTCTTACTAGACTCACTATCTACAACTGGGTGGCTTTACCAATTCCCCCCCCCCCCCAAAAAAAAAATGAGAATAGATTTGCAATAAACACAAGTGTTGTTCTCTCTCCTTCAGCTCTCCTAGCTGGCCTTTTTTTCTTTTTTTTTTGCAGCAGGCTGATCTCTTCTTTTAAAGGCCTGCCTGCAAATTGACTAGCTACAGGTGAGTGCCAATTAGGAAACTCTTAAGTCAAATCCAAATCCTGGTCTGTTACACAGCAACTAGTGGCCCACCCTACTCTCCAAATACTCCGCCCCAGGGACCCATACCGTGGTTTGCAGAGCATCAGCAATGTATATTGCAAACTTTAACATCTCTCCCTGGGGCATTTAATTGAAAATTCACAGGTTGCTGTTTAGCAAATCAGGCCTGATGTATCTTCCATCAACCACTATTCCCCTTTTTCGCTCACAATATATATATATATATAAAAAGACACTCAATGAAATATAAACAAAACCAGACCATGAAGAACAATCTGTGTTTGAGGTGCAATCATAACACTAAAAAACTTAAAACAAACAAATAGCCTTCAGTATCTAGTCTATTTGGTATAAGTAACCATCCAAGTATTGAAAGGCTATGAGACAGACAAATGAAGTAGCTATAAATATATCTGTTCATATTTATCTATGATACTCCATCAGGGCCGATCCTGGGCGGGTGCACGGGGTGCACCGCGCCCAGGCGCACCGGGAGGAAAGGCGCTCCGATGAGCACCTTTCTCCCTCATTCTGGAGGTGCGGCCCGCAGGTGAGCGCCTGCGGTCACCGCACCTCCTAATCTCAATGAGTACAGCGCGACGGGTGCAAGCTCCGCCCCGTCGCGCTGTCTGATTGCCGGATGTCTGGTGACATCCGGCAGAAGAACTGCATGACGGTGTTCTGCCTCTGCAGACACCGTCCGGAAACGTCCTCCTCCCTCCAGGGAGGGGGACCAATAGTAAAACGCGGTTTTTTTTTTTTTAAATGAAAAAAAGTGTGTGTGTTTCAATGTGTATGTCAGGGTGTAAGTGTGTGTTTCAATTTGTGTGTGTGAATGTATGTAAGTGTGTGTGTTTCATTGTGAATGTGTGTTTCACTGTGTGTGTGTGTGTGTGTGTGTGTGTGTGAATGTGTCTTTCAGTGTGTGTGTGTGAATGTGTGTTTCACTGTGTGTGTGTGTGTGAATGTGTGTTTCACTGTGTGTGTGTGTGAATGTGTGTTTCACTGTGTGTGTGAATGTATGTGTGTATGTTTCACTGTGTGTGTGTGTGTGAATGTATGTAAGTGTGTGTGTGTGAATGTGTGTTTCACTGTGTGTGTGAATGTATGTGTGTGTGTGTTTCACTGTGTGTGTGTGTGTGTGAATGTATGTAAGTGTGTGTGTGAATGTATGTAAGTGTGTGTGTGTGAATGTGTGTTTCACTGTGTGTGTGAATGTATGTGTGTGTGAGTTCAGTGTGTTCACTGTGTGTGTGTGTGTGTGAATGTATGTAAGTGTGTGTGTGTGAATGTATGTAAGTGTGTGTGTGAATGTGTGTTTAACTGTGTGTGTGTGTGTGTGTGTGTGTGAATGTGTGTTTCACTGTGAGTGTAAATGTATGTGTGTGTGTTTCACTGTGTGTTTCACTGTGTGTGTGTGTGAATGTGTGTTTCACTGTGTGTGTGAATGTATGTGTGTGTGAGTTCAGTGTGTTCACTGTGTGTGTGTGTGTGTGAATGTATGTAAGTGTGTGTGTGTGAATGTATGTAAGTGTGTGTGTGAATGTGTGTTTAACTGTGTGTGTGTGTGTGTGTGTGTGAATGTGTGTTTCACTGTGAGTGTAAATGTATGTGTGTGTGTTTCACTGTGTGTTTCACTGTGTGTGTGTGTGAATGTATGTAAGTGTGTGTGTGTGTGTGTGTGAATGTGTGTTTCACTGTGTGTGTGTGTGAATGTCTGTAAGTGTGTGTGTGTATGTGTGTTTCACTGTGTGTGTGTGTGTGAATGTATGTAAGTGTGTGTGTGTATGTGTGTTTCACTGTGTGTGTGTGTGTGTGTGTGAATGTATGTAAGTGTGTGTGTGTGTGTGTGTGTGTGTGTGAATGTGTGTTTCACTGTGTGTGTGTGTGTGTGAATGTATGTAAGTGTGTGTGTGAATGTGTGTTTCACTGTGTGTGTGAATGTATGTCAGTGTGTGAATGTGTGTTTCACTGTGTGTGTGAATGTGTTTTTCTCTGTGTGAGTCAATGTGTGTATTACTGTCTGTGTAAGTGTGTGTACATAAGTGTGACTGTGTGTATTGCTCTGTGTGTGTATAAGGGTGTCTGTGTGTAATGGTGACTAAGTGCAAGCCCACCATCAGGGGTCCAGGTCACAACAGAAAAAAAAATCCCCTGTGTTTAGCAGGTCCGCAGCTGTGTGGGAAGCATTAAGCGCTCCCCTCCAGCCGGGGACCTGCTAAACAGAGCAGAGCACCAGGAGACAGAGCAGCAAGGAGGTAAGTACTGGGGAAGGGTGCAAATAACAAGCAAAACGCTGGCATTTTAAATGGCATATTGAAGGGCAAAATATTGGCATATTAAATTGCAAAATACTGGCCTATTGAGTGGCAAAAGAATGGCATATTAAATGGCAAAAGAATGGCATATTAAATGGCAAAAGAATGGCATATTGTGGGGCAAAATACTGGCACATTAAGGGGCAAGATATTGGCACAGTAAATTGTAAAATACTGGCATATTGAGGGGCAAAATATTACTGGCATATTGACCAACTGCTCCCAACCACCCTCCATATTACACTAGACTGGGATAACATGCTTTTGAGAGTAGGTGGGGCGAGTGGGAGATATTGTCGGCGGGACGGGGGGGGGGGGGGGCAGAAAATGTGTTCAGTAGGGGGCCTTGAAATTCCTAGTGGCGGCCCTGACTAAGTGTGTCTGTGTAAGTGTGACTGTGTGTATTTATGCATGACCCTGTGCGTAAGTGTGGGTGTGTATGTAGGCAGGGCAACTTTTAACCGGTTAAAGGGGCCACCGCTGCCCACTTGACAGTCCCCATCCAGTCGGCGGCTATTTCCCGCCTCCTGCACTGAGTGTGCATAGAGGGAAGACTGTGCGGAGGAGACACGAAACAGCAGCATCAAGGTGAGTACTGGGGAATGGGGGGAGTGGGTAATGCTTTTCTTGGGAAAACTGGTGGTGGCATATTAATGGACAAACTGACACTGGCATATTAGTGGCCAAACTGACACTGGTATATTAATGGGCAAACTAACTGTGCTATATTATTGGATAAACTAACTGTGGTATGTTAATGGGCAAGCTATCTGTGGCATATTAATGGGAAAACTATCTGTGGCATATTAATGGGCAAACTGGCAGTGGCATATAAATGGGCAAACTGGCTGTGGCATATTAATAGGCAAATACACAGGATTATGAGGAGGGAGAGACATACATGTGAGTTATGAAGAGAAAGAGACAGCAGACATGGGTGTATAGAAGGAGAGACTGACATGCAGAAAAAAAGACCACCATGGGGAGCATGAGGAACAGAAAGATAGACATGGACAAATATATGGGGTATGAAGGGAGAGATATACATGAGGGTATGAGTTGAGAGAGAGTTATACATGAGGGTATGAGTTGAGAGAGAGAGAGAGAGTTATATATGAGGGTATGAGTGGAGAGAGAGTTATATATGAGGGTATGAGTGGAGAGAGAGTTATATATGAGGGTATGAGTGGAGAGAGAGAGAGATACATGAGGGTATGAGTGGAGAGAGAGTTATTTATGAGGGTATGAGTGGAGAGAGAGTTATATATGAGGGTATGAGTGGAGAGAAAGAGAGAGATACATGAGGGTATGAGTGGAGAGAGAGAGAGAGTTATATATGAGGGTATGAGTGGAGAGAGAGAGAGATACATGAGGGTATGAGTGGAGAGAGAGAGAGAGATACATGAGGGTATGAGTGGAGAGAGAAAGAGAGATACATGAGGGTATGAGTGGAAAGGGAGAAAGACATGGCGGTATGGGAAGAGAGAGACACGTGAGTGACTGACTTGGTGGAATATTATTTATTGCTCCTTGTGTACTTCTTTTCCAATGATGCTCAGCCAGACTAATGGGAGACTTTGGCTGGTTGGACATCATGGGAACTGTAGTTAAAACTGCTAGCCAGCAAAAAGTCTCCCATGTTGCTGGCTGAGCATCATAGACATAAATAAAACCACTACACTGTTTTACTGCCAAATAAATATCTTTATTTAAAATAAAAGCTTGTGTTGGTCCTTCATCTACAAGAATCTCCACAAGAATCTCCCCACCCCAATAATGAAAAATTGGTATGCCTGGAACATACATGTGTAAAGGGGAGGGGTTTATCATATAGCCACACCCACCTGGGGGCGCCAAAAAAATCCTGCACCCAGGCGCCCGTGACCCTAGGATCGGCCCTGTACTCCATATATTTAGAGACCCAACTCCCCTGGGAATAATGCTGCAAAAGCAGATTAAAACATATAAAGTTAGGAAAAATAATATAAGATTCATACCAACAAGGCTTATAATATTGTCAGAGTCTGTGAAATAAACCTGGGACAACTTAAAGGGACCGTCTAGTGCCCAAAATGCATCTTCCAAATATTAATGCATATTAATGTGTTTCAAAAGTACTTTAAAATGCATGTTTTACATTTTGTTTTGCTTAAAATATAAAATACTTATAGCTAAATGAAATTGTGATATTACAGCAGTTTGCAAGAAACCAGGACTGACCACTCTAGCTGAGTATCAAAACTCACGCCAGAAAGTAGTGCTGGTGGGATAAATTGAAGCTTCTCTCCATTGTGGTACTATATGGCAAAACTGATTAAGCCACCCGAAAAAAAAGAGGACATTTTCATTACCTTTTAAAAAAGAGAGCCCAAACAAGGATAGACATAAAAAATAGGATATGTCCTCAAAATAAAGGACATCACCATAAGCAGCACGCAACAATTCTCCCTTGAAAGACATAATCATTCTCCCAGTTTCTGTTTTACTGAAATATTATTTTGCCATGCTGCATGGCAATATAATTCACGAAAATCAGCTCAAAATATATATCGCTGGCTTAGAGGACTTATAAGCAATTTTATCATGAATTTTATAATCAAACTAATTTCAGTCTTAAGCATATCATATTAATTTATAAGCCACAAGCTGCATTTAAGAGATTTAATTCACCTTTCTCATTTGAGAGACTTCCCCTTTAATAGAAATGATTGAAAATTAATTATGTTATTTTATTCTACCAGAAAGTAAGGAGAATTAACTATTTAAAATGCTTAAAATATTCACTGTCATCAAATAGAGTAAAGTTAAAGAAGAAGAATATTCTGGTGAGCATATCAGTGAAATTTCTTGGATTAAGTTTTAAATTCATGAGATAGAGAGAGCATCCCTGCACATTTAGTAAAGGGTAGCATGACTGCTGGCGCATGCTAGCTTTTAAGGGGTTTAGGCATGTTTAGGCTTGTTGTTATTGGTTGTATAACTATAAATATGTTGCTCCCTGGCAGCTCCTCCTCTTGGCTCCAGGACAAGCTGGATACAGCATCTTGTTTTTTGGACACATTTAAAAAAAAGAAAAAAAAAAGAAAAAGGAAGATAATTATGCAACAGAAAAAGGCTAGATTCTTCCCCTGGTAATTACTTGTGCTGGTCTATAACTGCTAGTGGACAATGGGTGATTTTCCAGAGGCTGCATTGGGCCTTGTTATGGTTGCCAGCTCTTATGCTGACCTGGAGTACCTGCTACAGTTGTTCCTTGCAGAACATGGGAACATCTAGGCCTCCGGTTTGGCTCAGCCCCACCCCAGTGCAGGCCCCATGCACACCTACCTTTCAGAGTGCTGCTGTATCCGTTGTCCAGGCGATGCCTCCTTCCTGCTGGCTACTCCGGTTCCAGCTGCAGGTTTTTTGGCACTAAATTCCGAAGAAAATGGCTCTGGCTCCCATTTTGCTAGAGCCTTGTGCTCACACAGCCCCAGGTCCTAGCCTCTTCAGGCGCCGGAAGTCTGTAGGAGCTCACGTGACCGAAGTACACAGATGTTTCAGAATTGGCTCCCGGTGCCGCCGGATGGCACACGGGAGGCCGCTGGACAATGAGCAAGGTTTTGACATACACCAGGCTGGGAAGAGGAGCAGCAAGAGAGCTGTCCCCCATGAGCCTGGTTCACCTAGACATGAGCACATCGCTGACTCCAAGCTAGATTGCCGAGGCGTAGAATTAGTGCTACACGGCATGGTACAACGCAGCGGAGGCAGCCCCATCAAGGCATATGTGGCATATGGCCCCTTCAAGGACAGAAACCCCATCAACCTGCTCTGACTTGGATGAAGCAGAGACGACAGCCAAGCAGTCACCTGCAGAACAGCCTCCTGTTCCTTCAGCTCCCAGGACTAGTGAGTATGCGGGCTTCCCAGCACTTTGCACCTCACACACTCCATTGCTTAGTAATCCTGACACCCAGGGGCTTTAGGGAGATGTTTTAGATCTATTTAGAACAATGCTAGCTAGACTGGGAACCCCTTCACAAGCTCAGGTTCCTTTAAACTCCTCTCCAGCCACCTTACAATCCCATATCCCTCAGCAGCCCTGACTGCTTGTGAGGTATCCCTTCTGGGGTTTCATGTGCCACAGGATATCAGGGATAAGATTTGCCAGGGTGATTACATGGACGTCTTATTCCTAGTACTGGTGGACAGGGATTCAGTGGATCTGCCCAGGTGAGGGAAGAAAACAGACCCAGAAAAGGGTAGGCAACATCCCCGTACATTTGGCAATTGGCTGCAAGGGTTTCTGCTTCTTGCCAGCGTGATAAGTGAGAAGTTCCCTGAGCATGGCCCCTCTTTGTTTGCCTACTTGGACCTCATTTAGGGTGCCGACAAAATGTATGTTGGCCAGTGATGGTACAAATAAGACCAGCAATTTTATAAAAAAAATGACTGTGAGGCCGGGTCTCTCTGGCTTTTGTTGGACTCCTAGCAGGCCATCCTTTCCTGGATCAGCCACCAGCTCCCCCTACTCAGGAGTGGTGGCTGCTTCCAAAAAGGGCATCTGCTGGCTCTTTAATGAGAGCCACTGCACATGGTACAGTTCCTGTCGTTTCCGTCATGAGTGTTCCTAATGCGGCGGTGCTCACCCAGCGTTCAGGTGTTTTAAACGGGTCAGGGCTCCAGGCTCCATTCCTGCCCTTTGAGATTGGTCGAATCGAGGACTCTGGTGAAAGTCAAAAAGATGCACCACTGTCCAGTGGCGGATCCAGCCCCCCCCCTCCCCCTCCCCCTCCCCGAATAAAAACAAAACAAAAAAAGACGCTAAAAAAAAAACGACATTTAAAAAAAAAAAAAGTGAGAGGAGATTAGAAGATCCCCCCTCACCATTGCTCTTCCTGCCAGGCTGAACGGGGAGCTGAACAGGCAGCACAGAGAAACCTCCGTGCTGCCTGTTCGGCTTTCCGTGCAGAGTGACACGGAAGTGCCGACAGGTCACGTGACCAGCGCGCTGACGTCATACGCGCGCCGGGTCACGTGGCCTATCAGCACAACTGCCTGGGAGCAGAACAGGCAGCATGGAGGAGACCATGCTGCCTGCCACTAACTACCAGGGAAAGGTGAGTGCTGGGGAGATGGGGGGATGTACTGGGTAAATTGGCAGGGGCTTATTAATGACAAATAACACTGGCATATTATTGGGCAAATTGGCTGTGGGATATTAAATGGCAAATAACACTGGCATATTATTGGGCAAATTGGCTGGGGCATATTAAATGGAAAATAACACTGGCATATTATTGGGCAAACTAGCAGGGGCATATTATTGGGCAAATAACACTGGCATATTATTGGGCAAATTAGCAGGGGCATATTAAATTGCAAATAACACTGGCATATTATTGGGCAAATTAGCAAGGGCATATTAAATGGCAAATAACACTGGCATATTATTGGGCAAATTAACAGGGGCATATTAAATGGCAAATAACACTAGAATATTATTGGACAAATTGGCTGGGGCATATTAAATGGCAAATAACACTGGAATATTATTGGGCAAATTGGCTGGGGCATATTAAATGGCAACTAACACTGGCATATTATTGGGCAAATTGGCTGGGGCATATTAAATGGCAAATAACACTGGAATATAATAGGGCAAATTGGCTGGGGCATATTAAATGGCAACTAACACTGGCATATTATTGGGCAAACTGGCTGGGGCATATTAAATGGCAACTAACACTGGCATATTATTGGGCAAATTGGCTGGGGCATATTAATGGCAAATAATACTGGCATATTATTGGGCAAATTGGCTGGGGAATATTAATGGAAAATAATATTGGCAATGTGTATGCAATGGGGTGATGGAGGCATGTAAATGGGGTGATGGGGCATGTCCTTGGTGTGCAACGTGGGTTATGGGATCATATCGTGGGTGTGCATCGTGGGTGTGCCCAAATTTTGTCTGCCTAGGGCAGCACAAAACCAAGATACACCACTGGGGGGGAGAGAGAGGAGAGAACACTGCTGGGGGGTAGAGGAGAGAACACTGATGGGGGAAGAGGAGCGAACACTGATGGGGGAGAGATCCGAAAGAACACTGATGGGAGGGGAGAGAGGAGAGAACACTGATGGGGAGAGAGGGGAGAGAACACGGGAGAAGAGAGAACACTGAAGGGAGGAGAAGAGAGAACACTGACGGGTGGGGGAGAGAGGAGAGAACACAGACGAGGGAGAGGAGGAAAAGAGACAGTTATTGGGAAGAGGAAAGACACATACATGTTTAGAGGGACAAAGAGACAGTCATAGGAGGTAGAGAATAGAGAGAGACATGGGAAGGGGAGAGGAGACAGACAGACATGGGAAGGGAGAAGAGAGAGACATAAATGGGAAGGGAGAAGAGAGAGACATAAATGGGATGGTAGAGGAGAGACAGACAGACATGGGATGGCAGAGGAGAGACATACAAACATGGGATGGCAGAGGAGAGACAGACAGATATGGGATGGCAGAGGAGAGACAGACAGATATGGGATGGCAGAGGAGAGACAGACAGATATGGGAAGGGGAGAGGAGACAGACAGACATGGGAAGGGAGAGGAGAGAGATTTAAATGGGAAGGGAGAAGAGAGGTACATAAATGGGATGGTAGAGGAGAGACAGACAGACATGGGAGAGGAGAGACAGACAGACATGGGAGAGGAGAGACAGACAGACACGGGATGGGAGAGGAGAGACAGAGAGATGGGAAATTAGAGGAGAGACAGACGGACATGGGAAAGAAGAGGATACATAGACGGACATGGGAAGGAAGAGGAGAGAAACGGACATGGAAGGAAGAGAGACAGAGGGACACGGGGAGTGAGAGGAGTGCGACAGACATGGGAAGGGAGAGGAGCGTGACAGAAGGACATGAGAGAGAGGATAAGACAGACGGACATGTCTGACATTAGCAAATTACAGGAGAAAGTTGTAACTACATTACATAGGCTAAAATTAAATAATTATTATAATGGCAATCGGGCCAATAAAATGCTTACACTTAGATTAAAAAAACAAAAAACTAGGAATATAATCTCCAAGATAATAGAAGAAGATCAAGAATATCTGGACCCGGTAGAAATAGGTTTAACCTTTAATAAATATTATAATGGTTTGTATAATCTGCCAGTACCGAATAATATCATCCAGATAGAGAACTATTTAAAAGATACTCCAACTCCAAAAATTTCAGATCAACAAAGAGCAGAATTAAATAAGCCATTTTCTAAAGAAGAATTGCAAGAAGCTATTAGTAACTTAGGCACGTTTAAGACCCCCGGCCCCGACGGTTTTAGTAACTCCTTTTATAAAACATTTGAAGATATAATCTCCCTGAGTCTTCTGGATGCATTCAATGAAATTGCAGGGGCAGGTAAAGCGCCTGAGGAATTATTGAGTGCAAACATACTACCAATCCCTAAACCAGAGAAAGAGCTTACTAATGTCAGGAACTTTAGGCCTATATCTCTAATAAACGTGGATATTAAACTCTACTCATCAATTTTAGCTCAGAGAATGAAGAAAATTTTCTCTACGGTTATTCACCCCGACCAAATAGGATTCGTCCCATGTCGAGTCTCTGCTAACAATATTAGAAGACTACTAGATATCTGGAACCAGGTGGACAAAACAGGGCTGCCCCTCCTGACTCTGTCTTTAGACGCAGAGAAGGCGTTTGACAGAGTCGGGTGGGGCTACCTTAGCAGGGTCCTGGAAGCATTTGGGGTTGAAGGCTGGATACACAGAGCAATAATGGCTTTATATTCTAATCCAGTAGCTAGAACCGTAGGGCCGAACATCACTGCAGATTGGTTCAGACTGGGCAATGGTACGAGACAGGGGTGTCCCCTTTCCCCGCTTCTGTACGTTCTCTCGATTGAACCTCTAGCAATAAACATAAGAAACAATCGGGAAATTAGAGGATACCCCACACTAGATGAAGAACTTAAAATATCTCTATATGCCGATGATGTCGTGTTGACGATTAGGGACCCTGGACATTCTCTTCCCCCACTAATGCAGGAGATAGAGAAATATAGCAGGGTATCGAATTATAAACTAAATGTATCAAAAACAAGGGTAGTTCCCAAAAACATAGATCCAAAATCAGTGGAAGAATTAGAAAATCAATTCAGTTTTCACTGGACTCAAAAAGAATTTGTGTATTTGGGTATAACAATCACAGTAAAGGTGGACTTTCTTATGGGACGAAACTTTATGCTACTACTGAAAGAGACCAATAGAAACCTCAGGGAGTGGGCCCATCTAGAAACATCTTGGTGGGGGAGAGTGAATACAATCAATTACTACCTTATACCAAAATGGGCCTATTTGTTCAGAATGGTCCCTCTAAGAATCCCGCAGGCGTGGCTGGAAATGCTCCAGTCATCAATTAACTCCTATATATGGAAAGGCAGGAAAATCAGAATAGCTAAGCATGTACTAAGCAGAAAGACCAAGGAGGGAGGAATGGGATATCCAAATGTGAAAACTATATATCAGGCAAATATCTTGACCCATCTATATAGACTACAGGAAGAAGAGTCAAAAAACGAACCCTGGTATAGGATTGAGGCCGAGTCAATCGGTAGTAGTGAACTGGAGACTTTACTCTGGACCTTTGACTATCAAAAGATTAAAACTAAACTATTGAAATCTGATATTTTAACCCAACTGATTTATGAATGGCAAAACATTAAGCAAGTTCTAGGCCTTAAAGATAAAGTCTTAAAAACATCAGGGACTAACACTATCCAATCTAATATAGAAAACATTTCTCTAAAGAAGTGGAATGCAGAGTATACACTGAAGATTGCGGATATAACTTTAAATAATGAAATTCTCCCATTCGAACAGTTGGCAGCTAGATTAAATCTGAGGGAGAGTGATAAGTATGCCTATTTGAGAGTTAGCCACTTTCTAAAAAAGCATTTAGTAGGAAACGGAGAAAATAATGCCCAATTGGAAATTGTCTTCTCACAAAAAAGAGTAAAAAGGGTGACATCTAAAAACAGACAGTTATTGGATAGGTCGCAAAGTCCCTCCCCACCGGCAGCTAAAGAGACTTGGGAAAAAGAATTGCAAACTAATATATCAACCTTAGAATGGAACAACTCAGTATCGCAAATATCAAAGCACATGCATTGTTTAAATTTGGTGGAAAACCATTTTAAAACGATGCATTGATGGCATTTGACCCCAAAAAGACTATCTAAAATGTATCAGGGCTACCCCCCAAACTGCTGGAGATGTGGAAATATAGATGGATCAGTCATACACATTTGGTGGCAGTGTAAGGGGGTTAAGCCACTATGGAAAAGGATCTTTATAAAACTTAGAAGTCTTGGAATCATCCCGAAATTTGATCCTAAAACTACTCTCCTCCATTTAAACATGAATGAGCTTGTGAATAATGACAAATCCCTAGTATTACATTGCTTTATGGCAATAAAGATAACTATTACCAGAAACTGGAAATCAAGCCTCCCCTTATCAGTATCTCAAATGGAAGCCCAATTACTACTCCAGCTAAAAATGGAAAGAGATTTAAGTTGGTCCAGAGACTTGTCGGGTAAGACCGCACATCAATATAGAAATTGGATTAGTAAATGGGAAAGTGGGAAGAGGGAAGGTGACCAGGCCCTTGACATTCAATTACAGTGATAAGAATGTTGTTGACAGTGGATCTCCGCTTGTTGTTGTTTGCTCTTGCTCCCCGTTGTATGTTGTAGGTTGTATGAATGGGATACCCTGGTAGGTCATAGACGTGCAGGGTATAGTATATAAGTTGTAAGTTTATCTTCTTCAGGTCGGCTACTCTCTAAGTTCCATAGGTAATTGGGTCACAGGAGGACCACCAAGACTACACTCACTTTAGAACTGCACCACGCACTTTACTGTACCCTACTTGATCATTTGGATAGTTTTCACAGCTCCTCTGATTATTACATCTCCACTTCATTTTCACTTATATAAAGGGCTACACTACCACGCCCTCTCTTTTATAATAGTATAAGCACCTTTTTATCTATTTTTTTTTCTCTCTCCCCTCCCCCACCAAGGCAACTTAGTTTCCCATCCTATGACTCCGAATTATGCATCTGATTATGGTAGAAAAAAAAAAAAGACAGACGGACATGTGAGAGAGGTTAAGACAGACAGACATGGTAGAGAGGAAAAGACAGACGGACATGGGAGAGAGGTAAAGACAGACGGACATGTGCCCCTCCCGAGATCAGACTTTGGATCCGCCCCTGCCCCTGTCTCACCTGCTACCCCCAGGCATCCTTTTGGACGACGGTTTTACCCACGGTTTTTGGATCCTGTTCATGTTTTCCCTGGATCCAACTATGGCCCTGAACCTTGTTTTGGTTGCTCAGAACACACCCATTGTCCTTGAAAAGATGCAGAAGGAGGAAGCCCTGGGTCGTGTAGCAAGAGCTGGTTTGGGAGGCTGGGCAGGGGTGCCTACTGGCTAAGTCAGACATAGAGTCGGCCTTTCACCTCCTGCCCATCCACCCGTATTGTTTTCACCTTCTGGGTATGCAATTTAATGGTACCTTCTATTATGATATGTACCTGCCAATGGGCTGTGCCATATCGTGTTACTATTTCAAAGTTTTTGCATCCAATCTAGAATGGAATGTGGCCAAGGTTGCAGGCTTATCATCTCTCCTTTACTGCCTCGACGATTTCTTGTTTGTCGGTCCGGCTGGTACTTCCGTATCCGCGTGTTTGTTGGCTTCATTCCAGGATGTGTCCAGATCCCTTTTGGTCCCAGTGGCTGAGGAGAAGATGGAGGCCCCTGGCATGGTGTTGTACTTTTGGGGTATTGAGATTGACACTGTGGCCATGGTCTTCCGTCTCCCTTCTGAAAAACTAGACTCCTTGAGGTTTTGGTGTCCCGGGTCAAGTGCTCCATCAAGGTTCCTCTACACACAGTTCATTCCCTCCTGAGCAAGCTGGTTTTTGAGTGTTGGGTCATGCCCATGGGGTGGGTTTATTGTTGACGGCTCTCCCTGGCGACGGCGGGATTGAAGCTTCCCCACCATTGCCTTCATATCACTTATTCCATTAGAGCAGATTTGACGGTCTGGCAGGAGTTCTTGGCTTCGTACAATGGCCATACCTGCTGGCAGGCAGAGGAAGCATCCAACATGGATTGCTATACAGATGCCTCTGGCTCAGTGGGTATGGGTGCTTACTTCCGTGGGGCTTGGTGTGCCCAGCACTAGCCCCTCAAATGGTTGGGAAGTGACTTATGTTGCAACCTTACCTTTTTAGAACTTTTTCCCATCATAGTGTCGGTGGAGCTATGGGGTTCCCAGCTGGCTAACCGTCGAGTTATATTTTACAAGGATAATATGAGTGTGGTCCATGTTGTTAATCATTCCACTTCCAGCTCCCCCCCAGTTCTGTCTCTCCTATGACATTTAGTACTCTGTTGTTTGCAGCATAACATTTGCTTTAAGGCACACCATGACCCGGGCGAGGCTAACACAGTTGCCGACTCCTTATCTCGTTTGCAGTTTGAACGTTTCAGGATGGTGGCCCCGGATGCTCATCTGTGGGGAGTGCCCTTCTCTCAGAAATTGTGGAGCCTCGCTTCTCCATCCTGCTGTCTCTGTTGTCGGACTCCTTATTGGAAGAGTCGTGGCGGTCCTACGATCAGGTGTGGCAATTGAGGTAACTGGCTTACCTCAGTTGATCCCGGTCAGAATGTCAGTACCCATCAAGGTCGGTTGTCTGCTACACTGATCTACCTTGCTCGCCTGTGGTCGGCGGGATCATCGGGTTCCACTGTGGAGCGTAACCTGTCTGCCCTGTCCTTTCTATTTCGCTCATTTCTTTGTCAGGAGGTTACCCATGATTTTTTTCATACGTAAGGTGATATGCGGGTGGAAGAAAGGCAGGTCCCTTGATCCCAGATGCCTGGGATCCCTAACGTTACTTCATTCTATGCTAAATGTTCTCCCCAAGCTCTGTTTTTCACATTATGAGACCCTCATTTTTCATGTAGCCATCAGTATCAAATTCTATGGCACATTTGCGTGTTGAGGATGGCATTCATATGAGGCATTCTAAAACAGATCAAAGGGGAAGAGGAGCCACGTTTTTTATTCATTCAGCCCCGGGCTCGTGGTGCCCAGTTCACCTCATGTCTTCCTACTTGATATGCCGCCCAAGGTTTCCCAGTTCCCTACTCATTCACCAGTCAGGGAGACCACTTACCCATTATCAGCTGACGTAATTTCTCAAACATTGTGTCTGCAAGGCAGGTATTGACCCAACTCAATTCAGCTCGCACTCCTTTAGAATTGGCGCGGCCACTGCGACTAGCTTGTCAGGTTCTTCCCTTCAGGACATATAGGCTTTGGGTCTCTGGTCCTCAAATAGGTATCGTTTGTATGTTCGCCCACATTTTTTATGATCTTTTTCAGGTTCAGTGCCCAAAGCTAGTATGGATACTGGGACATTCATATATCTACTGGACATCCCGGAGAACAGCTGATCGAGTGCATGGCTGCAATCTCGGAATGCCATTTGAAGAGGTTCGCATTCGCTGATGCAGCATACATGTGTTATAGTGGGTTCAAATTGTTAACGAATGCCAAGAACTTCGAAAGTATTCCCCTTCCTCTATAATTTTAGTATTACACCCTGGGGGTAATGATTTGGGATGTAACATCACAATTGATCTGATTCATTCTATTAAAAATGATATAGCTCCATTCTATTAAAAATGATATAGCCCGTTGCTCTGCTCTGTTTCATGACCTCACTGTAGTTTGGTCAGAGGTGGTTCTCCATCCCATTTGGCAGCTGTCTCCAAAACCTAAAGCTCTCTAGTGCTGCAGACGAAAACTAAATCTAGCAGTTTCCCATTTTGTTTTAAAGATAAGGGGGTTGGTCATTTGGCACAGAGAACTAGAAGGGGATAATTCCCCCTCAATGTGTCGGGATGGGGTTCACCTTACCCCCATTGGCCTGGATGTTTTTAATATGAGTCTGCAGGATGGGATATAGAGGGCTCTGGTTGCGGGGGGAGATGTGCTGGCCCTATAGGGCTAGGGGAGCCATTTCCTGCTGGCGGTCGATGACATCAATAGGAGAGTAGAGCTTGGGTTTATCCGTTGAGTCAACCATCTGCTGAGGCTAATGGCTCTGCAGCTGGTGGGTCGTTTAAGGATGGTAAAAAAATCTGCCAAAAGTTAACTCAGTCTATATAGGGGAGTCTCCAGCATGGTTAAGTCCTGTGTTTGTTGATGTTATTGCATTCAAATACTTCAGGTCTTCCATATGCATTGTTGGCTCATTCCCTTGGATGATGAGTTTCTGCACTAATAGTTGGCTTCTTCCTGGTACACCATTTGCTAACTCCTGTCTCCATCTCTTTCTTTCTGTATATGGTAACCTTTTACTGAAAAGATGATCTGTTGGAAATCTGACAGAAAGGTTGTGTGAATGATTCAAACCAGAGCAGGATTTAAAAACCAATGCAGATAAAGTGACAAGCGCTATATATAATGTGCAGACAAACAAATTATGCAGCAAACACTAGTGCATTTTCCTCCAATTAGCACAAAATAGTGAATATCGTGTAATAAAGTGTTAAAATACTGTGATCATTTACAGCCGTTTCTACGGCAACCGGAATTGATCTCCCTTTATAAACTGCAAGTCTGCATCTAGATGTCACTGCTCTGAAAAAGCCCACGTGTGGGCGAAACGCGTCGCGTGACATTATTGACGAGACTTGCAACTAGGAAGTACCAGCTCCTCCAGCAGAACGCTGCCTATACAAACTTCAGCTGCTGCCTGCTCCTATGAAGTGACGGATGGAGACTGTGATATGATCGGCTGGGTGACTCTGCCTGCTTTTTACCTATGCTGTTTTTAACTGTTTTTTACATGGGATATCGTTTTTTAACTTCTTCTATGTAAGCTGCTATATGTGGGGGGGAATTAAAATTGTTTACATTTGACACTACAACTTTTGTTTCTCACTCCTGTTGTGTCCTGCTCCACGAGTATTCCATCGATTATCTATCCAGTGGATGTGGGGATTTTGGGACTCAGAGTCTGCACGCCTTATACACCCAGAGCCGGTCCTATAGGCTCTGTAGAGTGTGAGTACAATTCTTTAGGGGGAGATATTTATTTTTCTTATATTCACAATACTGCACAATTTTGTATATATTTTTTTCTTCTCTTTTATATACATCTAAAAAAGGCTGGATTTTCGCCTATATATCTCTGATAAGTATTTATTTTATTATATCCTGCGCAACACTTTATTACACGAGATACAGAGCAGGATTTCTCCAGAGATTTACCATGGGGTAATCCCTAAATACTCTAATGTGGAGTGTCCTTGAGGATAGGTTTAAGAAGTACTGGCAAGTGGGAAGTGCTAATGAGTTAGAATTAGTGTTGAGCGATCACAAACCGCACTGTTCGGGTTCGTAGCGAACATTATGGTTTTTGGATTTCACTGTATGTTCGGGTTGGAGTTCGGGGTTCGGCAACTTAATGGCGCGTTTTGAAAGGCTGCAGGGCAGCCAATCAGAAAGCCCATAGCATTACATACAAATACATTGTATGTAATGCTATTGGCTTTCTATAAACCGAAATAGAGTCCCCATTTATACGAATAGGTCAATTGACCTATTCGTATGAATGGGGACTCTATTTCGGTTTATAGAATAGCAATAGCATTACATGTATTACATAAACCGAAAGTCTATAAACCGAAAGACATTCGGTTTATAGAAAGACTATAGCATTACATGTATTCCATATATCCAAAGTCTATAAACCGAAAGACATTCGGTTTATAGAAAGCCAATAGCATTACATGTATTCCATAAACCGAAAGTCTATAAACCGAATGTCTTTCGTTTATAGACTTTCGGTTTATGGAATACATGTAATGCTATTGGCTTTCTATAAACCGAAATAGAGTCCCCATTCATATGAATAGGTCAATTGACCTATTCGTATGAATGGGGATACTCTTACCCACATTTTACTTCATTTTGCAGCCCTCTAGCCCTTTCCAGGACTTTTTTAGAGGCATTTTAGTGGCCAAAAGTTCGTGTCCCCACTGACTTCAATGGGGTTCGGGTTCGGGGTCAAGTTCAAGCACGGACCCGGACATTTTTTTGAAGTTCGGCCGAAATTGCTTAACCCGAACATCCAGGTGTCCACTCAACTCTAGTTAGAATCCAAATAAAGAATCAGAGACAGACATTTCTGCTTAAAGGTGCTTTTTTTGCCCCCACCAATATTTATGTTTGGCTAGATTTGAGCTGTGTATTTAATAGTATATTAACATTTAATTATGAGAAAAAATATTGTACAATTTACGTAGTACTTGTTACAGAACTTGGAACGGAACTACATACTACAATAGAGAAAAAGAGATAGACTGATACATGAGGTAGATACCTCTTCACAAATAGAGGGAGTGGGGGACAGGAGACACATAGGGTAAGTGAAAAAGTCAAAAGGGAAGGTAGTGATGGAGTATTTGGAGATAGCTGGAGTTAGATAGGTTTTACCGGACGTTAATTAAATGGTTGTTCTAGCTAGCATGTAAGCATCCTTATACCTAACAGAATGTGGAATGAGAGCTAGGTGGGTTTGGCTTAAGACTAATTAATGGGTATTAGAGTTTAAAGAACAGTAAGCTTCCTTAAAGAAGTTTTGAGGAATGTTTTGAAGATTTAGAACAAGGAAGAGAGCTGGATGTTTTGTGGAAGTGAACAACTTGGGTAAAATCTTGCAAGCACGAATGGGAAGAATTGATGAGGTTGGAGAGGCTTGGTCCACCTGAGGAACATAGTGGTCACTCAGGGTAGTATCAGTTAATGAGGGAGGCAATGTAAGGTGGGCCCAAGGAGTCAAAGTCTGTGTAGGTTAAAAATAGAATTGTTACTTTAATCCTAAGGTAAATGGGATAAAGAAAGTGGCATTCTGAATAACTTGCAGGGTAGAAAGATGAACCTTAGGAAGACCAGACATCAAAGTATTATAGCAGCTGAGATGATAGATCACAAGTGAGCCTCTTCACTGAAGTAAAGGCACATATGCACATTGTTCCTTAGGTGCAAACAACAGGCTTTGGCCAGAGACTGAACATATGGAATGAAGGTAGCAGTGTGAAAGACAACTCCAAGGCTTGGTCATCCTTTATTTTTATTCAAAAGTGTATATGATGGTCTGCTCCCTTTTCAAATCACATTGCTATATCCCAGATAATTGTTCTTATTATGGTTAGCGTTTTTTTATAGCGCACCTAGCTCATTTTCTTCCCATTGATGAAATATTAGCTTGTGATGAAAATTTTATTTTGCAAGATTATTTGGGTTTGTTGCTATGTTGTTGCAGTAAAGAACAAGCATGTATACCATATAGCAAATGTTGAACTATAATTATGAGTGTTTTTGTTTCCAGCCATGCCAGCTGACAATATTTTTTGATTTGTCATTTGTTTGAGGTATTTTTGTTATGTTTTTTAATATCTATATTGTCTTTCAAGCGTGCCCTATATTTGTGCCCTAAACATGTTTAATACTGTTTTGATAACACATCTATTGGCAAAAGGTATTGATTACTGTTGAGTTATAGGGACCAACTGGAGATGTATATAATTTTTTTATTAAGAATTATTCAGTTTTACAGACTTTAGAAACATGAAGAGAAGCCAAAAAAAATAAATAAAAATAAATCATGTACATAAAGAAACCTGCTCTGCCTGTTGCAATGATAGCAATATCTACAGTACATAGCTTATAACATATGATTATTATTTCAGTATATTATTGTTGGTAATTTATGTATGTCTTTGTAATACAATGAAAGTAATACAGCATTGATAGGAATGTTTAAAAGATTACTGGAATGTACAGTTTCGAGCAAACAGAGTAGGAAATAATAATAATAATACATCATTAATGAAGGACCTGAGAAAAGCATGAAAGAGGTTTCTTTCATTAAAAAGGTTACTCCAAGAAATCGTAATCTTAAAAAAAGCAAATCAAAGAACTTATCTACTCAATGCAATCAAAGAAAAGATCATATATTGGAAAATTGATGCCAGATGGGAACAAGTGGAAAACTTGAAATATTTTGAACTATTTTAAAAGATGACAATAATCGGAACACACTCTTCCCGCAATAAACGTTAACTACAATCATGGCCGGCGCTACCGTAAGGCAGCACAGGCGGCTGCCTTAGGGCGCCCCAATGGGGGGGCGGGAAAATCGCCCGCTCCCCCAGGCCCGTTTACTTACCTCCATGCCGCTGTTCAGATCCGTGGCTGAGAGGGAAGCGCTGTGCGCTCCCCTCAGGCCGTGCACATTCAATAAAGTGTGTTGAAACTTTTTTTTTCAACACACTTTATTGAATGCGCACGGCCTGAGGGGAGTGCACAGCGCTTCCCTCTCAGCCACGGACCTGAACAGCAGCATGGAGGTAAGTACTGGGGTCTGGGGAAGGGGGGAGGAGGGAGGTATAACGAGCATCTGACTGGCACAATATTCCTGGGCATCTGACTGGCACAATATTCCTGGGCATCTGACTGGCACAATATTGGCACAATATTCCTGGGCTCTGACTGGCATATTATTCCTGGGCATCTGACTGGCATAATATTCCTGGGCATCTGAATGGCATAATATTGCTGGGAATCTGACTGGCACACTATTCCTGGGCTCTGATTGGCATAATATTACTGGGCTCTGACTGGCATAATATTCCTGGGCATCTGAATGGCATAATATTCCTGAGCATCTGACTGGCATAATATTCCTGGGCATCTGACTGGCATAATATTCCTGGGCTCTGACTGGCATATTATTCCTGGGCATCTGACTGGCATAATATTCCTGGGCATCTGAATGGCATAATATTGCTGGGAATCTGACTGGCACACTATTCCTGGGCTCTGACTGGCATAATATTACTGGGCATCTGAATGGCATAATATTCCTGGGCTCTGACTGGCATATTATTCCTGGGCATCTGACTGGCATAATATTCCTGGGCATCTGAATGGCATAATATTGCTGGGAATCTGACTGGCACACTATTCCTGGGCTCTGACTGGCATAATATTACTGGGCTCTGACTGGCATAATATTCCTGGGCTCTGACTGGCATAATATTACTGGGCTCTGAATGGCATAATATTCCTGGGCATCTGAATGGCATAATATTCCTGGGCATCTGACTGGCATAATATTCCTGGGCATCTGACTGGCATAATATTCCTGGGCTCTGACTGGCATAATATTCCTGCGCATCTGACTGGCATAATATTCCTGGGCTCTGACTGGCATAATATTCCTGGGCATCTGACTGGCATAATATTCCTGGGCATCTGAATGGCATAATATTGCTGGGAATCTGACTGGCACACTATTCCTGGGCTCTGACTGGCATAACATTACTGGGCTCTTAATGGCATAATTTTCCTGGGCATCTGAATGGCATAATATTCCTGGGCATCTGAATGGCATACTTTTCCTGGGCATCTGACTGGCATAATATTCCTGGGCATCTGAATGGCATAATATTCCTGGGCTCTGACTGGCATAATGTTCCTGGGCATCTGACTGGCACAATATTCCTGGGCATCTGACTGGCACAATATTCCTGGGCATCTGACTGGCATAATATTACTGGGCATCTGACTGGCACACTATTCCTGGGCTCTGACTGGCATAATATTACTGGGCTCTGACTGGCATAATGTTCCTGGGCATCTGACTGGCATAATATTCCTGGGTATCTGAATGGCATAATATTCCTGGGCATCTGAATGACATAATATTCCTGGGCTCTGACTGGCATAATGTTCCTGGGCATCTGACTGGCATAATATTACTGGGCTCTGACTGGCATAATACCCCAGGGAAAAACTGGTAAGTTTGTTGATTTAACTTTACTTCATTTTAAATATTGTATTTGTTCCCGTTTTGTTTCTTCACTGCAAAATAAGATATATGCAGTGTGCATAGGAATTTGTTCATAGTTTTTGTTTTTACTATAGTCCGGCCCTCCAACGGTCTGAGGGACAGTGAACTGGCCCCCTGTTTACAAAGTTTGAGGACCCCTGGGCTAAATACTGGCATATTGAGTGGCAAAATAGTGTGTCTCAGGTTATGTGTGAATTGGTGTAACTGTGTGTAAGTGGTATGGGTGTCTCTGTGTGTAACTGCAAGGGTGTCTTTGTGTTTAAGGGTTTCAATGTGTGACACATTTAGAGCATGCGAGTTGAATATTTAGATGTATTTATTTTCTACACTATACATTATTCATGAGGCTTAATGGTGTGGGAGGCGTGGCGGATCAGAGCAGGGGGGCACCAAAATGCACCTTCGCTTGTGTAAACGAAAATCCTTGCACCGGCCCTGACTACAATGAAAAGAGGTCAAAGTCTAAAAGCCATTCTCATACATAGCTATCTCGACTTTACAAACATCTGTAATAAAACCAAAAAGGCAGCTTAATTCTCCAAACTTAGGATCATATAACTGTGGCACATTTAATTGTGTGAGTTTATGGTAAATAGAAAGGCATTTTATAATAAAGATAAATCTATGGCTTTTCTAATTAAAAGCTTAATCCATTGTAAAGCCACAAATGTCATGTACCTTGTCAAATACAATTGTGGATATGTTGCGGTCGTGCTTTGTTGTATGCTACATTATGCTAATAATTATTAATAAAATAATTAATAAATATTTATTTAGATAAACATGACTGATAGTAAAAAAATAGATTTCTTTGATTTAAGAATACAGATAAATTTATGTAAAGATGACTACCTAGAGACAGTTTGATAGATAGTAATATGCTTTATTTAAACCATTGGCGGTAAAAACAATATACCCAAAAGGATATCACAAACAATGTCACAGACATACAACTGTTATATTCTATATAGCATTGTATTAATTAGATAACGCATACTTAACTTCAGATGTTCTGCAAAGCACATGGCTGTGTCCTAAAATGGCTCTTTATTCCAGGCTGATAAGGATGATTTGAAAGAAGCTCTGCATCAGTTATTGTCTACTTTTAGTTACAATGCTAGGCACCAAACTAAACCTTAGCTTCTTAGCACTTACACTAAGTCCAAGTCGAAAGCACAGCTTCAAATTTTATACTTTTTACTAACTAAAATTTTCACAGCTCTCCATTCATCTGTGCCATGCTGTGCCGTGCTCAGGGAGGCTGTTTATTTCTCTGGACACTGATGTCTGTCCAGGCCTGTCACATGGGTCAATCAATGCAGGGAGTGTCTCTTCTGTATTTTGACATGCCAGAGTCTTTAGGATACAATGACTCACACCCCTGTCCACTGTCTTGAATCACTACCTGGATGTATATGCTTTTTTCTCCCAGGCAAAGCTAGCTTGTTTGTTTATCTGGTGCAAGGATAATTAAAGAGAGGCTGAATTTGCTAATTCAATACCAGCTTGCCACGTGTCTACCCATTTACCATTCATCTGCATTGACTGTGCTTACTGCTGGTACTACTGCATCCACCTCCCGATAGTCAGCAGTCAACCCAAAGTCATCTGACTCTTAAAACATGCAAAACAAATGTCTTAATAGAGGTGAAAGTGGGTTGAATATCTAACTTTTTTCTGTCCTCCAAGCTGTCGGTTCTGAACATGGCAAACCGGCATGGCTGAGGAAGAAACATCAACAGGTTTCACATGTACCCTTAACTGATGTTTACTAGGGAAGCATGAACTCATACACTGCTTACTAACAGTTTATGTACTGTCCTATTTCAAATTATTAACCCCTGATAGCTGGCGTGTGGGGACTACATCAATGGATGGAGCTGTTTTAACTAGAACTGTCTTCTCCTCAGTTCATGCCCTCTTGTCCATACCTCATTCTGTTTCCTTTCCTTATCACTCCACCCAGCAACTCATTGGCACCGGTCTCCAGTGAATAATGTTACCACATGTACAACTGGAGCCCTGCCATCTTGTAATAATGAGGAAGCCATAGCCCTGTTAGTCCATTTCCCAGGGTATGGAGACTAAATCTGCCCTCTATCTCCACCATTTGGTAGGAGTGGCTTTTCAATGGGTACATTTCTGTGTTGGTTTAAATGTGGAGCAGTGCTTGTCAGGGATCCATTAATACTATAAGAGTTGTAAGCAATTTCATGTATCTGTCTAGACCAGTTCACTCCTGCCTTCCACCTTGTAAACAACTCTATAGTAGGAATGCCATTTATGTCGCCTCTAGGTACACCTGCCTGCAATAAGTCATCCCATATTTGCCTTCTAGTCAGCCTTGTCTGATTACCCTCTGATTTTTTCTCTGCAAACTACACTCTAGCCTTTCCTGCTGTAACTTTTAGTCTGTTTGGTTTCCCTTTTAACTTTTTAATCTCTGCTAATAAGGTTGTCACATGGTGTATTTTATCATTGTTTTTAATCCCATAGAGCAGAGATAACAGGAGAACTCTCAGATCTAGTAGTGCAGTCTTTAGAAACCCTGACTGAATGCCATCTGTAAAATCCTCCAAATCAGTTCCTGATTATCCTTGTTCAATCCTGCAACACAACCCATAATCCTTACATGATTTATGGCATTTTTCATTAATTCAGAGGGGGCCGTCGAGTCAATATTTGAGTGTGATAGGTAAACTAGTAACACAGCATGGCGAACCATGTCTAACAATGAAAAGTTCCCCCTAATCTCTCTCATCCTCTGTAATACCTGCAAGAGCTGCAGATGCATGACAGTTGTAGCCCAGACTACCAGGCTGTATCCTACCATAAACACAAACCACATGGCACAGATGTAGTGGGTAGAAAATGCCACAGCCATTTTATTTATTATAAACATCATTGCCTCCAACCTTAAATATAACATGTCATAACATGAAATTGAAAGGAAAGTATACAGTAATAGGCAATGACAAAACCCACATATTAGCACATATGTCATAAATGACACGTATTAAATAATTAATGTAATTAACCATAACTTTATTAACATAGTTCACATAAAAACATAGAAACCATTTTCCTGAACCAACTTGCTCCCCAGGAGTCCAACAAGTTTATTGTCCCTTTAAGGAAGCAAGGGTTAAACAAAGTTTAATTTCCCTTTAAGCACTTCATTTTTCTGCGGGCCTGCACAATTATCCACCCTGTGGTGGCAGCTGCTGTACGCTTAGTCTTCCAGTAAACATCTAGAACTAACCATAATATCTGCAACCAAAGCTCAGTACCAGCGTCCAGAAATACCAGAGCTGCATATTACCGTATTTATCGGCGTATAACACGCACTTTTTCTCCCTGAAAATAGGGAGAAAATGGTGTGTGCGTGTTATACGCCGAAAAAAAAAAAAAATCTAAAACTTACCTCGTTCCTGCTCTGTCCCCCGGTGCTCTGAAGCTGCGTGGCTGCGAGGGAAGCCTTGTGAGCTTCTCTCCAGCCGCGCGGTCAATAAAGTGTGTTTTTTTTTAAACTCACAACGCTTCCCTCGCAGCCACGCAGCTTCAGAGCACCGGGGGACAGAGCAGGAACGAGGTAAGTACTGGGGTCTGGGGAAGGGGGGGGAGGAGGGTGGCATAATGAGCATACTAAGGGGCAATATCCTGGCATATTGGGGGCATATTAAATGGCATATTGGGGGCAATATCCTGTCATAATAAATGGCATATTGGGGGCAATATCCTGCATATTAAATGGCATATTGGGGCAATATCTGGCATATTAAATGGCATATTGGGAGCAATATCCTGCATATTGGGGGCATATTAAATGGCATATTGGGGGCAATATCCTGGCATAATAAATGGCATATTGGGGGCAATATCCTGCATATTAAATGGCATATTGGGGCAATATCTGGCATATTAAAATGGCATATTGGGGGCAATATCCTGCATATTAAATGGCATATTGGGGGCAATATCCTGCATATTAAATGGCATATTGGGGGCAATATCTGGCATATTAAAATGGCATATTAGGGGCAATATCCTGCATATTAAATGGCATATTGGGGGCAATATCCTGCATATTAAATGGCATATTGGGGGCAATATCCTGGCATATTAAAATGGCATATTGGGCTTCAAAGTTCTTAATTTAAGTTCTTAAGTTTTTTTTCCTGAAATTTCCTTCTTAAAATTAAGTGCGTGTTATACGCCGGCGCGTGTTATACGCCGATAAATACGGTATATTAATTCCTCAACAATGGATTTCAAGCTACCAAATTCTGCCAATATAGGAATATTTTGATCTTTCTTGTCCTGTTTCTGCTGGTGATTTCTGTTTGACTATTTTAAACATCTTTGCATAGTATTACAAGAAACATCTATGCACTAAACACTGTACTGTAATACAAAAATAAACAAACACAAACAAGCAAGATCTATTTACTAAAGTTTAAATACACATGCACATGGGTTTATAACTCTAGAACTTAAATGCACAAATCTGTAACAACTATTTTAAAGCAGTATTTGAAGCCAGCAAGCAGTAAAGTGGAAGTCATGGCATGATAAGGGCCAGGTCAGGGAGGTACCATGACAATGGCAGCATGAGAATGGGAAAGACAAGAGTAAAGAGCTATGCTCATACCTTTTTGGCAGAGAAGAACATGGCATTGGTCAGGAGCCTTTACATTGGAACTGGGTGATGGGGGCAGCAGCAAGAAGACGAGCCTGAGGAGAAGGAATGACATCTGGCAAGAGGTCGTGGATGCAGTCCACAAAGTTGGTAAGAATAACCAGTCTGTGGTGGTGGTAATGAAAAGGTAAGTGCATTTAAAATACGTATACAGAATATGTAAAATTGCACTTTACACTAGCTCATTTAGAACATATACTAGCTGTGTCAAGGAAAGCTAGGAATGTACAGATAGAGAACATTGCATATGGCTGCATATGCTAAAATGGCTGCCACACATGGAGCAGCTGTAAAGGTGTGTGTAGAGAACTGTACAAAGATTATCTGGGACCATACGTATAAACTTGTATCTTTTAATTTTTAATACTTTAGTTGAAACTTCACTCAGAAATTTGCTGGTCTCTGTGCTTAGCATATAACATGTAAATGTGTTTTATATTGTTAAGACAATTGTTTAGCTAGTGTTGTTTATGTTAATTTTGTTATTTTTATAACATTGTTTTATTAAAACCTTACTATCTAAGCAGCAGTGTTTCATAGTGATTGCCATATTAGAGGTTAACTGCTAGGATACAATTCTGCCACAATCCCTATTATAAATTGGTTGGCTTTTTGAGGTGTTATCAAATGCATTTTTGTTCAAATAAATGTGCTTGTGTAAGTTTATCTTTGTTAGTGTAAACAATTACTGTAGTTGTGGTCTGGAGCTATCTTGGGACTCCAGCCAAAGACTCCATTTTTAACAAAGCAGTTATTACTCAATTTTAACACAGCAGTTATTATTAAAACCATTTGCACCATATTAACACATTCAAAACCACAAGCCACAAAAACGTGGCTAGGAGAAGAGTAAAAACATGAACAGGAGAAGGGTGAAAACATGAACAAATGGGAGAACACAATGTCATGTATGTAAATTCAGCTTACCAAGATCATCTGCAGGAGGTGAAATGCATTTTTTATGTACACTACATGGTTAGTTATTTAGTTGTGTATGGAAATTGCCTGATCGGAATCCTTTTTTAGACCAGATCATGCTATATTGGGTAAACCTATTAGTGTCTTATGTAGTGACACTCATATACTGTTTGCAATGTTAGCAAAATAAAAACACATGACATAATTTTATTATTTTTACAGTCATTAATTATTCTTCGGTTATTCTGCATCTCACTTTTCTAACCATTAAAACTTGATTTGTTTTTCAGTATCCACTATTTAAGTAATAAGTGGTTTCACATACATTGACTAAATGAGCATGTTTATTATTATAAATATTATATTGTTCAATTATCTGTGAAAGCAAAAATATGAAGGAAATACTGTGATGGTTAAACAATGACCAACTGGATACAAATAAAATCAATAGAAGTTTAATATTTATATAACACATAGGTGAAATTTCTGTATATGTTGTTTTACCATTGTCTTTATTTGTAACAATATCAACACAGCCTGGGTACAAGAGAGCTGCTGCATAATGATTGGTTATAGAAGACACTTTCAATTTCAGCATTAACTAGTGGTCAAAGGCCTACAAATTAGGCAAACAGCAGCAACATCCACAGGTTTCCATTGATATTTTTCCACTTTTAGAACTGCTCTTTACATTTAACCCACAATTATTCTGTTTAAGCTTCTACTGACATACTAAAATCTGGTAAAACTAGTAATTTTCGTTTGTTGCCAAGAACTCCTTGGGGGAAAAAGGGCACATGTGATCATCTAACGATCCTGTAAAATGCAAAATTTGTAGTCATCGTGTGATGTTAGAAGATTAAATCCAAAACTCAACAGAGGTTGTGATGTGGCATAATGGTAATGTCAATAGATAATTAACAATGACCTCAGTTGTAATTTATTTCTTATAATAGCATTGAAGGCAGTCTGCTATGTAAATGGCCTTCTACAATTTGAATAAGTGTTAGTTTATGTTCTTAAATGTTTGCTTTTAGAGTGTCATAATTCAGTATAACACATCCCTCAAGGCTAAATAATTGATTTAGTCAACAGTTCCACATCTGTATACAAAACTTGATTAAACTCTGCATCTTCATTAAAATAAACATAACAAAACTCACCCAATGATAATGTAATTCAATCAAAGTTGACTTTAGTGTGGGTATTATGTTCAATTAAGAAAATGTTAACACTGACCATTTCTAAGTGAATTTATTTAGACAAAATAAATTTAATGTATTTACTATAGTTTACATTAATGATTATGGTTTGAGACACCTGTAATGTTCTCTATGGTTTCTAACAGCACAAAACAACATTCTGCCTTTAGCCAACAACAAATTGATATTTAATACTTTTATATTTACTAAATATCATGTTTTATTAACAAATGTCATTGTTCTATCCCCCATTTAAAAGAATTTTGCAGGATTTAATACCTTGTATTTATTGTCTGTGTGAAGACAATGAATTAGTTTGCCCAACTTGTTCATTATCGCAAAACGATCTTTCATATAGATTTATATATCCATGTTCTTAGACGTTTATGATGCACAACATCTTTCAGTCGTAAAATACAATATGAAGCGTACAACAGATATTAATATATATAAATCTACTGGGAGATTTATTGAGGCATGATATGAGTGCCGTCAGTGTCTCTTTGCATGTCATAACTAATCTGTTTCCACTTAGATTTATTGCAGCAGACAACAGTAAATGGATGGTAGTATGGAAGCGAGAATTATAAGGGGTTAGAGCATGTATAGATGATGCAGGAAGATCATGCAATATTATTCAGGATCACATTACTGAGAAAAATCTGTGCAACACATTTTACATTCGCAACAGTTATTTGTACTTTTGTCCTCTTGGTTCTTTTATACAGGTATCAGATTAAATACTCAACATTTGACAGCATTGCATGGCATTTCTGAATCAATGGCTATTAAAAGTATACGTCTAATTAGGAAATGCCAGCAGGCAATAGTGGGTACTGTGTTTAGCTGTAATTATATTAATACAAGCTTTCTTATCCAAAACATGTCCTTGCTGCTGTAATAATGGTTTTGCTTATTTACTGCTATAAGTCTATAATATGACATTGCTAGATTAGGTGTAGGCTACACTCAATACATGATGGAATTCATGAAACCTAATTAGAAAATGCCAGCAGTCAAACTCAGTAGGAATTCCTCTGCTAAGCCTTGGTACAATACACACAGGTATTTGCATCATAATAATTATATCTGTGCACTGGTAAACTATTATACTGTAATTTATCACTTTTTTTAAAAAGAGATCACTGTATATCCAGTATTTAACAATGTTGTAGATAGACCTAGATTAAGTATTTTGTCCACAATTTTACCCTTCCTATAATTACTTTGTTTGTTTAAACAAATTACCGTATTTGCTCGATTATAAGACGACCCTGATTATAAGATGACCCCCCCAGACTTTGGATATTCCTTTAGGAAAAAACTAAAAGCCTGAATATAAGGCAACCCTATAGGAAAAAAAGTTCAACTTGTATATATTCACATGTAAATTGCTTTTTTAATAAAAAATTATATCAAAAAATGCATTTCTTGTTTTTATGTGCTAAATTGCCAATGCTGCCTCTCTCTTTCCCTCGCCCCCAGCTTTGTCTCTCTGCCCCCCTCCCCTCGTTTCTCTCTGCCCCCCCTTATCTCTGCCCCACCTTATCTTCAACCCTCCCCCTCGTTTCTCTGCCCCCCCTCCCTCCCTTTCTCCCTCCCCCTCACCTGTTTCTTGATCCCTGGTGGCTAGTGGGGGCAGCCGGGGGATGTCTGCAGGATACAAGCAGACATCCTCCATGCTGCCAGACACCTCCGTCTATTATGACGGACAGCTGGTCCGTCATAATAGATGGAAGTGTCGGGCAGCATGGAGGATGTCTGCACGTATCGTGCAGACATCCCCCAGCTGCCCGATTCTCCTGGTGGCTAGCCGGCTAATACCCGGCTTCATCATAGAAGTCCCGGCGGTCGTGCCGGGTGGCAGCAGGGGGAGTCTGCGCTCATCGCGCAGACATTCCCTTGCTGTTAGAGAGGGGGATCCAAGTCCCCTGCAGCTCTGTGGGGACCTGGATCCATGTCTTATAGTCTGACCTCAATTTGAGGTCAGATTATAAGACGACCTCGATTATAAGACGACCTCGATTACAATGCAGCCACCCATCCCATGTGTTCCCTATTAAGGGTTAATAATGTATAGGGGTGTATATAAAAAACACCCCTTTCTGTCTCATTAGAGATTTTTGCCAGAGGCTCAAAGAAGCAAGGTGAATGGTTAGAGTTAGGACCCACCTAGGGGGGTCTGCCTTGACGTTGGCAGGTGGGCTCATCCTCTCATGGCCATTGGAGGTAACTAAAAAAACTCCATTTGTTTAAAAATACATAGGGATAAAGGAGAGAGCGCAGGTAACTTGTTTTTCTTTGATTTTTGTAAATAGACTCACCAATCTACTTAGATGATTTGATATAAAATATGAGAAAATAATATAATTTTATTCTTGACTTTCATGTACTTATGAGTCCATTAATGGTCTGTACTTATGAGTAAGTGCAGCATGGGCATGAAACGCATCATGCATTATCCCGTCAGTATTTGTCTGCACATGTTCTGTGGCATGATTATTAAGCATGTGAGTGTTGCGCTTTTCATCGTTTTGCCATTGACTCCAGTGCGTGCTATTTAAGAGGCATCAGTCGACTCAAAGCACCCTGCTGGACTGATACAGAGCTTCTGGAAAACAATTAATGATGTAATTGACCAAGACAGATTTACTTATTTATGGTTTGTATCTACTCTTTAAATGTGTGTTGGTATTAAACACAAATCTATATACCCCAGATAAAAGACTTGTTTTCCCACAGAAATTCCTATCAGCAGTACAAGGGATTCTGACTAGGCATATGAAAATAAGGTGAACAATATGTTGTACCTCTGTATCCATTTTATAAATGGACCTCTTGTAGCATATGCACACTGTTCAAGGCAGCCTTTCAAACATAGCTCAGGACAAAAGGTGCAGAGCCAGATAAAGGACAATTGTTTTGTCCTTCATAGAATTCCTATGGCATCTCTGCATAAGTAAATTATGTTTTAATTGTGTTTCATTGGCTGTTATCAGAACATTTTTTCTCTTATTTTTAATGTTTTATGTCATATTTTGGTAAAGGTTGAGTATAATTTAAATTGCAATTGGATTCAGTAGATATATTTTTTGTTTGAGCTTGCTAACATTATTCAGTTAAATCCTGAAATGTATTGTCTTTGTTAATTAATACAGTTCATGTTTATTATTTTTCTTACATAAATTAATATGTCGTATTCAAGCATGCTCTTCAATGTGTTCAATTTGACATTACCTAAAAAAATGATTTATTATTTTAAATTAATGTCTGTAAAATATGAATAGCCTCTGTATTATGTACAAAAAATCTTAGTACATTTGTACTGAGCATGTGTATATCCTCATACCAAAGTAAATCTGATTATATATAAGATTTGTTATTGAAAAAACATTAGAAAGGCAAATGAGGTTTCGGCAGTTGTCTGAGAATATTCAGCCATTCTTCTAACTGCAATATTCATATCATACTTCCATTCTAAGTGGGATCTTGTATCAACTAATATAATGAACTAGAGGAAAAATAGCATTTAGGCATTTCCAATACATTGCTTCCTACTGTGGGATTACATATCATTTTGTTGATTACCATACATTATGGATTTGAGCTTGTCATTTCTAATTTAAAAGAATTGAAGTCAATATTTAAAACTGATAGTGATTGCACATATTTCAGCATTTGACCATATTTTTTTTCTTATAAACGTTCCTTTATCTAGATTTTTTTTATCAATTTTTTTTATTGAAGGCATCATTTGTTGCTAATTAAAGACATTTGTATTCAAAATGGACATTGTTTTATTACAGGAACTTTACTTCTGCACACATTTTTGAAAATGCATTCTGTTAGCTCACACCGTGAATAGGTACTTGAAGTGTTTATAATTACTTTAATACATTTTATAATACCGTATTTGCTCGATTATAAGACGACCCTGATTATAAGACGACCCCCCAAACTTTGGATATTCCTTTAGGAAAAAAACTAAAAGCCTGAATATAAGACTACCCTATAGGAAAAAAGTTGAACTTGTATATATTCACATGTAAATTGCTTTTTTAATAAAAAATTATGATATCAAAAAATGCATTTCTTGTTTTTATTTCCTTTTATGTGCCAATGTTGCCTCCCTCTTTCCCTTGTATCCATGTCTTATATTCTGACCTCAATTTGAGGTCAAATTATAAGACGACCTCGATTATAAGACGAGGGGGACTTTTCAGTAAAAAAAAAACTGAAAAAAACCTCTTCTTATAATCGAGCAAATACGGTAACTATAGATTATTTTCAGGTAGCCCCAAATATACCTACCTATTCATTAAATAAGTTTTGGCCCAAATTTCACGCCTCTCTGATTCAGGGAATTTGGCCTGCAGAATTTATTGGCCACTTCCTAATGCCCTCACATAGGTATCATATACATATAACAGCTGTTGTCAATGAACAAGTAAGTGGTGAAGTGTCATGCCTCTAGCTGGCATGACATCAACGGTATTGTTATACCACAAGAGATGTTATGGCAGTGGGTGAAATAATATAGTTTAATGTATATACATATATTTGTGGCAATTCCATCATTTTTATTGGGATTACTAAGTGGAGTATGGGATACATGTATTGGTTTCCATGTACTAGCTTTATCAAATGCAATATATACTTGAATTCCATATATATATATATATATATATATATATATATATATATATATATATATATATATACTGTGTAAGCATTTATGTATTACTTTAGTTATGTATCTATATATGTACTAAGTATTTTATATATTTAGAAAATAACAAATATGTATAAATCTGTGTTTGCTTTGAAGCTTGCCCAGGCATTTCGGTTCTGGAATACCATAAGTGGTAGGGCCAGTCTGATATGGTAATGTAGAGGTCTCCTCTATAATGATACAAGTGAGCTAAAAGAAAAGAAAACTGTGATGTATTATGTGTATTTATTGTATTATTATGAAATTATTGTACATATTTTTATTTTATTTTATTAGGGAGGCCTTTCCAGGGAATTCGGGGAAGGTGTTTGCTTTATCCACAATAGTCAAACTCCTCCTATAAAATTTTATAAAATAGTTCAAGGCTACCATTTAAAAAAAAATTCTACACCCTAAATTTGGCTATGATGGATAAATGTTCTGATCATTTCAATGATACCTGAATGGCCCGATTTAATGGTCCGGATCATTGAAATTACATGAAAATGGAGGCAACATATGAGTTCTAAATTTCATTAAGAAATTCACAGCTACCTGAATCAAGCATTATATAACACACATCTCAAATTATTTGGCAATATGTATTGGATCTCATCCAGGTACATATGCTTCAAACTTTGTCTTTATATTGTTGTTGCTATATTTTGTTTGCTTTCACACACTTATAAACATATAACAATAATTATTATAGTTTCTTTGTACCATGATTTAATAAAAAACTGAGCTTAAGAATTTGATGATGCAAAATATTACTATTACTGGCACAGTCTGTGAAATTGCCCAATACATAATCATAATAGCATAATTTATGTGAAATATCTGCCTTATAATTGACACAAGTAATGTTGTGAATCTTATAGAAGTGAGACAGCAGGAGATTAATTAACAACAAATGCATACTAGGTTTGCTCTGAAAAAAAATCAATTAGAAATGACCATTAGTGCTCAATGAAACAGGTAGAACACCATTTAAGTAACTGTAAAACAAAGTTTATGACTAATGCACCATTTTAGTGTGAACATCGCACATAGTCATACACATCTACGTGTATGACTGTGTGTGATTTTCACACAAAATCGGTGACATTTTCACACAAAATCGGAAAAAACATCCATAACATAAGTGAAACATGTTTTCCTAATATCAAAGTAATTATGTTTTACATTGCTTGCTAAGATTATTAAATGTTCTGAAAATATATTTAGTTGATTATATTTGTTTAAATATTTTCCTCATGAATAAAAATATCTATTTATGTGAAGTTGCAAATAATGAAGTTTGGCAGACATGCATGATGTATGAACAAGTGTAATGACTGCTGTTTAGTGTGTATTCGATCTCTGCTCTTACTGCTCAGTAATAAAAAGTAAATACACAAGCTTGTTGCAGCAAACCTCAAGTACTTGGAACAATAATGTATGTAGTTATAGGAGACAGAAAACCTGGAGACATGGATGTCTAGTCACTAAAAACTGCAAAAAAATCTTTATAACTCAGCTTTAAATGTCTTTTTCTTCTTTTTTTTTTTTTAAATAAACAATTTTAAGTTATCCAATATAAAACATAAAAAAACTGAGTTAGACATATAGATTTTGAAAGTTAGTCTTCAGTGTGAACCACCTATATTAATAAATCACATGTAACAAATAACACATACCATTTAACATGCTAGGATTATGTCAAGCCACGTTTTCTATCTGTTCACTAACTTGATGCTCATGATGGTGAGAGATAAAGATTAAAACGTGGGGTTTGAAAGAATCAAAAATAAATTCCTCCATTTATCTATAACTCCAGGATACTCCCACCATATGTGAATGTAATTTCCTATTGAGTCCCGACATCTCCAACATTCAGGGCTCTGAGAGATCTATTTTTTTGTTAATCTTTATTTCCAATATCAAAATTTTACAAACAAATTTGTCATCTCAATCGTTATAATTTACCTTAATACATACAAAACATACATGTTATGCAAAGTTTTCACCTTTATTTTAACTTATATCTAACATTAAAGGGAAAAGGTATTATCTCTACCATATCTCCTTTATCCTGTATCCTTCTCTTATTTCCATTTGTTAACTCTTCTATGCACTGTACAGCCTTTTATAGCTTTCCTTCCCTTTATTTCCTTTTGTTCTTTCTTTTCCTGCCCATTCCCCTTCCCTCTTTTTCCTACCATTTTCAGCCTTTTCCCTTCATCACTTTCCTATTCCTTCTCATTTCTTCAAACATACTCCATTTCTTTTTTACTTTTTTATTTTATCCACATCTTTTTACTTTTTATACATATGTTTCTTCCTCACAGAATTGCTTCCATGGGAGCCATATTGCATCTATTCTATCTCCTCATGTCCCTTCTTCTAGTTTCATGGTGTTATTTATGCTCTTCATCCATGTTTCTATTTCAGATGTTACTTTTTGTTGCCAATATGTTGGTATTTTCATTTTGTCAGAATGTATCAATCTTATATCCAGGGTGTTCCTATATGCTTTAACAGACATTGTTGTATGATTCAAGAAAATCAGTTCAGGGCCTAGGTTTTTTGGGGTGTTCTCTACATATTGTATTATTGTATTTCCCTTCAGTAGATTTGTATCAAAGAGCATTCCCACCATATAGCCAACATATCTCCTACTTCCCGATTACATGTTCAGCATATCTCACTGGTTGATGGTGAGAATGTATGGATCTATGCCAGTTCTCTTTACCACCTGATTAGTATTTTATATGCTACCTCTTGATGTCTGCTGGAGATAGAAAATTTCTGTATGATGGTACTGACAGGAGAGTGTCATGACGTAAGGACGCTGACGCTTTGAGAGGCGGAGCTGGAGAGTTGGCGGGCGAGGGTAGAGTACGCCGGGAGGTATGTTGAGAGCTCAACGAAGACACAAAATCATCGACGCCGAAATACATCTACTTTGTCCCGGACCGTAAGCGTGGAGACAAAACCGCTGAAGGTAGCGGCAGATGAAGCAAACAACGGGAATCTCCCATTTCTCAGGATGAACCTGCTGAGCAGAATTTTTTGTCTTTACTTCCTCTTTGAATAGATGGCTTTTATGACTGTCTTATGTTAGAGGTAAATACTGACAAAGTATATAACTAAACTCATCAGAGTTGGTTTGAGAAGCGGGTAAATGAGTAAAGCACATAAATAGTTAATCATTCATCTAAACCGGAAACAGAAACTCTCCTAGTAAAAATTTTCTCACTGTGATATATCTACATATTATCTGAATATTATCATCAAGTCTCTGGTCTGAACTAAATACTGGAGTACTAAAAAGGTTTAGCTGGATAAGCATAATCATACCTGATATCCCGGGTGAAAGTAACACAGGAATACAGATCACAAATAGACCAAGTCTATAGATAAAATATCCCAGTAATACAGCACTGGGTACTCAAACAGCACATAAACAGCGCAGGGTACTCAAACAGTACACAAACAGCGCTAGTAAGCTTGGAAGACTGGCCTAAAACCGACTCACTAGTAAAACAAGTATTCTCAATTCAAATCACTCGAGTACTACCAGTTGAAATAGCATTCTAAATAAATAAAGAACTTGAAACCCTTTTTAAAAAAAAAAAAAGAAAAGCAGAGGAGAAAAGGGGGCGGTGGTGGAGGTGAAGGAGACACGAGAAGAAAGGGGACATAGAGGTGAATACACACAGAGAGAAAATAGAAGAGAAGGGAAAAACCAAAATCTGCGTCGCATACTCATAAACTGTCAGCATGACACCAAAAAAAGCCAAACCAAGAGGGATAAAAAAGAGGAAGGAAAAGAGAAAAAGGATGACTTCCTTTTTTTCACCACAGCAAAATAAAGAAGATACAGTTAATCTATTAGAAGATTCATCTGAAATAAATCCTACTGGTTCCCCGGAAAGTGACCCAGATAGAGAAGCAGAAACAACAATCAGAACCCCAATGATGGTCTATATGGACAGACAATTGGAAGATATAAAACAATTAATTGCCTCTAGTGCTACTGAAATAAGGAAAGACATTGGTCATCTATCCTCTTCTCTAAAAGCAATGGAAGAAAAAACTGAACGTATGGAAAAACAACTACAAACACAAGGAGAAAAAATACAAGGGATGGAAAAAAAATCTGAAGACTTACTAACGAAAATAATAGATCTAGAAGATAGATCAAGAAGAAACAACCTACGTTTTAGGAACATCCCAGAATCAGTAACACAAGAGTCACTGAGAGGATTCTTAAAAGAATTAGCAGAGGAGATGGGCCTGAAAGAAACAGAATATAATTTGCAAATCGAAAGAGTACATAGATTATACAAACCCAAAAATATATCCGATTCGCTTCCTAGAGATATAATAGCAAATTATATGTCCTTTCAAACCAAGGATAAAATACTGAAATGTCATAGAGAAAAAAAAAACACTAAAAGAAGAATATAATAAGATCCTGATCTTTCCAGATACCTCATACCAAACAAGGCAATGGAGAAGATCATTTGTTGAGGTTTTCCAGATCCTAAAAGAGAAAAACATCAAATATAGATGGGGTTTCCCGAGATTTCTAAAGGTGGAATGGAAGGGCAAAATCCTTAATTTTGAATCTCCTCAGAAGGTTTCAGACTGGATAAAAGAGGCAAAAATTTGAAAATTAATGAACAGATGAAGAGGGGGGCGGGAGGGGGGGAGGAGAGGCAGGGAGGTCTCATCTTGGGGAGAGGGAAGAGTTGTATATATATTTTTTTTTTCTCCCCATTAGGTTTCAGAGTCACAATATAACATTACCGGGCACTTTTTAGTCATGTACAAATAATTCTCACTTATTTATCAAATTTTTTCAATTATTTAGAAGCAATTACCCTTACTGAATTTTTTTTTTTTCTTCCAGTCTTCTTTTATCTTTCCCTTTCAGGTTCTTAGAGCCCCATAGCATTCACTAGCACTTATAGACATGCACAACAAATTTCCACTTACTTATTCCACCTTTACTTACCCAGAGGAAATTTTTTTTCCCTTACCTAGAAACTACCACCCCTAATACTTTACCTTCTACTTCCACTTAGTAAGAAATTCTTTTTTTTTTTTCTCCCTTCCATCAGGTTATTAGAAGTCCATAGCTATTTTTGACACTTGCACATACGCACTAAGTGGAGAGGGGGGAGGGAGAGAGGAGAGGGAAGAGGAGATTTTTCCTTTATCTACATTAAGTTATTAGAACTTCATTAGCAATTTTTGACACTTACAGACACGCATAACACATCTCACTCACTTGGTGGCATTTTTTCACTTACCCGAAGTAGTTATCCTATATCTTTTTTTTTTTTCCCCATCCCTGTCACCTTGGTTATCCCTCCCTCCCTTTTAGTTAAACAAAGATTCCCTCCTAAATACAAGGAAAGTGAGGAAGGAAGGAAGAAAAAAAGGGGAAGAAAGTATCCTCTCCCTCGCTACCAACTCTCATAGCCCGCTTTGGGCCCCTATGGGACCCAGGACCGCGTCAAGGGGAACTTGATGCGTAGAGCAGCTACCCTGGAAGGGATCCAGGTTTTTCTGCCATAGTGGGGAGGGGTTTTTTTTGTTTCTATATGTATGTAATTTTGTGCGCGCGCTATTGGTTGGGGAACTGCCGGGAGGAAGGAATAAAGCGGAGAAAAGATATGGAAGAATATGGTTAGAAGTGTGTCGTTAAATGTGCAGGGATTAAATACCCATTATAAAAGACAATCTCTATATGACCTGATCAAAAATAAAAAATAAAAATATTAACATTTCCTTTTTACAAGAAACTCATTGGGAGGAAGGGGTAGATTTAAAATGGTGGAACAATAGAAGCTCTTTAATTGTTTATACAACCCTACAAGGGAAAAAAAAAAGAGGCACAGCTATTGTGTTTTCCCAAACAACTAAAGTAGAACAAATATATTTGGAAATAGACAATGAAAGTCGTTATATTATCATGGTATGTAAAATAGAAGATCAAATGTTTACATTGGTGAACATTTATCTACCAAATGTTAGTCCTGTTAAATATTTAGAAAAAATTATTATGAAAATGGAACTGATTAAAAAAGGAACGGTAGTCATTGCTGGCGACTTTAATTGTGTTCTAGATCCAAGTACAGATAAACAATTAAAACAGGGTAAAAGTATAGATAAAACTGTCAAAAAACAAGCAGCTGCTCTCAACAAAGTACTTGGCAAGAGTGGATTGCTTGATATATGGAGAACAACCCATCCTCAAGATAGAGATTTCACCCACTTTTCTAGAGTTCACTCCTCTTTCTCACGAATCGACATGGTTGTGGGAGAACCTAATCTGATCAATAAAATTAAGGAAATAGAAATACTGCATAATGTATGGTCAGACCATAGCATGATCTTGTTTGAGATAAACCATATAAAAAAAAGGTTAAAGTCAACTTGGAAGTTGGATGATTATCTACTGAGAGATAAGAAAGACAGAGAGTATATATCTAAACAAATGGATCTGTACTTTCTGGAAAATAACACTAAAGACATTTCGCCCACAACACTGTGGTGCGCCTTTAAATCAGTTTTGAGAGGACTTTTGATAAACTTAAAAACAAAAAAAAATAAGAGAGCAAGGTGCCTCCCTTGCAGACCTGCACATATCCTACCATAATCTAAATTTGGAACTGAAAAAAAACATAACTTTGGAAAACATCAATAAATTTGAATATATTAAAAAACAGATAAACATCTTGCAACAAGAAAAAATAGATAGGAATTTGATGAAATTAAAAATTAAATATTATCATAAATCTAATAAAACGGATAAAATGCTATCAAATAAACTCAAAAAGAAAAGGATGAAAGATAAAATAGTGTTGATAGAAAGACAGGGAGATGTGTGCAGATCTCCGCAGGAAATAGGAGAAGCTTTCGCTGACTATTATGTCTCATTATATAATCTAACAACAAAGGCATCAGAACAAGAGATTATTGAATACTTAGATCAAACAGAAATCCACAAAATAAATATAGACAAGTTGAAGAACATAAACACCCAAATAAACAAAGAGGAGATCCTAAGAGCAATAGAAAAGATGGCAAAAAACAAAACACCAGGTCCGGACGGATATACGAACCTATTTTATAAAATATTTACACCTAATATAACTGAACACCTGCTAAACATGTATAATGCTGCAGTACAAAACGGCTCATTTCCAGCCGAGATGTTAAATGCAAATATAATTCCTATATTAAAACCAGAAAAAGATCCAAAAGAAGTGAAGAACTATAGACCAATCTCACTCATAAACGTAGACTTGAAAATATTTGCATCCATATTGGCAGAGAGGATGAAACAAGTGATTCCAGATGTAATACACTTAGACCAACTAGGTTTTGTCCCAGGACGAATAACCTCCCACAGTATCAGACGTATAATTGACATCTTAGATGGAGCAAGAGGGGGGAGGGTCCCCATGCTGACCCTGTCGTTGGATGCAGAGAAGGCCTTCGACAGGGTCGGATGGGGATACATGCTTCACACATTGCGGTCATTTGGTCTTTCCGGATGGATATTAAAGGCTATAGAATCCTTGTATGGAGATTTGTCAGCAAGAGTGGTAGGGATAGACTTATGTTCTAAATGGTTTGGTCTGAAAAATGGCACCAGACAGGGCTGTCCTCTTTCCCCAATACTATTTATTATGGCCTTAGAGCCATTGGTTATAAACATTAGGAAAAATAAGCTGATAAAAGTTTTCCCCAATGACGGAGAGGAATATAAAGTATCACTATATGCGGACGATGTCTTTGTGACCTTGACTAGCCCCATCAGTTCCTTACAACAACTTATGGAACAAATTGATTTATATAGTAGGGTTTCAAATTACAAGCTTAATCCACAAAAAACAATAGCTTTGACACTAAATGTGGATGAAGCAACTAAACACTTTATACAAACTGAATTTCAATTTGATTGCACCAGGAAATATTGTGAGTATTTGGGAATCTTAATACCTACAGATATAGATAGATTAATGGAGATAAACTGCCTGAGAATAATGAGAGCAACTAACAAAGATATGAAAAACTGGCAAACTCATTTTATATCATGGTTTGGTAGAATTACTATTGTAAAATCTTATATAATTCACAAATGGACATACTTAATGCAGATGGTCCCACTCCAAATTCCCCCTAGTTGGCTCCAGATGATTCATTCTAGGTTTAAAGATTTTATTTGGCGGGGCAAAATCCCTCTCATAGCCATGAACCAAATTTCAAAACACAAGCAAGAAGGAGGTTTGGGTTTTCCACACATAGCACAAGAAGCAGAAGCTGCAATAGTATATCATACCTATATCATGCAGATTAAAGGAGTAGAAGAAGAACCATGGTACAAATTAGAAACAGGCACAAGTAAAATAACAACCCTGGACAGAGTGATATGGAATTCAAACAATGATAATATTACAAAACATATTAAAAATAAGAATATAGTATTAGAAAACATAATTCCGGGTTGGTATAAAATACTAAAAAAGCTAGGTTTAAAGAATAAAATTCCGGAAAGCGCACCCCTGGAAAGCATCGAACACAGTCTACCAGACATTACATTAATAAAATGGGGAGAATTGCGATTAGAAAAAATCAGGAACATATTTGATGGGCCAAATATTAAACCCTTCCCAGATTTAGTAGAGCAATACACACTCCCTGAAAACCAAATTTTTAATTATTTAAGAATAAAAAGTTTTCTAAACCAACACCTATATGTAGAAAAGGAGGAAAAAATTAATGCAATAGAAGTAGTATTTTCTCATTCCAAAATTGATAATCCGTTATCTAAGTGTAAAAAATTAATAACAACATTTAAGGAAAGAGAAAGAGCAAAACCAATAATAAAATGGGAAAAATATCTCAATATAACAATAGACGAAGAAGAATGGAATAAAGCACTAATTGTTTGCCTATTCTAGGCCTCTTATTTCCCCAAACATAACTACCAACTGTATTCTGCAATGTTTAGAGTAAGAGGTTGTAATGGAGATAGTGAGTTTGACTATTCTAGGCCTCTTATTTCCCCAAACATAACTACCAACTGTATTCTGCAATGTTTAGAGTAAGAGGTTGTAATGGAGATAGTGACCATTCTTAGCAAATAGAACCACTTGGGCATGATATAAGATTTAATACAGTTCATTCTCCCCATTCACGATAAGATCACATGTTTACATACTCCTATATTTTTTTTGAAGTACCTCAAATAATGGAGATTAATATCATCCCGGAAAGAGCATCTGCGGTCACATTAATATGTAGCACCTGGGTCTTTTTATCATTCAATTTATAATTCGAAAATTTACCAAATTCATTTATCTCTTCCAAGACCTTTTCTATTGAGTTTTCTGGGTTTGACAAAGTCCATATCATGTCACCTGTGAATAGACTTACTTTGCAGGCTCTCTCTCCAACATGAATGCCCCAACCATGGTTGAGCGGTGAATACTAATAGCCAATGGCTCCAATTTTAATATGTAAATAAGTGGTGCTAAGGAGCACCCCTAACGTGCACCATTTTTCATGCTGAACCACTCAGATCTAAGCTGCTATCCTAGCCATAGGTGATGTATAAAGAGCCATGACTGAGTCAACTAGGCCTCCCCCAAAATTATATGCTTTCAACAACTCTTCTAGGAAGCTCTAGTCAACTCGGTCAAAGGCCTTCTCAGCGTCCAAGGCAAGACAAACAATGGAATAATTCATGTGAAACAATTGGCATATTCAATAAGGTCAATAACCTTCCTGGTGTTACCAGTGGTCTGTCTCCCCTTAACAAACCCTGTATGATCTATATGAACAATAGAAGGGATAATAGGCTTAGCTATTCCTGCAATAATAGACAAGTGTCTAAATTGATCAGTGAGATCAGTCTATAGTTAATTACAACATCTCAGATGGAAAAGCGTGATTAGATCTGATCTCATTAAATGCTGCCATCAAAAGAGGAGCTATTATTGTTGCTACCTTTTCATAGTAAAGGGACATAAAGACATCAGGACCAGGGGCTTTATTGTTTTTGAGTCTATCTATAGCTGATCTGACTTCTTTAAGAGAAAATGGAGCTTCCAGTTCGTTCTTCTGCTGCACTGAAATTTTTTGGAGATCTGATTAAGCAACATAGTCTTTCAAGGCTACCCCATTCTTAAGACGTGGTAGATTGTACAAGTTGTTATAAAATCTCCAAAAGCCTTGCTAATACTCTACAGGGTCAGTTAGGTTTTATCTCCCTCGGTAATCTTAAAAATCCTAGATTTCAAGTTATTAATTTTGAGCTGACTTAACATCAGTTTATTGGCCCTGTTGCCCATATAGAACCATTTCCTTTGGCTCTGATCATTGCTTTGGATGCCCGCAGGAATAATAGTTTCCTTACATCTTTCTTAATTTGAATAATCTCTTCTATCTTACTTTCAAGGACAGATAATTTATTTAACGTGTCCAGTTCAACCAGTTTGATTCATATCTGCCAAACTCGTCGGCCCAAGCTGTTTGGACCCCAAGCTTAATCATGTGGCCCTGAGCAACAGCTTTAAAAACACGCCATATCCATTGGTATTCAACCTCCCTGTTTGCATTTTCTAAAAAAATAATTCTGTGCTATAGTTTGTCATTTTTTGGATGCTAGTTTGAGTTCATAATAAGAGATCTGGTTCTTGTTGGCTGTGTATATGTTTAAAATGGAGAAGAGCTTATCATTTAGTTTATAGACCAATAAAACAAATCTACAATTTAAGTCTGACCTTTTATATATCAGTTCGTATTTGATATTCTTTGAGATAAAGATAGTGACTCTATTTTGTTTCTTTTCGCTTATGGATGAAAACTCCAGGGGAAAAATCTAGACTGAAGTCTACCAGAATCTTTCTCTTGTAGATGAGTCTCCTGAATACAACCCATGTCAAATTTTTCAGAATGAAATAAATCAAACAGAGTAAGTCTTTTTTGTGGGACGTTAAGGCCCCGAACATTCAGGGTCATAAATCTCATAGCCCCCATACTACACATAATTCCTCACTCCTGATACCAGTTTTTTCACTCAGTTGCATCAAAGACAAATTCCAATGTGTGCAAGCAAGATAATAATACAAAACTCTACAAAACAACATATTACACCTGACATTGATGTCTATCATGTGGACAAAATAAAGCCCCAAGTACACCTTCCTACTTGATGCACAACCCATGCATCCTACTAGAATTATTTAACTAGGGTAGAAATAGGGTAGTATGAAGATATTGCCTTTATCAATTTGGGGGAGAAAAAAAATCCTTTTAAATATGTGACCTAAAAAAGGAGATAATAAATAGCTTCAGTAAAAAAATTCAATGTGGCAAAAAAAAACCTATACAGTATTCTGTCAAAATAAAAACAATAAATAGTTATATAGTTGCAAAATACTCTGTGAATATCTTAGAAAATCTCTAATCAAGAACCTCTATCAAGAAATTCAAGGTAATCTAAATCGTGAAAATCAACATTTTTATACAATACTCTATGAATATCTTTCCAAATCTCTAGTGCGTGAGCTCTATAACATTGAAGGTTAATCTCATTCATGAAAAATTCCTACAATAATCTGTGATAAAAAAAAAAACTACAGTACTCTATGAAAATCTAAAACATTTATATTGATATATAATCACACAATACTCTGTGAATATCTTAAAAAATCTCTGGTCAAGAACATCTATTAAGAGATTCAAGTCAACTTCAGTCGTGAAAATGAAAATGTTTATACAATACTCTGTGAATATCTTTAGAAAATTTCTAGTGTCTGAGCTCTATACAATCCAAGGTTAATCATATTAATACAAATCCTACAATACCCTGTGAGAAAAAACAAAACACACATTTTTTTAAATAGATATATAATTATACAATACTCTGTAAATATCTTAGAAAATCTCCAGTAAACAACTTCTATTCGGTGATTCAGGGTAACCTCAATCGTGAGACAATAAAATTTCATACAGTACTCTGTGAGTATCTTTCAGAATCTCTAGTGTGTTGATCACATTCGGCGAAGAAGAAAAAAAAAGGGGGGGGGGGATTTCCCCAAATTCCTCTCCCCACTAAGCTAACTAAGCATTAGCACGTCTACCACTAGAAATCATATCTAAGTTTAAATAACAGCTATCAGTCTTTAAATGATTTATTGTGTACACAAAGCCAGTCCTTTGCTTCTTCAATATTATTAACTGTGAAAGTGGAGTCTGAATATTTAATAAATAGTTTTGGTGGAAGCCCCACATATATCTTTTGTTGGCTTCTCTCTGGGCATCCGTGAAAAACTTCTCATTGCTCGCGTAGGTGCTGACAGATCCTCCATGGTAACAAAAATTCTTCACCCCCCGAAAACTCTTTTGCTGTATGTAGTAAGTGTAAAACCATAGTATGATATCTCTGGGTATATGGGAGATTGATAGGCTTGTATGTGCAGCGCACTCTCTCGATTATTGCATCCCCTTTAGCTTCCTCTATCCCCACTGCGGAAAATAGATCTCTACAGAAAGGTTTCATATTTGCTTGTGTAACATCTTCCGAAATACCACATATTTGAATAGTTCTAACTTTGTCATTGTTCATTTTATTCTCCAGTTTAGCCACTGATATCTTTAATTCTTGTATTATATCACATGATTTTTTTGTTCTAAAATTCCAGATTTTATGTTATTTTGTTCACAACTTACAATCCTTTCTCCTAATTTGGACACCTGTCCATTTGTATCTTTAAAATGGCTTTCCAATTCAGCTTTAAATAGTGTCAGTGGATTTTCTAGGCAACTCAGCAGATCAACAAATCAGGATATTTTAGCGCTGTCCATTTTCGGTAAGATGTGGCTCCATTTATTTGTGATATTTTACACTATGGAGAATCCAATTTTTATTTTTGCTTTACATGCTCTGTGTTATGTATATCAAGTGCACTGAAACTCATACCTGACCTGTTAAAGGCCCTAACACACTTTGTCATAACAAGAAGTAGAAGTAGAAATACAAAAGATATTATTTACTATCTACATGAGCAAATGTTGTCAACCAAATACAGACATTCAGAAAAATGTACTGTGATTTTACATGATCTACTAAGGATGACAATGACATAATCTAAATTCAGAAACTAAACGTACAAGCTGGATATGTGGAAGGTGTTATGTGTGTACATGACACAAGAGACCCAAACAAATATAAACTGTACTACAGGTAACATATGTCCATTTTAACCCTACCTAATGTTATTAAATCATATAATAATCAGTAATTTCCTTAATTATCTGTATTCGGAATAAAGAATAGTACTCCAATAATAATATCCTTACACACCTGGGCAGGCTACTGGGACAAGGCTTGGGGTGGACATGGTTATGTGATGCTGTGTAATGTCTCACAACATTGCATGAACTCATGACAGTGAGGTCCAGTCTACCTAGTACAGATACTTCTGTCTGGAGCTCAGTTCTTTGCAATAAGACAATGTTTGTCTGTACACAGTACAAAGCACTATGCATAGGCAATAGGAATACAAGGACACACCTGCATTTGAAAGGACAAGATTTGTGATTTAGAGGAGACCAACCAGGGTGCCACCAGGGTGCCACTTTCTTTTTTGTGGATACTATGGGTATTTTCCCTCATATCCAAGATGTGTTTACAGCATTGCTGTCCACAGGCCTAATGTGATGCTCAAAGACTTTTTGTGTATCCCTTCATTCTGACTGAAAAGTCCATAAGTGTGATTTATTACCACATGGAATAGTATGCCTTCCCCCCAGTCTAAGATTGTGCATCATATGTGGCCCTTGATCCTAAAAAGCAAGACAAATCTAGTTTACAGGAATACCGGCATTTTTCTGAAGGAATTAAGCTTTCGTCTACAACTAAGGACCATATCTAAGTTTAAATAATAGAATCAATAAACATTGCTGCCTTACAGAGTGAAACATAATTTTCTTTACCACTGGGAAACTGGTTTTACATATTTTGAAAATACATTTGCAGAATACTGTCAAGAAATAAACCACTGAAGATCTTACTCAAAAAATTAAAATAGTATTGGGTACAAAAATATAATTGGTTCAGCTAACAAGCCTCTAGCTAATTTATCACATGGTCATATTACTCTTGTATTAATCTTACATTTTCTAAACTCTGCTATTATCCAAAACATCAAATATATTTTGATATTTTCTTGGCTTGGATCATTTATATACTGTAGATTCCCACTGCTCTTTGTTAGCAAAACACATTACATTTATGCATGTTGACAAAAAAAGAATATCATCAATTAGCATCTAAGGATAAAAGAAATATTTGCTGCTTTCAATAAAATAGTTTGAACATGAACAGGAAAATACACATAAGAAGATGCAAATATATATTCATATGTTTATTTTTATTACATATCTCTTAATGTTAAAAACCTAGGTAGAGAATTTAACTCTTCATATAAACTGGACCACTCTGCTGATCCTGGAGTGAAGATTATAAGTACCTCAGTGACTGAAAAGAGGTATATAATAGAAATTAGAACTATTAAATATACATGGCACTTTTTTCCTATGTAAAAAACTGGCGTGTGACAGTGCATAACTCTAATTCCCAACAAAAGTCGAGAGTTTGCAGGGTACATATATTTATACAGTACTCTGGCCCATTTAGCTATATCATGGTTATACAGTCAAGTTATAATCCAAACAACATTTAACGTTGTGGGGAATCTTGAGCTGAAAAAATGACTGTATATTTTTTAATCGTATGAAACTTCTTGCAGGAATCATAAAAAAAGAAGAGAAAGGCCAGAAGAAGGAGAGAAGAAGGAAAGAAGGAAGTAAGAAAGGAAGTCTGCTTTTCCAACCAGACAGGTATATTGTGGAACTAACGAGAACACCAAGTTTATCCAAAATATAAAATGTTGGCCAGGAGGAGTAAAGATTGTCGGCAAAGATTGTATGCTGAGATCTTCCTGTCTATATCAGTGTTTTTCAACCTTTTTTGGGCAAAGGCACACTTGTTTCATGAAAAAAATCACGAGGCACACCACCATTAGAAAATGTTAACAAATTTAACTCTGTGCCTATATTGACTATATATAAAGTAATTCTCTTGAACCCAGTAATATTGTGCCACTCAGAGCCCAGGAATATTGTACCATTCAGAGCCCAGTAATATTGTCCCAATCATAGCCCAGTAATATTGTGCCACTCAGAACCCAGTAATATTGTGCCACTCAGAGCCCAGGAATATTGTACCATTCAGAGCCCAGTAATATTGTGCCACTCAGAACCCAGTAATATTGTGCCAATCATAGCCCAGTAATATTGTGCCAATCATAGCCCAAGAATATTGTGCCACTCAGAACCCAGTAATATTGTGCCAATCATAGCCCAAGAATATTGTGCCACTCAGAACCCAGTAATATTGTGCCAATCATAGCCCAAGAATATTGTGCCACTCAGAACCCAGTAATACCCACACACACCTAGACACCCTGACACACACACACCCAGACACCCTGACACACACACACACACACCTAGACACCCATACAAAGTCACACTTTTTTTTTTGTAACTTACCTTACACTTGGTCCGTCATCCAGGACCTTCTGCCGGATGTCTGTCCACCTGACATCCGGCAAGCAGCTGACACAGCGCGACGGGGGCGGAGCTTGCTCCCGTCGCGCTGTGATCTCTATGGCCAGGAGGAGAGGCTAGGGAGCGAGCTCCCTATAGCAGCCTCTCCTCCCGATCGGCCCTCACCCCCGAGTGAGGTTAATCCTCCGATTCTGGGACTATGTCCCAGACGGAGGAAAGCTCACCAGGGGATTTTTTTTTTTTAATTTTTCAATTTTTCCCACGGCACACCTGTGCCGCGGCACAGTGGTTGAAAAACACTGGTCTATATCACCGCTTAAACAAGAAGTCAGACTCTTTAGTGAGAGGTAGATGGTCTCCCTTTCAATATAGTTACATCCCTGGATGTTGGTCAAAAGTAACAGTAAAGGACCTACTTGAAAAATGCAGAATATATCAACATTCCTTTTCTGGATAAACACATTGTTGTTATAGAGTTGAGTTTCTGACATGAGCCTACTTTAACCTTTGATAAGCACATTTTATTTTTTTGAACATGACAAATTCATTCACCTTTAGATATGCTGCAAACAAAAAGAAGGGAGGAAGAATGGAAGATAAAAGGAAGGATGAAAGGAAGAAGACAAGGAAGGAGAGAATGAAGCAATAATGAAAGTGAAAAAATGAAAGAACATTTGGAAGGAAGGGAGGAAGGACCTAAATTGCCCAGTGCAATTTTTATACCCTTATGATTCGGATAGTGGGTTATTATCATATTAGCTACTGTAGAAAATGTTGATACTATACTGTTTATGTGCATTAGTGTTAGGTGCATTCACGTAAATTGCCTTGTGATTGCAATGGTAATAATAATAATAATAACACATTATTACCAGGAAGGGTACACTGAACAATTATCACTTTTTAAAATATGTACATTAAATGGAGATGTTACCATTTCCCAACATTCTGGGGATGTTACTAATTGCAACTGTTGTTATGAATTCTAGATTGTCTCTGGAACGCAATGAGCTGCCATCACTTACAACTCCAATTTATATCACGCTGATGTACTTAGTTACATTGAGTATCTGTGACTAACAGTGTTGCAACTATTTTTAGACATTTAGCACTTACTTTTATGAAATATTATAATACCTTTTTCAAATCAGTGACAGCCTTATGCAATAAAAGCAAATAAAGATGGAAAAAGTAACCAAATTACAATATACTGGTGGTGGTACAAGTCCGTTGAATGTAAAAAGTCAGGAGGAATGGTACTGATGTCTTCCTGGAAAAACAAAAAATAGCAAGTGGTTCCTGAAATTTAGCAGGTCAGAATGAAGGTACTGAATGGTCTACTCGGGTAACTTCAATTTTCTCGATGAAAACCGGAGTTATGAGCTTCAGAGCACTTCGGATAACTTCCGTGAACCAAACAGCCCTTGAATTTTGGTGGCTGAAATTATCTTGCATTGACACAAAAATCGTCCATAGTGACCAATTTTCATGCCGAATTTTCAGGTGTCCGTCTCCGGAGTTTGGTTCACCGAAATAGTAGCCTCTGTCCTTCCCATAGAGTGCTTTGGGAGGATAGAGACTCATGTTGGGAGGACTTCAGCTATTGCGAAAATAAAATTAAACAATTATAAACAAAATAATGGAGAATTAGAGGGATCACTTACATTTTCTGATAAAAAAAAAATCATTTTCCAGAATTAGAGCATTTTGGTGAAGTAATCTAATTTTTTACAGTTATCTTTGAACACATGCTACTCTAAAACTAAGGAACCTATCATGCTTCCATCAACTGGAGAAGGTTCTTGTAGTCTAGATGATTAATTAGAGGGGTCATTTAAGTTTCCAAAAAAATATATCATTTTCCAGAAAAATAACATTTTGGTGAAGTAAAAATTGGCACTTTTTGACAGCCATGTTTGAACACATGCTACTCTAAAACTAAGGAAGCTATCATGCTTCCGTCAACTGTGGAGGGTTCTGGAGTCTAGTTGATTAATTAGAGGAGTCATTAAAGTTTTCAGAATTTTTTTGGTAAAAAAAAGCATTTGGTGAAGTTAAAAAATGGCACTTTTTTTACAGCTATCTTTGAACGCATGCTACTCTGAAACTAGGGAACCTATCATGCTTCCATCAACTGGGGAAGTTTCTGGTAGTCTAAAAGATCAATTAGAAGGGTCATTAAAGTTTTCTGTACAAAATATATTTTAACATAAAAATAGCATTTTGATGAAGCAAAAAAGGGCACTTTTTTACAGCTATCTTTGAACACATGCTACTCTAAAACTAGGGAACCTGTCATGCTTCCATCAACTGGGGGAGGTTCTGCTAGTCTAGTTGATTATTAGAGGGGTCATTTAAGTTTTCTTAAAAAAACAACATTTTCCAGAAAAGGAGCATTTTGGTGGAGTAAAAAATTGTACTTATTGTATAGCTATTTTTGAATGCATGCTTTTGCACCTTAACTTATATAAAGAGTGCTGTCTTCCCTGTCTACCTTGGTATAACACCCTTCAAAACTCTATAAGATACTGTTTAAATGGTGCTACTATGAACATGTCAATAGCAATGTCTAAATGAAACATCACTCACATTTTTGCTATAACCAGGCATCTGTCATTGGAGCTGTAAATCTGTCATCAGTTCAAGAGGTATCTGCCGACTTTTTATGTTCAATTACATATTTCCTTACCCAAAGCAGTTAATGCTGTAACAGATAATTTAACATATTCTATGAAAATGAATGCATTATGCATTATGCTATAAAAGATAGGTAAATAAAAATTATGTGAACAATTTCAATAACTGATCCACAGACACTAAAAGCTATTGCCAAAGAAGCCACTGTTCCATTATTAGTGAGTATTACCAAGTTGATTTTCATGCCAATCAGTTCCAGTATTACATTTGATTCCTTTATGATTCATATACAATGTAACCAATGAGTGTACTTTGAATTCAATGTACTTTCATAACAATACTTATTGTTTCATCATAATATAAATTATATTGTTATAGCTTGCTTTGCAGTGTAAATCAGATTAATAATACATATATATATATATATATATATATATATATATATATATATATATATATATATATGATATGTTATGTTATGTATATAGATATGTTAACAAATTTAAATGATAGAGCAGCTGTCTCATGTTTATAATATCTTTTTTTAACCAATCCATTTTGACATCTAAACATCAGGCAAAGATGGGTACAGGAATAAAAAGATGAGGAAAGCAACTGTAATCACCAAAGTAACTCTTCCTGTTACTTTCTAAAGTATTTTGTAGAAGTGAGGTTGTAATGCTGAAAGTGCCAAAAGAAAATCAAAATCCACAAATCAAAAATTGCCTCTCATGCACATAGTTATTGTCCCAATGGGGCCACTGGCTGGTGCAATGCAGATGACCCCAATAAAATAATAAATGCTGACCCTGGGGTGCCCTGTTAGAAACAAATAACTGAATTTGGTGTCTGCAATACCCAGGATCATCAGCTTTGGCCCAGGGAACATTTTTGTTTCTATTATCTTAATAATTATTTTTTTGCAATCATTTTTATAGATAGATTATTTTATTTATTTATTTTAATGGATGTACCCTTTTCCTGGGCTGAAGCTGAGGATCCAGGGCATCACTAATCATTGTAGACACCAAACTCATTGTGTACGAGTGGGGAGGGCAGTGATTTTCACTGCCCACACTCATGGCACGCATAGATGTTTTTTTAATGGCCAATTTCTGATTCATCCCCCTTACCTCGGTAAGGTAGAGGTAGGGCTAGGCAGGGAATACTACATTTTTTATTGTGTATTTACTGTATGATGACAGGGGCATTTGACCAGCCCCTAACAAAAAGGTGGGGAGGGAAACATATTATTTTATTGAGGTTTGAGTTATAGTATCCATGGGATCTGCATTTATTATTTTATTGGGGCCACAAGCATTGTGCTAGCCTGTGGCCCATGGGGCTAATAATAGAGTTGAGCGGACACCTGGATGTTCGGGTTCGGCAGGTTCTGCCGAACTTCGAAAAAAATGGCCGGGTCCGTGCTCGAACTTGACCCCGAACCCTAACACCATTGAAGTCAATGGGGACATGAACTTTTGGCCACTAAAATGCCTCTAAAAAAGTCCTGGAAAGGGCTAGAGGGCTGCAAAATTAAGTAAAATGTGGATAAGAGTAGGACAAGTGCCCTGCAAGCAAATGTGGATAGGGAAATAACAAAATAACATAAAATACATACAAATTACAAATACAGCTGAGCCATAAAATAGCACTAGATGGAATCTTTGATTTTAGCTTTGGAAGAACATAAATCTAAATCTAGAGCATGGCTGCCAGGAGGATCAACAGAATTATCCATTTGAGAGAAGGTTGGAGTGCAGGGTATTCTGTGGGACAGCCACCGCCTTCAGGTTTATAAAACTATCCGTCTCCAACAGACGGAATGACAGCATTTCAAAGGCCAGAATTTTGGAAATGCTGGCATTCAGGGCCAGTGTTCGCTGGTGGGTAGGGCCATACTTCCTCTTTCTCTCCAGTGTTTGGGAGATGGACAGCTGAACGCTTCCATGGGACAGAGTGGAAATGCTTGGGGACGGTGGAGGACTTTGTGCACTTCCTCTATATGCTCGGTGGCAGGTGCCACTGTGACTCCAGAGCTGGAGGAAGAGGCCAAGACAGCAGCAGAAGAGGAAGCAGGAGGAGCCTGAGATCTTTCTTGGGTTTTGAGATGCTTACTCCACTGCAGCTCGTGCTTTGCATGTAGATGCCTGGTCATGCAGGTTGTGCTCAGGTTTAGCACGTTTATGCCTCGCTTCAGGTTCTGATTGCACAGCTTGCAAACCACTCGTGTCTTGTCGTCAGCACATTGTCTAAAGAACTGCCACGCCAGGGAACTCCTTGGAGCTATCTTTGGTGTGCTCGGCCCATGGGTGCGGTGGGCAGTAGCAGGTGTACTGTCTAGGGGATGTGCCTCTTTGCGACCACCGCCTCCTCCTCCAAACTGGACATGTCACTCGCATGACCTTGATTCCATGTGGGGTCTAGGACCTCATCATCCTCCACATCATCTTCCACCCACTCCTCAACCCTGCCCTCCTTGCCAGTCTACACACTGCCGAAAGCCACAGCAGTTGGCACCTGTGTTTCGTCATCATCAGAGACGTGCTGCGGTCGTCCTCATATGTCCACATCCTGGCACATAAGTGGTTGTGCATCATTGCACTCAATATCTTCCACTTCTGGGGCAAGGCTAGGTTTGATGACCCCGCCAGCAGAGTCATCAAAAAGCAAAAGAGACGGCTGCAGGACTTGTGGCTCAGACTTTTTGGCTGATTTGCAAGGGGGTGAGGTGAAAGACAGATGGCCATGGGCTGCAGGTGTCAACTCTGAGCTTTCAGCAGGGGACCGGGTGGGAGACAATGTGAAGGAACTGGAGGCACTGTCAGCCACCCAATCTACTATCGCCTGTACTTGTTCTGCCCTCACCATTCTAAGAGCGGCATTCGGGCCTACCAAATAATGCTGAAGGTTCTGTTGCGTACTAGTCATTAAATCGCCAAACCCTGGACTCCAACCCGAACATACAGTGAAATGTCCGTGTTCGGGTCCGGGGTCCAAAAACCGTAATGTTCGGTATGAACCCGAACAGTGCGGTTCGGGTTCGCTCAACACTAGCCAATAACTATTTATTTTAGGGGCCGCATATATAGCATTGGTCTGTAGTACATGGGGTCCCTTTATATATATTTCAGGGTCCACAGGCATAGCACTAGCCAATGACCATTGGGAGCCATAAGTTATTCATTAAGCAGTTTATTATCAATACTTTCTTTAACAGCACTCCAAAGCCTAGAGCAGATGAGGTTGTGGTGTAAATTGATTTTGCACATTTTAGCAATTATACTCTTTATACAGAACATCATGTGTCAGTTTCTTTGTAACATATGGAGGCCTTAGGGGTGTTTTTTAATTTATTTTTAATGTATTCTGTGACCGCTGACAACACAGGATTTCAATGACCTATTTTTTTTTAAATACACTGTGATGCATATGAATTGTTTGGTGAGGTTTTGCATTTATAAGGAATATCGTGTGACAAATCGTGCTAAGATCAAAATGAATCTTTTAGCAGGACTGGGTTTTCATGCACTTAATCAAAAGTTTTTGGTCTGTGTGTGTAACAGGATGCTGCAAATGATAGATTTCCTTGCCTGTTGCAGTATTCTGCCTTAGTCCTTCCGATAGTTCAGTACCAGATGACAAATATTCCATAGATCTCTAATTTTCATACCTGAAAAAAGTCGACACAACAACTAGCATTTTAAACTGATAAAATACCAATGGGGCAGAACAAAAGGACCATAAACAGATGAACTGGGACACAATGATATCAGTAGTCAAATTGTATGCGTAAATTTGCAGGCACCAATCAGTATAGGACTGACAAAGAGAGAGACCAATTACTTTGCAGGGGGTTTGGTCACTGGATTGAATACTACTCTTTAACTGGGCAGCCAATGAAGTGACAAGTAACCAGAACTCCATAATATAGACATCTGTAGGCGTGGATGTAGTGACCAAATCATACATGGAGGAAGGGGATTGATCCAAGCAACCAAGCAGGCTCTCTTGTAGGTAGCAACAACGGGGAGAAATACACATTTTTCATGGGGAACAATAAACAAAATACCTCAAACAAAGAAACAGTGTTGTGAAATGTGTAGATGAAAGGGGAGGAGCTACGATACTTGGAAGTTAGGAGACAGAGTTCTCTGAATGAACCTCTTCACAGATGCACAATGCACATTCCGTGTGCCATTTTAAAGAAACTTGCATTTAAGCAGATGCTGTCTTTTTTTTTTATTAAAACCACTAGCATTCTCTAATATTTTGGCTTCTCCTCTGTTTGCTGTCTGTTGTTGCCCATTTTTTCAAAACCGCTGCTGTCTGAGTGCCAACCAGCATACTTTATTTGATCTATACCTGTAACCCTGATCCTGGAATTTTGGGCTCCCCACAAGTGAGTGGTCTCACAAAGGGGCTCCTCACCACATTTGTCAGTTATTTAAACAGTCTGTACTATGTTCTCTGCCATTTTCTCTTCATGTCAATATTTTGCAAAATAAAATCAGTGCATTAGTGGATACAGATAAGTCTTGTTATTATTTGCACACCCTCACTGTCACACTTTATACAATACCTGACACAAGTCCATCACATTGGGTAACCCATCCTCCAACCTTGTACATGCCACACACCTTGCACGCTGTGGTGAAATTCCCAGTCCAAACAAAGTGTTCTGGTGACCTGAATGTGGCACTTAGCCCAAAGTTCGATGGCTCTCTGAATACCCCTTAGGTTGGCCTGCTTCCCTTCCAAAAATTGATTCAGAAAGTATATTAAGGATTATGGTAAAACAGAGAATAGATGAAAATAAAAAAAGCAATATTAGAGGCCTTCACATAATAACTGTGAACTACAGTATTATTATACCAAGAGAGGTGGAATGTAGTATATATATAATGTCAATATCAATAACTATCATACCCACTGAATATGTGAAGTATGAACGTCCACCAATCAGCCATACCATTGTGACAACTGATTGGTGGCAAGCCGGCAGAGGCTTTTGGACAATATTCTGCATGGTAATGCCATTCATTTGGATGTTACTTGGCCACCTACCTAAGCATTGTTGCAGACCATGTACACCCTTTCATGGAAACGGTATTCCAGTACAAAGTGTTGACTTGACCTCCACATTTCCCAAACCACAAGAAGCATTTGTGGCATTGCTGGACAAACAAGTCTGATCCATGCAGGCCCCACCTTGCAACTTACAGGACTTAAAGGATCTTCTGCTAACGTCTTGGTTCCAGTTACCAAAGCACACATTCAGAGTCTAGTGGAGTCTATGCCTAAAAAGTCAGGACTGTTTTGGTGTCAAAAGGGGACCTACACCCAACACAATATTAGGAAGATGGTCATAATGGTATGGCTGACCTGTGTATAAAACGAGGAGTGAAGAATCAAGCAAATCTGAAATAAAATACGTGCAAGAGTTATGAAGAATAACATCGTTAGGTACTATACACACAATCGCTAGTTCTCATTGTCCATGCTCTATATACTGTATTAATTTGGGATATCATGTCATCTTATGACAGGGAAGTCCAACTTGTGGACTGTGCTGCTCATCTGACTTAACTACACATATATCAGTAAACTGATTTTTTATTACTGATAAATAAAGAAACATTGTTCTTCCCCATAACTGCAAATAAAAACATTTAATGCAGACCATACACCCATACATTTCTGATCATGCATCTTACCTAATTTAAAAAAAAAAACTAGGTATTAATTTATGCAGCAGGACATGATTTCTGCTGATCCTCTCCTGTGCTTAACAATGAAACAACATTGTAGTCTGATAAATAATAATACATTCCACATTCTCCTGAGTTTATTTTGCCATTTGTTTAACTCTTTGGTGAAATAGGATGAATATCTATATCCTGTGTGTGCATGCAGTTGGTGAGACAGGATACATGTATAAACGATGTTAACCCCTTAATACATTAGGATGTATATATGCATCCTACAAAGCATGGTCATTGATGTCCATGTGGATGTATATATATACAGAAACTGGTTAGACAATAATCACTATACAACCTACACTCTATCCAGCCATGGTGCTGAGAAAATATAGGCAATCATCCCAAAGAGCAAAACAAAGAAAAATAAAGAAGACTGCAACAAAGAGCAAAAAAAAAACTCCTCCAAGGACATCTGTAATATTAAATGTAGGAAGTGTGACTGAAAATGCCTTGAGCTATGTGAATTATTAATTGTGTTCATTTCATAGCAGTCTTGAGTCATAAGTGCAATATACCTGAGATGTGTTAAAATTGCTCAAAAGAAAATTGATAAGCACAAATTCACATCTGGTGGCACTTCATCTTAAAGGACCACACTGACTTCAAAATAACACTTTTATGGGATCTTAAAAAATACATAATATTAAAAATACATTCATTCATTTCTATTTGAATTATATATAACTTACTGGCATATCTAGCATTAGTTGCTTCTATGGACCATCCCATTCAGCTCTCCAGCATTTTGCTTGCATAATTTCTAAAGTCCTGCAGCTGAAGTATCTCATGATAACTGTGTTTGCACTCTGCCCATACATGTATTGGATTAATGTAAGACCCATTCAGTTTAATAGCAAGAAAATTCAGAACATGTGGCTGAGAGTGAGGTAAGTGTGGCCGAAATATTCCCAGAAGTCAGGAAAAAGAGTTTTCTGTTGTGGTTGAAATGCTACTCCCCTTTCTATTAAGCATTGTTGACTGAATTGGGCTTTTATATCTACCCATGATTACAGCTCTGTGGATTTCCATTACTTTTGCTATTAATAATTTATCTGTGGTCAAAAGATGTACAAGGATATCCATCTCTTCATTAGTCATTTTAGGGAGGTCCAATGGCAGTAGAGCACTGGTGTCAATACCCAGTCAAAGCCCAACAATATAGATGCAATCTTATTCCATAGGGGCCTTATAGAGGGGCAATCAGTGCTGTATTTACCGCAAGGCATCCTAGGCGGATGCCTAGGGCGGCAAATTTTGGGGGGCGGCAGCGCCCCCCAGCAATGAAAATAAAAAAGCGCGGCCCTTTAAAAAAAAAAAAAAGACCGCGCTTGCAGGCAGAGACGGAGGTGAGAGGGGATCGGAAGATCCCCCCTCACCATCGCTCTGCCTGCCAGGCTGCACGGGGAGCCGAACAGGCAGCACAGAGAAACCTCCATGCTGCTTGTTCGGCTCCCCGTGCAGTGTGCCAACACGGAAGTGCCGACAGTCACGTGACCGGCGCGCTGACGTTATACGCGCGCCCGGTCACGTGACCTGTCGGCACAATCGCCGGGAAGCCGAACAGGCAGCATGGAGGGACCATGCTGCCTGCCACTAGCCACCAAGGAAAGGTAAGTGCTGATGGGAGACAGTGTGTGTGTGTGTGTGACTGAGTGTGATGGGAGTCAGAGTGTGTGTGATGGGAGACAGTGTGTGTGACTGAGTGTGATGGGAGTCAGAGTGTGTGTGATGGGAGACAGTGTGTGTGACTGAGTGTGATGGGAGTCAGAGTGTGTGACTGAGTGTGATGGGAGTGTGTGTGTGATGGGAGTATGAGCTTGATGTGAGTCTGAATGATGGGGCATGTCTTAGGTGTGTAACGTGGGTGTGCAGCTTGGGTAGGGGGGTGCCCGGATTTTGTCTGTCTAGGGCAGCACAAAATCAAGATACACCACTGGGGGCAATGCCACCATGCATATAGTCTCCAACCTGTAGGTTACACATCCAAAAAAATGGATTACAACTATAACACATTTGGCTAATTCTGGCAGGAACTAGATACCAGCTATTTAGCAATTTAAAATGTTTTTCATTTTTAAAGGGATCTTAAAATGTCATAATATTAAACATATTACAATTTGAATTATGCATAATTTACCCACAAATATAAAGTTAGTTGCTTCTATGATTCATGCCATTTATCTCTCCACCATTTGGCTTGAGTCTAGTTATAAATAATGATAACTGTGTTTTCAATCTGCACATACAGGTATTGGGTTAAGGTGAGATCAACTCAATTTAATAGAAAGAAAATTCAGAAAGTGTGGCTGAGAGGGATGGCTGCATAGAGTTCAAGTAATAAAACAAGTGGGGTACATGTGGGGAAACATATCTATCTGTGTAGAAAGAAGCAGGAATCTTTAATATAAGGTTGGTTTATTCCACAAAATGTTAGGACAAGGTAGGCAAAAGCTTTTATACATTTCACCACTGAGGGCGCTCATAAGCTGAATGTGGGATGTAAGCCAGTGCAATTTATAGTAAGAGGAAAACAGTGATGATTCAGAATTAGAATCAGGTGATACAATGAAACAACAAGGAATTACATGGTTACAATTTACGTACATGTTCCATGCCTTTTAGGTACATTTGTTCAAACACTTCTACAAGTAGATGAATAACGATAATGGAATTAATATTGAGAAGTATTTACAAATAGTATTTAAAAAAAAGTATTTAGAAATTTGTTCTTAGTGAAGAAGTTCTGTATCTGAAATACATTTAGTAAAAAAGAATAAAACAATCAGACATTTTGCAGAGAAGACTAAACATGTAATTTTGTACCAGTTTGCACTTATTAGAGGAAGTAAAAAGATCATGACTTTGTAGTAGTTAATGCTAGTACATGTACATTACGTTCTTATTATCGAAGGAGCCCTGTGGCAGATAGATATAGCTTAGATTAATAAGTTGAGAATGTTGTTATCATCTGTGATTTATTTTGACAGGGGAGAGAATAAGGAAGAGAGAGAGAAAAAGAAGAGATAAATAATAAAGCGGTATAATATGAACTATGTGAGTAAGTGTCAGGGGCGTACCATGGTTCCTCGTAAAAAAGAGGGGGGGGGGGAATCCCATGAATTTCTTCCCCTACTATTTCTTGTCCTTCAAGCAATAAGTCCATGAATTTGAGATCTCTATTGCCGATTAGTACACAAATATATAATACAATACATTCCTTCCAGTCATTCTCCTTCAATAATGGAAATAGCTAGAAATAATTTCCTTTCCTAGAAAAAGCAGGAGGCATCATTTTCTTTACTCATGCCCAAGGGTTTATAAGAGCCTAGCATAAAAATCCAAAAGATGTATCTGCAACATCAGATACAAAAGATATTTAAGGTATGAAAAATATCTTTCCCCACAATATAATTTCTGTCCATATTTTTTACGTGATAAAGTATCACTTAAATGTTCACTTATTGTTTTACTATGCTGACATTTTTTACGACCCTCAAGCATTACTGTGAGTTTATATATGTTGAGCAACTTTTATTTTTATTTTATTTTTTATTGTGAAGCAAACAATAAATAGGACTAAATAACAGAAAAAGTCAATGTGCAGAACTATTCACCCCCCCTAAAGTCAATACTTTTTTTGCCACCTTTTGCGGAAATCATAGCTCCAAGCTGCTTTGGATAAGTCTCCATGAGCTTGCCACATCTTACCACTGGGATTTTTGCCCATTCCTCCTTGCAAAACTGATCCAGCTCCTTCAAGTTGAATGGTTTGCGCTTGTGAACAGCAATCTATAAGTCTTACCACAGATTTTCTATTGGATTGAGGTCTGGGCTTTGACTAGGCCATTCCAACACATTTACATGTTTCCCCTTAAACCACTGAAATGTTGCTTTAGCAGTGTGTTTGGGGTCATTGTCCTTCTGGAAGGTGAACCTCCGTCCTAGCCTCAAATCACGCACAGAATGGTGCAGGTTTTGCTCAAGAATATCCCTGTATTTAGCACAATCCATCTTTCCCTCAACTCTGACCAGTTTCCCAGTACCGGCTGCTGAAAAACATCCCCACAGCATGATGCTGCTACCACCATGTTTCACTGTGGGTATGGTGTTCTTTGGGTGATGTGGTGTGTTGGGTTTCCGCCAGACATAGCGTTTTCTTTGATGGCCAAAATGTTCAATTTTAGTCTCATCAGACCAGAGCACCTTCTTCCATACATTTTGGGAGTCTCCCACATGCCTTTCAAAACTTGCCATTTTGTTTTTGCTGAAAGTAATGGCTTTCTTCTGGCCACTCTGCCATAAAGCCCAACTCTATGGAGCTTACAGCTTATTGTTGTCCTATGTACAGATACTCCAGTCTCTGCAGTGGAACTCTGCAGCTCCTCCGGGGTTACCTTAGGCCTCTGTGCTGCCTCTCTGATTAATGCCTTCCTTGTCCAGTCTGTGAGGTTTGGTGGGTGGCGGTCTCTTGGCAGGTCTGCTGTAGTGCCATGTTCTTTCCTTTTGTTATGATAGATTTGATGGTGCTCCTGGGGATCATCAAATATTTCGATATTTTTTTATAGAACCTAACCCTGACTTGTACTTCTCAACAAAATTGTCCCTTACTTGTTTGGAGAGTTCCTTGGTCTTCATGGCAGTGTTTGGTTAGTGGTGCCTCTTGCTTAGGTGTTGCAGCCTCTGGAGCCTTTCAAAAAAGGTGTGTATATGTAATAACAGATCATGTGACACTTAGATTGCACACAGGGGGACATCATTTCACTAATTATGTGACTTCTGAAGGTAATTGGTTGCACCAGAGCTTTTTATGGGCTTCATAACAAAGGGGGTGAATAGATATGCACATGCCAATTTTCTGTTTTCTATTTATAAAAAATAGTTTTATGTAAACATGTTTCTCATTTCACTTCACCAACTTAGACTAGTGTGTTCTGATCGATCACATAACATTCAGATTAATAAAACATTGAACTTAAGGCTGTAATGTAACAAAATAGGTAAAAAGTCAAGGGGGAGAATTATTTTGCAAGGAACTGGATGGCCTTAAGTTACAGGGTTAATATTGCCCTCTAACTTAATATAATCTTCCTCCTGATCTTCAGTTAATGACAATTTTATGTATATTAATATAACTTTTCCAGTGTAATATTCATTACTTGCTTTGATGTTCCTTTTTTGGTTTCTATTTAAATAACCTAACATTTCACATGTGACAACAGAAGAAGAAGAACAGAAGAAGATTCTATAACAGATATGTGCATAATTTTGACATTTACCATGACCTATATAGTTGAAAAACACTTTGCAACCTATATTAGTGGTGACCTTTTGTATTTACTCCCCTAAAATAACATGGTAGGACAAAATACTCTAATTTAGCTTGACATGCCAGAGTAAGAATAACTCTGGAGCTCTTGAGTAGAATATTGTTGAGCCAGTCTGATATAATGCTACCTGAGGTATAAGACTCATAACTATTTTTCTTGGTGATTCCAACAAAGAAATAAAGAGGTATCTTGACTAAATAGAGAACTGTAGTGAACTGACAAACACACACAGGAAAATTCATCAAAATGATTCAACTCACAAGTAGTTGATTTAGTATTAACAAATGTAGATTTGGCTTCATAAATTAATGTAAGTGAAAGTTGTGACTCTAGAGCTCATCATAATGTGTGGTCAAACCACACAAAAACAGAAACTTTAGATTTTGGAAAAACTGATCTTCTACAATTAGAATATGTGTAAATGAATCATTATCAGACTGGAACAGTTTAAATAAAATCCAAGAGAATTGGGATTGTTTGAAAGTTGCTTTATTGAAGGCAAGAGACAATGTTATTAGGCTTGTAATTAGTAGAAAACCAAAGGCTAGCATTTAGCAATTATATATAAAAATAAAAACAGAGTGTAAAATAAGCAGACAGGCAGAAATCCTAGACCTTCTTAAGCATATGCAGAAGAGAAGATTGTCCAGGAAAATTAAGGAAAAGGACCTTGGCTAGGAAGTAAGATAAATTATTAATTTGATACATGAGAGTTTCCAGTGGTCCTACTTCAGATGACTGAAGTTAAGACAGATACGTTGATGGGGCCTGATAACACTCAAAGTTATGAAAATAATTGTTAACAGATTTATTTAATCAAACACTGTTATCAGAAGAAGACTGGAAATTAGTGAATTCTGTGCCCATAATAAGGAGGAGTCAGGCAACTATAGGCCAGAATGACTTATCAGTAGTGGGGAAATTAATGGAAACCATGTTAAAGGTTAGAACAGTTAACCATCTAAAATCCCATAGATTGCAAAATAATAACAAAAACATGTGTTTGCTTCAGGGATATCATGCTAATCTAATCTTTTTTTATTTTAATAAATATTTATTGGTTTTCTTATATATAAAAAGAAAAGACATACATTACATAGATAATAAATAGTCACATGCCAATCTAATCTTATTGGGTTTTTTTTTGGTTGGGTGACTAAAATTGTAGATCAAGGTTGTGCAGTAGACATTGCTTATCTAGAGTTTAGTAAGGCATTTGATACTATCTATCTATCTATCTATCTATCTATCTATCTATCTATCTATCTATTTATCTATCTATTGATCTATTTCATATAGAACATTTATCAATAAACTGCAGTCTTTTAGCTTGGAGTCCAATATTGTTGTGTGGATTAGGCAGCAACTGAATGACAGAGGGTTGTAGTCAATGGAGTATATTTGGAGCAAGGTATTTTTACCAGTGGAATACCTCAGGTATCTGTACGTCGACCCATTCTCTTTAATATTTGTATTACTGATATTGCAGAAATTCTTGATGCAAAGCTATGTCTTTTTGCTGATGATAGAGATATTTGCAACAGGGGTGATGTTTCTGGACGGATACTACAAATGGAAAGTGATTTAGTGGATAATTGCAAGATAATGCACCTTGGAATTAAAAACCCAAGGGAAGAATATAAAATATTTAATACAGTCCTATCCTCAACCTCTGGGTTCTTCAAACTAAAATGGAATAATTGCACTGCCTGCAAGCGCCAGGATCTAGGGAGCACCCACCACATATGGGCAGCAGTACTGGGCAGCAGTACACAGGCTCTCACACCTTCCAGGAGTCGATTTCCTGAGCCAGATAAGATACATGTCAAGATAATGTCCCAAGCAGCTGGAAATTGTCATTTGCCAAGAACCATGCTGTATATGGAAGACCTTTCCAGTATTAATATATTGCACAAGCTATATTGTTTTTTCTGCATGGGTTTTTTTTTTGCACTTTTGACTAAATACTTTATATCACTTATAGATATTCTTATCACTAATGTTTGGATCACTATTTGCCCATACTCTCTGTGATTTTTATCTTTTTATACATGTGTTTTCTTTATTAGATAGCCAAGGTAGTCTGACCATTGATTGTAAGTTGCAAGAGTTTCGTGGACACCTAAATGAATCACGTGTATTTACACTTTCTGATCTTCCATTTTGAGTTTCTCATACCTTATATGTAATCTTTTGCCCCTACCTTTTTAGTGTCTATGCTAATCTCCACCCATAGTGTCTCCACATCAGCACTAGTATCTTCATGCACACCTTCTTTAATACTGGACTTTAATTTAGGATTCACATATAGACAAATCCCTCACCCTTTTCTAGTTACTCTGTCCTTTCTAAAAAGTGAATAGCATTGTAATTTAACTGACGAGTTTCATCCCACCATGTTTCTGTGATTCTGAATATATCATACTGTTCAGCACTTACCAGATTCTCCAGCTCACCAATTTTGTTTGTCAAGCTTCTTGCATTTGCTAAAAGACATTTAAGATTACCACCCATTTTCTATTTATTAGTTGAAAAATACTTCATGCCCTCAGGTTTAATTGTATGTACCTCCCTAAATCTATTCTCTAATCTGATAGTAGCACTAGCAGAGCGACAACACCTGACCTGACAAATTCCTGATCAGATGAGCAGGGCAGCTTCCACTCTGATTGGATGTCCACATGCTGACACTTTCAGCGACCGCCTACCAGCCTTGAACAGGTTCTGCCTCAGCTTTGAGTAAACCTGTGTGTAACTATTTTTTTTAACAATTGCTTAATCTAAAGAAGCATGGGTTAAAATAGTTCAGTTCTTTAACTGATGTAAAAGGCAATATTTAAAGGTTACACATGGATGTAATTTTTAAAATAATTTTACTGCTTAAATAAAACAATAAACAGTGGCCGTCATTAAGCTATTTTCTGATTATTGACAGTACTACATCAAAGCTACATGAGAATATTAATCTGTAAGAAATATAAAAAACACTTTTGATTTAAAATGTGTCAGTTATGATTTTTTTTTCTGTAGCTCTTGTAACAATAGGAGAAAGACCATTACCTTCATCACATATATTTCAAGTCCTCTTAGTGTTTTACTTTATACCAGTGCCATTTATATTAAAGGTAATGTATATCCTAAACACTGTTTTACTGTGAATGCAATTAATAACAAATGATTGAAAAGTATCTATACATTGTGTTAGCAAAATTGCAAGTCAGTGGGGTCTATTCACTAAAAGGTGAGTTGAGGAGGGATAAACATGTTATCTCATTATTTGAACCCCTTTCAAGCTGGATGGGGTTTTGGACCAAAGCACCAAACCATTGTATTTGTGTTCCCATCCCCAATCAATTTGTGAATGAGAGCCTGGAGCATACAAGCAGATACCCGATCATGGTCTCTATAGACCATGTGGGCTTCTGCCAACATCCTGCAGTATTTTGCGACTTCACATGTGACGTCGTGGAGGCATGCCCGAACCCGGAAGTTCGGGCATGCAGGGATGCAGGAAATGTAGCAGAGGCTCTGTTTGAGCATTCACTACATCTTCTATTTCAGACTGAATGTGGCCTCATCTGACTCTGGGAATCCCACTGCGGCAAGTCGCGATGAGCTGTTATGGGTAGGACAGTCCTGAGGTTTTTACACTAAAATGTAGCTAACGCTCAGTTTAAATGTCAGCTACATTTTCTGTGTCAGAGTGAGGCCACTCAAAGTAATCACTGAGTGTGTAACTTAGGAGACAAATGTGTTTTATATGTGTCTGTGGAGTCTAAAATGTATGACCTCACCAGTGGCTTGATATGCAAATGAACTGGTCTTCCATGGAAAATATGTAATTTGCATATAATTTTGTATTCTCCACATTTACAGTTAAAATATGTAGGTGGTACAGTAGTACTAGTGCTTCAACTTTATTATGAAAGTTCATGTAAAGTCTGGATTTGGAGAACCAAAGGTTAAGATCGATAAGAATTGACTTTAGATGAAATTATGATCATAATGTTAAAAAACCTATTCATGAAGATAATATGTGTTTATCATATATAAGGATAAACATATAGTTACTTCCCTTTTGTTAACAACACATTTTCATTTTTTAACTTCAAATAGATTACTGCTGTTTTTCAAATTAGATGATTATTTATGTTTTTCATTATAATAACTGTATTTTGTGTGGGATAATAGGCCAACTGCAGGCATTTTATGTACCAATTACAAACCTTTGTATCTAAACATCTGATTTGAATTACAGTTTACAAAATTTTAGTTTTCTTTATTTTTGTACATAATACAGAAACATAATTTACCAGAAACACTTACAATGCTGCAAGAGAAAGTACATGAAGACATTACAATGGGAGAATTCTTTCTATTGAATTAGCAGATAAATCACCACATATCTCCTCTTACAAAAGACATAGTGTTAATACAATTTATTAGAGAACAAAAGTTGGGGGAGCACACCATACAAAATAGATAAACAAGTAGAGGGTATAGTGCCAAAAATATTTTAATAAATATTAAATATGTAATAAATAACAGACAAATTAATGTAAGACAAGATAAATAGAGAAATGACACACTATAAAACACAGAGAAATAAATTACAAACATATACACCAAAATAAGCAAATAAAATAAATTGAAAAAAGAAAATAATAAATAAATACCCACACAATATAAAAAAATGCAGAGAAAAATGCAGACAGGAATGGAACAAGGGAGGACACACAGCGCAAAAAATGGAGGACACCAACGTTTCGGCTAGAGGCCTTTATCAAGGTGTCCACCAAATACAATTTATTGGCATGACAAAAACGCTAAATACCTTTGCCACACAGAAGACTAATATGTGGGAGAATTGTCTATTATTTTTGGACAAGAACATAACTGCATCTGGTTTCAACTTTGTTATTTTTTTTCCAAGACAGTTTCTGCTGTGCTAATGAGGGTAAGAGTGTCCTGACTGCCTTCTTTTCCATTCCATACATTGTGATCACGAGACAAGCTAAATAGGGGTTCTGTAGTTTTAACTTAAAACAATTTAGAACAGATGCCTATTTAGTCACCCAAAAGTAATCTTTTAGACCTAATTATTTTATGTAGCTCTAAAAGCATTTTACATTTTATGCCCTTTCTTGCAATCTTATAATTACTAACCATTTTAATAACCAAGGAAACAACAGAGGCAGCCTGGAGATGGTTGAATTAATGAGTAGTCTGTATTTGTAAGTTGCTGAACTATCATTTTGAGAAAAACATATATTTATTTCCAACACCTCCCCTGTGAATTCAGCCCTCGAAGATCCTTGATTTATTTGGCTATGTTTCATAAACTCTTGCTCTTAAAACACATCCAGCCAACACAAAAGCTTTCCAAGCTACTCTGAATACATTTCATGCAGAAGCGTGACATATATGGAAGATGCTATTCGGTGCAAATTGAAAGTTGGAAATCTTCATAAAACAATCCATGCAAATCATTTTATGAAAATCTTGCCAAGCTTTGTATTCCCTAGAAACCTATTTTCAGAACAATCCTGGCAACAAAAGCCAAGTGTAATGATGTGTTATCCATATCAACTTTCACAACTACCTGAAATGATATTCAGCATTTGAAATTGATACCTTTTTTTAAATATTTGTCATTTAAAAATATCATTCCATATTAAATAAACTATTTTGGAAAGTCTGCCAACATTCTAGGTAAACAGAATTCCCTATTGTACATCTATTTAAGATGTTTGTCCCATGAATTTTAACAACTAACAAAATAAGGTGACTCATTTTATTAAAAGTCACATAACAATGCATGCTACATGAAACCCAACTCCTGAAGCCAAACTTAAATGAAAACAGAAAAGTCAAAATCTAATATGGTCATACCTAGAATACCTGGGGAACAGAAGTATTTGCTAAAATATATGAGTAATTTGCATTAATGCAGCTTTTCCCACATTCGCAAAAACCCAAGACACAAACTACTAAATATAATTCATATAGTACTTGATTATGACTATATTTGGTCCATGGCCTTTGTGAATGTACCACTTATTTATTTGACTGTCTGTTTATCAGTGCTCATAGAGTGTTTGGCATACCCATCTAAATGTAAGACTTCTTGAAAGGACAGAAGGTTACTACCCAACATTTTTGATTTGTAAAACTGTCATCTTAAGTTGTAGGATGAAGTGCTGTATACCTTTTATTGTTGTGTGAAGTAAGTTACAGTATGTGAATTGACGTCAAGGAGCAAATGAAAACAACAGTTTTTATGTTGCTGGTTTCTAAATATTATTTAATCAAGCACACATGCAGTATCAGGTTCTGGAATAGCATGAGTAGTGGATAACTTAAAGGTAGGGGCACTACATAAAAACATAGTATGTGTCGGCAGATCACAACTAATGGCCCCTCTAGTCTGCCCAAATTCTGACAAAAAAATCTTAATACTTTCATTAGTCCCTGGCCAAATCTTACAGCTAGAATTTCTTGATTCCTAACCCATGCATGCTTAAACTGTATTAACCTCTACCATTTCTGCTAGAAGGCTATTACATGTATCCATTACCTTTTCAGTAAACTAATACTTCTTGATATTACTTTGAAAACTGTGTCCCTGTAATTTAAAACTATATCATCTTGTTTAAATGTTTCTGTCCCTCAGTCTCATCTTTATTCCAAGCTATACATGATAAGCTCCTTTAACTTTCCTGGAAAGTTTTATCGTGCAACCAGTAGCCCTTCTCTAAACTCTCTCCAAAGTGTCTGCATCATTTTGGAGATAAGGTTTCAGATACAGAAAAAAGAATCAGTTGATTGAATCTGTGATATCTGTTGAATAATTGTTACTGCTTATACTCTAAACCACAGATGACCCTCAAAGGTTTGGTATGGCCCCTACAACACTGTTCTAATTAAACACAGCTAAGCCCTGCTACAGAGCAGGGTTCCAGATCCAAAGAATAAAATAGTGATATGAACGTGATTGTGATGTCAGTCCCGAATTTGACTAAACTTCTATTTTAATGTGGAAGGAAAATGGAGATACTATGCACTTTGCTATAACGGGGGCGACAATTATAATGCATAGTGTTTTAACACCGTTTATCTGTAGGTACCCAGCACCCTGCTTTGTGTCTCCATCCTGGCAATGTAGCTCCTAATCTCAGGTGCTCAAGGTCCATACCATCCCGGACCCTGTGCTTGACAATTAATTGTTAATTGAAAAAAGTATTCTAAGGAACAAGAAAAACATGTGGCTTTGTTTCTTATTATCAAAACATTTCACTGAATACTAATATTAATTAAGGATAAACCCAAATTTCAAGTTAAAATTCAGCAGCAATTGAATTAATAAGTACATTTGAAAAGCCTTTATTGTAATTCTACATCCCAAAATTAGCTGGCAAAAACAACAGCAACCATGGAATATAGGTGGACTTAATGCACCTAACCTTAGGGAGTTTAACTGGGCTGCACTCCTGTGCTTTCACAATGGACTGGATCTTAGAAAATAAAAAAATGTACTGACTCAATTCTAGTTCAAAACACCTACCCATCCATAAATCTCAAAGCCCTCTTACATAATACAGTAGGACACCTGGTAAAAAACAACATAATATTATTTGTTCTCTTCAGAATCATCAGGAGTTTACTAAAGTTTATTACTTCCATTCCTTAAAAAAAAACACAATTTGTAAACAGAAAGGAAGAATACCCCTACACACAGTGGGCAAGGAAAGGATTTACTTCCATACAACCATTTTAAAATAATTCCCAGCACAAGTTGTTTACACTAGGTTCACTGAGGAGTAGATTCTCAGATATAGACATGACACCCATAACTTATCAACAGGTGTAGAATTATATAAATCATATAATCAATAAATCTCCAGATAACATTTGGGAAAATCACTGGTTGACTTTTATAGACTTTGCAAATAGAACCCGCTATAGTACGACAACCATACATAAGGGGCTTTATAGTCCACTGGAGAACTAATACTGGCTTAATCAAGTCGTCTATATATCTTCAGCATTCATCAATTGATACTATTTTAAAAGCAAACTAAACACTCTGTCTCACAATTAAATCAACCATTTATCGAGATTTGTTTTTAAAAATACTCCATGGAGCCTATATGTCCCTGGTATGTGCTAATATAACACATGATGATTAATATAAAAAATGATTCCTGTTGCAAGTTCAACCAGACAGGAGCAGACTTTCTTCATTGTATATGGCAATGTACGGTGATATGTCAGTTTCGGAATGTTGTCCAGGGCTATGTGGGACAAACATTTGCCATTTGTTTGGTTAACACCCTAGAATTTGCCATCTTTGGCTATTCTAGCTTACCCATAAAACATTTTTACAATTCTGGATAAGCAGGGATAAGCCTTCTATAACAATCTTCAAAGAAAAAATATTTTTTTTTACATTTCTTTTTTCAATTGTTTTACAGAGAGTCATAAAGAGACACATATATATAATGGAGAGTGCAATTGCCAACACATTGAGAAAAAGAGAATTATTACAAAAACTGAATAAAATCTATTCTTACCATTCAAGCAAAATATGGGTGATGCCGTTTTGTTTTGTTACTCTCATTTTTTATTTGTTCCAGTTTCTAAATGTTGTTGCTCTAAGTTTGGTATTCTCCTCTTGAAAAAGACACCACTGCCTTATATTCCCTAGAAAACTGAATTAAAATGAACAATCTTAACTACAACATTAACACAATCTTTAGGCATATGTGTGATATTCCGTTAACGTGATGTTCCCGAGTCCCCTGAATATCCCTGCCCATACTACTCAGTGGGGAGGGAGAGCAATCCACTTTGTCTAGTACCGTCTCACTGTCCGCATGTTAATATCACTCTTCTGCTACCCCTATCTGGGGGAACAGGTTGGACCCTTAAAGAGTAACTGGGTTCCGGTTTCTTAACACTTGGGCACAATACCAGTCTGTAGCTTGAAATGTTTGGTATATAAGGTTCTTTGTCTCAGAGAGTTTATAAAAGGGGTCACGTTTGAGAAAAAGCATTTTGTGTGTTGTGATTTGTGTTGAGAGGCCTCCAGCCAGTCCATTCCAAAGACATAATACAGTTTAGTATTTAATAAGTTCATTATAGGGGGAGTATCAGAAATATATTGTTGGAGAATAGATTTGTGGGGTTTGGGAACCAATATTTTTATTTTGTATTAGTTAATTTGTTGGGATAAGTGGGTTAGTGTTGCCCTAGTTGTGTAGATTATTATTGAGAAAATAATTCCCCCAAATGTTCCCCTTTTACATGTATTTTTTGCTACTAAATATTAGATTATGTATCGGGTATCAACATAAAACTCTAACTGCCCTTTAAAAAATAACATATAACTTGTATGGGTGTATTAAATGACAGAGGAAAATTATGTTTCAACAATCACATTTTAAAAATTGAAAAAATCGCTCTGGTCCTTGACCCAGAAAATCCCTGCTCCTGAAAGGGTTAATCAGTTGTTTGTAATGTTCAGAACCATAGACATTGGAAGCATTCGGATCAGGGCAACATCGCAATGAAAGGCATAGAATTTCAGTAACTCAAAAGTGGCACTGATTGTAGGCTATACATGACAATTTATTAAATATACTGTTACTACTATTTTGTACTTAATGTTTATTACATAAAGAAAATTCATATTTGGCATAATCACTATTGTGTTATTCATTATGTTATGTGCTCTTTTGTTCAATACATAAGAATCAGGTAAGTCTGTGTTAATTGCACCCTAAACCCCATGACAGTAGGCCAGCAGGCTCTGACTCCAGAGGCTGTTTTGGATAGCTTGCTCTTCACCTGTCTTATTATGTTAAAGTATATGAAATATAGCAGTAGAACATTGCTATTGGTAAGCTATCTGTGACGATACGGAACCCTAGAGCACTCTCTCCCCTAGGTGTATCGTCCTGAAGGGGAACATTGCTGGGTCCGGGGTCAAGTCAGTGACTATATCTCCCTCAGGATGCTGGTCTCAGTAGAGGGACTTTGCAAAGTGAGGCTGAAGTGGCGGTAGCTGGTAGCATACTGTGACCAAAGCCAGGGCTGTCCTCTACCCACTGGAGAGGAAAGCAGGTATCGACCTCTCTGCCTCTAAGTGCAGCCTTTACAAAGGCTGCCAAGTAATAAGCTCAGTGCTGACAGATCCGAAGACTCTGCCACCGGAATGGAAACACACTAGTATAGGAGTGGAACAGGAATGCATATTTATTTTAAAACAGCACAGGTATTTATACACAGACAATTATGACATCAAATAAAGGGCAGGCACAGGAGAAACTAATTAACACATGGTAAGCATCAAACAATAGAAAGGCTCATTTAAAACAGGTAATTAGATACAGTAGGATACATCTTTAAATACAGACACTTAATGAACACTACATAACAGTAGGACATACAATGGGAAAATCCTGGCTCACACCTTTCAGGATGCAAAGGTGTCAAGTTCAGATACATACACAGTACACTCAAGTAACTTGTTAATTGACGAGATCACTGTAAAACAGGACACTGAATGACTTGCATAAAGACAATGGGTAAGGTGACATAATGACAGGGATAGGATACAATCTTAACATGGGTGAAACACAATTAATGGGACAAAGGCTTGGATTCCAGGGAACACATTCTGGCTGACATCCTGAGTGAGCCTGTGTTTGAAGTCCAGCTGTAAACAGGGTTCTGCTGGTGCCCTCAAAGTTTATACCCCCAAACCTAGTATATCCCCAGAGAGGGTCCATAGTCTATTGGGAGGATGTGGGCCATTAGTTCTCTCCACGAACCCCAGTGACAGAGGGTTCTGTCACACTATCAATCATCATATGACTATGCTTAGGTCAATTCAAATTGCACCAACATATCCAAGTTGCAGTTCAAGCCAAGCTTAAAGGTCATTCATTTTATGAGGTGTGCTTTATTATGTTGGGGTTTGATAAAACAAAAGGTCTACACACACAAAAATTATAGTTATAGGTGCACAGGAATAAAAAACACTATCTGGTATAAGTTTATTAATGTTGTGTTACACTAACAGAGATCAATTAAAGGTCATCTTGAAGACTGCACCTGAATTGATCCTGTTAAGTTCTGATAGGGGCAAACTCTGCAGGTTAATAGGGACATATTAATGAAAATATTGGCTGTGGCATATTAATGGGCAGGCTAATAGTGGCATTGTAATAGGGAAAATGGCTGTGGCATATTAATTGGCAATCTGAAGGTCTGGCTGTGACATATTAATGAGCAGGCTAATTGTGGCATAATGGGCAAATTGGCTGTGGCATATTAATTTTCAAATTTAAAAAAACAAGTACTATGGGGGAAAGTGACACTGTGGCATGTTCTGCAGGGGCAGTTCGGTGGGAAAAAGTGACACTGGAGTATGTTCTGGCAAGCAAATTTACATTGTGGCATGCCAAATCATGTGGGTGCAATTTGAGTGCAAACCAAGGACTGTGAGTACTGTATAGTTCATATGTGAGGGTTCATAATTCAGCTCTCAATTTCCAAAAGTCTAAACATGTAAAATTATAATTCCTTCCATAAGGCCTATTAAATCTGAAAAATCTATACGTTAGTAAATATTCAATAATAAATATTGTGCAATTCACTAAAAAATAAAATAAATGTGTCAATCTCCTGCCAAAGATGGATGCAGATTAGAATCTCAGGCCATCCTGGCCCCATACCTCCCATTGGCTGACAACTCAAGAAATGTAATTAAGAATGATGTTGAAATCTGTGTGAAATAAAGAAGAATTATTCTATGTTCTTAAATATGCAAAGTGAAAATAAATTTGGAAAACAACATGATCTCAATAAATGTAGTCATTCTCAAACGTGATTAAAACTGCAATAACTAGACTAATTTATTTTCACATCAAGTATATGTTTAGTGATAATTGTTGATTTAATTTAGGAGAATTATTAATGACATTATTGCAATACCTGTCAAAAGGAGGGAAGTTTATAAAGGCTTCCGTTGAATTTGAATGGCCTAATTAACTAGATGACAGTGGTATTTGAAAAGGTCAGGAAAATTGGAACATAGCATAATTGAAATTGATATAAAAATGAAAACATATAAATTTGTTAGCAGATAAACAAGAATCAAAGTGTGCTTGTGGATAAATAATTAGTGTTATTTTCATAAATATTGTGAGGTGAACACATCCCCATATCCCCATCATTGCTTAAACGAGTACTCTGACTTGAAAGTTGCTTATCTTTTTAATGCTTAGTAAAGGTAACTAATTACAGAAAAATATGAATTTTATAAAGTTTGAATACAAGTATTGTAAATATGTATGATTTACTCACAAATATTAGGCAGCGTTTACTAACCCTTCCCCTCAGCTCTCAGCATTTCTATGGAGTCTGGGAGAAAAAAAAGCTAAATTGTAAAGTGTTTTGCAAACAAGCAAAATCCAAAGTCCCCAAACCTATAACTATGCTTGCAGTGTGTGCATCAATTTATTGCAAAGGAATCAGATATAGTTTGATACCAGATATTCCATTTTCAATATTGTGAACTGATTTTACTTACCTATAATGAATTTTCAGAGAAGGGCAAACATAATTTCCAGATTTCAGCTATCCTGAACATTATAGTGAACAGTAAATCATTATTTAACATTAAATGTGTGTTCAAACGTTATAAAAGTAATAGTCAAACTCTGTCATAATGTAGTTGCAGTTAACTATAAATTAAATTGTCATCTGAATGAATGAAATTAGCACACACATTATATAGGAACAAATATCCCATCACTTTCATCAATGCTCTCATTTTATTACTGTATGTACTCAAATGATACGTTCATAATAATATGAATAGAACTGACAAAATATGTGAAAGGTTAAATTCACAAAAAACTAAATGCAATAAAGCTAAATAGAATATATGTTAGCCGAAAAGTGCTCAATTTATCCTGGAAGTAAGTGTTTATGTGTATATGTGTTGGTATATATATTTTTGTAAATCAATAGTTCACTTTATTTGTAAATTATGTTGTCCTTTTAAAGTCTCATCTAAAACCCTTTATCTCCACATTCCCCCTCCATCAAACAAATTAAAGAGTGAAAGGAAACTCTACAAAAATAGAAAAGTATAATAGATGAATCAGTGTTTAACAGTGTGGATAAAATAGACACATTTAGGTTACCTATTATTTTGTTAAGCAATATTCCATAAAAAATACCAATATTGAATATAGTGTGTGTCAATTTGATATGCCAGAGAAATAGTTGATATCACAAAAGAACACTCACAAGTGAAACTCCCAATGTAATGGAGATAGGAACATCCCAATGTAATGCAACCATTTCCTTTCCCAACAAAGAGTGTAAGGGATAAAATGTTTTTGCAGAAAACAAAATTGTATAGTTATTATGTAGTCCAAGATAGAGCTGTGTTACTTAGACTCATTGGGGTCAATGTGTGATGAATGAGGAGATGATCAACCATGTCAAATGGAGCAGAGGGATCAGGAAAATTAATCAGTAGTAGTAACCTTTGGATTTAACAGAGAGCAAGTTGTTTGACCCTTCTGGAAATATTTTTTTTTAGCCGAAGAGCGTGAAGAAGGTCATTGGAGGACACAAACTTAGTCAAGTGGTTGTGCATAACCATCCTAATATCTCAAATAAGAGGCTAAAGGATAGTTCCACTTACAGCGTGTGCAAAAATATATTTAGATAAGTACTGTGTCATGTAAAGTAAAGGCAGATAAACTCATCAGTTTTTACCTCAACTCTGTCTCCTAAGCTATATATAAACTGCATGTAAAACTATTTCTGTTGGTGTAGCAACAATTCTGTCTGTCTTCCCAGGCCCTAGTTCTTGTGTCAAAGGCTGAAACTATGCAGCTTTATATGCCAGAGGGGAATATGGAATTTGCTGGAGAGGGAGGTAGCCTACTTTGAATATAAGGAAAAGTATATTATGTCATCTATTTCCTCTGCGTCTGTGTCGGTTTAAACTCTTGCTCCCTCCATGGCATTGCTCCTGGCACTGGTCCTGTTACTACTTGTGTGCCTGTTCCCAGGAGATGAAAAAGAACCTTGAAGCATGTCAGTGCCTCAGAAGCTTAGGAATAACAATGTTAGGTGTGTATGTCCTTTCTATGGTAGCCCCTGGGGACTATTGACAGGCCTAAGAGGTGTGAGCATGGCAAAATGGATATGTCCAAATAGCTGCACCTTTGGGAACTGGCTTCAAGGGTTCTTAATTTTAGCCAATGTGCTATTTGAGCATACCCTTTCTCTGTCCCCAACCTTGTTTTTGTATGTAGATTTAATTTGTGGGGAGCAGTTCAGGCAAACAATTTCAATGCAGTCATAAATGTGCTTTGACATGTAGGATGGTTGCTCCTCATGTTGCCAAGTAGACTTCACCCCTTTCAGAGAGATGCCAGCAATGCACTATCCAAGCATGGCCTCTCTTGTCCCTATAATGGGAGCCAAAGCCTATAAATGCTGATGCCAACCTGAGTGTTAACATTGTGGAAGGGCATACCCAGCCATTCACTGTTTCATCAAGGTCTAATAGTCCCAAATTAGGTGCTTGGGCAGGAAGTATGCTCTAAAGGCAAGAATGCCAGTGAGCATCCAAAGGTTTTTGGATCCCCTTCTCTTATCCAGATTCCCTTTGTTGGGTGAAAAACCTTAAAACCATTTCTCAGAATGAGGGCATATTGTGGAACAAACTTGTCTCCTTGGTATCCCTGGGTAGGATGGCAGGCCCTTTTCAGTTCCCTCCACTTCACAACACCAGCATTTCCCCATTGGCCTGGTCCCTAGAAAGGAGATTGAGAAGTATAGGATAATATATCACTGGTCCTTCCCTCAAGGCTCTAAAGTTAATGATGGAATCCCACAAGTAGATTGCAGTTTTTGCTAAGATTACTTTGATAACTTTGGTACCGGTCAGAGATGCAGGGATGAGTGTGTTGCTAGTTATGTCTGACATTGAGGTAGCCTTCCAGCTGCTCCCAATTAATGAATGCTTTCATGTACTGGGCTGTAATTTCTGGGGCCTTTATTTATATGATATGTGCCTTTCCTTAGTGCGATATCACGTCATTACTTTACGGGTTTTGCAACATTTCTCAAATGGGTGATCATCCAGGTATCCCGGCAGCACTTGCTTGTCTATATTATTATTCATGGACCTACCTACTTCCTTTGTTTGTTCTGATCTATTTGACTTTAATGTCTCAGTGGCAGAAGCCATCTCATCTTTCTTGGATATTAAAATTGACATGATTCTCATAGTTTTATGCCTCCATGTTGATAAGCTAGATGATCGTGTTTCCTACATGTTTTACCTAAGGTTTACCTTCAAGTCATGCAATCCTTGCTTGGCCACTTGGCATTTGCTTGTCGGGTCATGATAATGAGCTATGCATTTTGTTGTTCCTTGTCTTTTGTGATGGTGAAAGTGAAGGCATCATATCACTTTGTCCGGATTATTAAATATTTATGGATGATCTCTCATTCCTGTTATCCTATAATAGTTTTGTCTGCTGGCAGTAGTAAGATGTCTTTAACTAATACATATAGCTGTTTATGGACAACTTGGGCTCTCAGACCTCCTTGTTATCTTTTTTTAATTATTCCCCATTGATGTCACCATTCAGTTGTGGTGTGGAGAACTTTCCAATCGCAGGGTAATTGCCCCCACTGACAACATGAGAATGGCACAGTTTATTACTCAATCTTCATCCAGTTTGTTACCTATTTTAACCCGCAATATTTGGTTAAGGGCAATGCATGTTCTGGATGTGACCAATGTGATAGCCGATGCTTTGTCACATTTGCAGTGAAATCGCTTTTCCATCTTGCTTATGGAACTTTGTATCCAAAACATGCTAGGCTTGTTTTGCAATTCATTGTCTGCATTCAAGTGATCACCACTCAAACAAGTTTGGAAAGTATTCCAGTTTTCAGTGTATGAGAGCAAGTTGTGTGTCCCCCTAATGGGCTGCTTCAATCTACTTTGTCAAAACTTTTAAGGCCACATAAATAAGGTAGACAAAGAAATTGCCCTCAGGCAGGTTGAGCTCCAAACTTGCTGGCAAGTCAGGTAAAAAAGCCAAGGTCCAAATAATCCTCTGACAGGGCGGCAACAGTGAAATTGTAAAAGGAAAAACTGGCACATCAAACATCCATGTAAACGCTGTAATTTTTTGTGGAAACAAAAATAACAAATGCATAAAAATAGTGGGGAGTGGGCACTTGATGTGTTTCATGTCCAAAGACATTTATTAATAATGATTAAGAATATGTAGCACTGACACTCAATCTCCCAAGCTCTGCCCCCGGTCTCCTGATTGGCCAGGGCAAGAGTTGGGAGGTATATTCTAGTGAGCCTGGACAACTCCTATTGGTTGCAATAAGAAAAAACATCTGTCAGTGTCTGGCCCCGAGTACTGGTGCCTCACATTCTGTCACCAATATCCAGAGCAAGGAAAATCAGATTGGTGCATGGGGATATGCATCTACATCCTCACTTACCAGCCCATCACCAGTGGTGTAAGCCTCAATGGTGGAAGAAGGTCTTTGATAGGAAGAATCAGAGACCACCAGTTTCCTCCACATCACAGACTGATGAGACACCCAGGCCAGGAATGAGCCCACCAGCAATGTAGGATCTTGGGTGGTAGGGCTCATATTAGCACTGTGATGAACTGTAACCGCACGCCTGGAACTTTTGCAATATTTCTGTTGCCCCCACCCACACTCTTCTCCAGAAGCATTTATTCCCCTGTTTAAGTTAAGGGACCAAACTCAAATGGACACCTGTGAGTCTGAGCCCTAGTCCATCACTCAGCATCCCATTTGTTGCTACTACCCTGGCCAAAATGGAATTAGGATTCACTATTTTGGAGAGATAATACTTTTACGTTTTCTATTGTTCAGTAAGCTGTTATCCTGATCTGTAAATGTATAAATATACTGACTGTACTACAATAAAGTGTACTTGTTTTGTTGTTCAAGAGAAACGTGTGTGTGGAGTATTTGTGAACATATAGCAGAGTGCCAGGTGAATATTTGGGGGCATTTAAAGAATCCATAGTGGGCTAAGGAAGATATTTAATCCCTGGTAAGCGCAGTTACCAACCTTGAGTATCCATCTCATCACAAGAATTATAAAATAAATCCCTTCACCTGTGGACCACATTTCCAATGAAGCTAAGCCAACATCATGGATGACAATTGTTGCAGTGAACAACAGTTCCGATGATGCTCAGCCAGATGTTTACATGTTTATCTGCTGTGTACTGTATTTCCCATGAAGCTCAGTCTGCATTGTGGGGTCATGATGTCTGGCTGAGCATCATGGGAACCTTTTTACAGCTAACATCTGCACATTTATCTGGTGAGTTAGAATGACAGCAGGGCAATTTCTGCACTGAGACACTGTGTTTTCTAGTTACTCTCTTTCTACAAAGAACTAGCTTCTTTGACTGTTCCCTGGATAAAGTTCATCAAAGAGTTATTCTTCTATGTATCTGAAATCAAGTTCATACATCATGCACTTAAAATCTGCATCATACAAATGGATGGCATAGAGACAAGCCTCTATCTCTCTGAGCAATGATTAGTTCATCTCACTGTAATAACCCATGTATTGAAAGTGATTTCCAGCTTGTGGGATGAGATTGGTTTTCAACCAATGTTTACTTGCTTTTTCCCATTTTATAAAAATGCATACACAAAATAGGAAATCTGTTCAAAATGAAAAATATGTGACATGTTGTTGTTTGGCCACATGTAAAATGTAATCTTTAAATTCAGCATAGTCTAAAGTGCTGAAATATTATTTACATTTGTAACCAAGCATATTTTATGTTGCAGTTTATAATGTGTTTCCACAATTTACTTTTTTCAGCTATGAATATATACAAAAAATATGTTACCTGCACTTGTTTTTCTTTTGTTTTTACTATATATTGGGGCTGATGTGTACTGTAGTCATTACAGCCGCCCAGTGATGGGAGTGAGCGCAGGACTCTTCTTTATGTATTTGTACAAAAAATATGTATTTACCTTATCATACCGTAATGAAAACAGAAGTTTTGAAATCCAAGATATCTAGTTTTGTTGAAGCCTTTGTTACTCATAATAAATTGTCATCTACATACTCCATGACATATATGATTGATATTAAACTACTGTATCACCTCAACATTGGCTCTCCCAATGTCTGTCACTCACCTGTGCTGGGTTTGCGAAGTTAATTACCCTGGAGTTGGAGCTGCTGGTTCCTGTGACATTGTATTTGTCTCTCCCAATGTCCCCCACCCTCAAACTCCCCAACAATTTAACATATTTGGCCCTCCATGGTGTCAGCAGCCCCCCGCTGGCCCCATTGAATTTAAAAAAAATGTCCAAAAGTGAGTGCGGCCATTGAGATGAACACAGTCACTTAAGAGATGAAATATATACCTTCCCTAGCACTCTATGTCCCCAAGACTTAATTAAATAAATAAAATTGCCCCTGCCAAAATACACATGCATACAGACAAAATGTATGTCAGAAATAAATAAAAAAAATAAAACAAAAATAAGTGATTAATCTTTGTTTCAAAGGGGTTTTTCATGTATTACATTGCAAAATAGTTTTCAGAACATAATGCATTAAGAGATGAATACATAAGAATGCAGATATTGCAGCTTAAAAAACATAGACACGGTCTTCTTTTTGTTGTGGGAACAAGAAACATGTATAAGTAAAAGTTCATAACAAAATGGTGCAGCTCAAAATATGCATTCAGACCCCCCTCCCCCAAATTAGTGTACCAAGATTATGTATCCATCTCATTTCTGCTGTACCTAGGGCCTTGCTTTTGTCCCCTCCTCTCCAGTGAACAAGATATTGAGGATCTGAGGATTCATGAGTTAAAAAGTGCTAAGATAAAGTATGTTTTTGGTAAACGTTTTTAATTTTTCTAAGTTCTCTCACACTTACTTTTACCTGTCTTGAGGTTCGTCCTACATATTGTTGTCTGCATGGACACCACATTAGGTAGATAAGATCTTTTGCGTCTCAAGTAATAAGTAGTGTTGAGCTAACCCGAACCGCACTGTTTTTGGACCCCAGACCCGAACACGAACATTCCACTGTATGTTCGTGTATGAGTTCGGGGTTTGGCGATTACATTGTATGTAATGCTATTGGCTTTCTATAAACCGAAAAAGAGTCCCCATTCATAAGAAATTCTCTAGTAATGAGGTCTTTGATGTTATAATTAGAGTTGAGTGGACACCTGGATGTTAGAATTTCTTATGAAGGGGGACTCTATTTCGGTTTATAGAAAGCCAATAGCATTACATGTATTCCATAAATCGAAAGTCTATAAACCGAAAGACATTTGGTTTATAGCCTTTCGGTTGATAGAATAGCATTACATGTATTCCATAAACCGAAAGTCTATAAACCGAATGTCTTTCGGTTTATAGACTTTCGGTTTATGGAATACATGTAATGCTATTTGCTTTCTACAAACCGAAATAGAGTCCCCATTCATAAGAAATTCTCTAGTAATGAGGTCTTTGATGTTATAATTAGAGTTGAGTGGGCACCTGGATGTTAGGGTTCGGCAGATTCGGCCGAACTTCGAAAAAATGTCCGGGTCCGTGCTCGAACTTGACCCCGAACTTGACCCCGAACCCCATTGAACTCAATGGGGACATGAACTTTTGGCCACTAAAATGCCTCTAAAAAAGTCCTTGAAAGGGCTAAAGTGCTGCAAAATGAAGTAAAATGTGGGTTTTTCGGTTTATAGAAAGCCAATAGCCATATAATGCTCTTTGCTTTCTATAAACCGAAATAGAGTCCCCATTCATACGAATAGGTCAATTGACCTATTCTTATGAATGGGTACTCTATTTTGGTTTATAGAATAGCAATAGCATTACATGTATTCCATAAACCGATAGTCTATAAACCGAAAGACATTCGGTTTATAGACTTTCGGTTTATAGAATAGCAATAGCATTACATGTATTCCATAAACCGAAATTCTATAAACCGAATGTCTTTCGGTTTATAGACTTTCGGTTTATGGAAGACATGTAATGCTATCGGCTTTCTATAAACCGAAATAGAGTCCCCATTCATAAGAAATTCTTATGAATGGGGACTCTATTTCGGTTTATAGAAATCCAATAGCATTACATACAATGTAATCGCCGAACTCCAACACGAACATACAGTGGAATGTCCGTGTTCGGGTCCGGGGTCCAAAAAACTTAATGTTCGGTACGAACCCGAACAGTGCGGTTCGGGTTCGCTCAGCACTAGTTATAATGTTTATATTGTTGTTTCGACATGGGGTTTTTAAAACTATTTTGCTTGTTTCCCCTCATGGTTGGCAAAAATGTCTAAAAAAACCCCTTTCTGTTAATTTAAGAACTTGATTTTTATTTAGTTGACTATTTCATTCCAGGGGACTTTTACTTAAATATTTTTTCCAAATTTGTGGCACCTATAAATATGACCTTGGCTCAGTCTTAAAGGGCAGAAGGAGTACTTGATCTTTTTATAAAATAATATCCATTAAAATCTGTCAGAAATGGGACTTGTGTTTTCACCAATGAGTTTTTTTTTTTTTTTTTTTACTACTGCCTTCTTATTATTAATTTAGAAAGGACAGACCTTTCACAATACAAGACACTTGGAAAGTTCTCCTGAGGAAGTCGGTAAAAATGCATTAACCTCACTTAAAAAGAGATTTTCCTGAAGAAGATGGTTCAACAAAATGGCTTTTTTATCTTTGAAGTAATTTATACATTTGGACTTCCTCAATAAATTGGACTGGAGCATCATTGGCTGGACCGGATTGCTAATTTGCTATCATAAGGAGTCTTTGATTTACTGAGCACAATTTTCTCTTATGTGCTGAACCTTTTCTAAGTTCATTATTTACTATGTCACTTTAAATCACTTTGGATGCTGTGCCATTTGGTGAGTGTGTGTGAGTATGAGTATAAACGTGTAAGTATGAGTATAAGTGTGTGTGAGTATAAATGTGTTTGTGTATGAGTATAACTGTGTGTGTACGAGTATAAGTGTGTGTGTGAGTATGTGTGTGAGTATGCGTATACGTGTGTGTGTGAGTATAAGTATAAGTGTGTGTTTGTGTGAGTATGAGTATAAGTGTGTGTGTGAGTATAAGTGTGTGCATGTGTGAGAGTATGAGTATAAATGAGTGTGTGTGAGCATGAGTATAAGTGCGTGTGTGTGTATATGAGTATAAATGTGTGTGTATGAGTATAAGTGTGTGTGTATGAGTATACGTGTTGTTGTCTGTGTATATGTGTGGATGAGTATGTGTATGTGTATGAGTATAAGTGCATGTGTGTGTGTGTGTAAGTGTTTGTGTGTGTATGAGTATAAGTGTGTTTGTGTATGAGTATATGTGTGTGTGTATGAGTATAAACATGTGTGTATGAGTATAAGTGTGTGTGTGTGTCTGTGTATAAGTGTGTGTGTGTATGAGTATGTGTGTGTATGTGTAAGTGTTTATGTGTGTGTGTGTGTGTGTGTATGAGTATAAGTGCGTGTGTGTCTGTGTATACGTGTGTGTGTGTGTATGAGTATGTGTGTGTATGTGTAAGTGTTTATGTGTGTGTGTGTGTATGAGTATAAGTGTGTGTGTATGAGTACAAGTGTGTGTGTGTATGGGGTGTTGACACTTTGAGGTCAGCAAATTTGTATCAGCCAAAATTTGTGTATGACATATTTCATAAGAGACTTGTAACTGCTAATAACTGTAACTGTATTTGTTTTATTTGTTTTTTTCCTATGTATTTGAACCCCTTTTGAGGTGTTGCACAATCAAAAGAAGACTGTCTAGAAAAGAGAACAAAACCAATATGAAGGATTTGAGGTGAGACCCATTCCTTTCAGACATGTAGTCTGTTGAATGGAGGTAACTCACGGCCAGAGGATGTTGTCCAAACAAAATATATAAAACAATAATCCAGCACAGTGGAGAACCTACAGGAAACATTTGGCACCTATTCTCATGTTGGCATATATAAGAGCTCATAGCTCAATGATAACAAAAAGACGAAATATGAATGCAACATGTTTTCATAGGAGGTTTATTATGAGAAAAACATCACTCTGTAATAAATATTGGAAGAATTGCCTTCCAGAAATATATGCAGGATTCCTCCACAATATCACAGCATCAAAGCCTGTGTCTACCATTTATGGTATAATTTTGGCATTGGGACACTTTTTATTCCTTTTATTTTTTTCAATCACAGAATACTTCTGCAATGCAGTACCACCATAATGTCAAGGTCACCATGATGTAATTGACTGGATAATTGCATTTAACATCCTGCTCCCTTGGATTATTACAATGCCACTTAAAACCCAAATGTTCAATGAGGTATATCAGTCACTTCTAGAATGATTGTAAAGCACAACTATATTAATCCCTGTTAACCTTATGTCTCATTGTGCCCTACCTTTCTCAATTTCTGCAGTAGGGCCATCAGACACATTAAGGATAGGCCTTCAATGACAGCACCTTGACCATGTGAGGGATATAATTAACAATGACCCACACACTTCTGTGGTGAGGTAAATAGGGCTGTAGGGGAGGTGACCTGAATTCTGCAGAATGTCATATCTATAGTGAAATTTGTATGTGTTTTTTGTACTGTGATTATTATAAGACTTTTTTTGTCTAATTCATTAAAAGGTCACCTATTGTACAATCAGGGTTGTTTTGGGTCTCAGGAGTGCTACAGTTTACTAGTGTTTTTAATTAATATTGTCAAATAGACTGTTTGGTAATAGATGTAAGTTTAACAAGGAAACAAAGGCCTCTGAATAAAATAGGAACTGGTAATTTAGACCAGGGGTTCGCAACCTGTTTAACCTCTTGACCCATATTTGTCCTCGGTCATTAAATAATGGCCCAAAAATTATTTAATTTGCAAAACCATTATAATTTATTCCACAAAACAATTTGTACAGTGTTTCACAATGTATATATGAACTGTTCAAAACATGAAACAAACCCCCAAAAATTGTGCTTCTTTGCAAAATGAACAGCACAGTAATCACAGTGCAAGTGAAAATAGACAAAGAAAATCTGAGGACATGTTCAATGACCATTTCTATATTTTGTCTTCAGCTGGACCAGAGCTTAGAAGCCACAACTACATAGACAGGTACATTAAACACTCACTGCCATGTATCTACCATAGCAAGCCTTCCCTTGGCAAATCTCAGGAAAATTATGAAATTCTATGCCTAAAATAAATGATGAAACCTCTGCTGTTTCCAAATCCTAGGAGGATTCCTTGAAGAGATAGCAACACTATGGAAACAACTCCTTCCTTGATAAGCTTCTCAGCTTCAGATGGTGAACACATTGTGCATCACTACGTCATAGTTCTTCAATCAAAATGTTGATTCTTTGACGAATCTGAAGCACTGGTCCATGACACACTCTTCAACAGCTTGTGACCCACTTTTAGATCAGGACACACTGGTTTAGACTGAAAAGTTTTGACATCTTTGCTGTGAGTAGCTTAATGATCTACTGTGTGTTTAATAATGTCTCTACTAGCCACCCAACAAAAGGTGGAAGGATTTTTTAATCACCTTTGCCCAACCATATTTTAAAGGGTGTGTCCTTCATGTACTGCTTCAAGTCTCCAAGTGCTCCAAGTCTTAAGCAGTAAGCCAGTAACTAACATCATGATGATGAGTCCCATTAAGGACAAAGTAGTTTTTCATGAGTTTTTAATCACGCTTCTGCACCCCTGTCCTGTACAGCATGCATTTGCCCAAGGGGTCCACATAGAAAATGCATATAGAAGAAAAAGATAATCATGGTTGACCTGATTTATATATGCCTATTTTTAATCCTGTGTGATGATATAGCACTGTTAATGTGTGATTTCTGTCGGAAAAGTAAGTATTTTGGCATGATTGGTGTGTGTAGGTGTGTGTTTAATAATGCCTCTGCTATCCCCTTGAGGATTTCTTGTAATACAATGTAAATAACTAAATAGGTAGCATTATTTAACTCTTCTGGTCCACTTACATAACATAACATTTATCTTTAAAATATCTTTCCCTTTTTGTTGCTTAGTACCCAATTCAATCTAAATATTTCTGTGTACATTAATCAATGCTGATAAACATAATTACAATATACTAGAAAGCATGCCATACTAGATTTAGTGTTCACAAATGGAGATTTGTTATCAGATATTACTGTAGGTGAAAGTTTAGGATCTAGTGATCACCAGACAGTGTGGTTTAATATAAGAAAAGTGATGCAGTCACACCACACAAAAACAAAAGTTTTAGATTTTAGAAAAACAGACTTTTCTAAAATTAGATTATGTGTAAAGGAGTCATTATCAGACTGGAGCAATTTAAATGGAGTCCAGGAGAAATGGGATTATCTAAAAGTTGCATTACTGAAGGCAACAGAAAACTGCATTAGGCTTGTCAGTAAGAGCCAAAAATTTATGAAACCACTGTGGTACTCTGCAGAGGTGACCAAACTAGTAAAAAATAAAAAGCTAGCATTTCGTAATTATAAAAATACTCAGAGTGAGGAAGATAGAAAGATCTATAAGAGTAGGCAGAAAGAGGCAAAGCAAGCTATAAGAGCTACCAAAACACATACAGAAGAGACTATAGCCCAATCAGTGAAAAAGGGGGATAAAACATTTTTTAGATACATAAATGAGAAAAGGAAAGTAAAGCAAGGATTAGTTAGATTAAAAACAAAAGAAGGATGCTATGTAGAAGAGGATAAAGGCTTAGCAGACTGCCTTAATGAATTTCTTCCGTTTTTACAAATGAAAATGAGGGTAAGAGACCTCATTTAGGGAAAAAGACTAATGAGTCTTTTGATGCATGTAAGTTTACAGAGGAAGAGGTTTTACTTCAGCTGTCTAAAGTAAAGACAAATAAGTCGATGGGACCTGATGGGATACTTCCAAAGTTATTAAAAGAACTTAGTGGTGTACTAGCAAAACCATTAACAGATTTATTTAACCAATCATTGTTAACGGGAGTAGTTCCAGAAGATTGGAAATTAGCAAATGTTGTGCCCATTCACAAGAAAGGTAGTAGGGAGGAGGCGGGCAACTATAGACCAGTAAGTCTTACTTCAGTAATGGGGAAATTAATGGAAACCTTGTTAACGAATAGGATTGTTGAACATCTAAAGTTGCTTGGATTTCAAGATCAGAGACAGTATGGGTTTACTTCAGGGAGATCATGCCAAACTAATCTTATTGATTTTTTTGATTGGGTGACTAAAATAATAGATCAGGGTGGTGCAGTAGACATTGCTAGATTTCAGTAAGGCTTTTGACACTGTCACACATAGAAGGCTTGTCAAGAAACTGAAATCTTTGAGTTTGGATTTCAATATTGTTGAATGTATTAGACAATGGCTTAGTGACAGGCAACAGAGGGTTGTAGTCAATGGGGTATATTCGATGCAAGGTCTTGTTACTAGTGGGGTACCTCAGGGATCTGTACTTGGACCCATTGTCTTTAATATTTTTATTAGCGATATTGCAGAAGGTCTTGTTGGCAAAGTATGTTTTTTGGCTGATTATGCAAAGATTTGCAGCAGGGTTGATATTCATGGAGGGATAAGCCAAATGGCAAATGATTTAGCTAAACTAGAAAAATGGTCAGAGCAGTGGCAACTGACATTTAATGTGGACAAGTGCAAGATTATGCACCTTGGGCGTAAAAACCCAAAAGCAGAATATAGACTATTTGGTACAGTCCTAACCTCAACATCTGAGGAAAGGGATTTAGGAGTAATAATTTCAGAGGACTTAAAGATAGGTAGGCAATGCAATAGAGCAGCAGGAAATGCTAGCAGATTGCTTGGTTGCATAGTGAGAGGTATTAGAAGTAGGAAGAGGGAAGTGCTCATGCCATTGTACAGAGCACTGGTGAGACCTCACTTGGAGTATTGTACGCAGTACTGGAGACCGTATCTCCAGAAGGATATTGATACTTCTGAGAGAGTTCAGAGAAGGGCTACTAAACTGGTTCATGGGTTGAAGAATAAAACTTACCAGGAAAGGTTAAAGCATCATAACATGTATAGCTTGGAGGAATGACGTAACAGGGGGGATATGATAGAAACATTTAAATACATAAAGGGAATCAACACAGTAAAGGAAGATAATATATTTAAAAGAAGAAAAACTACCACAACTAGAGGACATAATCTTAAATTAGATGGGCAACGATTTAAAAGTAATATCAGGAAGTATTACTTTACTGAGAGGGTAGTGGATGTATGGAATAGCCTTCCAGAAGAAGTGGTAGAGGTAAACACAGTCAAGGATTTTAAGCATGCGTGGGATAGACACAAGGCCATCTTAGCTATAAGACCGGGAACGGGGGGACTAATAAAAATAATCAAAAAAAATTGGGCAGACTAGATGAACCGAATAGTTTTTATATGCCGACACATTCTATGTTTCTATGTTTCTCTATATCTTATTGTCTTCTGAAGAAAAATGAGGCACTGCTTTCAATCCCTAGCTAAAGTTTATTTATGAACAAAAAGAGGAAGGTTAGGTAGTTAAGACATAACATATGTTTATGTCCATACAAAAAGAGAAATATTATAACTAAATAATAAAATGTATTTATAAATGTAATTATAATTAAATTTATAATTAATTTCATTTACGGATCTACTAATGTTCTCATGTAATTCAGGTAGAATTCATTGCTATCATGTTCCTGTCATAAATACAAATATGCTAACACTACAAAACATATTTTTTACAAGTATGAATCAGGACAAAAATGGATATGAAACCTAAACTTACAAAAATGTGCAACCAGACAATGGAGAGGCCTGGCAGAGGGGGGCTGATGGGAAATTGCCCTTTGGAGTGACCTCTAACTTGACTGATGACTGGGACTGCACAACTTTTCCCTTATAAATCTTCTGGTATGTAGCATTTGCTATACAATTGTCTTATCTTTCAATATATCTGCCTTGCCTATTTATTTTTGTCTGATAATAATGAGTGGGCTGATAAAGTTGTACCATGGGCCAACACAAAGCTGCCTTCACTCCATTGAGCAGGCTACTAATTAATATACTATATTAATACATATCATTTTAGGTTAACTATATATTCATTAAAGATCCATTATTACATCTACAATACTCAGGTATGCTACATTCTACTGGACATAGGACCATATTTATGAAAAGTACATCCCTGTGGGTGCATCATTTGGCTATCAGTAGTCCATTTTGTTTTGTAATGAAATGTTTTATTACATTTTCATTAAATAATAAAATACAATACAGATGAAGAAAATAGTTTCAATTCTGTCTTTTTTGTTTCAATCTTATTTATTATTTTAGTCACTTAAAATACATTACATTAACGTGCAAAGTAGTATGAAAAAATTACTACAGAGTCATGAATGAGTATGTACATAAACACTAACACAGAACATATGCACATGACAAAAAACCTAATGCTGGTTGGAGTAGAACACAAAGAGGAGTTAGAAAGAGAGCAGGAAATTAGCTTAGGTTATATTCTCTAAAATGTATCTGAATTTGCACAACAAACCATAAATATGTTGTTTTACAGTATTTAACTACAACTCCCTTAGATTCATTTTTTGGGGGGGAATGGAGGAAAGACTCAAATCTCGCTCAATTTTTATTTATTGGAGAATTTGAGTTTTTACCTGTTCCAAGATCACTGTTGTTTGTTTTCAATTATGAGTGACCACAATTTTAAATCCAACAAAACAGTGTGTAGCAAAGCATATTTCTGCTTGGGTCATTATTCATATATAATAGAACAACCACTAAGGATCTATTCAATTTAAGACATGTCATTGTGTCTCCTCAAAGTCAAATAATGACATCAAATTGCGCTTAATTTCATCATAACTTATCTCCAACATATAAGTGAACTGGTTGGATACATCCTAAAAAATCTAGAAGAAACCAGGTACCACCTATATATTAATCTAAGATGGGTGTCTACAAGTGTCAAACGGTGTTTTACTCTTGATGTCTCATAAACTGCTGTACACCATTCTTCATAGTCCAACCTACAGCTAGAGACTTGTCAGTAGACATGTGCAAAACAAAAATTTTCGTTTCGTTTTCGTCCATTCGGACGAAAATTTTATTTATTTCGTCTAAAACGAATTTCGTTCATTACTGCATTCGTTTCGGATCAAATTCGTTCATTATTTTCTTTTTGTTTAGTTGTATTCGTTCGTTTTATAGAATACGTGTAATACTATTGGCTTTCTATAAACCGAACGAGAGCCCCATTAATAAGAAATTCTTATGAATGGGGCTCTCGTTCGGTTCATAGAAAGGCAATAGTACTACATGTTTTCTATAAGCCGAAAGTCTATAAACCGAACGTTCGGTTTATAGACTTTCGGCTTATAGAATACATGTATCCCTATTGCTATTCTATAAACTGAACGTTCGGTTTCTAGAATAGCAATAGGATTACATGTATTACATTAGCCGACAGCCTATAAACCGAACGTTCGGTTTATAGGCTGTCGGCATTTCACTACACGGAGACAAAGTCTCCATTCATTATGAATGGAGACTTTGTCTCCGTGTACTAACATTAGCCGACAGCCTATAAACCAAACGTTCGGTTTATAGGCTGTCGGCATTTTACTACACGGAGACAGAGTCTCCATTCATAAATTTATGAATGGAGACTTTGTCTCCGTGTAGTGAAATGCCGACAGCCTATAAACTGAACGTTCGGTTTATAGGCTGTCGGCTTATGTAATACATGTAATCCTATTGCTATTCTATAAACCGAACTTTCGGTTTATAGAATGCCAATAGACTTACATGCATTCCATAAACCGAAAGTCGTTCGGTTTATGGAATGCAAGTGTACTATGCTATTGTATTCTATAAACCGACTCTATTTCGGCTTATAGAATGCAATAGTACTACGAATGGACGAATGAATGAATGATTTTCGTTTATTAACCATTCGTTCATTCGGCTTTCGTTAGCTTAGCATTTTCGTTATTCGTTTTTCGGACGAATGGACGAAAATGCTATTTTCGGACGAAAATGCATTCGTCCGAAAACGAATGCACATGTCTACTTGTCAGTTCTCTTGGGATTGGTGATATTTTATACTTTATCAAGCACTGTTCTGTCTACATTTGTAAGAGTTTGGTGTAAGAAGTTCTTTGCCCTCAAATGTTGGAATAGTTGGAAGGTGGAATTCTGACACTAACTCTGGGAAAGATTGTATTTGTCCCATACATATAATTTGATCTATCTTCTTTAAACCTTTTCATTTCTACTTAGTCAGTGACAAATCTATCCAAAGCACTGATTCCACGCTCCTAGGTCTTTAGGAGCTGTATTTGTGAGTATATAACCTTAATGTTTTATCTTTACTCTTTTAAACCAATTTGCAGTACATATTGCACTAGTCATTTGTTTGGTAATCTTTTATTTGTAGGTGCATACAGCACAAGGATATTGGTTCTGAACGAAGTATCATTAAATTTTTAAATTAATTTTCACAGTATTCGTCATAAATTTAATTTTCACAGTATTGTCATAAATTGCATTTATATTTTTTTTTTACACCACCAACCATCATTGAATATTGTTTAATGTGTGTCACCATAAGGGAATTTCATATTGATTATTTAAGTGTCCATGCACTGTGCGCAGGAATGTTGTTTTTGTTTTTTTGCACAAATCTACCTTGTTAGTTTCTATCCAACTAATCTTGAGCAATGGAATTAACTTATATTAAATGCCAAGTAGTCTCTTAATATATTCCAGTATAGGAAGAACGTGGCTAAGAATGGGAGAATTTTTTCAAATTGTCAGCTTTGGACTTTGAAATTCCCTGCAATTCTCTCTTTTCATGAGTAGATGCTTAAATCTTGAATTTTATTATAATAACAGGAAATAGACATTGGGCAATCTGGGGTTTCAGACATATTATCAAAAATCAAGAAAGGGCAACAAAAAATCACTCCACTAATTGGACCACAATAGTGATGTTTTATATTGTACCACAATAGTGATGCCTAGATGATTTTGGTTCACAGGGGCGTGTGCTGACAAAATCTCCACAATAAAACATTGCTATTGTGGTACAAATACACTACAAGTAATCCTACAAATACACTACACATACACTATCCATAAATAAGCTGGTGCTTATTTGTTGTCCATGATCAATTAACTAAAGCAGAATGAACTAAATTCATTCGTCCATTTGCTCATTCGTTCACTCGGATGCCGACAGCCACACTGATATGTCAAATTCGACAATTTGTCTCAATTCAGCTTATTCAGTTATTGTATGTAATGCTAATAGTATTACATAAGCCAAAATTGATTTGAAATTGAGTCTGTTACATATACAACTTAAGCTGAAACGAAGATGAAAATTAGTCGAAATTAAGCTAAATTTACCTAACTTTCGAATTCCACATATCAGAGTCATCAGAAAGTCAGTATTAATTTCAGGTGTCATTTTTCAGGCTGAGGAAGTAATCAAAAAGTGTCCCTTTTTTGGCATCATGTTGTATTGAACCTGGCCATGTTTTCTCGTTTGGTTAAGCATATTTCGGGCAACAAAGGTGTGTATTATATCTATTGTCTCCCGTTTGATTCTTGATAGTTTTATATTGTATTAGGCTGATGATATTGTCTGTTTATATATTGATGTTTTGTCTAATTTTATATCAAATTGCCAATTTATTACATATTGATTGAAGTTTGGAGTTTTTATTTTTATTTTAAAGATTGCATTGTTTATTCATATAATACTGTCTACTCAGATATTTACTTGTTCCCTCCTTCTCCAGTGGTGCTCCACTGTGATGTATAAAGACTAGCATCTTTCCTTTTAAAGACATTTTTTCTACAAGACACTTTGGTGTTACATGTCGAATCCATCCAGAAATACGCTCTCCTATTTTTCCCTATGTTGCTGGGGTGTGTATTTAACATATAAATATTTTTTTGGTGGTGTTTATTAAAGGCACTTTTGTTATAATTTATTAATTTCTGATTATTTTATATTCTCCATAAATATAAATTTTCCTAGCATTATCCTCTGGGTTACGATTGCTTACAAATCCCACTTGGTTCCTATTGATCAATTCGGGGCATACAGTCTTCAAGCGTTCCGCCAAAATTGTAGAGTATATTTTTGTGTCCGTATTAATAAGTGAAATCGGCCAGAAGTTAGTAATCTTAGTCATATCTTTCCCTTGTTTTGGAATGGGCAAAATGGCTGCTTTCAGCATCTCCAGGGGAAAACGCCCTACTGAAATGCTCTCATTAAACAATGCTGTTTCGATGTAATGTTACTATACTAATTGTTTTTTTTATCAAATATACCAGGAAACCCATCTGGGCCTGGTGCCTTATGTGCCTTTAGTGTTCTGATAGCCCTGGAAACCTCTTCTTCCTCAATAGGGGCATCTAATCTCTTCTTATGTTCTTCTGTAAGCTTTGCCAAGCCTGATTCTCTTAAGTACTCCCTAAAAGCCTCTCTATCTGATGATTGTTTTGGGAGATTATATAAGCCAGAGTAGAAGTGCCGAAATACCTCTCCTATCTCCTTGGGACTACAATACTCTTTCCCCCCGTGTGAGATTTTAAAGATCCTATCTTTTGCATTTCCCTTCTTTAATTGGTTTGTAAGGATCTTATCTGCTCTATTTCCAGCATAATACAATTTCTGCTTCATTTTTAAGATAATCCTGTTGACTTTAATATTAGACCAGCACGCTAATTCTCTCTTAGTCCTTTCCATTTCCATAATTAAAGCAGGGTCCACAGAGTTTACACATTTACTCTTTAGGTTACTCAAGGCTATGTACAAATCAGCTTGGGTCTTATTATATTTTTTTCTTAAGGAGGCCTCCAAGGCTATCAAATGGCCACTCATTATGCACTTATAGGCCCCCATATATTTGTTGAAGAGACCCCGCAGTTAGTATTTTCCTCAAAAAATTGTCTGGATAGCACCTCAATCTTTCCTAGTTGTTCTTTTGGTACTAATAATGATTCCTTCAATTTCCATGTACTTCTTCCTCTATAAAATTTTTTATCAATTCCGTGACACACTTGGTCATGATTCGACCATGCAACATTTCCGATTTTAATATATCTACAATCCTTAGATATATCAAAACCAATGTGGCTTACCGGTAACGTGAAACAGGACATACAACACAAGAAAATGGCATTCAAACATTATAAAAACACGGGATCAGCATTATCATTTATAGAGTTCAAAGAGGCCAACAAAGCATGCAAAAAGGAGAGTAAAACTAACCCCAAAATGTTTTATAAATATATAAATGGAAAAAAGCTAAAGAGGGAAAATGTTGGGCCCTTGTTATCCCAAATGGGAAATTTGGTATGTGAGGACAGAGAGAAAGCAGACATTTTAAATACTTTTTTTTCTTCTGTTTATACTAAGGAAGAGCAGATGGACGAGCCCCTGCTACAGGAAGTTATGGGACATTCGCCGCAAACATGGGATTGGCTGACACAGGAAAAAGTGCTTAAGAAATTAAACTCTGTTAAGATAGACAAGGCCCCAGAGCAAGATGGTATACACCCAAGGGTACTTAGAGAGTTAAACATAATTCTGGCCAGACCACTATTTATGATCTTTAGGGATTCTTTCAGTTCAGGTATAGTGCCAACAGACTGGCGAAAGGCGGATGTCATTCCAATATTTAAAAAGGGATCAAAATCTCTGCCTGGTAATTATAGGCCAGTGAGCTTGACATCTGTAGTGGGGAAACTATTTGAAGGATTGCTAAAGGTATACACTCAAGAATACATCTTGAGCCAGAATATAATTAGTAAAAGTCAACATGGTTTTGTGAAAGACAGCTCTTGTCAAACAAACTTAATAACATTCTGTGAAGAAGTCAGTAAAAATATAGATCTAGGTGTGGCAGTTGATGTGATCTATTTGGATTTTGCAAAAGCATTTGATACAGTTCCACACAAAAGGTTACTCTACAAATTGAGAGAAATAGGTTTGGGGGCAAATGTATGCATTTGGATTGAAAATTGGCTAAAAGATAGAACACAAAGGGTTGTTGTAAATGGAAAATACTCACATTGGACAAGGGTATTGAGCGGAGTACCTCAGGGGTCTGTTTTAGGCCCTCTTCTTTTTCATTTGTTTATTAATGATCTGCCACATTGTGCTGAGAGCCATGTCTGCGTGTTTGCGGACGACACTAAATTAGGTAAGGCAATAAAGACTAATCTTGATGTTTTTTCTTTGCAGGAAGATTTGGACAGAGTGGGGGACTGGGCAGTAGTGGCAAATGAGGTTCAATATAGACAAATGTAAAGTTATGCATTATTGGAAAAATAATAACAAAGCAACATATACTTTAAATGTTTTTTCCCTGAGAAAAACTACTAATGAAAAGGATTTAGGAATAATTGTAGATAACAAACTTGGCAACAGTGCCCAATGCCAGTCAGCAGCTGCAAGGGCCAATAAGATATTGACATGTATAAAACGAGGTATATATTCACGGGAGGAGGATATCATCTTGCCTCTTTACAAATCAATGGTAAGACCTCACCTTCCTTAAAAAGGAGATTAAGGAACTAGAAAAAGTGCAAAGGAGAGCTACAAAATTAATAAGGGGATTGGAGGATCTTAGTTATGAAGAGAGACTTAAAGAATTGCATTTATATACATTAGAAAAAAGGCGTCTCAGAGGGGATATGATAACATTATATAAATTTGTGCAGGGTCAATACAAAGAGCTCTCCAGTGACCTGTTCATTAACAGAAAGGTACAAAGAACAAGAGGTCACCCCCTCAGACTGGAAGAGCAAAGATTTCATAGACAGCAAAGGAAGGGATTTTTTACGGTTAGGACAATAAAGTTATGGAACTCCCTACCAAGAGAGGTAGTGCTATCAACCACAATAGATGCATTTAAAAATGGTTTGTATGGTTTTTTTTAGGAAAGAAGAACATACAGTGCTGCTATTAATAATAGAATAAGCATTAATAAAAGAGCTTATTGATCCAAGGAGAAATCTGATTGCCTCTTGGAATCAAGAAGGAATTTTGGCAAAATTCGAAATAGCTTCCTTAGGGGTTTTTGCCTTCTTTTGGATCAAAAGCTGTAATGATAGGTAGAAGGGTTGAACTTGATGGACTTGTGCTTCCGCTTTTGTCAGAAACATATCGATTCTTGAGAATGATTTGTGACGGTTTGAGTAAAAAGTGTAATCTTTTCCCATAGGATTCAAAGTCCTCCAGATGTCATAAAGTCTGCCAGAACTCTGTGTCTGTTATCTATTTTACTTCCATCTGTGTTTAATCTGTCCGCAGTATGGTCCACAACACTATTAAAATCGCCCATACAGAGGAAGGTCCCCTTTATATATCCCTGGATTTTCTCTAGGATATTTCTCAGAAAAATTTACCTGCCTCTTATTTGGGGCGTATACATTTAAAAAGGAGAATTGCCTGTCGTCTATTTTACAGACCAAAAAATTGAACCTACCTTTGGGGTCATTAAGGGTATACATTATTTTCAATCCTACCGTATTAGACACTAATATGGCTACCCCCCTGCTTTTTTTTATTACCAAAGGAAGCAGAATCTATTACTGTATATTTTTTTGTTATTTAGCCATCCAATATCCTCCTTTCTTAAGTGTGTTTCTTGAATACAACCAACATCAATTTTATCCCGATACAATAAGTTTAACAATTTGAGACGCTTTTGAGGAGTATTCAGTCCCTGTTCATTCAGGGACATAATTTTTATCACTTCAGCCATGAACAGCGAGGGGGGCCGACCGGGGGACGGTCAGGCCTCAGGCACCACTCACACCCTACATCCCATTCAACAATCATATCATTGACACCAACTATAGATCCTTTCAATAGTATCATTTCTCTACTCTCTTTGGGCCTCAGGAATCCTCCACCCCAGGCTCCCTTTTCAAGGAAAGAAAGAAATCCAGGGTCCCCAAATAAATCGCTTTGGGCTTACTATCCTACTAAACCCCCAAGAATAGAGGCAAACTCATCAGGTCAATAAAAAAACCCCCAAAAAAACAATTTCCCTTTTCACCTTTCACCTTTTCCCTTTTCCTTTTAAATTATCACACATTAACTACCATCCCATGTAAATATGTGACCCGACCCCTCTCTCCCCATCCCTTAATATGTCCCCCAAGTACAATCGTGACCAAAATCTCTCTCACATCCACTTCACTGAGCATTGTCATCTCTACCTACTTTGTGGTCAAACAACCTCCTTTACAAGTGAATCCCTTTCCTTTCCCTATCTCTATGATATAATCTATTTCACTTAAATGTATAACTTTCTATGTGCATGTATCTTAATTATCTCCATGAACTTATATTCCTTATCTATTCGCTTTAATTCCATTTCTCTCTTACTTCCATTGTGTCGCAACAAACGTAAATTCATAAATTAGTGAAGTGTTAAATTTACCCCCAAATTCCTTCCCCTCACTCTAAATACTTCTATTTCAGATTATTGTATATCTAATTATATATTTTACTCTATATGACTTTCCAGGCTTCTTAAAGGCCAAGGAGAGGAGGAAAAAAACAAAAACCCCAGCTTGCCCGAAAAGCATCTCCACTTCGGGGGAAAAAAAAAACTATTATCAATTGCCGTGTGCATGGAAATAAAATTAATCCTAGGCTGGATGTGAAGTCAGCCATTCTTGTGCTCTTGCAATTGATCCAGAGCATATGATTGGTTATCCAGCCAGACGATCATTTTAACAGGAAAACCCCATATGTATTTTATCTGTCTTGATCTCAAGATTGTAGCCATCTCTCTGAAGGCAGCTCTTTTTTGTCTGGTAGTGATTGACAGATCCTGGAAAAATTACAGGCCTTTGAATCTTTCATCATCCGACCTTTAAAGACCCTTTGCCTTAGAAAGAAGGTTTAAAATCTGATTATTATGTCCCGGGGTTTATCTGCATCCAGGTTCTTGGGCTTCAAGGCCCTATATGCTCTTTCAATCCACTTTTCTTTACTATCTTGGATTCCCAGGTGTTTGAACAAATCTGTCAGGAAACTAGCAATATCTGCTTGTACAATCCTCTCGGATATCCTTCTAACTCTAATGTTCTTTCTCCTCCCTCTATCCTCCATATCTGCCAATTTTGTTTCCAGAACCTCGATTTTCCTTTCAAAATTGCGGGCTTCCTCCTTCCTGTTATCAGACTCTCAAAACTCTCGCAATCAGACTCTCAAACTTCCCTTCCATTATATTAACTCTTTTACCCAGGTTCATCATATCTTCTTTTAAATCAGCAAAATGTTTATCAAGCTCATTTTTAAACATATTTAGCTGATCTCCCATGCATTGTTGCAAATATTCCTGTGTAATATAATGAATGGGGCCTATTTCTGGGCAATTTACTGGTCCTTTGAGGTCTCCATTTCAGCCACTATTGAATTATCAGGGCGTCTTATTGTTTGAGGTGAAAAGATAGAAGAGATCTTTTTTTCCCTCCTACCTTCTCCTTCCTCCACCCTTTTATCTTTCTTGGATTTATCTCCTTTTTTAGTGGCCATATTTGCTCCAAGACCTAGTAGCCCCAGACATTTTTATATTTATGCTAGTATAGCTTTCCACAGGTACAGGGAGGCAGAGTAAAGAAGATAGGAGAGGATTATACTTATCTTAAAGCTGGTTTTCTTTCAACTGAGTTGTTAATACACTTCTCTCTGCTTTTGCCTGTCAGCAGCCACTCCTCCTTTCCTTTCACTTTATTTTACCGGAACAGCAAAGCTCAATAAAGGAAAAAAAAGAAAGAAGAAAAAAAAACTTCACTTATCTCAAGGCTGGGTTTCCTTCACCCAAGTTGGTGGCACACTTCACTCTGCTGTTGCCTGCCAGCCGCCTTGCCTGCCGTGCCTGCCTTAGACCCGTTCTCCTGAGTGATTGTGTACTCTCTCCCACGTTCACCTCCACGTGGGTATGTTCAATCCCTAAGTATATAAGAGCTAAAGACCCAGCCGTTACCGCTCCTCGAACCCTACCGCCCCTTCCGCGTCTGGTCTGGTCTCTGCTGAACTCTTCAATTCCCAGTGCTCCTGCACATGAGTGTCTGGATGCCATGCTCTGCTTGAATTCCCCGCCTCGACCGCTACATTCGGAAACCCGCCGGCTTGGAGGCCCATCAGCGTTCTATGTCATCCTCCCCACAACTGTTACCCCAATAGAGACATTTTATTGTGGAGATTTTTGCAGTGCACCCCAATGTGAACAGGCACCAGCCAATTGAGTAAAAGGTTTCATTGTTTAGTTTTGTCTAGTTTCTCATCTTTGAATATTAATATTTAGAATATAATAATATAAAATGGACAGTGGAGTAATTGTAGTAATCCATGAAATCCTTTTTATATTCATAATCCACATACTCAGAGATAACACTGATGTGGCTATAATGTTGGGAGAATAAGGTCTGTTGGAGTGTATAACCCAAAAGAATGTGTGGCACAACACAGTGGTTTTCCAAGTCTAATCAAGCTTTAGTGTCTGGGGGAGAATGGCGAAAAGTTCATTGCCCATTGATAGAGGCTTTAGGATATAGTTATACATTTGGTACTCCAATATCTCCATTTGACATAGCCCATCATGTATTCTGTATGGGAGACATGTTTTTTTATGACTCCAAATACATTGTGAGATGGTCTTTTGTAGACATGTGCATTCGTTTTCGGAATAATGCATTTTCGTCCATTCGTCCCGAATGGCAAGATGCCATTTTCATGGTGAATACATGGCATCTTGATTGCTGCTCAGTGTTTTATATCTCTGACATCTCTATTAAATATTCAGCTACTTACAATATAGCAGAGTTTCATAATTTTGCTTCATTGGGTATCAAGATTCATGGGCAGAATAAAACGTTTGCTGTAGGAGTTGGTAACTATTGCCTTTTTTCTAATAAGACTCTGTGTGTTAATTATTTGTGTATCAATTATTTTTCAACACAGAAATATTTTAGTGCTTAGTGACTTTGTGTTATTTTGCTCTTTATATTTATAAAAATGTATTCAGACAATCTTGTCTCATGGTGTGTTGTCAGGTATGCTGCGTGGTCCTGGTACAGTCCAATTTGGATTCAATGTCCATCTCTACTGGGACTAGGGATTCAAATAAGTCTCAGATATAGTCTTCTAGATCCACATTAATAACAATGATCATGCCTATCTCCTTGAGTGATCCTATACGTCTACAATTCATTGTCTCAGGTTGTTCATTATGGGAGTAAGTTAGTTCCTTCATTTACATTTCTAGCTGTTCAGTCCTTAGCCCTCTCTATTGGTGCTCTTTACTGAGATCTTCGTAGGGGAAGTAAAATCATGAAGGGATTTTTTTTTCATATTTGCTAACACATTTTTTTATTTATCTTGCAGATGCCGGACCTCTAATGCACATGGTTTACAATCCGATTGAAAGGAAAAGGATGTCCTCGGGGGAAGAAGGTAAGTTTTTCTGATTTTCCCATGGGCTTCATACTCTGAAAGATTATCTGACACCTTCTTCTGTTGTTGAGATGTTATATTGCAATAATGGAGGATGCTGCTCCATATAAGTATGTTTAAATACATGTTTGTTACCCCTACATCACAGGAACTTTAGTGAAACGGGGTAATCTTAGGCACTCCATGCAAAGAAGTTTGAATTAAAAAATCAGTGTACCTCACATTGATTCCGGATCATATAATGAATTGAAAAAGTATCATTTTTTAAAATGAAAGCTGCATGAGGAAAGCACATCTAACGCATTTCATCATCAGGGCTTAATCATTGATATTGTTAAACATAATACTGTTCTCTTTTAAAGGCATGCATGATTGCTGGACCATACACATCTGTCCTGAAGCCACATACACCCACAAGAATACTCTCAATGATTAACAAATAGTGGAAACTAACTAGCGTATTGTGCCCTTGAGTGACAGATGTGCTGCCAGTCTGGAGCGCACCTGTCAATCAGGGGCACGATACATCTTGTGTATTTCTGGGGGTGTATGTGTTGTGAACAGCCAGCACACAAACTACCGGAAATACATGAGATACATCTGAGGGGCCAAGGGCAGCTGCAAATTCGGCAATAGAGTGACTCACTCTGTTGCCAATTCGATAAGCATTAAAAGTATATGAATTTTCTCTCTGTTGCCGAATTTGCAGCTGCCATCGGCCTCTCGGATGTATTTCCAGGGTTTGTGTGCTCTCTGTTCAGAGCACACAAACCCCATAAATGCACAGCGTAGCTGTTCCATGCCTGGTACTAACCCCTTTACGACAATGCCCATACAGGCTCACAATGCAATGCATTTATTGACAATGGACAAACCTGGTTACCTCACAGGTTAGTGAACTCATCAGGTTTTTTCCTGCACAATGTATATCTGAATTGGTCAAATTTAATATTCAACACACCTTCTATTCACTTCATCTCACCTTCTACTCACTTCAACTCACCTTTAAGTGAATAACCGCATAAGTCTCAAAATAAAGCCCGACCTCCAACGTCGAATTTTAGTGAATAGATTAAATTTAGACTTTCGTTGCAAATGTAACTAACATACTCAATTTCTACTCATTTCCACTCAATTTCACCTCAATTTTGGCTTCAGTTGTTTATGTAACCAAAAGACTACATTTGAACTCTATTTCAACTCAATTTAGACTTTAGTTGTATATGTACCTAATAGACTCAATTTCAACTAATTTTGACTTAATTTCGACTGTTGTTGTATATGTAACTAATAGACTCAATTTTGACACCGTGAGAATCACAATTTATATAACTATTCAAGACAAAGTCCTGCATTTTTATTGAAGAATGGAAGGTTTTAGAAATGATAACATCCACACTTCTTGGACCCACAGGAATAAATGGCCTTTGTCCTTTGCCAAGCACACCCCACCTATTCACTAATATATTTGTATATCCCTCACTACTTACTAAGCCATTTTCAATGTGTCTCTTTCTTTTCCATACCAACTACTATGTTAAGTCGATTTTTACCTGTCTCACCCTAACTTTATGTTTCTCTTCATCAAGTTCATATGCTTAAAAAAACATTGTGGTTTAATTGTGGTCTAAGATAATTTATCACCTGAATGAATGTTATTTTCAGAAAGTGATAGAGCAGTTTATACACAGAGGGGTTCAATTTTCTGATCCAAAATCCTAAATGCCTCTGAAGTCCGGATATATTAATGGAAATCAAATTTGGAAAATGTTGAGCTATTCATGTAGCCCAATGTGCATCCGAATAGATTTGCAGACATCACTAAGTGGTAGCCACCAACCTCCCCATAGACTTCTATGTGCAGGATTTCATCTTTTGGCTTCGGATTATTCCCCTAGAAGTCAATGGGAGAACTTTGGCTATAGCCAAAAGAGCTTATGTCATTCCGAAATGACCCAAAGTATAATAAAATAATAATCATTACAAATAATAAAAAATAAAAAAAAATAACATGATAGCTTAATTAAATGCATACCAATAAAGTAAATTACCATAACATAAAATTATTTTTACAATTATAATTAAACATGCTCATATTAATGTAAATATACTTTTATAATATATAACAATATATTATGATTGTATATCAATAGTTTTGTGCTGAAAATATATTTACTTTAATTCTTCAACTAAAATCTGGAGAATTGACATGAGTAAAATTTCTGTATATTTCCCAGCTTCTGAGTATGTATGCGGGTGACAAAGAAACAAAAGGGATCTCTGGGGCACAGTGCAATGTAACTGATACAAGATAATAAATGAAATCAAACTGTGTGGCAATAACACATCAATAGTGTAATAAAATCCAGTGTGTATCTGGTGCAATATACACTGTGCAAAAAAAACGATAAAATTAAGTGCAATGTAATCATAAAAATAACAATACAATATGATTGATCTGTGCAATAAAATCCAATATCTGGTCTGTGACTAGTGCCGTGTGCACTGTGCCAAAAAAAAAAGAAACAAACAATAAAAACGAATTAACATGTTTGGGTGAATGACACAAAAAAAATGTATGGTGGTGATCAGCATATATTGGGTGGCAAAAATCTATGGTTTTCCTCACAAAATACCAATATTTACTGGGCATAGTTTTAAAACATAATATGCCAGGGTTTAAGAGACACATGAAGCAGGATTCTTTAAGGGGCAGTTCCTTTAATGGATAGTTACACCTTCAAAACACATTTTTAGATAAGTACAGTATTTTGTAAAGTAAAAAAAAAAAAAAAATAGATCTATAAGTTGATACACCATAAAGGCTAAAGACACCACTGGCTCAGAGGACAGCATGAAAACTGCTACAAAGGGTGGAAGCCCAGCCTCTTATGTGCTCCCTCTCATTGATGTTACTGGATTTAAGGATGACTGTGACATTATATTCAATGTAAAACAGCAGAGAGCTCCAATTTGACAGGAAAACTGCACAAACATTAAAATACACTAAAATGAGGATTAAAAAAAATGTAGTTTCATATATCCCATTACCTCATCAACATATGAGAGCTTGGAAAATTATGTGTATGTTGTATATGCTTTATATTGTGAATTATTAAGCAGTAAATTACATTTTACTTACTATGATGGCAATTTAGAGATGAATATTGCTTCCAAATGCTGGTATTTGTTTAGCATGGTAGACTGAACTTTTCATTAAGTTAATTGAGCATGGGAACATACATAGAGCTGATATATGTGCATAATAATAATATTCTATATACCTACGTACTTACATTTAGGTGCTTTGCTGAAGTGATATACAGAGACTAGTACCATTTTTAACTGTGCAATATGTTATCAGATTATCATTTAAAAAATAGCAATTAAAAATGCAATACCATCATTAATTGCAAAATTCATTTTATGTGATCAGTATAAATATTATGCCACTTAAAAGAATAACATTCCATTTATTAATGTAATAAATGAAAATAATTAGTATGTGTCAGCAGAATGTAAAAAGAAAAAAATAATAGAGGTTCTACTTGTAACATTTGAACATACTTGTTTGTTTGTGTCGTGTGAATCCCAGGTATCTATTTTCATGTGCTATTTAACTTAAAAAATATATAATTTTGCTCAAAATAGTGGTATTTTTCAACCAGGATGCTTTAGATGTTCAGGTTGTGTGACTTGCATTCAAATGATCCAGGGTGGTAGCCTTACTCATCCACATATGGGTAAAAAAATTTCACTCATCGTATTACCTGCTTGACAGAGAATGCCATATATGGGATGTAAGGATTATGTAATATTTTGTTTCTAAAATGTAATTTTCTTCTATTCTATATTAAGAATATGAATTTAATCCAGAGTTTAAAAACATCCACAGTTGAAATGATCCATGCATAAAAAAACATGTAAATAAATGTGTAAGGACTTACATAGAGGACTGGAGTAACATGGCAATGAAAATGAGACCAAAGCTTAATGCATTTCACACACAAAGGGTGCTATCTCAAAAGCTGTCCCACAATAGAAACTCCTCAAAAACCAACAAATTTATATATATATATATATATATATATATATATATATATATATATATATATATATATATATATCCATACTTAAAAACACTTGTTAGTACTTACAAATCAAGGAGCCGTTTTCCAATGCCAGTGCTGGAAATCAGGAATCAGATGGTATAATTAAATTTCCCCCTCCTCAATACGGACAGTTTCACCAATTTAAAATCCATTAGGTGTAAAAAAATGGGAGAATGATGTAAAAATTAAAGCACCACATATTCAAAGTGATGCTTGTAAATGAATAACTACGGTGGCTTATATAGATCAAAATACCCCACTAGACGAAATATCCACCTTCCCCTAACTAAAAGGCAGAATGGAGATAAACTCCAAAATAAACTAAAGGAGGAGAATTGAAATGAAATAATTAAATTATGAAACTTATCCGAAATTAAGTTTCCACAATAGAACAAAAACAGACAAATCAAAGCCTTTAGATGGAATACATATCCAAAAAGGCTAGGAAAGTATGAATGAAGGCTAATTCATCTAAAATTAGTTTATCTCTATGCCGAAATGAGTTTAAGTGTATGGCAATTGGGTATTAACTTGACTACTATGAAGTTTTAGTGCCACCTAGCAGCTACCGGCAGTGGGACAACAGCCCCACAATGATTAAGCAGCTTTTTCCAGTTGGCAATCCATATAGATAAAGTGCATCAAGATATGATATAAGACTTCTGTATAGATCTATCCACCCATGGTATAACAGATCAATACAGAATATTTTCCTAAATACAAAAGCTAGAAACAAATAAGGAAAAAGAGAGAAATAGTACAAAGCAAAAGAAGACGAAGAAAACATAATTCACAAAAAATTTATTGAATGAAAAAAATTGAATTAAATGAAAAAAAAAATATATATATACATTGTATAAAGTGTGAAGAGTTATGCTAACCAGCCGTCCAACAGGTTGTAGGATGATGAGTGTCGTTAAAGTGCAAGATATCTTACAGGGCTGGATCTGCTGGGAGACAAGACTGGTTAGAGATTTATACGACTTTTATTTCAAATACAGTATTCACTTTCTACAATACATCATACTGGGCATTCAGTCCAGAAGATCCAGTAGACCTCCTGTTGATTCGCAACACTCTCCAGGTTTCCCACTCTCTCCAGATTAACTTTTATTATTATATTATTTTTATTTATAAATTGTTCGTGCTAATACAAATTGAGACTCTCTTGGTGCAATAATAAACAAAGTGATACAATCGTGATACAATTGTTACAGACATTGTTAAAGGTTTGTGAGAATCTCAATTAATGCTTCGTGAATATTTTACCTAGTTAATAAACAAATATTTCCTTTTTTCCTTCCTTCCCTCCCCCCCCTAATCCCAATTCAATCAGCACACTCGTTCCACAAGCTCATTTATCGACGAAGCCGGGAGGGGGGGGGATGGGGGTAGAGGGGTGGGGGATGCCCTCCCGGTGCCTGGGGGAACAAGTTTGGATCACCCATCTTCTGCTGGTACATTTGTAAGATTCATTATTTTACTATCAAGAAATGCCTGCCAGGGTTTCCATATTTCTCTGTGCTGATTAACTTTATTTTGATCATGGCAGAGTCCCAGTTCCATAGTTTTTTGGTATTGTATTTGATTCGATACAGTCAACCAATTTGGAGTTAGAGTTTGTCTCCATGCTCTGGCCAGACACTTCTTGGTAGCCATAAGAATATGTACGAGGAGTTTTTTCTGGGTGTTATTTAAAGCAGTTATTTCCATATGAAAAAGAAAGGTTTGGGGGGTGATGTCAGATGTAAATTTAAATATGAATTTCAGTACATAATTCAAATTGTCCTTAATTTGTGTAAGCGCAGAACATTCCCATCAAATATGATAGGAGTCCCCTCTTTGCTCAAGGCAACGCCAACATTGGTCAGAGTATGCAGGAGATATCCTATTTAGCCTAGAGGGAACCAAGTATCCCTGATAAATTAATTTAAGTTGGGTCTCTAACAAAGACATCGAGTGTATATTCTTCTTCGCCAGGTACAGGCCCTGGACCCAGTCCTCCTTGGAGTAGGAGCAAGATATTGATGCTTCCCAATTGGTAAATGCGGAGGGCTTAAATTGGAGGTCAGTCTGATTAAAGACCTTTAATATTCTTGAAATCTGCTTCTTTTTATGGACACGCAGCAGCAGTAACACCACTAAGTGATCCTGAGGAAGCTTCTTGATATTTGAAATATAAGAATTTACCCTTAAATAGGAAAAGAGTTGGTTTATTGGAAGGGTGAATCTGGCTTGAAGGTCATTAAATGGGCGAATTTGATTATGGGAGAATAAGTCCGCCAGTACTGCAATGCCGGTCAGGGTCCACCGGGAAACAGCAAAGTCCTCAATTTCTGTGGAGAGGAAACTGAAGGGTAGAGTAAGTGGTATGGCGTCAATAATGTTCATTTTCTTTTTAAGTTTCTTGATTGTGATCGAGCAATCTTTAATTATTGGATTTAATGGAAAATATTTATTTAGAGTTTACTTTGTATTCCAAAAAATGGTGATTGGATCCAGAGGGGAGATGTCTCCCCTCTCCATCCTATACCAGTCAAGTGAGTAATTTCTTTGATTATTCCATTCTAGGGAATGCATCACAATACAGGCTTCGTGTAATTTGAATACATCTGGGAATGCTATACCTCCTTCCTGCGGAGTTTGTTTAAGTATTTTCTGGGATATTCTGGGTTTGGAACCTCTCCAAATGAATTGGACAAATAGTCTATGGAATTGGGTGAGGATGTCTGAGTGGACCCTGAGCGGCATCGTCCTAAAAAGATACAACAGGCCTGGGATAGTATATGCATTTAAAACTTCAACCCTGCCAAGCCAGGACACCTCCAGGCCGCTCCATACCAAGAGTTTATTCCTAATTTGTTTCAACATATCTTTATACATTACTTGGTTGGATGTCTGTATGTCAAACCCTATCTTTACTCCTATACAATCCAGTGTTTTTTGTTTCCAATCAAAGGGATATAGTTTTTGGAGTTTAATTTTATCATCCAAGAGTATATTAGTTATTATTTGTGTTTTTTTAAAGTTTACTTTATAGTTTGAAAAATTTGAATATTCTTTTATTGTTTTCAGTAATTCGGGAATTGATCGGTCCAGCTTTGATAGGGACAGCACCACATCGTCTGCATAAAGTGTTAGTTTATGATCTTTGTTGTTTTTCCTAATCCCATATATTTCTGGGTTGTTTCTGATCATGATTGCCAAAGGTTCGAGAGAAAGTATGTAGAGCAATGGTGCCAACGGGCACCCTTGTCTGGTGCCATTCGTGATGGAAAATTGCTCAGATTGAAAAAATGGCCCTTTTACTATGGCACTTGGGACGGTATAGAGCGACATAACGTTCGTCAGAAAGGAGCCCGTGACACCAAAACTAACCAAAACCTCCCTGAGGAATTGCCAGTCAACCCTATCGAATGCCTTTTCTGCATCGATAGATAATAAAGCGGCCGGAGTCTTTTCTAGGTTTATTTTATGAATCAAGTTCAGAAGCATACGGATGTTGTCGGAGGGACTTCTGTCCCGTACAAAGCCGGACTGATCTCCATGGATCAATTGTGGTATGACAATCTTAAATCTCTCCGACAATATCTTTGAGAAAATCTTTATGTCAAGATTTATCAATGATATAGGCCTGTAACTGGTTGTATACGCTGGATCTTTCCCAGGTTTTGGGATTGGTGTTATTATGGCTAATAACATTTCCTTTGGTATTTGATCTCCTGTTGCAAACCCTTGAAAGCATTTTAGGAGAATTGGGGAAATGATCTTATCAAGATTTGTAAAAAACGGGGCCGAGAACCCGTCCGGTCCGGGGGCCTTACCAGATTTCAGGTTTCCTATTGTTAACTCTACTTCTTTTAGGGTGATAGGCCTGTTTAAGAGGTCTAGTTTTCCTTTGGGAAGTTGTGGAATATTTAAATTTAGCATGAATTCTTTAAGTCCTTTAATTTTTTTTATTATCTGGGAGATTGTATAATGAGGCATAGTACTCTTTGAAAGCGTGAGCTATTTCTTTTGGTGCCAAGAACGTCTGGTTGCCTACGATAATTTTTTGTATTATTTTTTGTTTTTGGTTATGCTTTAACTTATTGGATAATAATTTCCCAGTTTTATTTGCTCCGTAGTACCATGTTTGTTTAAGGCGAGTAATTGATCTATTTATTTTATCTATAGTCTTAGTTTTTATTTGTTCCTATATTGAAGTTATCTCAGCCCTTGTGTTGTAATCAGGTTTCTTTTTATTTATTAACTCCAACTTCGCCAGTGCTATATGCAACTCTGAGAGGGGTTTGCCTAGTGTTTTCTTATAGATTGAACCCTTTTTTTATCAAAACCCCCCTCATGTATGACTTAAAGGCACACCACAATGTACTGTTTGTGACTTGACCGTTATCATTTATCTCAATTAATTTCTTTGCCTCCTCTTCCAGGCTTTCTTTGATATGGGGCTTGTTCATAACATTTTCATTTAGTCTCCAGTTGGATCTTGATTTGTAATTTGGGTTATTTTTTAATTCAATGAATACAGGGGCATGGTCGGACCATGTAATTGGGCCGATTTTTGTTTTCCCTATAGAATTCAGGCCCGCACCGTTTGTTAAGAAGTAGTCAATTCTGGTGTAAGTTTGGTGAACTTGTGAGAAAAAAGTATATTCTCTTTCTTTTGGGTGTAGGGTGCGCCATATGTCATATATTGCATTGTGCTGAAGAAGTCTTTGTATGTCCGAAATTCTTTTAGGTGAGCTATTACTTACTGGGGTTCGACCGCTTCTATCTAGATTAAAATCTGAAATACAGTTCAAGTCCCCTCCAATAATTAGAGTACCTGTCATAATAGTTTCTATTTCCCCAAGAACCTTCTTTAAGAATCTGATCGGGTACTGATTCGGGGCATACATATTAACCAGTGTATATGGTATATCATTTATTTTAGCCATTATGATCATGTACCGTCCACTTATGTCGGGGACCCAATGTATCAGTTCAAATTTTATATGCGAGCCCACAATGATTGCTGTTCCTCCTCTTTTCTTCCCATCTGGAGAGTTAGTTGAGAGAACTGTGGGATATTTAGAGTACCTCCATAACTTATCTGCGGAAACTGTCCAGTGTGTTTCTTGAACCATCATTAGGTCAATTTTATTAGTCACTAAAAAATCGTATAGACATCCTCTTTTTTGGGGAGAGTTAAGGCCCCGGACATTTAGGGTGGCTATGAGCAGCGACATCTTAATGATGTAACGCTGTTGCCCAAACCCTCCCCCCGATGCCCCCCATCGGCTCCACACATCCTACATACACACACCACACACATACTTCCCAAAGACCCATTAGACAAAGACATTTCTTTATCAATAAGTCTGATCCTGCTACCGCCGCAGGATTGGAGCCCCGAGAGGTGAGGATCCTGTCAATTTACATCTAAGCCGCAGAGTTTATAACATATCTAATGTTACCTAAGTAAGGGACCAAAGGAAAAATAAAGTGTAAGCAAAGGGGGAAAGAGAGAGGGGGGGGGGGGAGGTGGAGAAAGGACAAAGGAGAAGGGAAGGCAGGAAAGGGGAGAGAGAGGAGGAAAAAAAAAGGAAAAAAAAAATGTATTTGGAAGTTGTGTATAGAGTATATAATTACTAACGTGCTGTGTGAACTGGGGGAAAAAACAAAAACAAAAAATATATATATATATATATATATATATATATATATATAAGTGCAGTACCATATATGAGTGAAAAATTATGTGTGCGTGTAGTTGTGAATGACCAATGTACTAAATATTAGGAACAATTCCTATTACGTGAATGTTATTGAAGTATTTACATGTGAAGAAGAAATTTGGGATACGTGACTTGTCCTTATGTGCTTAAGTGAGTAAACTACTGAATGTATTTGAAAATTGTGTATAGAGTATATAATTACTAACGTGCTGTGTGAACTGTGTGAGAGAAAAAAATAAAAATATATATATATATATATATTACCTAGTGCCCTATATTATTACCCATTGCGCCAGAACCAATATTTCCCAAATCCCCTCCGACCATCCACCTCCCCACCTCAGGGCCCTCGTCCCACCCCCCCGTTTCCCCCACTGGTTACAGGTATAATCCACTGACCCAAACTGAGTTTAGTTAGAGTTTAGGTCCCATTGTTTCAAGCTTTCTTTAAGGGTATCAGGATCTTTGAAGAAATGTGAAGAATCCTTATATTTTACAATGAGAGCCGTTGGAAAAGCCCACTTGTAGGTTATTTCGTTAGATCTAAGAATCCGCGTCCCTTCAGAGAATTGTAATCTTGCTTGTCTTGTTGCTCTGGATATATCCGGAAAGATTTTTATATCTTTATATGTCTCTTCTTGGCTCGTATGTCTTCCTGGCGACCGCATAAATACATTTTTGATGTAAGATGAAGAGAACTTAACCATTATGTCTCTTGGTAATGAGGAGTCAACACCTCTTGCCTTATGAAGTCTGTGGAATCTGTCAAAAGGGTGGGGGCCAAGGTCTGCGTTGGGGGCTAGGTTCTGCATTAGATTTATCAGGTATTCTTCAAGTTGGTCTTGCTTCACCTCCTCAGGTATTCCCCGTATTTTAATGTTATCCCTTCTAGATCTGTCTTCGAGGTCGGTTGTTTTGAGCTCTAGGGATTTCATTCGGTTCTCCAGGGCAATGTTCTTAGCTTGTAGAGATAGAGTTTCTTCCTGTAATTTATTTAAAGATGTCGTCTGCACATTAAGTGCCTCTGATTGGTGAGTAACTTCAAGTTTAAGTGCATTCATATTTGAGTCAAGATCCGCTTTAATTTTCTTGTACAAGTTATCTAACAATGCTTCCATTCCCTTGCTAGAGATTGATTGCAATATCGTGTCCTCTTCTGAAGTGGTTACGCTAGGTTCCCCTAGAGACTCTCGCCTCTCTGCTGTTAGAGATTTTCTAGATTTCAGTTGTTCCGGTGCTTTAGGCGAGTAAGAAAGATGTAGTTGTTTAGTTTTTTCCAGTGGCTTTTCCTTTTCTTTCTTTGGTGGCATAGTTGCGTCAATTTTAGATTTGTAGTGATTTATTTATAAGTAAATTAGTTACTTGCAACTAGGGGTGACAGATGTAGTATTTATAGGACACACTTGGAGTTCATGTAAAATCTTTGTTCAATGAATCTAGCGAGTACGAAAATGCTTGTAGATGCCCCTCTCCGGTACGTTATATACCTAACAGGCTTTAAATTTGAGAGGTATATTGTTGTGACCAGACAAGATTTTTGTCAGTCTTAATCAGTTGCAGCTTTTTATTATCTCCACCCTTCCTCTTGCAAATATAGATCTTTATTCAATTTGTTCAGCTAGGAACTTATAAGTATAGATTCATGTGCAAAGCAGGTGGGTTAGAACTTATTCAGTTGGATGCTTGTAATTGCAGGAAATGGTATATATCCACTTAGTCACGCTTTTAGATAGTTATTGGCTTAGATATTGGCTTTGATTTTGAGACCCCTTGATAAACTATTGGCTGCACAAGTTTGCTTATTTTGACAACATATAACGCTTATCCAGACACTAGGCTTATACAATTCTTGAAGCCCTGTGAGTTATTTGGGAGCCAGACAGTGTGTTTATAAATCTAGATAGTGCTCATATGACAGGCATTCCAAAAGAGGTGTTTGAGTCGGTAACCTTAGATTTGAGGCTCACTCCAATTTTAAGATATAAACTTGTGCTGCTGGAAATAGTGTAAATAGTGACCAATCTGTCGTGCTGCCCTATGAGGAAATTTATAGGGAGTTTGCTTAATATGTATGACAAAGTCTCTTAGGACACTTGTGGTTTTTATGCAGCACAGATTTAACCGCATGTAATTGCAGAGCCAGAGCATAGAAATATAGTACCTAAGGGCCTATAGATATATCAGAGACCCAGCAATTATAATTCCAAATCAAACAGATTTCGTATGACAATAGCTCTTGGTAGAGAGGTTAAAGCGGTAGTGTTAGATTTAGAGCACATCCTAATTTCAAGTTAGTTTGAAAAGAAATTATAGGAAACTTCCGTGCGACCTTGTTAAGATAGCCCAGTCATTTACCTAGTTGTCACTTAGTAATGAACTTGTATAACGTTTGTAGGTTTCTAGGTGTCACAGATTTGATATCATAAATCTCATGTGTAAAAAGTTATAGTAAGCCAGCAGTCGGAAGATCTTAATGTAGTTAGCAGTGATGTAATCAGGCAATTTAGAATAGGTTTGTATTTAAGCACAATCCCGTATTCCTTTTTTCGTTTTCTTTTTCCTTTCTCTCTCCCCTTCCTTTTACAAGGCTGTAGTTCTGTCCATATATAAAATTTCAATGACTTAGTGCGCTCAATAATAATGTCTTCAAGAGGAGGGGAAAGGACTTATACTTCTCCGTTTTCTCTCTCCTTTTCTTTTTTCTTTCTTTTGCTCCTTTCTCCTCTACCTTACCCTCTCTCCCTCCACTCCCCTCACCTACCCTTCCCTTCTTCCTATTTTTTAGTTTTTAAATTGCCACCAAAACGTTCATGAATAAGGCTGGCCGCAACATGCAATTAAACTGTGGAATTTAGTCTCTCCTTGTGGCGCGCTAATATTGGTCAAACACAGTTGCAAACACCATTCATGTTAGATTGTAGAGGTCTTTACTCACTGCGGTCCTGTAGGTTGTGACAATTAGGGCTTCTCAAATGGAATCAGAGAAAGTAGGTCGGCTTTAAGAATTTTGGTCCGGAGGGTCTCGGCAGTGGGAGGAAAGGAGAGAGGTCGCAGCAGGTGTACTGGCTGTAGCAGTGATTCTGGTGTAAATCGCTGGTGTTCACTGAGATATTAAGGTCAGTCCTCGTGTGTCGTTAGTTCCAAAGAGGAAGGGAATCAACAAGGGAGGAGCATCGGGAACGGCATCGCGTGGAGCCTAATGTGCAGCCTGCATGATATTTCGATGGGTCGTGGGTCGTTGTATCATCGTCCTTGGTCCAGTGTCCAGGATAGCAGGTTACCTCACACTCCGGGGCTCAAGAGCGGCGCGCATACGTGCGTGCGTCACGTCGTCATCGCGTCCTCTCTCCAGATTAACTTTAAAGTATCTAGTGTCCCCGTTGTTACAGGACAGGATGTCTTTACCTATAAGTGAAGCCTGATTCTTGGATTCTACATCCGTTAGGTGATCTCTTATTCTTTCCTTTAACTCTCTCTGTGTTCTACCCACATAATGTATGCAACATTTGAGGCAGGTAATCAGATAGGTAACCCCTCTAATGGAGAAATTCAGATAATGTTTGATCTTAAAAACTTTTTCGCGGCATCGCGTGGAGCCTAATGTGCAGCCTGCATGATATTTCGATGGTCCGTGGGTTGTTGTATCATCGTCCTTGGTCCAGTGTCCAGGATAGCAGGTTACCTCACACTCCGGGGCTCAAGAGCGGCGCGCATACGTGCGTGCGTCACGTCGTCATCGCGTCCTCTCTCCAGATTAACTTTAAAGTATCTAGTGTCCCCGTTGTTACAGGACAGGATGTCTTTACCTATAAGTGAAGCCTGATTCTTGGATTCTACATCCGTTAGGTGTTCTCTTATTATTTCCTTTAACTCTCTCTGTGTTCTACCCACATAATGTATGCAACATTTGAGGCAGGTAATCAGATAGGTAACCCCTCTAATGGAGAAATTCAGATAATGTTTGATCTTAAAAACTTTTCCATTAGAGGTGGGCTCCACCTGATCTACTCTGTGAACATAACCCATTTGAAAGGGATTACACCTTTTTCTGTAAAAGATGTGGTTCTTACTCTCATATCGACATGATTCTAGGTTAAAAACAGCTATAAGGAAAATGAACAACATATTTGAGTAGAATTATCTCCAACTATTTAGAGACAAGCAAACACAAATTGGGGTAAGAAAATCTATTAACCTATCATGGTTAGGAAGATTGAATGCCATCATAAGGAGGAATGTCATTTTTAACATTCAACGTTGTTGAATTTTTGTAGATTCATGTTAGAAATGGACCCAATACCCTACTGTCTATGTTGCTTGATATATTAAAGGGGACACTCCCACCAGAAAATGTACATTTTTTTTTTTTTTATTGTGCATTGCTGATTTAAGATATGTCTTTTATTATGCGAGTTTACTTACTGTGAAATATTTTGCTGAATATGTGTGACTGGTTTTGAAACAGTGTTTTTGGGAGCCACCCATTCTCCCCCGCACTCCCCCCCACCCCGTGACTTTACAGCACTAGCATCTCACTTTGGTCCTGGGGACACAGAATGCAATCTATAAGTCTAAATTCTGACCATGGGAGGGTAATGTAACTATTACATCACAAGGGGGCGTCATTCTCCTCTCTTTGTGTTGTAAGACTCACAGAATAAGGTGAAAAATAAAATGGCAGCAGAATTTTATTGAGATAGATAACCTTTTATTAGTAATAAATTACACAGATCAAAGTGAGGGAGAAGTAAAGTTGAACATAAAGTTTGCACTGCACAGACTATAAGGGCTAGCATGCTGATTGAATAGCTCAGCTGGCAAATGATTCATCAGTAAACTCTTGGGGGTCATAGTTTCAAGTCCTGGAAGGGATTGGCTCAGCCCTTCATTTTTCTGAGGCATACCCAGCCTCTAGTAATATACCCTGGATGTTGAACAAATGTAACATCCCCAGAACACATTTGAAAACTAGAAATATGTGAATGTTCCTTTGCTGGTTAAACACTTTTTTATTAGTAGTAGTATATGCTAATCAGGTATATAAAAAAAACATGACACTACCTTTACAATTGCACAAAACAAGAGGTAACAAAATTGAAGATCAACAGTTTATGATCTAAGTCAATATTTCCAAAGTCATTCTAAATATTGGCTTCTGTAATATATATGCTTCTTTTGTCCCTGTCAACATGTACATCCACTGATTCATGAGAACTCCACTTATGTTCACATATAATTGTTACTGCGTTTGGTTCATATGCTACATAAGAACTTCAGCTATGTTGTCTACTTAGGAGACTATTCTATATTATGCACAGTACTAGATGTTAGTACCTATTATATTGATAAGACTAATTATTTTAAGTGGGTCAATGTACTGTGGACAATGAGGACATACACAAGTTTATGAAAAAGTATTATGGATAAAAATGGCACTGTGTAAATTGTATATGCCCTCACTTTATACAGTACCAAATATATCCCACATCACTTTCCACAGTGTTATTTTTGGCCCAAATAATAAGTAGAGGTACTAGTTATTAGGACTTGTTGACTGGCTTGTGGACACTTGCTGAACCCTTGGAGCTGCATGGAGCCATGGTGACATCCCTCTGCTCTGTATTGTGACATGTGGACTTCAGCTGATTGGGATGAATTCTTATTGGATACTTCATTGCAGCACACTGGCTTCGAGCTACTAGCATCCAGTCTTTGTTTGAACATCACAGAGCTTACCTCTCCAGTGATCCCTCATCTGCATTAACCCTGGGTGTGTGTGTTTTTTATTTATCACTGCTGCTATTTTATTATCTAATTTTTTTGTTGCCTCTGGTCTCATTGTGATTCCTTTTTTCGGCTGTTTATATTCTTTTTATTTATTGTTTTTGTCTATGGCTTTTTAACACAATTTTATTTGTTGATTAAAGAATGATTTATCTAAAATATACCTCCATTTCTTTGTTACATATATTTTTGCACCATACTGCTTTGTGTTTTTTACAGTCCCTTGTATGTCCTCGTTGTCTACAGTGACATGTTCAACTGAAAGTAAATATCCATATTGAGGCCTTTGCTTAATCTCACTATTAGGCTCATTTGAACCATTTCATTTCACTACCAATAATAAAGTAGGGCAAGATTACTTTGAATTTAAAACCCAAATTCTGAAAAGATTTTCAACTCGATTGTAAAGCACTCACAGTAATATGTCACATAATATGTTGCATTATTATAATATCCACATGCCTTATTCATGAATGAATATAAGCATTTAAAGAAAGACGTAGAAAATAAATCATAATACAAAAGTAATAAAGGTCAACCAGCACAACATTTTAGTATCACGGGGTTGCTATTAAGATGTTTTTCTAACGTCTTGAGCCTGTTTGAAAAAAAAAAAAACCTTTGTCTTAGTCGCAACTATGATGCCTTCAACCACTCTCTTTTACATTTGTTTAATAACCCATGCTAGCATAACTGTTACTCCTGTTGCTGACCTGGATAGCCCTCACTAAGTTGTCTGCTGTGTTTGTATAACACTGTACACTTGTTATTTTGAATTATCATGCTGGCTTTCCCGACCTTGTTTGCTTTCTGACTACCTGCTAACCAGACTTGAACTTCTCTTGGATATTGCTGCCTTTGAAGTTGATCTGTTCCCTGGCTGTTCCTTTTGTTGCCATTCTCAAAATCAGCAGGTCTTGAATTGCTATTCAGACAGTACTTACGCCACACAGACTTTAAAGCATTAACCTATTCCTTCACTGGGACTACTTCCTCATCTGGTATCCCCATCCATGACAGGCACGCACTGCTTCACTCAGTCACTTCACAGAGCAAGACCGCAGGGCATTACTTACAAACAAACATGCATGGCCAAGTACAGATCTTGCAACCCTCGCCGTTTTCAAAATTGTGTGTTCATTTAATGTTGGTACATATAACATGTATTTTTGAATAGAATCCAGGTTTCCTTTCTTGACATCACCGTGTTGGCTTATAATGATCATATTGTGTCGCAAACAGATTAGTGGTATTATTCGTGGTATACCTTTTGGTCAGTTTCTATAAATTAGAAGAAACTGTACCAACTTTACTGATTTTGTTCAAAACTCATGCAAGTTTAGAGATAATTGTATTAGCTGAGCCTTTCCTTTGGTGTATTTACTGGGCTTTTAACACCTTAAGAACCAGGGATTTTCTGGGCCAATGACCAAAGTAATTTTTCAATTTTTCGTATGTGTTTGTTGAAACAAAATTTGTCTCTCTGTCATTTAACGCACCCATACAAGTTATATGTTGTTTTTTAAAGGAGAGTTAGAGCTTTCATTTGATACCCTATGCATAAAAATAATCTACAATTTAATATTAAAAAAAAAAACATATAAAAGGAAAGTTTTGGAAAAATAATAATTTTTTCCCATTATTTTCCCAACAATAATCAATAACTAATTAACTAACTAATAAAAAATTTAAATATTGGTTCTCAAACTAGAAAAAAAATTCTGACCAGTGCGATGTTACTAGTCGCAACCATAAAAATCACAGAATGGGCATCCAGGGTTTAATGGTAAAAAACTTAACTACATGCCGATTTAACTCATCATAAGGTCACCAACGCCGTGGTTCTTATGACGAGTTAACTCGTCATAAGGTCGAAAATGGGTTAAAAAAAGATTGAAGTGCTTTGATTAACCCTACAAATAGAAAAACAAATGATCAGCATGACAAATTGGATGCATTGCCTGTCTTCATGGGCGTATGCAGGGTGGCAAGGGGTGGCTTGCCCCATCCCCCTGGATTTTTGCAATTCCTTGGCTGTGGCTTATTAATGTTAAATATTACTGGCTTATTATTGAACAAATTGGCTGTGATTTATTAATGGCAAAATAATATTGGCATATTATTGGGCAAATTAGTTGTGGCTTATTAATGGCAAAATAATACTGGCACAATATTGGGCAAATTGGCTGTGGCTTATTAATGGCAAAATATTACTAGCATATTATTGGGCAAATTGGTTGTGGCTTATTAATGACAAATAAACACTGGTATATCATTGGGAATATTGGTTGTGGCTTATCAATGGCAAAATAATACTGGCACATTATTGGGAAGATTGGCTGTGGCTTATTAATGGCAAAATAATACTTTAATGGACAAACAGCAGCATATTTTAATAGGCAAACTGACTGTTGCATATATTAATGACAAAGTGACTGTGGCATGTTAATTGGTACCTAACAGTGGCTTATTTTAATTGGCAAAGTGATGCTGTGGCATGTTCTGTGGGGCAAAATAACATTTACCATGGGGGAAAGTGAAACTGTGGCTTGTTCTGCAGGGGCAGTTCTGTAACACAAAGTGACACTGTGGAATGTTCTGTGGGACAAATCAACACTGTGGCATGCCAAACTGTGTGGGTGCAATATGAGTGCAAACCAAGTGATGTGGGTAAAATATAGGTGCATGGAACATGCTGTGGGTACTATATGGTGCTGTGTTGAGTCCTTTAGGTGTAATGTGGGTGCAGAAACAGGGAATAAAAACAAGAAATGCAATGTTACAATAATACATGTATTACATATACAAACAATTTAATGTGATATGAAAATAGTTGCATATAATATTAAAAAGTTTACATTTCCATACAGCTGTTTACAATTCGACGTTATAAAAATTGGGTCGAGGGGGGCCCACTGCTAAAGAATTTGCCCATAGCCCACTAGGATCTTAAAGTGTCCATGAGCACCACAACATCAAAGCAGCCACCACACTGTGTAAGATAAGAGTGGCAACCTCAATTGATGTGCAGGATGGAGCACTGCAGCTTACCTCACGTGCATGCAGCCAGATAGCAGAGCAACAGATGGAGAACCAGGCCAGCTGCCTGCAGAATACAAGTGATTGAATGACAGTCACATGGGGCAGAAAATGTAATGAATGGTGAAATTACATGGACATAGAGGCTGAATGCAAAGGGGGGAAAAATGGAACAACAAGGTGACAATGTGGATGGGGCAGAAAAGATAATGGAGGATGAAATCTCATGATATAGATGGATCATGGAGGCAGATTGTAAAAAAAAATGGGTCAACATGGCGACAAGTGGATGGTTCATAAATATAATAGAGGATGAAATTATGTGTTAAATGGGGGCAGATTGCAAACAAAATGGTGACATGGAGCAGAAAAGATATAATGGAGGAGGACATGCATCAAGTGCTGTGGCAACTGCTGTGAGCATAACCTGGTGCTGTAGCTGGTGCCGTGTGTGCAATCTAGCATTGGGGAAACTGAGTTACGTGGAGTCAAATGCTGCGGCAAGTGCCTTGATCATGTGTGTATGCATAATGTGGGGCATAGTGTCAACATAAAAACAGATTAGAAATTTCTAATCATCAATGGCAGCTTGATATTTCTATTAAGCTTTTGCATCAGGTTTATCAACCCTTTGCATGCCTGCACTGATAATGACTAAGCTCCTGTACTTCATGACATTGTCAAAAGAGGCATGGCGAAGCAAGGATGACTGTAAAATTATGCCCGCCTTCCCCCCCTGAAAAAATGTCTGCGGATGCCCATGCCTGTCTTTTGCTCTGTATTCACCAATCATTTTTTATCATACCAGGACACAGAAAACTGTTAAACAAAGTTATAGGATGGTAGCTAGAAGGACAAGAATGGATGAAATTGGTAGTCATGTATAAGTATGATGGACGTCCATTCACAAAGATTAATGTTAGGTATCCCAATATTAAACTATATTCTCCCATTTCGGTAATGTTACTACTGCACTTTTGAAACCTTTTGTCACAATCCATCCCGCTGTCAGGTTCCATCATGCATGCAGGCTCATCTTTCATCTAGTACATATTCAGTTTCTCTGGTTTTCCTCTCCATCTTTGCTATCAAGTTCTGTTTATTATCTATCCATATTCCTGTTTTTTCCTTTATCCTTGTGTGTTCTTCACTTCCAGTCCTGACGACAGAGTGGCACTTCCCAGTCCCACTTACAGAAGTAGCACATCATAGTTCTGGCCACAGAGTGCCGTTTTCCATAATTCTGGCCACAGTGTGTCATTTTCCATAGTTATGGCCACAGAGTGGTGTTTTCCATAGTTCCAGTCTCTAGGCAAATGCCTAGACTGGCCCCAGATAGGCTATAGCCAAAGCGGTGTCTCACTAGATTGAACCACAGTGTGGTATCTACACAACCCGGTTATAATTCTTATCCTGAATTTCAGGGGTCCCTCTAATGGGGTGCCCTGTCTTAGAGTCCCTTTATTAGGATGTTCAGTATGACTCTGTCATAGAGTTTCAGTCCGGTCATAGTGTTTCAGTCATGTCAGTCCTATGGCAGGAGTCAGTCCTTCGATAGTCACATTTTTCTCTTCTTCTAAGCTGTCTGTTGTTCTATTCTGGGTTTTCTTTGTATCCACATTGTCCCTCTGTTCTGTTTATCTGCCAATTTGTTCAGTTTTCTCAGTTGGTTTCCTGTTGGCGCAGTGTGCAGTCTCCAGTATTCACGTTTTCTTTGTGCCTGTGTGTCTGTGCAATGTACGTCTTTAGATTGTGTCATAGTTAGGGACATGCCTAATGGTGGGATACCTTGATATGGTTGGCAAGCTTATGGAACATTTGGCCAATTAGTCTAGCAAAACCACTACCATTTACCAAATCCAGTGTTAGGCCAGTTCCAGCATTTATTTATGTTTATTCATTTGTAGTCACCGTCATGGCATTAGCACTTTGATTCTTCTGGCGTTGACCTGGTAACCTTATTGATTTAAAGTGATATTTGCACTCAAGTTAACCCTCTGTGCACATTTTATTTTTGAGTGCATTTGTTCTAATAAATTGTTCTGGTTTTTATTATATAACAATATTGCACTATATCTTTCTATTCTCCTTTGTTTCTTCATATGTCCACCCACTTCTCTGAGGAGACTTCCAGCCAAGTCCATTTCCATGCAATATAAGGGGTCTGTTTCCTGTGGTTCTGTGTCAGGGCTTACCTTTGTTGGGAGTCCTTTAGGCAGAGATGTATGCTCACCCTTGCAAACAAACACAGACCAGGGTGACCAGATAAGAAGCCACGTGGCCTGTGAGTTTGTGCACGGGGGCTGGTCAGGATATCCAGGTAAAGTTACAGACAAGGAGAAGAGCAAAATAATCTTCGTGGGTAAGCCAGAGGTCAGAGGATGCCAGAATTCATAATAAACAGGTAACAAATCCAAGGTCAAAAAGCCGAAAATGATCAGGAATACTCAAAGTCAAAATAACAGGAACCAAACAAGGAATCCAGAGTCAATGAACTGACCCTGTCCTTAGGGAAGGGCAGTGTCTTATACCTTGTTAATTAGGTATGAGATTCAGCTGGAGAGTTACTGACAGGTCTGAGCCTTTGGTGAAGTCCAGCCCCCTAGTGTTGCAGGCAATACAAACATAAACAGGAGTTATCCAAAGTTCTGAAATGGCTCAGAGGCAACATAGCAGGATACAGTCCAGAAAAACCACAGTTCAAATCCCCTGTTGGGTGTGTCTGGGGCGAACATGTCTGGCAGTCGGGATGTCACAGCGGCAATCCTGACATTCTGTTATCCTTACATTGGTTTCTTCTCTGCCTTGTTCTAGTCTATCCTTAGCCCTGTACTCTGTATTCAGTTCTGTTCTGCCTCAGTTCCTTTTCTGCTATTAATCTGCCTCTTTGTTTGGCTGTCCTAGCCTCATACCGCCTGCTATCTCATCATAGTTGTGTTTCTTGCTTGTTCCAGGATGTCTGCAGGGTTTTTATAGTTACTGCTTTGGTTTTATGGATAATGCAACTTCTATCACAGGGCCTAGGAATGTGGCTGCATAAACCTGAGGCTTCTAGTAGCCGGGGCACTCCACTCCAGGTATGAGCTGCTGAACTCAGGCACTCAGGATCTAATGCCATCCTGGACCCTGCTTGTGATACCTTTAAATATGGGGTCTGATGTACTGGTTTGCCGTAGCCCATAATATGTATCCTGGGAAAACTATATCCAGTATCTATTATATGTTGTTGTGCAACAATATGGTGCATTATCTAGTCAATTTTTAAAGGTCAAATTTGGAGAGGTTATATATTTTAAAATCTGTGGTGGGCGCATTCACACATAGGACATTTTCTTATTAGTTTAAGTGAGTTCATTGTGTGTTTATATAATGGAATGCTAAGACCTGTCACTTTACCTACGACTTAGTACAGTTTGCTGGACAAATCGTGCCAGGTGGCTAGGCTTTACCACCTGCTTACTGATATTTTGTGTGGACATGCTTCCAGTGTTCTTTCAAGCAATAAATGTTATGTTCTTTTAATAACACATCCCCTGCTCTAGTGGTCTTGATTTTTTTTACAAGTATATGAGCTTTGACACTCCACTGCTCTAAATAATATTATCTGTATTAATACCTTTCTCAAGGTAGAGGACAGTCCAGTTAAAAAATATTTAGCAACTTTCCAGGATAAGATGATTTACATCAGTCAAATTGCTTTAATTAGTAGAATGATAAATATAAGCATATAATTTGTCACTCATCACTATAATGTTTCTAGGATTGAAGAAAGATAAAACTATTGTAGTTACCGTATTTGCTCGATTATAAGACGACCCTGATTATAAGACGACCCCCCAAACTTTGGATATTCCTTTAGGAAAATAACTAAAAGCCTGAATATAAGACTACCCTATAGGAAAAAAGTTAAACTTGTATATATTCACATGTAAATTGCTTTTTCAATAAAATATTATATAAAAAAATGCATTTCTTGTGTTTATTTCCTTTTATGTGCCAATGCTGCCTCTCTCTTTCCCTTGCCCCCAGCTTTCTCTCACTCCCCCTCCGTTTGACTCCCCCTCGCCTGTCTCTCCCCCCCCCCACATGTTTCTCTCTGCCCCCTCCCTCCCTTTGTTGCTCTGTCCCCCCTCCCTCTGTCTCTTCCCCCTTTCCTGCTCTGTCCCCCCCCTCCCCTTGTTGCTCTGTCTCTTCCCCCCACCCTCCCCTTGTCTCTGTCCCCCCCCTCCCCCTGTCTCTCTGCCCTCCTCCCTCCCCCTGTCTCTCTGCCACCCTCCCCCTTACCTCGATACCTGGTGGTTAGTGGGGGCAGCCGGGGGATGTCTGCACGATACTTGCAGACATCCTCCATGATGCCCGACAAGGCCGTCTATTATGACTGACAGCTGGTCCGTCATAATAGACTGCCGTGTCGGAAAGCATGAAGGATACGTGCAGACATCCCCCGGCTGCCCGCTTTTCCCTGGTGGCTAGCGGCGCAGCAGAGGAAGTACCCGACTTCTTCATAGAAGCCCCGGCGGTCGTGCCGGGCGGAAGCAGGGGAGTCTGCGATCATCGCGCAGACATCCCCTGCTGTTAGAGAGGGGGATCCAGGTCCCCTGCAGCTCTGCTGGGGACCTGGATCCCTGTCTTATAGTCTGACCTCAATTTGATTTTAAGACTACCTCGATATAAGACTTTTTCAAGTTTAAATTATTTTTACAGAGATATACATAACAGTTAACATATGCATTTTTTTCTTTCATTGTAGCTGCAAACTTTAGTCAGTAGCTCTTCTGCATTTAACAATAGGACCTTGATTTCCTTAATCAATGCTTAGTAAGTACATTTACTTTTGTTAGTAACACTGATTTTATTTTTTCAAAGCAACTGAAAGATTTTTCTCCTTTTGAACTATACCAAGTCTGATCATCAGATTTCTCTTTACTAAAATGAGATTGAAATCCTGGAATATTCTCACTTTTATATGTAATCTATGGAATGCACCATATGTATTTATATATATTTGTTACTTTTGTACTTATTACATTTATTTGCACTTAAATTGTGTGATGTAAACACACTTACCAGCTTCAAGATTTTGTCAATGTCCTTTTTATCATTGACATTGTATCTTTATTTTTCAAACAATGTAGTAATTGTGAAGATATTACACTTATTAATAGACCTACTGTGATTCCACTAATTTCAAGAACGGGATATATGCCAGAGAAATGGTCCTTACAGATGTTGCTTGGCTGATACATCCTACACCATTTACTTGAGAGTAACATCATACTGTGTTGTTATCAAAATTATCCATGGTGGTGGGAATACATAATTTTTATTAATTAAAAACTAGACAGTATAAGCATTAGGTGGTTTGATAAATACATTTAAATATTAAGGTGTGACAGCAGGCCTACATTAATATTTTCTAAGAAGAAAATCGTGATGGTAAACAACCAAATGTGGAACATCTGACAGCAAGGTGCAGTTTAACATCTCATTTACCCTACAAATTTGTAGTTTTGTTTGAATAACATGATATAAACTATGTTAAGATGGGTTTTAGATAACTGCTAAATAAACAGACCTTTTCTACATTTAACAGGCTGTTATTTACTGTTGCTAAAGATGAAAAAACAAATCCTATTCCTGATCCAATACTGTCATAATAATAATAATAAGCTCAATTGATTTATCCATACAAAATAATTCTTTATTTTATCTGACTTCTTAATATAAAATACGTTTTATTTTAGAAAAACATAAAACAAACATTATTTTGATTTAAATTCTAGCTCATCATACTTCAGCTAGACAACCAACAAATATCAGACATTACAGCTTAATATAGTGTTGATAGCATGATACAGGGCCCTCTTTAATGCGGGGCAAATGGGGCAGCTGCCATGAGCCCAGTTACTCCTGGGGGGCCCAGAGCAGCTGCCTCATGGGCCCCCTGCCCTTGCATCTCCTCTTCGCAGTGCAATGCACTGCTGAACTTTCTTTTTTCTTCTGGCAAGCCGCTGGATGCGGCAGCTGAAATAAAAAAAAAAAAAAAAGAAAATCATTGCCACCGAATATGACAGTATGTCATATCTGGTGGCTGTATTTTTCTCCTCTGTGCAGAAGAGAAGACTGCATTGAGAAGACGTCCAGGGACACGGAGCAGCCAGGACGTGAGTACAGCAGAAGGGGGGAGGAGGGTGGTATTTAACAAGCACTGTAACATTGGCATATTAATAGAAAACCTAACTGTGGTATATTAATGAGCAAATTGGCTGTGGCATCTTAATGGCACAATATTACTAGCATCTGAATGGCACGATGGAACTGGCATCTGAATGGCACAATAATACTGGCATCTGAATGGCATAATAATGCTGACATCTTAATGGTACAATATTACTTGCATGGTACAATATTGCTGCCATCTGAATGGCACAATAACACTGGCATCTTAATGGCAAAATAATACTGGCATCTGAATGGCACAATACTGGCATCTTAATAGCAACATCATACTTGCATCTGAATAGCACAATATTTCTGCATCTGAATGGCACAATAATACTGGCATCTTAATGGGCAAATTGACTGTGGCATCTGAATGGCCCAATAATGCTGGCATCTTAATGGCACAATCAGATGGCTTTTAACAGCGAGGCACTTAACAACAACTCCAGGCTGCCCCAGAACCGATGGTGGTCGCTCTCCTGAGCGACCCCATCGGCTCAGTAGAAGGGAACGCTGCCTGTACAGGCAGCGCTTCCCTTCTAATGGCAAGAGCATCGGAAGTGAAAGTATTTCACTTCCGATGCTCTAGGGGGAGCCAATCAATGCCGGCACAACAGATCTATGTGATCTGTGTGCAGGCATGTATGGTAAGTGCTCTGATGAGCACTTACCATACTGTCAAAGGCAATATTACTAAATATTGCCTTTGAAAAGTATTGATCTGCCTCCCTCACCTTACTACTTTTAGTAAGGGAGAGAGACAGATCAGATCAAGTAAAAAAATAAAATAAAATATTAAAAAAATATTTAATAAAATTTTAAACACCAAGGGCTTTTTATAAAAGCCATTTAACCCCTTCCCTGCCATTGATCGCTGTGTACGCAGTGATCATACACAGCATCACATTTTTTGCTGTCTGTTCATTTTTTAGGGGTTAATTTTTTTTACTGTAGTTCATTACAGTATAAAAAAACCTCTTTTAAGACAGATTAACCCCTTTCTTGCCGTAGATCACTGCCTAATCAGCGATCTGACGCAAATGCAGCAATCTTGCTGCAGAAGCATTTTTAATTTTTTTTTAACTTTTTTATTACACCCGTCACGTGTTAATTATACCCGCTAGGGGACTACGTTTAACGTAAAAAAAATTTAGCGCATGTATAGCGATCAGTAACAGCTGATAAGTGACAATGGCGGGTTGGCGTTTGCTCAGATGAGCATCACCATTCGTCTGGTTAGATCAATATGTGTAAATATTTGATCTGACCCGTGTAGATCTGCCTCCCTCTCACTTGAGTTTTAGTGAGGGAGGGAGACAGAGCTGTATAATGTAAGTTTTTAATTATAATATATTTAATAGAATTGAGACCCAAAGGCTTTTATAAAAGCCGTTTCCAGTATTTAACCCCTTCCCTGCAATTGATCGCTGTGTACGCAGTGATCTTACACAGCAGCACATTTTTTGCTGTCTGTGCATTTTTTTAGGGGTTATTTTTTTTTACTTTGATTTATTACAGTATATCAAAGGCTCTTTTAAGAGCTATTAACCCCTTCCTTGCCGTATATCACTTCCTAAGCAGCACATATGGTCACTGCCTAAGCAGTGCATATGGTCACTGCCTAAGCAGCGCATATGGAGCAATCTAGTCGCAGAAGGATTTTTTTTTGCTATCAGTTTTTTTTTGTCAGACTCGCTAGGTGTTAATTATACCCACTAGGGGATTACGTGTATTCCTTTTGAAGCTGTCTGAACGCGTGTATAGCGATCAGTAACAGCCAATCAGTGGCAAAGGTGGTTTGGTGATTTCTCAGATGAGCATCACCATTCGTCTGGTTCGTAAATATTGTTCTGACCCATATGGATCTGCCTCCCTCTCCTCACTTGAGTTTTAGTGAGGGAAAGAGACAGATCTGTATAACATAATTTTTTAATTGTAATACATTAAATAAAATGTTAATACATTGTGAGTCCCAAGGGCTTTTATAAAAGACATACCCTTTGTATAGTGTAGTGTATTAACCTCTTCCCTGCCACTGATCACTGCACAGCAGAACATTTTTTCTTGTCTGTGCATTTTTAGGGGTTAATTTTTTTGTACAGTACTACAAAGGCTCTTATAAGAGCTATTAACCCCTTCCTTGCTCTACATGTTCAAATTCCAAGTTTGAAAATCAAAAAGCGCACCTCTCAAATGTAGCCTTTCAACCCCTAACAAAGCTGACAAAGCTATGCATGGGTAGTATCCCTGCGCTCGGGAGATGTTGCTGAACATATATTGTGGTATTGTTTGTCAGTGACACATACCGAAATATGTGAATTTGTGTCTAAAGTGCAAAGTATGTGGGAAAAAATACACAATAAAATGACTACCACAAACTTTGACAAAGGCTGGTGGTAGAATTGGTGAATGGAAAGTGTTAAAATAACACCATTTAAAATAGCCTAGGGTGTCTACTTTTACAAAATATATACTTTTTGGGGTAAAATACACTGTCCTACTTTTAAAAAAAAGTCCCAAATGAAAGATGGGCTCAGGCTGACTACACGTCAATATTCCAAGTTGAAAATGCGCACCTTCACAATGTGGCCCTTTTACCCTCCAAACAACCCAACAAACCTATGCATGGGTGGTATCCCTGTACTCAAGAGATGTTGCTGAACACTTATTGGGGTGTTATTTGGCAGTGACACATACCAAAATCTGTGAATTCATGTCTGAAGTACAAGGTTTGTGAAAAAAAAAACACCAAAAAATTACTACCACAAACTTTGACAAAGGCTGGTGGTAGAATTAGTGCATGGAAAGTGTTAAAATACCACCATTTGAGATAGCCTAAAGTGTCTACTTTTAAAAAATATATGGGTTGATGGGGTAAAATACACTAGCTGGCTTCAAATATGTCCCAAATGGGACATGGGTGCAGGCTGTCTGCATGTAAAAATTTCAAGTTGGAAAACAAAAAACTGCACCTCACAAATTTGGCATTTTAGCCCCCAAACAACCCAACAAACCTATGCATGGGTGGTATCCCTGTACTCAGGAGAAATAGTAGAATCTATTTAGCATGTTTTTTCGTTCGCTATTGTCGATGAGGAGAAGTTGTTTCAAATAAAAGTCAGGAAATTTGTGTATTTTTTTTTTTTTTACCATATTTTATTATTTTTTTTAATAATATGATAAGATATGATCAAAAAGATGGCATCCATAGAAAGCCCTTCTTGTCCCGATAAAAACAATACTATTATATGTGTGGGTACAGCAAATGACAAAGAAGAAAATTACTGCTAAACACAAACAGCACAGAAATGTTAAAATAGCCATTGTCCAGAAAGGACAAAAATGTTTCAAAGGCTCTGTCCTTAAGGGGTTAAGTCATTTAGTTGCAATGTGGGTGCAGAAAAATAGAATAAAACAAGAAATGCAATTTTTCAATAACATTTTTATTACAAATGAAAATAGTTGAATATAATATTAAGAAGTTCATATAAGTATGCATGTAACTAGTGAGAGAGAGATGTGTATATATATTAATAAACATATATGAACATATGTAGGTGCTCTCTAATATCCATGTATACTTTTGTAACTTAGGCAATGAGTAATTTTATTGCAGTTTTGCATAGTAAGAAGGTATAGATATTGAAGCCATATACACACTTTAATCCATATATACAGTTTATACACTGCAATTATACACTTATTATTCACATTTTATACACTGAAATACAATTACTCACTGCAATAAAAGTACAATTGTATGTGTGCTTATTTTTGTGTGGTTTATTTTGGTGGGGGAATATTGCAATGGAGGGGTTGATTGGATGCTGGGGAGGGGGGCAGGTTCCAGGGGGCCCAACAAATGCTTGCCCAAGGTCCAATCAATATTAAAGACGGCCCTACCATTATAGTTATTTTAACTGCATGACAGAGGGGTTTAGGTGATTTATATAATGGCTAATTGAATGTTGAAAACATTACAACCTATTAGACTCACTCAAGGTTTCATATTTAGCTACTTGCTGTATGTTGTGATTGATTGCATTACATTATACTGTCACAGGGGAATGCAACGTATCAATAGATGTAAAACTGTAAAGCTAATTGTGTTTTGATTGTAGCTCTCACTCAATCCTATTGTTCTGCAATATAAAGTTGTATAGTTTTGATTTGAACTGAACAATATACATGTTATTATATTGATAATACGTAATCCTTTTTGTCTTATCTTAACATCAAGTTATTATTGTCACACTATGAAGAAGTGGTAATAGCAGCACTCCATGTGTGAATCAGGCTCCAGCATGTCCCCAATAAATTAATAAACATGCCCAGCACTCAATTCAGTTAGGTTTTCAAGCCGTGGCTTGAAAAAGACCTTTTGGTTGAAACATTGCTATCGTGGATTTAACACCTCACTGAATTGAGTGCAGAACATTGTGTATTTATTAATTTATAACGCACGGGGTCCATTATGGTATAATACCCTGGAAGGTTGATATCAGGAGCTACGTTGTAGAGTGGAGAAACAGGGTCGGGTGCTAGGTAAATGCATTTCCCTGGTAGCTTGGGGCTCCAGGTTAATCAGCTAAATGCCGGGGCCCTGTGTAAGTAGCTTTTGTATCCAATATTATAAGGCTAAAACAGAATGAACTAAATGACAGCCAAGCAGAGAAAAAACAGAAAAGCAACTGAGGGAGAACAGAACTGAAATACAGAGTACAGTGCTACAGGACAGAGGACAAACAAAAGCAAGATAAAGTAGAAACAAAATGAATGATATTATTATAACAGAAATGGGTGTCAACTTTTCTTTCTTTCCAGAAATAAAAACATAATCAAATTCCATGGCAGGGCTTGAATACAAAGCAGGGTAGGAATACAATGCAGGGCAGGAATAAGTATAAATAAGAAATAAGAAAGCAAAGGAAGAAGGACAAAGGAAAGCCTGGATACAACCTGGAAGAGCATACACAAAGGTGCACGGCTACATTATTTGTTCGATTACTGTCACACTGTGTTTTTTCATTTTTGTAGTGATATAGTTAAGGATATAGTAAGTAGAGTGACCACACATCTCAGATTGTCTGGAACAGTCCTCCAATGGGACTTTATGAGCTGGATCCTGAACAGCCCCAATAAATGACAATGCAAAGTCACATAATGAGAGTTTTAAAGGAAGATGGGCCCAGCCAATGAGAAGAGATGTCTCACCTCCCTAGATCAGCTGAGCATACAGAAGCCTGTCTTGATTGGCTCAATCCCTCCTTCACACAGAACTCAGTGTGATCTGCAACAACTTGCCAGCAACAGGCATTATGTGTGTGTGTGTGTGTGTGTGTCTGTGTGAGTGAGAGACTGTTTATATGACGGTGTGTGTGTGTGTGTGTGTGTGTGTGAGAGAGAGAGAGAGAGAGAGAGAGAGAATGTTTATGTGACTGTGTGTGTGTGTGTGTGAGAGAGAGAGAGACTGTGTAAGTGACTGCATGTGGTGTATGTATATATGTGTGAGTGGGAGACTGTGTGTGTGGTTGTGTGTGTGTGTATGTATGTATGTATGTATGTATGTATGTGTGAGTGAGTGAGTGAGTGAGTGAGTGAAAGACTGTTTATGTGTGTGTGTGTTTAATGGTTATAAAGGTTTAATTCTCTGAACATGCCTCTGCCTGCTAATACCGGGGTTAATCCTCTAAAACTGCCTGTCTGTTAATACAAGGGTTAATTTTTTTAAAATGCCTGTCAGCTAATGTAGGGGTTAATTTTCTAAAATCTCCTGTCTGCTTATCCCAGCATTAATTCTCTAAAACTGGCTGTATGCTAATAGAATGGTTAATTCCCTAAAACAGAATGTCTGCTGATACAGGGGATAATTCACAAAAACAGCCTGCCTGCTAATGCAGGGGTTAATTCTCTAAAGATGCATGTCTCTATGTACTGGAAAGTGAGGATTATTAAATGCACAATATCTAAATTTGAACCAGATAACCAGATATGGCATTAATTAGTGTTTGTTTAGCACTATGCAGTTTGGCTCCCAATATAACTCAATTAAATCACAATAGGAGTCAAATACGCATTTACTTAAAAACAAATGTATATGTATGGTAAAATGTAACATACAACAATTACATTTAACCACAAGGTATTATTAGACAGTTATATCCAATAACCAAATAACAGAATATCCACACATATGAATAGGTTAAAGCATAACAAAGTGTAATGATAACTCTACATCAATATCTACTATAAGTTGTACAAATAAACAGTGTTAAAATGCTAAATCTATTAAAAGAAACAAGAATAGTTAACTCTATTCAAGCAAAAGAAGGGAAAGGAATCTTGTTCAGTTGGAAGGACTTCTTAGGCTCCAAGAGAGAAATCTCTTTCCTGTGTATCTCTTTAAATGGAGATTCTTGTTGGTACAGCTTTTCCATAGTAACACTGGTCAGGTGACCAGACTGTCTTCTAACTGTCAGACTCTATGTTGTTTACAGTCCAGCATTGAAAAATAGCCAGTATGTTTACCTTGAAACACTGTTGCTTAGAACATTTGCCACCTGCATATACCACACACATATAAACCTATGTGTTTGTATGTATATATACACATACACATACACACACATATTGCTATTTAAGTGACATCTGTGTAGAAGACCCCCAAACTAACATAAATATGAACTGTGTCTATAACACTCTAATATAGTAGTTCATTCTCTGAAACTGCCTGTCTGCTAATACAGTGTTAATTCTTTAGAGCTTTCTGTTTGCTAACATAAGGGTTAATTCTCTAAAATGATCTGTTTGCTAATACAGGGGTTAAGGCTCTAAAGCAGCCTGTCCACTAATGTAGGGGTCAATTCTCTAAATCTGCCTGTCTGCTAATATAGGGGTTAATTTTTGGAAAATGCTTGTCTGCTAATAGAGAAGTCAATTCTCTGAAGTTGCTCCTGTCTGGTAATGACTGTATATATCATAAATATATTATTAAATCTGAAATGTACATGGTTCTCAAGGCTTCCTAATAATTAATTTAATATAAAATGTTATCCTTAATTGCAGAAACAAAATGTGGTCACCCTAGTGGTGAGGTGCACGTGAAGTATAGCGTGAAGTCACTGACATGAAAAATTAAGTGAATTTTTATTCCGGTAGAATGAAATATCTCATAGCCATTCAGATGGTCAAATATTTTACTCCAACTCTGAGTACCCTATTAAGATTGCAGAGTAGTTTTTGCAGCTAAGATGGAGATATGAAAACATTTTCATTCCTGATATTTTTCTTCTCGGTTTATACTATAGTGCGTTGTAATCAACTCGATATATATACTGCCACCGATCCGCAGCTCAATAAAAAATAGAATTATATATTCTACATGTGCGCCACCAAAATAAGCATATGGACTCTGTCTTCAACCCTCCTAAAAGTAGTAAAATATATACATTTATATATATATTTTGCACTTAATCATAGGCATAAAGTGCCTATGCATATGATTAAGTGCAAAATAGCACGAAACGTAGAAGGCGACTTTTTCGAGGATTTTCTGGTCAGTACCTGTACAAGTTTTAAATGGAATAAAATATCGATTTGTTACACTTCATCGTGAAGTTTGTCACTCTGCTTTTTTCTCCTGTATATATTTTCCTTGTCTTGTAATCAACCAGATTATCCATGTGATCCTGCACCTTGCTGATGCCAGCTTCCTCTCCTCACAGAAGTTTCATTATTTGCCTGGCAAGCCTAACCTTCAGTTAGTCATTTCTAAATCTCATGAAGATTTACTGGCATAACCAAATTCAAACCTCTCATATTTCTATAGTTTGCAAAATTAGAAGAGTCTACAAAATATTACAACAAATCATGTTTCAGATATAGAAAATCAAGTCCCGCCCAAAAACCAAGGCTCCTACAATGTGACATAATTAAAACTATTACACTAATATAAATACAAATGATTATGCATAATCAGTTCATGCTGTTTTGCGGAGCACAACATATACAGGAGCATAATGATGGGGAGTGTTAACCCTATAATATACTGCTCAATCATTTTCTTTTTGTCCCCCAATGATAGTTACTCATATGGCAAATTGCAGGTGATTAGTAAAATAAGTGTTTGGCTCTGGCTTACACATTTTTCTGTTTCTAATATCAAGGACAACTTACACCTAGTATTTCTTGGCTACCTGTTTACTTTAGGAGTTTTTAAAGGACAACTAAAGCCAAAAATAAAATCTTGTTTAATTGAAAGAACCTTATTGAGCTATCTTTACTCCATACCTGGAGGCAGACATTTGTTTATAATCTTGGGTCAGATCTTCATTCATCTGAAACAAGGTGAGTGAAGATCTGACTCAAGATTCTAAACAACGTGTATGCCTCCTGAGAGAACTATATGGAGTAAAGAAGGCTTAATCAGGCACTTAATCTGTATTCTTTCATGAAAGAATTTATTTCTAAACCACCTTCAATTGATACAACCATTTAATTAAACATAGAGCAATGTTCTGCTACAGTTGCCCTTTAACCCCTTCGTGACGCATGGTGCTTGCATCCATGATGACCACCACAACGCCACGTTTTTTTTCGTGGCCACTGATCACAAGGTGATCGGTAGCCATGAACCCAATGGCAGAGACACGATCAGGGTCTTACTAGACCTTGTGGGTCCCTGCCAAAATATTGCAAGACCTCTCCACATCACGTGTGACGTCAAAAAGGCATGCCCAAACCTGGAAGTTCGGGCACAGTGCGAGTAAGTGAATTTAAGCTGTTCTATTTTCTTATTTTCCAATGCTGGATTAGATTGAACCTTCATTCATAGATTTTTCAAATAGCTTAATCACATATAAAAGAGTATAAAAGTTGGACAGTGCTAAATAAGGTAATAACTAGACATGTGCAAAACTAACATTTTCGTTTCGTTTTCGTCCATTCGGACGAAAATGTTATTTATTTCGTCTAAAACAAATTTCGTTCATTAGTGCATTCGTTACAGATGAAATTCGTTCATTATTTTCGTTTTGTTTTGTTTTATTCGTTCGTTTTATAGAATACAATGTAATACTATTGGCTTTCTATAAACCGAACGAGAGCCCCATTCATAAGAAATTCTTATGAATGGGGCTCTCGTTCGGTTCATAGAAAGGCAATAGTATTACTTGTATTCTATAAGCCGAAAGTCTATAAACCGAACGACTTTCGGTTTATAGACTTTCGGCTTATGGAATACATGTAATCCTATTGCTATTCTATAAACCGAACGACTTTCGGTTTATAGAATAGCCATAGGTTTACATGTATTACATAAGCCGAAAGTCTATAAACCGAAAGTCGTTCGGTTTATAGGCTGTCGGCATCTAACTAATAAGAGACAGAGTCTCCATTCATAAAATTATGAATGGAGACTTTGTCTCCGTGTAGTAAAATGCCGACAGCCTATAAACCGAATGTTCGGTTTATAGGCTGTGGGCATTTTACTACACGGAGACAAAGTCTCCATTCATAATTTTATGAATGGAGACTCTGTCTCCGTGTAGTAAAATGCCCACAGCCTATAAACCGAACGTTCGTTTATAGGCTGTCGGCTTATGGAATACATGTATTCCTATTGCTATTCTATAAACCGAACGTTCGGTTTATAGAATAGCCATAGGATTACATGTATTACATAAGCCGAAAGTCTATAAACCGAAAGTCGTTCGGTTTATAGGCTGTCGGCATTTAACTATACAGAGACAGAGTCTCCATTCATAAAATTATGAATGGAGACTTTGTCTCCGTGTAGTAAAATGCCGTTCGGTTTATAGGCTGTCGGCTTTTAACTATACGGAGACAAAGTCTCCATTCATAATTTTATGAATGGAGACTCTGTCTCCGTATAGTTAAATGCCGGCTTTTAACTATACGGAGACAAAGTCTCCATTTATAATTTTATGAATGGAGACTCTGTCTCCGTATAGTTAAATGCCCACAGCCTATAAACCGAATGTTCGGTTTATAGGCTGTCGGCTTTTAACTATACGGAGACAAAGTCTCCATTCATATGAATGGAGACTCTGTCTCCGTATAGTTAAAAGCCGGCATTTAACTATACGGAGACAGAGTCTCCATTCATAAAATTATAATTAAATTCATATGAATGGAGACTTTGTCTCCGTATAGTTAAAAGCCGACGACGTTCGGTTTATAGAATACATGTAATGCTATTGCTGTTCTATAAGCCGAAAGTCTTATAGACTTTCGGCTTATGTAATACATGTAATCCTATGGCTATTCTATAAACCGAACGTTCGGTTTATAGAATAGCAATAGGAATACATGTATTCCATAAGCCGACAGCCTATAAACCGAACGTTCGGTTTATAGGCTGTGGGCATTTTACTACACGGAGACAAAGTCTCCATTCATAATTTTATGAATGGAGACTCTGTCTCCGTATAGTTAAATGCCGGCTTTTAACTATACGGAGACAAAGTCTCCATTTAGAATTTTATGAATGGAGACTCTGTCTCTGTATAGTTAAATGCCCACAGCCTATAAACCGAACGTTCGGTTTATAGGCTGTCGGCTTTTAACTATACGGAGACAAAGTCTCCATTCATAATTTTATGAATGGAGACTCTGTCTCCGTATAGTTAAATGCCGGCTTTTAACTATACGGAGACAAAGTCTCCATTTATAATTTTATGAATGGAGACTCTGTCTCCGTATAGTTAAATGCCCACAGCCTATAAACCGAACGTTCGGTTTATAGGCTGTGGGCATTTAACTATACGGAGACAGAGTCTCCATTCATATGAATGGAGACTTTGTCTCCGTATAGTTAAAAGCCGACGACGTTCGGTTTATAGAATACATGTAATGCTATTGCTGTTCTATAAGCCGAAAGTCTTTCGGCTTATAGAACAGCAATAGCATTACATGTATTCTATAAACCGAACGTCGTTTGTTTTAAAGACTTTCGGCTTATAGAATACATGCAATGCTATTGGCTTTCTATAAACCGAAAGAGTCCCCATTCATACGAATAGGTCAATTGACCTATTCGTATGAATGGGAACTCGATTTCGGTTTATAGGAAGCCAATAGCATTACATGCATTCCATAAACCGAAAGTCATTCATGTCGGTTTATGGAATGTAGTACAATGCTATTGGTATTGTATAAACCGACTCTATTTCGGTTTAGAATGCCAATAGCACGAATGGACGAATGGACGAATGAACGAATGATTTTCGTTTATTAACCATTCGTTCATTCGGATTTTGTTAGTTAAAATTTTCGTTATTCGTTTTTCGGACGAATGGACGAAAATGCTATTTTCGTCCGAAAATGCATTCGTCCGAAAACGAATGCACATGTCTAGTAATAACTACAAACACAACAGTTAAAAAAGTAGAAATTTAATTTAATATTTATTGTAAATAAAATATACATACAGAGAATATTTATTCAAAAAGGTGTGAAATAGGGTAATATATACTAAGCAGAATTGAGTCACCAAAAAAAGTATATATATATACTAATATAATAAACACTCACTTAACCCCTTAAGGACAGAGCCTTTGAAACATTTTTGTCCTTTTTGGACAATGGCTATTTTAACATTTCTGTGCTGTTTGTGTTTAGCAGTAATTTTCTTCTTTGTCATTTGCTGTACCCACACATATTATATATTGTTTTTATCGGGACAAGAAGGGCTTTCTATGGATGCCATCTTTTTGATCATATCTTATCATATTATTAAAAAAAATAATAAAATATGGTAAAAAAAATACACAAATTTCTTTGTTTTTATTTGAAACAACTTCTCCTCATCGACAATAGCGAACGAAAAAACATGCTAAATAGATTCTACTATTTCTCCTGAGTACAGGGATACCACCCATGCATAGGTTTGTTGGGTTGTTTGGGGGCTAAAATGCCAAATTTGTGAGGTGCAGTTTTTTGTTTTCCAACTTGAAATTTTTACATGCAGACAGCTTGCACCCATGTCCCATTTGGGACATATTTGAAGCCAGCTAGTGTATTTTACCCCATCAACCCATATATTTTTTAAAAGAAGACACCTTAGGCTATCTCAAATGGTGGTATTTTTACACTTTCCATGCACTAATTCTACCACCAGCCTATGTCAAAGTTTGTGGTAGTAATTTTTGTGTGGTTTTTTTTCACAAATATTGTATTTTAGACATAAATTCACAGATTTTGGTATGTGTCACTGCCAAACAATAACCCAATATGTGTTCAACAACATATCCTGAGTACAGGGATACCACCCATGCATAGGTTTGTTGGGTTGTTTGGGGGCTAAAGGGCCACATTGTGAAGGTGCACATTTTCAACTTGGAATATTGACGTGTAGTCAGCCTGAGCCCATCTTTCATTTGGGACTTTTTTTTTAAGTAGGACAGTGTATTTTACCCCAAAAAGTATATATTTTGTAAAAGTAGACACCCTAGGCTATTTTAAATGGTGTTATTTTAACACTTTCCATGCACCTATTCTACCACCAGCCTTTGTCAAAGTTTGTGGTAGTCATTTTATTGTGTATTTTTTCCCACATACATTGCACTTTAGACACAAATTCACATATTTCGGTATGTGTCACTGACAAACAATACCACAATATATGTTCAGCAACATCTCCCGAGCACAGGGATACCACCCATGCATAGCTTTGTCAGCTTTGTTAGGGGTTGAAAGGCTACATTTGAGAGGTGCGCTTTTTGATTTTCAAACTTGGAATTTGAACATGTAGAGCAAGGAAGGGGTTAATAGCTCTTATAAGAGCCTTTGTAGTACTGTACAAAAAAATTAACCCCTAAAAATGCACAGACAAGAAAAAATGTTCTGCTGTGCAGTGATCAGTGGCAGGGAAGGGGTTAATACACTACACTATACAAAAGGTATGGCTTTTATAAAAGCCCTTGGGACTCACAATTTATTAACATTTTATTTAATTTATTACAATTAAAAAATTATGTTATACAGATCTGTCTCTTTCCCTCACTAAAACTCAAGTGAGGAGAGGGAGGCAGATCCATATGGGTCAGAACAATATTTACGAACCAGACGAATGGTGATGCTCATCTGAGAAATCACCAAACCACCTTTGCCACTGATCGGCTGTTACTGATCGCTATACACGCGTTCAGACAGCTTCAAAAGGAATACACGTAATCCCCTAGTGGGTATAATTAACACCTAGCGAGTCTGACAAAAAAAAACTGATAGCAAAAAAAAATTCTGCGACTAGATTGCTCCATATGCGCTGCTTAGGCAGTGACCATATGCACTGCTTAGGCAGTGACCATATGTGCTGCTTAGGAAGTGATATACGGCAAGGAAGGGGTTAATAGCTCTTAAAAGAGCCTTTGATATACTGTAATAAATCAAAGTAAAAAAAAATAACCCCTAAAAAAATGCACAGACAGCAAAAAATGTGCTGCTGTGTAAGATCACTGCGTACACAGCGATCAATTGCAGGGAAGGGGTTAAATACTGGAAACGGCTTTTATAAAAGCCTTTGGGTCTCAATTCTATTAAATATATTATAATTAAAAACTTACATTATACAGCTCTGTCTCCCTCCCTCACTAAAACTCAAGTGAGAGGGAGGCAGATCTACACGGGTCAGATCAAATATTTACACATATTGATCTAACCAGACGAATGGTGATGCTCATCTGAGCAAACGCCAACCCGCCATTGTCACTTATCAGCTGTTACTGATCGCTATACATGCGCTCAGACAGCTAAAATATTTTTTTTACGTTAAACGTAGTCCCCTAGCGGGTATAATTAACACGTGACAGGTGTAACAAAATTTTTTTTAAAAAATTAAAAATGTTTCTGCAGCAAGATTGCTGCATTTGCGTCAGATCGCTGATTAGGCAGTGATCTACGGCAAGAAAGGGGTTAATCTCTCTTAAAAGAGGTTTTTTTATACTGTAATGAATTACAGTAAAAAAAAATAACCCCTAAAAAATGCACAGACAGCAAAAAATGTGCTGCTGTGTATGATCACTGCGTACACAGCGATCAATGGCAGGGAAGGGGTTAAATGGCTTTTATAAAAGCCCTTGGTGTTTAAAATTTTATTAAATATTTTTTTTATTTTATTTTATTTTTTTACTTGATCTGATCTGTCTCTCTCCCTTACTAAAAGTAGTAAGGTGAGGGAGGCAGATCAATACTTGTCAAAGGCAATATTTAGTAATATTGCCTTTGACAGTATGGTAAGTGCTCACCAGAGCACTTACCATACATGCCTGCACACAGATCACATAGATCTGTTGTGCCGGCATCGATTGGCTCCCCCTAGAGCATCGGAAGTGAAATACTTTCACTTCCGATGCTCTTGCCATTAGAAGGGAAGCGCTGCCTGTATAGGCAGCGTTCCCTTCTACTGAGCCGATGGGGTCGATCAGGAGAGCGACCAACATCGGTTCTGGGGCAGCCTGGAGGTGTTGTTAAGTGCCTCGCTAGCGAGGCACTTTAACAACACCGGAGATGCTTAGAAAGCGAACGATCGTTCGCTTTCTAAGCACATGTGTGCAGCGGGCGCAGCCATTTTTAAATGGAGTGATCCGTGGAGTGATCGTAGCGCGCCCCTGCACATTTGGGGGTGTTGCACAATGCCTCTACCTAGAGGCATTGTAGCAACACCGTTAGAGTAAAGAAAGCGACCGCTGGTCGCTTTCTTTACTCCATTTAGTGCATGACGTGCCAGGCACGTCACCTGTCGGCAAGTCCACGATTTGCCGTGACGTGCCTGGCACGTCATCTGTCGTTAAGGGGTTAAAGCATTTGTATAGAGGATTTAGAATTTTATGGCAAGACAGGATGCTTCATATTTGCATATCCTTCTTTACTGATTAACCTCTAGCAGCAAAACAGTTAACAGTATAGGAAAAAAATAACCAGTCAGAAAACGCTAAAATAGCATATAAGACAGCAACTTCTACTTCCTCTTTCTTTGCTGCTTGAACCTCCAGGTGAGTTAAACCCAGATTTGATTATTCTTATCTGTTATATTGCTTACATTATCTTTGTTTGTACCTTATTTTCATATGTTCTTCACACCCATCTAACTATAGCTTTCTATCCCATTTTTTATATTTTTTTATCTTGGTTCTATTTTCATTTTTTACACTATACCTCAAATTTCTCACTGTGTTTTCTATCAACTCAAACTAGCATTTTACTAAATGCTTCTGCTGCTTACTCTGACCTATCACTACGTTTGCCTTTATTATCAGCCTGTTTCTCCCCCAAAAAATGCTTCCAATGTCAAGGGCCTTCCAACCCCGCTATCTACCTACCTTCCATGGCTGCTTCAGACCTATCCTGAGTGCTCACGGTGGGGAGTTAGGGCTCATCCATCCCTCGCGGCCCTCTCGTGATAATGGGATCTCTCCTCCCGTCCCGCTGCCTGCTCTGCCTTTTCCTCGGCTGCCTTATTCTCAGCCCGACTCAGTCCACAGTGGACCTTGAGCCTTCTATCCCTCAGGCACTATTGAGGCTCCTCCTCAGCCCTGAAACTCATGCCAGCGTTAGCCGTTAGGGGAGACCCCCTAGGCTTCATCCACTATATTTTGCAAGGTGCAACCATAGCAAACCACCTGTCCCCTCCCCCCCCCTTTTTGTCTTTAAGAACTATGTACATACATACATTGTCATTAATTGTTACAGCCTGAAGGGTTATGACTGATGGTGACCACCTTTTACCCTACTACATCATATTATTACTGGGGTGACCAGTCGGAGGACAGACCCTAATGGCCAGCAATATTTTAAGGACCTCACACACATTACTCTCTTGCAGTCTCCAAAGCAGTGGCTGCAGTTTGCAGACTAACAATGCACCAAACTATTCACCTATTAAGTAACATCTGGTGTCACTCAGTTCTCACAAGCTTGCAAGCAGGGTCCTCTACCTCCATGTTTTAGTGCAAAAATGTTTTTGTGGAACTGTTTGTAACTCCCCTTTTTATACTCTGTACCAAGCACTACGTAAATTTCTTACAACTTGTTTAATAATGTATGTGTTTTTATCTACTGTTAAATGTGTAACTCTGTGTATCTCCATTCTGGACTGGGTCCCCAGGACATACTTGAAAACGAGAGAAATCTCAATGTATTCTTCCTGGTAAAACACTTTCTAAATAAATAAATACATAAATAAAATACACATTTCATTGTTCTGCCCTGAGCATCTGGCTTTTGAGGGTGACCACCTCTCCCCTATTATTTTGTATTGTTACTGGAGTGACCCCCCCCCCCCTTTACTTCGACTGAGGACAGGTCCTAGTTGCCCATTGTCCCTAGCCAGATGGGTGACCCCCACCGGCCATAACGTGTGACCCCCGTTGATTCATGCTCAGTCATGTTTACATGTATTTTTTATATCTATATATTTCATGACTTTTATGTGCCCATGCCACAGAGGTCTGTTTACTCATTTTTCAGACCTTGAGTGCACTAACCATGAGTGACCAGAATACTAGTGTGATGTTGGCCATCTTCCAGGATTGGCTTCACATTGCCTTGGGAGACTCTTTCCCCTCGGCACCAGCAGCATTGCATGAAATGCAACAATATTACCACTCCAAAACGAGGGAGGTAAATTCTAATTCAGACGGTTCTCAGCAGCCATCCCTGGAAGAGATCGTAGTCAGACGCCCCAGCCCTGACTGACAAGGTCAAGGTTCCACTGAATAAACCTAGGAGCTGCTCACTACCTTTGCTTCCAGGTATATCCCCAATGGTGGAGCCATCGGTCACGTTCCAAGGCAATATCCAGATTCTGGATGAATATTATGCTGGGTACTCAAAACCTGGCACCTCACAATCTAGGTCACCCACCTGCCTGACTCCGCAATTGTCCAAAGATCCTGAAGCAAACCCTGACCTCCCTGTGGAGATCCTGGATTCCTGCGCATCCTGCCCCATCCCCGGTCACCACCGCACCACATCATGGAGTTCCTCCACTATTGGCTCTGACACCCACTCGAGAAGGAAGTTTGTCAAAGATTATGAGTAGAATGATCTCGTCCAACTCTCCCCAACAAAGTTTCCCTAACTCCAGAATTTTACTCCACTTTTATCACCTTCCTGATGAAGAATGGAAAGGACCCTCGCAAGGGTTTGAAGCAGGGGCTCCGCTCCACCCTATATAAGTTGTTGAACATGTTGGGCCCTCTGACGCAACTCTTTCTTATGGCGTACAAAGCCCTCACCGATGGTTCGCAAATAGATCCTCATCTGGCTTGGGAATGGGCTCAGAGGGTGCAACATTTTACAAATATTCGCAAATTACTCCTTTCTCATGTTTTACCTATGTTTTTTCCCACTGCACTTGTTAGTACATGACCCCCTTAATGTGGTAATAAATGATTGATAGTAATTAAAAACTAGACAGTGCAACCTAAATATATGTAAGAATTAGAGTGCAACAGCAAGCCCATTTTCCAAGCATTAAACATCAATGAAGAACATTTTTGAAAAATTCTCCCCTTCATTGGATAATTTTCCATTTTGGCTACTTTAGCTTAAAGTTTGAAATTCCATCTCAATTCTCTCATTATTGAGTAGACCCTTAAATAAAACACAAAACAAGTAACACACATGCATTGTTGATTAGGTAGAACACTTGAGAAAAAATTAACTTGCACACATTTGATCTAGGATCTAGAAGATAATTAAGAATCTTAGAAAATAATCAAATCTCATGCTTATTATTATTTGTTTATTTTTTGCATGTTTTCTGCTTAGTTTGTACAATGTGTTTTTTTTATTTTTTACTGTGAATAAATCTTAATGTTATTGACCTTCAATGATTCCCCATATTAATATATATATATATATATATATATATATATATATATATATATATATATATATATATATATATATATATATATATATATATATATATATATATATATATATATATATGCAATGATCAAATTAAAAAAAATCATGGACAAGTCATGAAAAGTTTTTGTCTGCTCGGCTCCAGCACATATGCTGCCTGACTTTAAAATGCCAATGAATGATTCATGCTTCTGTGGCAAATGTGAGCAAATGGCCTCTTAAGGAACTCAGGCTGGGAATCGGAATAGCAAAGTTAAAAGATAGATGGGAGACATTTCCTGTAGAAAGAATAGATTATTTCATCCAGACTTCTTTCTTTAACCACTTATCTGTCTTTAGCCATTTCACTCTCCTGACCATTTCACCAATTTACTGAGCTTGGTTCTCATACTTTTTACTGTTATGTCATTGGGTAATTATATTGAGGTATAAAAAAATGCATGGAAGACACTTATATATATATTTTGTGCCTTTTATCATCATGTTATCATGCACGCTAAAGTCTGCAAATAATAGTAAGTGGTTTTCATATATATCTACATGTATATTTAATTTATATACAAATACATACCTTCCAACTCTTGCCCCCACAAATCAGGATGCTGATACCACAAGTAAGCTCTACCACACATGCAATGTGGCACTGTCACTCACACTGGTAGAATCCAGTCTCTGGTGTCCCAGACACTGGAGATTTCTATTTTAAGTGTGAATTATAAAATCCCGCTGATCTCTATCTCTGTCCTGAAAAGCAGATAGAGGTAGATTTCAGCAGGGCAGTGTGGATGATGACATTACCCTGGAAGTCATTTTGTATCTTGGTGGCCATTTTGTCCTACCAACTCCATTTTTGTATGCCTTCTTCCATGTTTGTCCTCTGTGATATCCAAAGAGAGCGAGAGGTTTATGTTGACACGCATGGGTGTATACATATGGTAATTGCTCTTAGTGTTGAAAGATTACAAATGTAAGCAAGCTTGCTTAAACTTTAGCTGAAAAGTACAGAATGAAGCAAGGGTACAACCGCAATGGTCAGATGGTTTTAACTGGAATTTTCCAGTTAGTTCAGCTGGTAAACAATGTGGTTTTATAGAGATAATACATAGCACTGCAACAAATTATAACAAATCATATTCTTTAACTTGCTAAGAATTATGTAATCATGCTATTTTGTTTTACTATAGATTTGTGTGTAATTTAGGTGCGGCCGAGCACTCTGTGCAAAGACGCTACCCTACGTATATACGTTTGTATTAAACTTCATTACTTATTCAACTCAGAATATTGGCCTGGTCTCGTTTCTTTGACTCTTCTTTCCTTTGAGGAGTCTCCTAGGAGAAATTGACCATTGACAGTTGGGGGTTCACCCGGGATCTCAACATCTCGGAATCAGGATCCAGATGGCACAGACTTACCCTCTTCTACCTAACCTTGAGCACTTTTCTAAATGCCTATAGTGTAATTATTGGGTAGAAGAGACGGGGGTCAGCCACTGGTTACCTATTTGAGTGATGGGATCCTTAAGAGTTGAGTAAGTGATCTGGTGGATGAGATTGTAATCGGTTATTGTAATTATATACATCAGAATTGTGGTTTGCATATAGACATCCTAGAGTAAGCTGTAAGCCCAAAATAAGTGGTGGTAAATCACTGTGCATTCCAATGGCTACCGTTATGCGGCCCGTCTCTGGTTGAATGTGTACCAGAGGCTAATACTCGTTACACTGAGATGCAAGAGAGATACCGAGATTAAGGTGTAAACCCAGAATTAGGTGGTCCATCACTGTAAATTCCAGTGGCTAATATTCTGTAGTCCGTCTCTGGTTGAATGTGTATCATAGGCTAATACTCTATTGGTCCTCCATTATTTAAAAGTACAATTTTCACAGTGGTTAATGTTCTGAGTCTAATTATGGATTAAAATAAACTTACATTAAAGCAGATACTCCCAGAGTCAGCGTACTCTGAGGTACGCGCCACAAAAGAGGTTTTGTGGTAAAAGTCCTGTGATGGCACTATTTTAGATACTTTGCGATTTTTGTTGTTATAAAATGGGGAATCATTTCTCTAAGAAACCCCCAAAAGGAATGCTTTTGAAATATATGTGTAAGTATGATATGAATTCTGGAAAATACATGAGCAAGTGGACAGCTCTGTCACAAGCTGATGCAGGTAATTTGTACATCTGGCCAGATATTGGTAGTTTTAATATGGGGATTGTTGATCCTCTAAAGAAAACTCTGTGCTTGCAAGGTTTGGAAATCAACACTCGAGAGAGGATTGTGTTTAACAGCTGGTACCGAGAGGCTTATCACAGGCAGGGCCGGTGCAAGGATTTTCGTCTACACAGGCGAAGGTGCATTTTGGTGCCCCCCTGCTCTGATCCGCCACGCCTCCCACACCATTAAGCCTCCTTACATTATATATATATATATATATATATATATATATATATATATATGAATAATGTATAGTGTAGAAAATAAATACACCTAAATATTCAACTCGCATGCTCTAAATGTGTCACACATTGAAACCCTTAAACACAAAGACACCCTTGCAGTCACACACAGAGACACTCTTACCACTTACACACACACAGTTACACCAATTCACACATAACCTGAGACACACTATTTTGCCACTCAATATGCCAGTATTTAGCCCAGGGGTCCTCAAACTTTTTAAACAGCGAGCCAGTTCACTGTCCCTCAAACCGTTGGAGGGCCGGACTATATTAAAAACAAAAACTATGAACAAATTCCTATGCACACTGCATATATCTTATTTTGCAGTGAAGAAACAAAACGGGAACAAATACAATATTTAAAATGAAGTAAAGTTAAATCAACAAACTTACCAGTATTTCAATGGGAATATTATGCCAGTCAGAACCCAGTAATATTATGCCAGTCAGATGCCCAGGAACATTATGCCAGTCAGAGCCCAGTAATAATATGCCAGTCAGAGCCCAGGAATATTATGCCATTCAGATGCCCAGGAATTTTATGCCAGTCAGATTGCCAGGAACATTATGCCAGTCAGAGCCCAGTAATATTATGCCAGTCAGAGCCCAGGAATAGTGTGCCAGTCAGATGCCCATGAATATTATGCCAGTCAGAGCCCAGTAATAGTGTGCCAGTCAGATGCCCAGGAATATTATGCCAGTCAGAGCCCAGTAATATTATGCCAGTCAGATGCCCAGGAATATTATGCCAGTCAGAGCCCAGTAATATTATGCCAGTCAGATGCCCAGGAACATTTTGCCAGTCAGAGCCCAGTAATATTATGCCAGTCAGAGCCAAGGAATAGTGTGCCAGTCAGATGCCCAGGAATATTATGCCAGTCAGAGCCCAGGAATATTATGCCATTCAGATGCCCAGGAATATTATGCCAGTCAGATGCCCAGGAATATTATGCCATTCAGATGCCCAGGAATATTATGCCATTCAGATGCCCAGGAATATTATGCCAGTCAGATGCCCAGGAATATGCCATTCAGATGCCCAGGAATATTATGCCATTCAGATGCCCAGGAATATTATACCATTCAGATGCCCAGGAACATTATGCCAGTCAGAGCCCAGTAATATTATGCCAGTCAGAGCCCAGGAATAGTGTGCCAGTCAGATGCCCAGGAAAATTATGCCATTCAGATGCCCAGGAATATTATGCCAGTCAGATGCACAGTAATATTATGCCATTCAGATGCCCAGGAATATTATGCCATTCAGAGCCCAGTAATATTGTGCCAGTCAGATGCCCAGGAACATTATGCCAGTCAGAGCCCAGTAATATTATGCCAGTCAGAGCCCAGGAATATTATGCCATTCAGATGCCCAGGAATATTATGCCAGTCAGATGCCCAGGAATATTATGCCATTCAGATGCCCATGAATATTATGCCAGTCAGAGCCCAGTAATATTATGCCAGTCAGAGCCCAGGAATAGTGAACCAGTCAGATGCCCAGGAAAATTATGCCATTCATATGCCCAGGAATATTATGCCAGTCAGATGCCCAGGAATATTAAGCCAGTCAGAGCCCAAGAATATTATGCCAGTAAGATGCCCAGGAAAATTATGCCATTCAGATGCCAGTAATATTGTGCCATTCAGATGCCCAGGAATATTATGCCATTCAGAGCCCAGTAATATTATGCCAGTCATAGCCCAGGAATAGTGTGCCAGTCAGATGCCCAGGAACATTATGCCAGTCAGATCCCAGTAATATTATGCCAGTCAGAGCCCAGGAATATTATGCCAGTCAGATGCCCAGGAATATTATGCCAGTCAGATGCCCAGGAATATTATGCCATTCAGATGCCCAGGAACATTATGCCAGTCAGAGCCCATTAATATTATGCCAGTCAGAGCCCAGTAATATTATGCCAGTCAGAGCCCAGGAATAGTGTGCCAGTCAGATGCCCAGGAATATTATGCCAGTCAGATGCCCAGGAACATTATGCCAGTCAGAGCCCAGTAATATTATGCCAGTCAGAGCCCAGGAATATTATGCCAGTCAGATGCCCAGGAATATTATGCCATTCAGATGCACAGGAATATTATGCCATTCAGATGCCCAGGAACATTATGCCAGTCAGAGCCCAGTAATATTATGCCAGTCAGAGCCCAGTAATATTATGCCAGTCAGAGCCCAGGAATAGTGTGCCAGTCAGATGCCCAGGAATATTATGCCAGTCAGATGCCCAAGAATATTAAGACAGTCAGAGCCCAAGAATATTATGCCAGTCAGATGCCCAGGAAAATTATGCGATTCAGATGCCAGTAATATTATGCCATTCAGATGCCCAGTAATATTATGCCATTCAGAGCCCAGTAATATTATGCCAGTCAGAGCCCAGGAATAGTGTGCCAGTCAGAGCCCAGCAATATTATGCCATTCAGATGCCCAGGAATATTATGCCAGTCAAATGCCCAGGAATATTATGCCAGTCAAATGCCCAGGAATATTATTCCATTCAGATGCCCAGGAATATTATGCCATTCAGATGCCCAGGAATATTATGCCAGTCAAATGCCCAGGAATATTATGCCATTCAGATGCCCAGGAATATTATGCCAGTCAAATGCCCAGGAATATTATGCCATTCAGATGCCCAGGAATATTATGCCAGTCAGAGCCCAGTAATATTATGCCAGTCAGATGCCCAGGAATATTATGCCAATCAGATGCCCAGGGATATTGTGCCAGTCAGATGCCCAGGAATATTATGCCAGTCAGATGCCCAGTAATATTGTGCCAGTCAGATGCCCAGGAATATTATGCCAGTCAGATGCACGTTATACCTCCCTCCTCCCCCTTCCCCAGACCCCAGTACTTACCTCCATGCTGCTGTTCAGGTCCGATGCTGAGAGGGAAGCGCTGTGAGCTCCCCTCAGGCCGTGCGCATTCAATAAAGTGTGTTGAAAAAAAAAGTTTCGATTTTCCCGCCCCCCCCCCCATTGGGGCGCCCTAAGGCAGCCGCCTGTGCTGCCTTACGGTAGCGCCGGCCCTGATCACAGGGATAAGCAGGACAAGGATAAAAAAGACTTTTGGAACTCCTAGTGGTATGGGTTCACAGGAGCGACATATGTATCTTAGCATTTCTTCTTGGAAAAGAGACTAAACAACCCAATGTGACCAAGCAGGAGGATTTGTTAACACCAAAGAAATTGTACCCTGATTTGTCTACTAACCCGTGTAACAGCTTTAGCTAATATGGATCCAACTGATCAGTGAAATCCAGAATTATTTGATAACCCTGCTTCTGCTCCCCCACCACATGACGAGACCCCTGCCAAAGAGGAATTATTTTGTGATACCAAAGCTAAAGTTATAATAAAGGGTAAAGGTAAAAGTAAAGTCCCAATTGTGCATGATTTTAGAGATGCTATAGCTAAAAATACATTAGGTGCAAAAGTGGCCTCCCCTGATCCTGATTTGAATCCTTCAGAGAGCAGTGCATGATTAGAATCTGATTCAGAGGAAGCAGGACCCTCTGGTTATGCTTATCCCATGAGAGAAACTAGTGTGATAGATCCCAAAACTCAAACACAGCTGATAATCTACAAGCCATGTACACCAGCTGAGCTGGTAACCCTTTAAAGTAGTTTCCCCAGACCAGAAGAGACTGTGAAGTTTAATAAGGAATTGAGTAATATGGAGATTGCACATGACCCAGCTAGAAAAGATATTGTGCAGTTTTTATGACCGATGCTGAGAGGCGTAGATTTGTGAAACAGTTTGATGAGTTGGTGGAACAAATTCATCTAAGATCTTGGGATAGGATGGAGATGATAAGTAGAGATGCGGCTGAGAGAAAGGTAGTCATGCAATTAGGTCACATTGGAGTGGAAGTGCAGAGCAGTTGATTGTGGAATGTTTTGTGAAAGGCTTGTTACCCGTCCTTAATAAAGGAGTGATGATAAATCTCGATGGCTGGGAGGAAGAGATATTGACCAAAATGTTGTTAACCCTTGCTAAGCATTATGAAAACAAATGCTCAGTGGGAAAGTTAGAGAGGAACGTGACAAGGACGGTCGGTTTATAGACTTTCGGTTTATAGAATACATGTAATTCTATTGGCTTTCTATAAACCGAACTAGAGTCCCCATTCATAAGAATTTCTTATGAATGGTGACTCTAGTTCGGTTTATAGAAAGCCAAACATTTTCTCCTACTGTGACCTTTTGACTCAACCTTAAGCGTAAGCACATTTGCCTTGCTTGTTGTCCATTTGTCCCTGTCAGCATGCCTATTTCTGTGATTTTATTGAGACATTACATTTTTTGGATACAAATAAAATACTGGAACCCTTTTCACTAAGAAGTTGCATTGTTTTTCCTGAACTGGAATCTGCTAGAATTCCCTTGAAAGTTTCTTTACTGCAATTTTGGCAGATTTGTATTGGATATGAGATGTTACAGCACCCAGAGGAGAGACTAATCTTCATTGGAGCGTGATTTAGCAACTATCTTCCTCTCTTTGACTCAACCCTAACTCTAAATTTAACCCTAAACCTAAATCTATCCTTAACCCTAAATATAACCATTGCACTAACCCTAATTCTAACCCTAATTCATCTGTAACCCTAGGGTTAGTAGATATAAGGTTAGCTTTTTGCTTTTTTTTTGTTCAAAGTAATGTTGCTGACTGCCTCTGGGGCAGTCAAGCAACAGTAAAAAAGTGACAGAAGTGATTTCTTCTATTGTTCTTTCTGGATACTCCTCTACAATATGCCACTATAATTTTGGTGGGGCATGATGCCTCTACATTGAGGCATAATAGCTACACTATCAAAACATAGACAGTGACCCTTGATTGTCACCAATTGCATATTTTTGCAGTGCGTGGTACATCATGTGTGGGGAGGTGGTTAATATGGAAAGTTGTGTTTAGTGCAGTTTCCAATTAAGTGGCCCAGTCTTCCAACTACTTGTAGAAATCTAACAGCTATGTTTGTTACGGAAATAAAATGCAAACATCTCTGTATATGGCTCTATCTGTGTTGGTGATGTACATTATTTCCAGTTTCTGTTGGAAAAGTTCATATTAACACACAAATATACCACCATATTATGTATGAGCCCTGCATGTCCTGAAAACAACCTAAGAAGCTAACCTTTCTATGGAGTATCAGTGGGAGTGATTCATGGGCATCTGCAGGAGATTTTCCAGGGGTCAGGAGTCAAAATGTCCTCCTTAATTTTTCTGTCTCCCACCCCAATAACTCCTCCCCATTGCCTACCTTTATCGGCTCAGAAGAGTGGTCAACTGGTGAGAGGCACATGTTAGCTTCCTGGTAATAGGAAACATTAAATGACCATGGCAGTAACAACCAACAGACTACCATATATCTGTTTGGGTTGTTTCTTAACAAGTATTTTTCCAAAGGCCGGTTATCGACTCTTATGATCAGTAGTAAAAAAAAGTGGCAATGCAAAAGCTATTTTATTTTTGCAGTGATGTCGTCAGCTAGACCACCCTTTTAAATGCCGCTAGATGCAGATGTTTCCCAGCAGCTAGCAACACAGAAAGTGTTGAGATTGCATGATCTCTGACACTTTCCCTGCATGCTGTCAGATCCAGCATGCATGAAGGGACATTACAGCATTTTGTTGCATGATTGCTCCGTCTGAACTGAGGAGGGAACTGCCTGCTTTGGGGTTGAAGGGGCAGCTAAGTGCTGTTTGGGGGCCTAGGGTGGCAGACAGATTCTGTTTTAGGGGCCATGATGGCAGAGAGAGGCTGTTTGGTGGCATAGGGTACAGATACAGGCTATTTGGGGGGGCTATAGTTGCAGACAGAGGGGCTGTTTGGGGGGCCTAGAGTGTCAGAGAGACAATGTTTGAGTTGCTCTGGTAGCAGAGACAGGCTGTTTGAGGGTCTAGAGTGGCAGAGAGATGCTGTTTGGCTAGCAATAGTGGAAGAGAGAGGCTGTTGGAGGGCTATGGTGTCAGAGAGGCTTTTTGGAGACATGTTTGGGTTTGGGAGGCCTAGAGTGGCAAAGAGGGGCTGTTTGGGTGGCAATGGTGGCAGATAGAGGCGTTTTGGAGACATATTTGGGTTTGGAGGGATTTTTTACATCGGAGTCCTGTGGTTCCTAGTCATGCCTCTGTGCGTGTGTTGTGCACTGCCAACATCTGGAAAGGGAAGTGCAGTCTCAGCGTCAAGTGCTGTGTTGCCAGTGCAAGTGAGTTTAAGTGTGTCAGACAGTATCTCAAACTCTGTTCTGCCTTGAACATTTTCTTCACATGCTGTGATTGTGAAACCCGGTACCTTCTCTGTACACTAATGGGGCTATTCACTAAAAGGTGAGTTGATGTGCTTAGTTCACCCACTAACTTTGTTCCTGCACAATGTATAGCTGAATTGGTGAGATGAAATGTTAATCTCACCTTAACTCATGTGCTATTTACTTCAACTCACCTGCTACACACCTCAACTCACCTTTTAGTGAATAGCCCCATAAAACCTTCAGGAAGTATCAACTTGTACCCATTTGCGTGCCCTGCAATAAGCCTTTCTCCATTGCCAAAAATATCAGTTAATGCCACTTGCCCAAAGTACAGTATTTGCCCCCCTCAGCGGCAGCAGCACTCAACCTCTCACCAAAAAAAGAGGCTGACTGTCAGACAATGGATCCTGCAGTTCTCCTCCTGTCTCCTGAAAGAGGACTGCCAGATTCCTGGCAGAATAAGATCCAGCTTTCTGGCAGAAGAGGATCCAGCTTCCACCCTCTTTTACAGTGATATAGCTATAGGCTGTTGAGGACTACATTTCCCATGATGCTCAGTATTTCCCAAGCTAACTGGGCATGGTACATGCAGTCTACAAGATTTGTGGTGATAGTGCTGACCTTTGGCACTTAAACTCTTTTGAAATATGGTTGGCTGAGGATTATAGGATCTGCATTCCCAATAGTTGTAATACCACAAGTCAGCCATAAAAAAATAGCATGTAGAATTCCATATAATGTGAAATACAGTTTCTATCCTGCTCAGTCAACTATATTTCAAAAAGAGTTTTAGTGCCAAAACTCATCTCTTTTGACTGGCTGAGCACAATGGGAATATCCCATTAAGCTTCAGGCACTCGGTACCTGTACTGATGATTCTGCAGCTAAATCTCGTAGGGGCATGAAACACTCCACCTCCTTGTGACTCCGCCATTTTGTAGCTCTACCCTCACAAAATACTATTTGGGGTGGTAAAGACTAGACATGTGCATTCGTTTTCAGACGAATGCATTTTCGTCCCAAAATAGCATTTTCGTCCATTCGTCCGAAAATATATTATTTATAGAATGCCAATAGTATTACACGTATTCTATAAAACGAACGAATAAAACAAAACAAAACGAAAATAATGAACGAATTTCGTCTGAAACGAATGCAGTAATGAACGACATTCGTTTTAGACGAAATAAATAACATTTTCGTCCGAATGGACGAAAACGAAACGACAATTTTAGTTTTGCACATGTCTAGTAAAGACTATTATTAAATTACCATAGTCTACAATTTGTTTAAGGGTCTACACAATATGCACCAATTTGTTCTGAAATGGAGTGAGAATGGGCATATTACCCAAACTGAAGAGATCCCCAAAATACGGCTCCTTAATATAGATCCGAATTGGCTGTATGGGCCGTTCAGAAACCAGATCTTTGGAGACCTTCAGATCACGATAATTTTGATTTGAAAATCATACATTTTCGGCTACACCATAAGTGGCGATCCCCCCCAAAGTCGTATTTGGTATGATTGCCTCATTATGAACATTTCAATTTACATAGAAACATAGAAACATAGAATGTGTCGGCAGATAAGAACCATTCGGTCCATCTAGTCTGCCCAATTATTTTTTTTAGTACTTTTATTAGTCCCCCGTTCCCGGTCTTATAGCTAGGATAGCCTTGTGTCTATCCCACGCATGCTTAAAATCCTTTACTGTGTTTACCTCTACCACTTCTGCTGGCAGGCTATTCCATACATCCACTACCCTCTCAGTAAAGTAATACTTCCTGATATTACTTTTAAATCGTTGCCCCTCTAATTTTAGACTATGTCCTCTAGTTGTGGTAGTTTTTCTTCTTTAAATATACTCTCTTCCTTTACTGTGTTGATTCCCTTTATGTATTTAAATGTTTCTATCATATCCCCCCTGTTACCTCTTTCCTCCAAGCTATACATGTTAAGGTGCTTTAACCTTTCCTGGTAAGTTTTATCCTTCAACCCATGAACCAGTTTAGTAGCCCTTCTCTGAACTTTCTCCAAAGTATCAATATTCTTCTGGAGATACGGTCTCCAGTACTGCGTACAATACTCCAATTGAGGTCTCACCAGTGCTCTGTACAATGGCATGAGCACTTCCCTCTTCCTACTGCTAATACCTCTCCCTATGCAACCAAGCATTCTGATAGCATTTTCTGCTGCTCTATTGCATTGCCTACCTACCTTCAAGTCCTCTGAAATTATTACTCCTTAATCCCTTTCCTCAGATGTTGAGGTTAGGACTGTACCGAAATAGTCTATATTTTGCTTTTGGGTTTTTACGCCCAAGGTGCATAATCTTGCACTTGTCCACATTAAATGTCAGTTGCCACTGCTCTGACCATTTTTCTAGTTTAGCTAAATCATTTGCCATTTGGCTTATCCCTCCATGAATATCAACCCTGCTGCAAATCTTTGTATCATCAGCAAAAATACATACTTTGCCAACAAGATCTTCTGCAATATCGCTAATAAAAATATTAAAGAGAATGGGTCCAAGTACAGATCCCTGAGGTACCCCACTAGTAACAAAAAATTTGCCTTTTTTCTGAAGACGAATATAACTAAGAATGTTAAAATAAATAACAATAAAAAAGGGCCTGGCTCCCAGGGCCAACAGACTTGCGCTGGCACCATAAATAAAACAAATATTCCCTGCCTTTTTAAAAAATAAGGGGGCCAGGCTTTTATAATATTTATGGGGGTGGGGGGTCATTACACACAAATGGGGGAGTGTGGGGGGGGGGGTCAGGGCAGGTAGCTGGACTCCAAAGAAAAATACATATATGGCCCATCTTGGGATCTGGGGCTGCCTGGGTTATTAGTGGCATTTCCAGTAACTTACCAAGCACATATTTGTGCCTTTTAGCATCATTAAATATAGTTGCATTGCATCAGGCTCTTATCATGCAATCTAAAGTCTGCAAACAATAGTAATTGGTTTTGTCAATGTTTTTATCAGCACAATACCAGAAAGCACCTATGTATTTATTTTTCTTTTACTTGCTGTATATCTCACACTACTCCCCAAGAACATAATACAGTAGATTTTTTTGTTGTGTATATATCTGCAAACTAACACATTAACCCGCACTTTCAACAGCAATGTGTAAACTCACACATTGATGCTAAAATCAAAGTTTGAGAATTATGGTGGTTCTTATACGGATAAACCACAAAGCATCTTCTGGAAAAAAAAATTCTGTCAATTTAGGCTATTAGATTTATGACAATAAAGTCATTTATAGTAAATGTAATTACTATAACCAGGAGGCTTCCTGTATGCTCACTGACACAGTAACTGCCTCATCTTTCAAAGACTATCTTCTATAAAAAAGAATTAATACAGATTCTGAAGTTTACTGTCCAGGTAAAAAGCTTCAATTACCAGTTCAATATAGCTTTTAAAAAGATAGATTAGCAGAATATGAAAGAAAATGTACTAGATTTAGCTAAGGGTGGTGTTTGATGGCCTAGCGTTTTGGAGCTAAATGATAAGTTTCAAATTCAAGAAATGAGTTTAATACATTTTTGGATTTTATAGAATAATGAATTGGGTGGTCAAAACATAAGTATGTTTTTTGTACTATTTTAAAGCTTTCACATTAGATGATAGGTGTTATCTTGTCTGAGAGATTATTTTACATTTAGGCTGACTCATTTTACATTAAGTACATATTTTTGTAGTTGATGCATTGACTTTCAGTGATTTCAGATTTTAAATTAATTAAATACATAGGAATCAAATTGACAAAGTCGGCCCAGTAATGTAATGAATCATATTAACAAGAGCCAGGGCTTTCCCAAGACATTGTGCTGCCTGGGTTCAGGAACTAAATGCTGCCCCTATGCCCACACACATTCACAGTAATGCATGGAAGTCACACATGTGCGCATAAACACAGAGTCTCATACACGCACAGTCACAGACAAAGTAATACAGACACAAATATGAAACAGTTTAATAGTTTCACATATATACACAAGCAAAGTTACACACACAGTTGTATAAACAGTAACAAACACAGAGTCACATACACATATTCACAGAACCAAGTCCACAGTTTGCTGTGTTTAGAAAAAAAGACATCTCTTTATATCAAAATTAATTCCTATACCTGCCCTATTAGCATTCATGGCAGGATTGGGACCTCTGCTGTCCAATGTGGTCTGTGCCTTTATCCCTGGCACAGACCATCTCAAGCTTGACTTCTGGAGCAGGGAATCTGTGCTGACATAACAGATGTTAGTTACCCACTTGTGCTCCGTCCTCGGAGTTAGATTGCATGTGGTAACTTTAGGGAAAACAGAACAGACAGAGACCCAGCTAGGGAGGCATGCTTTATATCACTTGCATATTTGACATGTGCAACTGCATCTTTACATTATGCAATAAAACACTGAACTACATTTAACGCACAGTCTTTTAACCTATAACAATGTCTATGTTTAATTGAAAATCTGTTTGCAAATGCTATTTTTTTAATTAGTTTGCCTTTTTAATTGCAATATCTATTTTTCAACATCAAATTTAAAATGGATCCCACATGGTCTTTACCAACACATTCATATAATTAGTTAGCATAATTAACACGATTACAAGAATAAATATACATAGGCTGTAGGACTAGCTATGCATAGATCATTTAAGATAAAAACTGCGCAACAGCTGTAACAAGGGATTTACTTTAAATCTCTTCCTGAAAGCTTTTATGTCAATTCAGTACATGGATTTGAACTCCTATCACATAACATTAACACTGTGTTAACTATGTGTAGGTCATTATTTAAATTCATCAGCGCAGGTTTAATGGAACCAAAAATAACAAGCATTTTGTGAGATAGTCCTGTCATCCCTCAAGCATTCCCAAATTAATATTTCACAAATATTTCTAATAAAACAAGGCTTGTTACAGAGCAGGTGAAAGATTTTCTCCTGTATTGGTATATGAATGGTAAATCAATAGACAGCTAACACAACTGAAAGCCCTGTAAGGGCTGAAAAAAACATGATTAATTATTATTTTCAAAAATGTCATCTCATCCCATAATTGATTATAAATGATTTTGCTTTTTATTACAGCTGCCCTCCTTGCCCCCATTGTAGCAGTGAAGTGAACCTCTCATGAGCTTTCACAAAAGACACAGCATTTAGATAGGCAGTAAAAGGGTTGCTTTTATCTCAGAAAAGCTGCAATTCATCACTATGTTTTTAGATACAAGTATTGTGCTTTTAAATATGTCATAATACTATGACATAATGGTCCATGCATACCAGCAAGAGAAGAGTTCATTTTTTGATTTTTAAGGGAAATACATCAGCTACTAACAACATACAGGCACACCCCACATTAATATAAACAATATACCCAGAACTTGCATTTAAAATGAAAATGTTTTAAAATGAAGCACTACTTTTTTATTTTAAAGGTTTACCTTATACAGTCCACAGTACACATGTCTTAATAGACAGGCTGGACCTCAGCCAAGCTTGTAGTTGTCATGCAAGGAGAAGCACTGCACAGTGCTTTCACTGCATCATTAAAACAGAATTATGAGATAAAACGGAATAGTTACATTAGATGCATGCTACAGGGCCTTTGAGTGCAATCTGGATCCTGGTGCAAGTCCTGTGAGTGGAATGAGTGGTGGGGTAAGTCCTGTGAATGGAATGAGTGCTGTGGAAAGCAATATAGGTGCAATCAGGTGCTGTGGCTGTAATGACAAAGGATGTGGGTGCATGCTCTCTTTTCTAGTCACCAGGAAATTCTATCCATACTTTTATGTACTCTGATATGTACTCATATGTTGTTAGATATACAGCTGTATCTGCAGTAATCTAGCCCAGAGATGACTAATATTAACTAGTATTGAGGATGTTGACAAACTACATGTCCCATGATTTTCAGACAACTAAAGTTTTTTTTCACTTATACTTCAAATATAAAAGCACACGTGAAACATGTAGTGCCCCTGGTATGAGTATAAGCTGGTTTTTGATAGTACATGCAAGTCCATACTCTATCGCTTGCAATGCTTCCCTGGGAAGCAGGCAACTCAGTCCTGGAGCCTCCAGGGGCAGCAGAGCATAGCTAGAGGAGGCCTTGAAATGGTTAGGAATAGGGTTAATGTTTGGGATAATAAGATTGGGCTACAGTGTTAGTGGGGGCAGGGTATAGGTGTATAAATAGGCTCAGCTATGTTAGGGGTTCAGTCAAGAAAAAATTCACCTATCTTGATCTTAGCTTTTTTATTACAGGTGCTATTTCTGCTGCTGTTGCTGCTGGATCTTCGCCTGTCAACGGAGACGATGGATGCAGATCTGGAGGGTCTCCTTGAAGGCATCCAGGCGGCTGCAAGAACGAAAGGGGCCAACTGGCTGAGGCTGCAGCTGGGCCCTAAATTGTGCGTCCCAGAACTGAGAGGGTCGATGAGAGGAGGTCTCTGTGGAGGATGTGACCGCCGCAGCATTTGAGTCCCAGTATGGAAGCAACATGGGGGAGAAGGACACCCAGCCCGGAGGCCTGCACCGGTGGAAAATGCAATTGGAAGCACTGAGGGAACCAGCCAGCGGGAAGGAGACTGCCAAGATCAGAGGCCATGTGACCCACCTGAAATGAGGTCTGACGGGACTGCAGGCCCTGGGACCCACAGCGGCGCCACTGGAGGACCTGATGCTGCGTCTGGAGGCAGTTTAACTAATCTTACGCCCCGGTTGGGGCCTTTATACCATGGGGGGTAGAGTGCCATGTCCCCTAAGGTAGTGGTTAGCGGGGATGAGGGTGGGGGGGCAGGTGGTAGCAAGTTCCTTTCCCCTTATACTAAGAATAGGGCTCAAGTTGGGGGTTCTTGCCTCAGGTAAGTAGGGGAGGTCCATAATCTCCAGGGAAAATGTCATTTGCTGACCAGGGATCCAACTCAGGTGTAGGTCAGGTGTGGGCGCCACTTGCGGGCGATCGAGTAGCAGCGGGGGGTAATGGTTTTGATAGTGCAGGCTTGCTCACTAGCATGCCAGTTAGGGTCGAGTCTGGAGGAGAGTTGCCTTCCGCAAGGGAGGGCAGGTCACCGGAGCCGGGGATCAAGGTTACTGTGGTTTCGGAACTTGCTAAGCTGGGGGGTTACATCCTATGGGTTCATTTAAAACCTGAATTCAAGGAGAATATAGGTAGGGGTGAGTACGTGGAGTTTTTTCTCTGATTCCTTTGGAGGAGTCCATTAAGTTGAAGGATGAGGACAAAAAGGACTCCAAAAAGGAGGAAGGGTAGAAAAAACACAGGTCTAAAAAGTGGCCTAAGACATTTAGCAATTGGTTAAGATCCTACTGTATTTTAGCTAGTGTTATGGTAGAGAAGTCCCCAGAGCTATGTTCCCTCCTTATTTACTATCTAGAGGGTATTTTGAGGCGTATAGTACATACAGGAGTTTGGCATGGTACCTGTATGATGCACAGTTTAGGCAGAAAAAAGCAGCGAAGCCGGGGATGCAATGGGATCATATTGACCTGCCCTTATGGCTAAGGTTAATGATGGCAGAGAACTCAGCACCGTTTCATGGAGGGGTCGGGTGGGAAAACAGTGCCTGCATCGTTGGCCACACGAAAACCGGGTAGTTGCAAATGGGGGTCGGGATATAAATTCAACCATGAATGCACCACATGTGGGGGTGCACAAAGTAATAAGAGATGTTTCAAGAGAGGGAAGTTAGGGCAGGCAGGGTCCACCTCGGCTGGGGCAGGAACTTTGGTTCCTGCTGGGGGTAACGCCGGTGTGGCTAAGCACTATGTTGCCTTGGCTAAACCTTTACATTAATCTACCTAAAGCAGTTTTGTTACAAGAGGGTTTTGAAAACGGGTTTTTCAAACCTCATATGGTTAGAGAGGCAGGAAAGTATCAGTTAATTCATCACTTATCATACCCCTATGGCACCTCAGTGAATGACGATATTGCTAGGGAACTTTGCTCTGTCTCTTATACTTCTTTTGATCAGGCAGTGGACATGGTTAGGAAAGAAGGGGCTGGAGCACTCATGGCTAAGGATGATGAGGATAATAATCTGCTTTTAGGTTGCTTCCCATTCACCCCCAGTGCCATCATTTGCTGGGTTGCTTTTGGATCTTTGTCTAGCCATGGGCTGCTCCATCTCCTGTTCCTACTTTGAGAAGTTTAGCACATTTTTGGAGTGGGTTGTCTACAGGAATCCGGTAGTTGCAGGATTGTGCCCTACTTAGATGATTTTTTTCTGTGTTGGGCCGGCTGGATCCGACGAATGTCATTATTTGCTGAGGACTTAAATGTGGTGGCTGATTCTCTCTCTCGATTTCAGTTTACCCGTTTTCGGCTGATGGCCCCGGAGTCGGAGGGGCTGCGGTCCCATGGCCGCTATGGCTTTTCTTTTTAAATTCCATGGCTGGCAGGACTGTACAAAAAATGTTTAGGTCAAGCAAGCCATAAGGGGTTTCAAGAAGGGGCGGAAGACTCCTGACAAGAGGAGGTTGGTGTCTATATTGCAAGATTTGCTGTCCTATGTGTCAGCTGTATGTAGTAAAGCATATGAAGCAGTTTTGTTTTCCACAGCCTATGTATTGGCTTTCTTTGGGGCATTCATTGTCATGGAATTGGTGAGTATTAACAAGCATACTGCTGGGGGGATTCAATTACTGGATACCCGGGTTAGCCCTGATAAGGTGGTGCTTAGGTTGTGGAGATCTAAAACTGATAGCAATGGGAAGGGTAGCGACATCATTTTATTTGCTTTTCTGGGGCAGATTTGTTGCCCAGTCCATTGGGTCATGCTTTTTCTGTCTTTTAGGTCAGGATCAGGGACTGGGGGGTCTCTATTGGTGCATGAGGGTGGTAGCTTGCTCTCCCGTTTTCAATTTTCAGCAGGTTTTCAAGAAATGTTTGCAGGGAGTGGGGTGCGAACCTTCTCTTTTTGGCACATACTGAGGCGGCCAGGTTGGGGTTTAAGGATGACCTCATCAAAAAGATTGGGAGATGGGAATCCAGGCGATTCTGGACTTATTTAAGGCCTGAAGGGATGTTGTTGTAAAGTGTCGGAGATAACATCTTAAGTTTTATTTTAGGTCTCATGGCCTGGATTTTCGGCCACTCGTACATCTTCTGGGCGAAGAGGAGGGCCGCAGTTTGGGCTTTCCTGACCACATCCTGCTGGTTAAGTGGTTTAGATATCGAGGCTACGGGTGGAGTGATGTATGGTTTGAAATTTACAGCCTTATTACCGAGGAAAAAATCCCTGATATAGTGGTAATTCATGCCGGTGGCAATGACTTTGGTTTTATGCCACAAAGGGAATTGGTTAGGCAGATGAAGAGGGATATTGTGCGTTTGCAGATAGCAGCCCCAGAGATTCAAATAGATCAGGTGAGAGATCAGGTGGCCGTGGGAAAAATAGGAGGAAAGTTTACGGCGAGTTTTTTCAGATCCAAACAATGTGTGGTTGTCACACCCACCTGGAGAGTCGGGGAGCGGATGGAACCCAATTTGCAGTGCTCCCTTACTATCACGACCCTTAGGAGCACATGGAAGTTGAGACAGGGTCCCAAAAGGTCTGTGGTGGTGTGGAGGCCTTTAATAAAAATAATAAATTTCCAGAAGGCAGCAGCAGGAAAAGCAAATGAAAATGCAGTCTTGCAGCAGACAGAAGTAAATGATTAATCTGGAACTAGGGAAGGAAACAGGCTGTAGCAGTTGTCCAAGGAATCAGGAAGCAGGAACCGGGAACAGAAGCTGGAGCAGGAAAAGCAAATGAAAATGCAATCTTGCAGCAGACAAAAGCAAAAAGCAAAATGCAAAATAACCAAGCACTGACTGGAAGGTGTGCTGGGTTTAAATAGGAAGCTGGGATCACATGACCGGCCACCTCCCACCAGTAGGTGGGGCACACAGATGTTATATAAAGAGGTCAGGGACTCGACGCCATCTTGTTTTATTCCCTGGTCCCTGACCTGTTCCTACCCAATGGATCTCTCAGGAGCAGTGAGAACTGCAATTTTGCCGCGAGGGCGGCGTGGGCACCCAGGGGCAGGTGAGTACCTAGCTGTGCCATGACAACGTGTCCTCCCGAGATGCAACCTCAGGGTTCAAAATAGGGTTGGTCAACCAGGATGTTTTCTGTGGAAGGCCCTAATCTTAGCAGGTGCGTGGACACTCCTGGCTAGTTCCCAAGACCGTTCCTCTGGGCCATAACCCTTCCAGTGGATGAGATATTCTAAGACACCCCTACGACGTCTAGAGTCGAGGATCTCCTGAATCTCATATTCATACATAGGTAGGTGCTGGGAACCTTATTTTGTCTGTATATCCTTTGTAGTGTTGTTGTGCTACTTTAAGGGTTTGTTGCAACTTTGTTGTCTGAGTTTGTTGAGACGTGAGGCTACATCGAGCACTGTGTTAGGGCAAAGGAGTTCAGGGAAGGCACAAGGATGGAGACCATAGTTAGCAAAAAACGGTGTCATCTTGATGGACTGATATATGTGATTGTTGTAGGAGAATTCTGCGGTGGGAAGTAAAGACAGCCAATCGTCCTGGAGATACGTGGTGAAATAGCGGAGATACTGTTCTAAGGTTTGGTTGGTGCGTTCTGTTTGACCATTGGTTTGAGGGTGGTAAGCTGAAGATAAACAGCCTTAAATCCTTAGATAACGAGGTGAATTGGGTACCACGATCAGTGATGATGGTTCTAGGTAGTCCGTGTAAACGAAAAACATTTTGTAGGAATAGGGCAGCAGTCTTGGCATCAGATGGAATTCCAATGGAGGGAATGAAATGTGCCATTTTCGTGAATCTATCCACGACCACCATGATGGTGTTATGTTTGTGTGATAGAGGTAGGTCCACAATGAAATCCATGGCTATGTTGGGGAACTGCAGGAGGTTGTAAAAGACCCACTGGTTTTGTCTTTGGAGTTTTTGATCGAGCATATAAGTTGCATGAGAGGACATAGTCCCTGCCGTCTGTCTTGATAGAAGGCCACCAATAATAACGGCTAATGCTTTCAAGGGTTTGGAAGACCCCGCCGTGACCAGCTGAGAGGGTGTCATGGAACTGGCTGATTACCTCAGATTGGAGTGAGGGTGGTACATACAGCTGTTCATCATGATACCATAGTCAATGTTTCTGGATTATAGGTGGAATAGTAGTTGGTGGCTGTACTGCTAGGTTCCGTATACGGTCGGGGAGTGAGACCTGTATGGCTAGAAACTGATTCGGGGACAAAATAGTATCTTGGATAGGAGCTGTTGGGTCAGTTTTTTCATATACAAGTGATAAGGCGTGAGCTTTTTTATTCTTTGATCCAGGGCGGTAGGTAATCTGTAGGTTGAATCTGGAGAAGAACAAGGCCCAGTGAGCTTGGCGGGGACGCAATCTCTTGGCAGAACGGAGATATTCAATATAGGGGCTCTCTCAAGTAGGTGGCGCCATTCTTCTAGGGTACTCTTGACAGCAAGAAGTTCTCGCTCACCTACAACGTAGTTCTTTTCTGCGGACCATAATTTATGAGAATAAAAGGCCACGGGGTGTAGTTGGTCATCCTTCTGGCCTCTTTGGGACAGAATTCCTCCAATGGCAATGTCAGAGGCGTCTACCTCGAGAAAGATTGCCTTGGTAGTATCGGGAATTATGAGGATAGGTGCTTGGGTAAAAGGTTCTTTTAACTTAGTAAAGGCATCTTGAGCTTGGGTAGTCCATGTAAATCATTCCTGTTTTTTGGTTAGGGCTGTGATGGGAGAGCATACTTGAGAAAAACCTCTGATGAAACGCCTGTAGAAATTGGCAAATCCCATGAATCGCTGTACAGACTTCTTGTCTTTAGGTATTGGCCAGTTTAAGATGGCAGAGACTTTGTGAGGATCCATTTGGATTTGTCCAGGGGAAATGATGTACCCCAGGAATTCTACGGATTCTGAATCAAAAACACATTTCTCCAATTTAGCGTATAGTCCATGTTCCCGTAGTCGGAGAAGTACCTTCCTCATGTGTTCATTGCGTTTGGCTGGAGAGGAGGAGAAAACTAGGATGTCATCTAGATAGATTAGAATGAAGGAATCGGAAGACGTCATTTAGGAAATGCTGGAATGTGGCTGGGGCGTTGCACAGCCCGAAGAGCATGACGAGATATTCAAAGTGCCCATACCGTGTTCTGAAGGCTGTTTTCCATTCATCGTTTTCACGGATACGGACCAGGTTATATGCACCTCGTAGATCTAATTTTTTAAATATCTTTGCTCCCCTTAATCTGTCTAAGAGTTCGGGTATCAGAGGTAAAGGATATCATTTTTTTATAGTGATATCATTTAGAGCACGGTAATCCACACACGGACGCAGGCCTCCGTCTTTCTTGCCAACAAAGAAAATTCCTGCTCCTGCCGGGGATGATGAAGATCTAATAAATCCTTTGGCCAGGTTCTCATAAATGTACTCTTTTAGATGTTTGAGTTCTGTTTCAGAGAGAGGAAAAGTCCACAGGGAATGGGTGCATTAGGGAGTAGTTCGATTGGACAGTCTTATGGCCATCTCGGTGGCAATTGTTCTGCATTCCTTTTACTGAAGACGTCTTGGAACTCTTTATATTTGTCTGGCAGTGTGACTGGAGGGTAAGTAGTTAAAGTGAGCAGGTGCATGTGTGTGTTGTTCAAGAAAGTGGTGGTGCAAAAGGTAGAGGGAAAAGTTAAAGTGCCCTTGAGCCAGTCTATTGCCGGGTTGTGGAGCCATGGAAGACCGAGGATGAGTGGAAACATGGGTGAGGGCAAAATATCAAGATTATTAGTCTCTTTATGTAAACAAAGGAGGAGGCAAATGGGACTTGTTTCATACAGTACAGGTCCTGTTTTGATAGGAGTACCATCCACAACATATAATGACAAAGGATGAGCTGTTCCGACACATAGGTAGATGATGGGTCTGCACCAGCTTTTGGTCTATAAAGCAGCTGCTGGCACCTGAATCGATGAATGCTGTGACAGGATGTTCTTTATTTCCCCACTGGAGAGAAAGAGGAACAGAGAGATAAGAGGAGGTTGGTGGAACAGTAGGAGTCCAAGAGGAAGGAGCTATAATATTCTTACCAGGTGAGGTGTTGGGTCGAACTGGGCAGGACCGAAGTTGATGATCCGCTTTACCACAGTAGAGACAGAGTCCTTGAGAGCGGTGTCTCTTGCGTTCTTCTTCAGTTAGAGTGCGGCGTACCATGCCTATTTGCATAGGTTCTTCAGAGGATGAAGAAGAAACCACAGAACCTGATAAATCCAGTGACCGGATATTAGCTGGAGTTTGTCTCTCGCTTCTCTGTTCACCGAAACGGCGGTCTAATTGGGTGACCAGGAGAATCAGTTCATCCAGAGTGGTAGGCATCCCAATTCTGGCCAGTTCATCTTTTAGGGCCTCAGACAGACCTAATCTATATTGCTCTATTAGACCAGTCTCATTTTAACCGGTATCAGCAGCTAGCTCCCGGAAATCTGTAGTATAATCCTCCACAGGTCTTTTCCCTTGCCGGAGGGCACGGAGAGTACTGCGAGGAGCAGAAGGCAGAGGCGTTGCTAGGTTTCCAAAATATCTGGGGCTATAGCCCATAAGACTTTTTTTTAAATGGAACCATACGGGCACTTACTGAGTGAGTGTGTGTGCATGACAGTGAGAGTGAGTGTGTGCATGTCAGTGAGAGCGAGTGTGTGCATGTCAGTGAGAGTGAGTGTGTGCATGTCAGTGAGAGTGTGTGCATGTCAGTGTGAGTGAGTGTGTGCATGTCAGTGAGAGTGTGTGCATGTCAGTGTGAGTGTGTGCATGTCAGTGTGAGTGTGTGCATCTCAGTGGGTGCATGTCAGTGTGAGAGAGAGTGTGAGCATGTCAGTGTGAGCGAGAGTGTGAGCATGTCAGTGTGAGCGAGAGTGTGAGCATGTCAGTGTGAGCGAGAGTGTGAGCATGTCAGTGTGAGCGAGATTGTGAGCATGTCAGTATGAGCGAGAGTGTGTGTTTGTGTCAGTGAGTGCCGAGATATAACGTGAAGATGAAAGATGGAAGATGAATAAAGATTTGGCTGCAGCATAAATGCCCCCTCCCCTACTGAGGTAAAGCAGAAGGGAAGGGGGACACTTTAAAATATTTATTGTCTCTTAAAAATAAAAATAAACTGCTGACTAGCATGTAACTGTCTATGTATGTGTTGTGTGTGTGTATGTATGTAACTGGCTGTGTATGTGTTGTATGTGTGTAAATATGTAACTGGCTGTGTATGTGTTATGTGTGTATATATGTAACTGGCTGTGTGTGTGTGTATGTATGTATGTAACTGTCTGTGTATGTGTTGTGAGTGTGTGTATGTAACTGTCTGTGTATGTGTTGTGTGTGTATGTATTTAACTGGCTGTGTATGTATTGTGTGTATATTATGCTTGTGTGTATATATGTAACTGGCTGTGTATATGTTGTGTGTGTGTATATATGTAACTGGCTGTGTATGAGTGTATATATTTAACTGGCTGTGTATGTGTTGTGTGTGTGTGTGTGTGTGTGTGTGTGTATGTATGTAACTGGCTGTGTATGTGTTGTGTGTATGTATGTAACTGGCTGTGTATGTGTGTGTGTACGTATGTAACTGGGTGTGTGTGTGTGTGTGTGTGTGTGTATGTAACTGGGTGTGTGTATGTATGTATGTATGTAACTGGCTGTGTATCTGGTGTGTGTGTGTATGTATGTAACTGGCTGTGTATGTGTTGTGTGTGTGCATGTATGTATGTAACTGGCAGTGTGTGTGTATGTATGTAACTGGCTGTGTGTGTATATATGTAACTGGTTGTGTGTGTGTGTGTGTGTGTGTGTGTATGTAACTGTCTGTGTATGTGTTGTGTGTGTGTATGTAACTGGCTGTGTATGTGTTGTGTGTGTATGTATTTAACTGGCTGTGTATGTATTGTGTGTGTATGTATTTAACTGGCTGTGTATGTGTTGTGTGTGTATGTATTTAACTGGCTGTGTATGTGTTGTGTGTGTATGTATGTAACTGGCTGTATATGTGTTGTATGTGAATATGTATGTAACTGGCTGTGTATGTGTTGTGTGTTTATATATGGAACTTGCTGTGTATGTAACGTGTGGGACACATTCATTTTTTCTTTAAAACAAAAAAAACAACAACCAAACTTGCTGACTGGTGTGTGTAACTGGCTGTGTATGTGACTGACTGGATGTCTGTGAGGTGTGTGTATATGACTTTCTGTGTATGTATGTGATTCTGTATGTGAGGTGTGTGTATGTGAATGTCTCTGTGTATGTATGCTTTTGTGATGGGCCATTGTCTGGTTCCTAATTTTTTTTGCTGGCTCCTAAAACTAAATTAAATTTGTCAAACCCTGATATAAACATAAATCCTTCCAATGCTGTTTAGCAGTCCTGTAATAAAAAATGTCACACACACACACACATATGTGTGACATTATTTATTACAGGACTGCTAAACAGGATAGAAATGATTTATGATATATATCAGGACTTGACAAATTTTATTTCGTTTTAGGAGCCAGCAAAAAAATGTAGGAGCCAGACAATGGCACATCACGAAAGCATACATACACAGAGACATTCACATGCATACACCTCACATACAGAATCACATACATACACAGAAAGTTACATACACACACTTCACAGACATCCAGTCAGTCATTATGTTATATATAGCATAATGATTTATTATTATATATATATATATATATATATATAGCATAAATTATGCATAAATAGCATAAATCACTTATATACATCCACCTTTGTGTATTTAAGCTATATATTGTAACATAAATAACTTATGTAACATAAATCATTCCTATGCTGTTTAGCAGTCCTGTAATAAGGAACCTCATATAGCTAAAATACACAAAGGAGGATGTAAATAAGTGACCCCAACCTTCCCTCTCTCAAACTGCACCAAACCCAGAGCTTACCTGAGTGGAAATAGACCTGCTCTGTATCTTCCACAAGGTGACAGCCTGCAAGGATTTCTTCAGAGCTGCTTCACTGTCCCACGTGGAGCTTCACTCACATCCCTGCAGTCACACACAGTGATGATGCTGTGTAAAAGCCCTGCACTGATTGGCTGAAGCATCACTCAGCATCCTATCAGTGTAGGGCTTTCACACACTGTCTGTGTGATGTCAGGGGGCGGAGCTACATGGAGCTGCAGAGACTCGGGGCTTTGCTGAGCACATTCGGGGCTTCAGCCCCCTTAGCCCACCCCTAGCGACGCCTCTGGCAGAAGGTCTCAATGGATCATATAACGAGCGCATGTTTGCAGCGAATGAATCCCAGTAGTCCTATATTGGGCTATGGGAATGTAAAAGTTGGTGTGCCCAGGTCTGAGGTTGACCGGATAGTAAAGCAATGGTAGTATGAACCTTCACAAAGTCATTAGCGTGGCTTCAGAGTAAAGAGTAATTTGCAGGCTGTAATGAATGAATGTAGTTCAGTAATTTTTCCTGGTATTGCTAGCTTGCAAATCCTGAACTACTTGGGCTAAGGCTGACATTTGCTGGGTTAAAGCGGTAATGGCCTTGGCTGTTCCTGCGGGTTCCATTAAACGGCTTGGTTATAATGTCACACATACCTGGAGAGTCGTGGAGCGGATGGAACCCAATTTGCAGTGGAACAGAACTCCCTTACTATCACGACCCTTAAGAGCACCTGGAAGTGGAGACAGGGTCCCAAGGGGTCCGTGGTGGCGTGGAGGCCTTTAATAAAAATAATACATTTCCAGAAGGCAGCAGCAAGAAAAGCAAATGAAAATGCAGTCTTGCAGCTGGTCGAAGTAAACTATAAATCTGGATCATGGTCACGAAGCAGGCTGTAGCAGTTGTCCAAGGAATCAGGAAGCAGGAACCGGGAACAGAAGCTGGAGCAGGAAAAGCAAACGAAAATGCAGTCTTGCAGCAGACAGAAGCGAAAATCAAAAAGCAAAATAACCAAGCACTGACTGGAAGGTGTGCTGGGTTTATATAGGAAGCTGGGATCACATGACCGGCCACCTCCCACCAGTAGGTGTGGCACACAGATGTTATATAAAGAGGTCAGGGACTCAGCGCCATCTTGTTTTATTCCCTGGTCCCTGACCTGTTCCTCCCCAATGGATCTCTCAGGAGCAGTGAGAACTGCGATTCTGATGCGAGGGCGGCGTGGGCGCCCAGGGGCAAGTGAGTACCTAGCTGTGCCATGACAGTGGTGGTGCATCACTGGGAGTTGGAGAAAGGTTTTCCTGGGTTCTATAGACAGGATGGGGTTCATCTCATGGATGTGGGGTTGGATTTATTCAACCTTGGTTTCCAGGTGGGGCTCGAGAGAGCTGTCTCTCTGAGGGGTGGTGGGGCTCATCCAGTATGAGGTGTCAGTGGATGGCCTGTGTCGTAGATTGTAAGGGAAGTTAGAGTAGGAAGTGTTCTGGTCTGTTAAATATGTGGTTGTTTATATGGTTTTGTGGTTATTGAGCAAGTGGTAGTTCAAACCGTGGTGGAAGGAGCATCTCAGTATTAATGTCATTTCAGTGTTGTTCAATGTTATTTAATGTTTATTGTTGTTTACTGTTTTATGTGTTGTTTTAATTTGTAAGATTTTTATTTATAGAATTTATTAGTATCTTTTGGGGTGTCATTGACAGGTTTGTGTATTAAAGGGCAGGGTTATGTAATATTAGGCAATGACAATTATTGTTATATATTTAATTAAAGCTGTGGCCATATATTTTACCAACATTCAGTGTCTGTTGTTATTGGGGGGTTTTAAGGGAACATTAGCCCGGATATTGACTATACCATTGTCATGTCGTCAACTGTTTCTCTATGCTAGTGCAGAGAGTGACCCTCGTTTTTACAAACAAGATAAACAAAGAAAACCATCTCCTTATCTTGTGTAGAAATGAGGGTCATTTTTTATTGACTGATTTAAGATACTGAAATTTTTGGGGTGTTTCAAATGCAAGAGAGTTTTCTTGCTTCATTAGATAAAAATCAATTTGGCACTGGGAAACTGTTTGGGGACAAAGCTGTCAGTGCATGGGAAGCTGTTTGTGGACCAAGGTGCCACTGTGAAGCTGTTTGCGGAATATGGCCTTGGTTTTCTTCCAGTTCTTCTTTAGGGTAAAAGATTGTCTGTATCTTGACATTTGAGGGAATTATCTCTTCATCAGATGAACATTTTTGGCAGAGTTTGGGTTTGCAATCTCACTGCTTATTTCCTTTTAAAACATGTAATGTAAGTCCTCTCTGATAATATGCATGAATCAGTAAAGTATATGTTACATTTTGTACTGTTTAAAAAACAGTACACTAGCATGCTGAACATCAGGAATCAACTAGAGTGATATAACATTGTCTTTATTTTCAACCTAAGTACTGTAACTCTAAGTAAATGCATATTGAGGAGTGCTACGCAATGCTTTATATCACTTGCATATTTGACATGTGCAATTGCATTATTACATTATGCAATAAAACACTGAACTACATTTAACACACTGTCTTTTACCTATAACAATGTCTATGTTTAATTGAAGATCTGTTTGCAAATGCTATTTTTTTTAATTATCTTGCCATGTTAATTGCAATATCTATTTTTCAACATGAAATTTAAAATGGATCCCACATTGTCTTTACCAACAAATTCATACACCGTATTTGCTTGATTCTAAGATGATCCTGATTATAAGACGACCCCCCAAACTTTGGATAAAAAACTAAAAGCCTGAATATAAGACTACCCTATAGGAAAAAAGTTCAACTTGTATATATTCACATGTAAATTGCTTTTTTAATAAAACAAATTCTCAAAAAATGCATTTCTTGTTTTTATTTCCTTTTAGGTGCCAATGCTGCCTCTCTCTTTCCCTTGCCCCCAGCTTTGTCTCTCTCCCCCCCTTAGTGTTGTCTCTCTCTCCCCCTCCCTTTGACTCCCCCCTAGCCTCTGTCTCTTCCCCCCCTTGTTTCTCTCTGCCCCCCCCTGTTTCTCTCTGCCCCCCTCCCCTTGTTACTCTGTGCCCCCTCCCTCACCTTGTCTCTCTGCCCCCTCCCTCGCCCTGTCTCTGTCTCTTCCCCCTCCTTGTGTTGCTCTGTCTCTTCCCCCCTCCCTCCCTCCCCTTATTGCTCTGTCCCCCCTCCCCTGTCTCTCTGCCCCCCTCCCTCCCCCTGTCTCTTCCCCCCTCCCTCCCCTTGTTGCTCTGTCTCTTCCCCCCTCCCTCCCCTTGTTGCTCTGTCCCCCTCCCCTGTATCTCTGCCCTCCTCCCTCCCCCTATCTCTCTGCCCCCTCCCTCCTCCTCACCTTTAACTCGATCCCTGGTGGCTAGTGGGGGCAGCCGTGGGATGTCTGCACGATACATGCAGACATCCTCCATGCTGCCCGACACGGCAGTCTATTATGACGGACAGCTGGTCCGTCATAATAGACTGCTGTATTGGGTAGCATGGAGGATGTCTGCACGAATCATGCAGACATCCCCCATCTGCCCGATTCTCCCTGGTGGCTAGCGGGGCAGCGGAGGATGTCTGCGCGATGAGCGCAGATCTCCCCTGCTTCCGCCCGGCACGACCGCAGGGGACTTTTATGATGAAGCCGGAAGGTACTTCCGGCTTCGTCATAAAAGTCCCGTCGGTCGTGCCGGGCGGAAGCAGGGGAGGTCTGCGCTCATCGGCTTCATCATACAAGTCCCAGCGGTCTTATAATCGAGCAAATACAGTAATTAGTTAGCATAATTAACATGATTATACGAATAAATATACACAGGCTGTAGACTAATATGAACTAGTATTGTGGATGTTGGCAAAGTACATGTCCCATGATTTTCAGTCTTCCTTAAAGGACAACTAAAGTTGTTTTTTTTCACTTGTACTTCAAATATAAAAGCACATGTGAAATATGTAGTGCCCCTGGTATGAGTATAAGCTGTTTCTTGATAGTACCTGCAAGTCCATACATCCCTGGGAAGCAGACAACTCAGTCCTGTCGTCAACTGTCTTTCTATGCTAGTGACTCTCATTTTTACAAACAAGATAAACAAAGGAAACCATCTGCTTATACCATGTAGAAAAGAGGGTCATTTTTAATTGCCCTATCCTGTGGCAGATACTAAAATGTTATGGGTTTTTAAAATGCAAGGGAGTTTGTTTTCTTCAATAGATAAAATTCAATTTAGCACTGGGAAACTGTTTGTGGACAAAGCTGTTTGTGGACGAGGGTGACGCTGTGAAGCTGTTTGCGGAATATGGCACTCAGAAACTCTTTGTTGACAAATATGGTACCCAGTGGTGTATCTTGGTTATGTGCTGCCCTAGGCAGACAAAATTTGGGCACCCCCACCCACGTTGCACACCTACGACATGCAATCACCCCATTAAATGCATCCATCACCCACATTGAATACACACTAAATGCCCCATCTTCCCCATTACATGTCACCATCACCCTCATTACATACCCCCACCACGTCCATAACATGCCCCCGTCACCCCAATTAATTGGAATGAACTAAAGCTTGCTGAACGGTGGGGGAGGGAGCGAAAATGTTTGAAGTACAAGAAGTGTGCTTTAACACCCTCTGGCAAAGTGACGCCCCCTGGAAAAGTGCCGTCCTAGGCTAGTGCCTTGTTTGCCTTGTGGAAGATACACTACTGATGGTACCCATGTTTAATATGCAGAGAGGGGGATTTAAAAAAAGAGATAAGACGGGTTCTCCGGAACATTCTATAAAAAATTGGCAAGCGTACTGATCCCCCATTTGACACATTTTTTTCATTAGGTTAAGATAAAGAGATGCTTTCCAGAAGAGTCAATGCAGGCAGCAATATTACCTATTCCCAAACCAGGGAAAGACCACTCTAATATTAAAAACTACCGCCCAATATCATTAATAAATGCAGATACTAATGGCATATAGACTGAAAGGATGCATTAGCGCGTTAATTCATAAAGATCAAGTGGGCTTTATACAAGACAGATTGGCTGGGGATAACACCAGGAAAATTGTGGATCTGGTGGAATTGGCTAGTAGTTCTGGGGAACCCATGCTGGCCCTGTCATTAGATGCGGAGAAAGCATTTGACAAGGTCAGTTGGGTTTTCCTAGAGGAAACCCTAATGGCAATGGGCATCGGTTCGGGCATGTTAGATGTGATCATAGCCCTCTACATAAATCCTACAGCCAAAGTGATCGGCTAGAATATTGAATAAACTTGGTTCAAGATTCAGAATGGTACAAGACAGGGATGCCCCTTTGCTCAATTACTGTATATAATCTCTTTAGAACCACTAGCAAATATTATTAGGCAAAATAACTGCATAAAAGGAATGAGGGTTGGAACATCAGAGTATAAAACCTCAATGTACGCAGACGACGTACTTTTGACTCTGAGAGATCCAGAAAGCTCCATCCCGGAGCAACTTAGGGTGATTGATAAATATGGACTAATGTAAAATTATAAGTTGAACTTAGAAAAATCGCAGGCTATGTGCATTGCGATGTCAAAAGAGCTACAACTAGAACTCAGAAAAAAGTATTCGTTTAATTGGCCGGTATCCGGGATAGAATATCTGGGCCTGATGACGGTAAAAATTCATTAGAATTAAATTGCAACAGGGTGTATAAAGAGATGGAAAATAACCTCAATAAATGGAGACCTCTTATAATTTCGTGGATGGGACGAATAAATACAATCAGGGCAAATGCTATCCCCAAATGGTTATATTTCTTTAGGATGATCCCAGGTATGTTAAAATTCGAACAATTTAAAAAAAGACAAAAAAAATTACTGGAGTTTATTTGTTTGGGGAAAAAAGCAAGAGTTAGTAATAACATCTTATATATGGATACAACTAAGGGAGGGTTTGGTATGCCAGTACTGAAAGAGCTTTGGGAGGCCAGTATGCTGATGCACGTTAACCAGATACAAGTGCATACCAATAAGGGAAAAGATTGGTGGCAAATTGAGAGTAAGAAATCAGACCAGGATAATTTGGAATGTATCCTATGGATGAATAGCCCCAGAAAACCCGTTACTGATAGGAAAAATTACGGTAAGAATCTAACGTCCTTGATGGATTTCTGTGGAAAGTTAAAAAAAAGAATTAGGCTAGATAATAAGTTACTGCCTTCTGCACCTCTTGAATCCCTATAATTTAATATACTGTATTTGCTCGATTATAAGACGACCCTGATTATAAGACGACCCCCCAAACTTTGGATATTCCTTTAGGAAAAAAACTAAAAGCCTGAATATAAGACTACCCTATAGTAAAACATTTCAACTTGTATATATAAATGTATATAAATGTAAATTGCTTTTTTAATAAAAAATTATATAAAAAAATGCATTTCTTGTTTTTATTTCCTTTTATGTGCCAATGCTGCCTCTCTCTTTCCCTTGCCCCCAGCTTTGTCTCTCTCCCCCCCCCCCTTAGTGTTGTCTCTCTCTCCCCCTCCCTTTGACTCCCCCCTCGCCTCTGTCTCTTCCCCCCCTTGTTTCTCTCCCCCCCCCCCCCCCCTCCCAATGTTACTCTATTTCCTGAACAGGGGGATTTAGAAACGTTTTTAAAAAATTGGGAAAATTGGTGGAGTTGTTAGGTACCTTGAAGAAATCGCCCGGACCTGCTCCCCCCTTCCTTACCCCGCTCCATTCCAACTAATGCGTAATGTTTGAGGGCTGTCAGACGTCTCCACGATTCTGTGTTTCTGTGTTCTTTTCTAATTTGTTTTTTGTTTGTATTCTGTCATAATGTCTTTTTATGTAAACGTATAAATGTGTATTTCTGTAAAGGTATTCTAAGATATGTTTTATATTCAAAATTTGTCTATTTTTGTATTGGAAAAATCGAATAAAATCTTAATAAAAAATAAATTAAAAAAAGAGATAAGACCAAAAGAAGAAGGGGCCACGTTCAATCAGGACTTAAAGTATCTACTGCTAACATCTTGGTGCCAAATACCACAGCACACTTTCAGAGTTCTAATGGAGTCCAGGCCTCATTCAAGGCTGTATGTGTGTTTATGTACCAGTATTTCTGTCAAAATAAAATGTATTTGCTGATTTTAAGGTATGAGTAAACCTATTGTTCTCATTTCATTTTTAATCCATGTTCTCTCATATTCTGATAAAAATCGAAACAAAGCCCAAGGGTATTATAATTACTGCTACTGTTTTTCTTTTACTTTTGTCAAGTTTAAATTCTTACTATACTCTCTTGTTGTGAATGCCAGTGGCTATGTTTCTTGATAATCTCTGAAAACAATATTTATCATTTTAACTTCAACAGTCTCAGTTTCTGCAAATATACTAATGCATAACTTAAACAAGTAGCTTTTGAGCATATGAAAACACAGCAAATATATTGTATATGATAAAATTAATGATCTTAGAAAGTACATTGTTTAACATCTTCAAATATTTAACATTTTCAAAAACTTTCTTATAAATTGCTTGTGTTTTATGACAGATGTTGCAAAAGTGAATGTTCATAGAAGAAGTTACAATGCATAACAGTTTCAGAGTTAAAAAATAAAATTTGAGAGGTTCAAACTGAGGAGTTATGTCACAGCATGTATATTGAAATGTAAACATTTATTTGCAAAACGAAAGTATATTGAAAAAGAAACCCTAGCTCCCAGTTGAGCGGTAACTTCACTGGTTTGCTAAATCCATTTACCAGGTAAAATACGTAATTGCAAAATCATGACAGTGGTATGGCAATAATACATCCCCTCACACCAATAAATTACACAGATACAGAAGTGGGTAGAAAGGTCACAGGATTTATTTATCAGAGAAAATGCTGCAACATTAAACTAACAGCTTAAGATAGCTGTAAACATAAACAGGTAATATACTGACCAAATGTTTAATAACAACTGGGTATCAATAAACTGTAACCATAGTATTATAAGCATTTCTTCATTCATCAAGAATATATAAGTGGTAGCGTGTGACTTATCCTAGCCCACCTAAGATAGGGCCCTCAAGGATATATGGAAAAAGGTTTTTGGGAAGGTACATACAAGATCTAAACATAAAACCATGGAGGGAGGCAAAAATGTAATTTATTCATCAAGTGATAGACAACAATGAGGTCATTCCCTTCACAGTCCTGAGAAAAAAAATTGGAGTTGCATATGAGAGATCTATATTCCTCACATTGTCAATTGATGGATTCTTTTTTAAATGCTCAATAGAAAAATAAACTTGGAAATAAATTGCATAGCAAAATAAGTGGAGAGTCGGCTTTTAATATCCTCCCAATTTTTATTGACTGGGAGGAAGAATTGGATATAAAGGCTAAGAATAGTGAGTGGATGTTGGCTATGGAAACTAGTGCACTCCTTGAATTTAGTGCAGGTTTATTGTAAAGTAATACATAGATGGCTTGTGTCACCAGTAACATTTAGAAAACAATATGCTTGATCACATGACTGTTGTTGGAAATGTTCAAAATGTAAAGGCACACTGCCACACCAATTTGTGTAGTGCATACCTGCAGCAGCTCCCCTGAAGAGATGGTGTGACATTTATGATGTAAAAAGCTTTACAACTTGAGTGTTCCCATTGAAGCTGGAACTGATGGTACTCATGGTAACTAATCCAATGTTACACTGGTTAGTTGGCAATAAGTCTATCTAACATTTGTCTGTATTCCCTCATGGATAGTAGGTTCTTTCAATATGCTACTAACCTTTAGAAGTTAGGAGACTATCCTGCAAAAGTAATATCCCAAACTTGAATTAATAATAACTCCCAGATTAATAATCATGCCTCCTTTTGTGAATATTTAGAATGTGAACTGTACACCCTACAAATGAGTACAAATATGGCTAGTGTATCTTGAGCCATTTGGAAGCTATTGTGAAGTCTGTGGTATAGAGTCATGAGTAGTAAGTATGACATATCTATGGACTTCATAAATTGCAACAAATTAATTGAGGCAAGAATTATCTATGTGACATGCACAGGACTAAAAATAGAAACAAGATTCTCTATTTGGTCTGGTGCAGTTCCACCACACAAGGGGCAATTCTAGGTACACCTTCTGGGCCGGCTTGGAAACCTGAGATGACCAGAGAAGGTACAAATCTAATGATGGGGAAATGTCTAGTGTGCTTATTAGGGGCCAAGATCTAATTTTACGTAAGCTGCAATATTTTCCTTGCCGCAGTCCCTTGGACAGAAAATACAGATACTTTGCCATCTAAGTGAGTAGTTAGGTTTTCTGTTAATTTCTCCTGTTTTTTTACCTGTTCTGGTGTAAATAATTTGTCATCTGTTTTATTTTATGTATGCACTGTGACTTTTATTTTGTTCATAATAAATATTCCTTTATTAAGTGCTGCCTTTGTTTGGTACTCACGTTACCTGATTAGACCAATGTATTGGTCATTTAAAATTGCATAGATATTGTGTTAAAGCATATTTTGTAGGTTTTGTCTAATTTGCTTGGGTGACCAAGGCACCCTATTTATATATTGTCTTGGTGGTGGCAGGGTTAGGACATTAGTTATATCAGTATGGGTGGGTGGCGTTAAAGGGGGATTTTATTATTTCTAGTCTAGGGCAGACAGATAGTTAATTTTAACCCTTTCATCACCATAACCCAGTCACATACACTCTTGGAGTAGGGTGAGTTTGTGACACACACTAGGACATTTGTGGTAGGAATGTGAAATTACAAAGTCCTTCTTGAAACAGGTCCTCCCTATGCTCTCCAAAAGTACGGGTGTGTCATTGTCATATGATCTAAATCCTGTTTCATATTGGACTATCTGAAGATATACAAGAATTGAGGCACTGGTGCATGTATAGACAGCTGCTAAGCTCTTGATAGCCCGGGCGTGGAAGTCAACTAGCCAAATCTCTTTGGAAAATCTATCCGCACAATTAGACTTTCAAGCTGCTAAGGAAAAAGGCTATTTCCAAAACAATGTAGATAAGATGGACAATCATTATCATATATGTTTAACCCCTTTGCGACCTTACGACTAGTTAACTCGTCATAAGAGCCGCAGCATTAGCGACCTTATGACAAGTTAACTCGTCATGCAGTCTAGCCGGTAGTGCGCTCCGTGCGCACCACCAGCCAGTCTGCAACGGGTCCAGGACTAAGCCTCACAACCGAGGCAAAGCTCCTGGACCCTATCGGTGGATTTCCGGGCATGTGATCAGGGTGATTGAGTGATCACCGCGATAACATGCAAATTAGATGCAAAGTCAGTGTGTTCACACACTGACTTTGCCTCTAATTCACTCTCTGTGCTTCACGTTCTTATAGTGAAGCACAGAGAGTGACCTGTGAATAAGAATAAATAAATAAAGAACATAGCCGGGGGGGGGGGGTTTCAAAAGAAGCATATTAAAAATTGAAAAACGCTCTGGTCCTTGGCCTTGGAAAATCCCTGGTCCTTAAAGGGTTAAGAAATAGATCCAAGGATGGAGTGCATGGGTGTATGAGTCAATGAACAAGTGTTCATGTTATGAAAAAAAATGTGTGTGTGTGTTTATTATCTAAATGTATTCATATAACATTAGGTGAATGTATGGTCAATTATGTGATTAAGTATGGTATTTATACAAACTAAAATGTTAAATATGTTCTTTTTTTAAACATAATTTATACCCATATACACACTAAAGGATTAAACACCAAGTATTATGACTTCCAAGAAAAGAGTGTTGCGACAATAGCAAAGAAGGGCACTCAGGAGGTATATTACCAGAGAAATGATCTTCCTCTCCGTCACTTTTCAACTAAAATTCAAAGTTAGATTGTAAGATACGGTTTTAGAAAAAGGGATAATATTGGAAAATTCAAAGAGCTATATTCACATCCAATACAAACATATACATGAAATGGGTATTATGGTATCAAGGTTTCTAACAAGATAAATGTACTACTGCTATAAACACAAGAATAAGAACGAGTTGGCTTTGCAGAGATCTTATGTGGCAAAAATTTGTAAGCAGCTGTACCACCAAAGGCTGTTATAGAGTGAGCTGCAACATACTCACTTCAGTGTTTTCTGTGACAATACTAAACAATCCATCTTAGTGAGTACTAGAGGGTCATATATTGAGATAACTTGTGCTTGTTTTTCCAGGGCATCTTGTTTTTAGACCACTGGCAATTTGTCCTAATAGCTGAACTAGCCTGCCGCCGAATGAAAATAAAATGGCCCACACATTTTTTTTTATTTTGCTCAGAGAAAAATACATCTACTACTGATTCCACTAATGCTACCTCAAATTAACCTGGAACTAAATGGTTGATTGACACCGAGTAGATATTTTTGTGGGACCATTAAAATATTGAGCAATGCCAGTTTACTGATGTAATGCTTAAATACTTGCAATTACTTTGCAACATATTTCTTTTATAAATTAGGCAACATTCGGCTAACTTTGTAAATCACACATTTGTGAAAATTGTATATCTTTTGTATGTATATTTCACACCTCTAATTTTATGCAATTATCTTATATCATTTGTTCAGCCCCAGTGAAGAAAAGTTCTCCTGAGAGTTCTTTGTGACGAATTTGAATAAATGAGTATAAAGCTGTCATATTCTTACAAGGTGACTTTATGCTAATTTGAAAATATCCAATGTGTCTAGTCTTTCTTTTTAACAAAAATCTTCTACTCACCTTATTAATTCTGTTACACATTCATAGACTGTTAAAAATGTCCTTATTGTTGATTTTGTATGTTGGTGTCCTCAATGGAAAAATATAAAAAGAAATTGATGCATATATGGTAGCTGATAGAATTTAAAGAAACTTTGCCTATTTTTGCAAAGTGGACCACCATAAAATACAGTTTGTATTTAATAAAAGCTAATTTCTCTTTGCACAGATATTTCTCAACTTTATTCTTTGACACTACAAAAATGAAATACCATAAGGTATATTATGAATTCCTATAAAAGTTTTGAAGATGTCACTAATGACTCACTTGGTAACTGCATATACATTTTGCATAAAAATATAGATAGCATTTAATTTATAAAAGCACCTATGAATAAGCATTGGGCATAGTGTGAAACATGTTAGGCTGGAGTCCTCTCCTTAGTAGGTCCTGTCTGTCACCATCTCAGAAAATAAAGCATATTATTTATTTTCTTCAACAAGTGTTTATTACATCTGCGATGTCTCCTTTTGATCTGTAATGTCTCATTTTATTAACCCTTTTTAGATTAATAGCAAGAAAATGGTAACTTTTCAGAGAGCTGGATTGCCCGGAGCGGCCCTTTCAATGGTATTGCATTATTAATTGCAGTTCATTAATTATATGTATTAATAAATTACACTTATATATAAAAGGGCATTTTTGAAAGGGGTGAAAAGCAATAAATGATAGGGATTTTTAAACAGAGGGTGCATTCGACAGCTCCATAACAAAACCTCATCTAACGGCATAGTGGGTATTTCTAGGATCAGGTTAGGGGTGTAGTACCAGCAGTCAATACCTAGTTATTCATAAACTTATATCAACAAAATTAGAAGATCCACTTTTTTTTATTTATAAATCTTTTACTTTCTTATAACACAATGTATATGTATATGCATTCAAACAATCATTTCATTTGCTTAACGTAGAGATATCTTTCTCTGTTTGTGAGCTTATTCATAATGTGCAAATATGTAACTCCACAATATCAGCATACATAAAAGTTTTTTTTTTAATTGATAGACAACTGTCACACACTATTGCCACATACCCAAACGTTCACAGCAGGATCCGCAGGGGTAGTGGGGGGAATATCTCCCAATAGTCAACAAGTTGGTATTTGGCAGCATAAAACCCCTTTTCCATGTTGCATTGATACTCAATTTGATTGTGTATTTCTTGCCAGTTTATACCACCCTGATTAAGCCAGTTTCTTGCCATAAACATTTTGGCTGCTAATATTACATGTATTAATAAACTTATGTTTGTCATTTTATAGTGCAACTCAAGTAGATTTATGCAATGTGTGCTTTTTTTTCTAAACCATATTTATTCCCCTTAACCAATCCGACTGTGGATAAGATTCGTCCATATCCGTCTCCTGTTTCTGAATGGGTATCTCCTTAGTTTCTAAAGAGGTATCGTTCAAAAGTTTAACTATTCTAGAGATAACTTTCTTTTTAAAATGACTATTTATGAATGTTTCCAATGCTAATGATTCAGAGACCTAATTGTTCATGACAACATTTTTAACTCTTAAATTAATGTTTTTCTGAGGAACCCCATATTGTTTTTGTAGATCCGTAAATGGCTTTATTCTGTCGTTATTTAACAGATCTCGTAATAGGTAAATTCCCCTTTCTCCCCACCCTTTAAGATCTATATTATCCATATGATTTTGAAGTACTAAGATTAGGGTGGATACCAAGTGGTGATCCCCGATTCCAAAGCTTTTTTAACAGATTTCCAGTCATCAGGATGTTCTTAATTATTGAGTTGGTTAGGTTTAGTTTCTTAGCAAAATCTGCATTTGCCCAGAAGAGGGTGAAAGAGGAGGATACACTTCTAATACTTGTGTGCCCTCTACAACAGATATATCAAAAAGGAAAACGAAAGGTCAGAAAGAGTTGGTAGTAAAGTACATTGGAGAAATTAGAGAGTAGGAAGAAAAAAAATATAGTCAAAGGAAGAGCTACCAGCAACCACTGGTTTTATGAACTGTGCCTCATTAAGCTCTTAAATTGTTGCTTGCAGTGGGTGCACTATATGTGCATTTACTAATTTGCATCATTGGTGAGAATGGATGCAGTCTATTGTGCCTCATTAACCCCTTAAATGTGTTATTGGCAGTGGGTGCAGTCTACTGCACACCATTAACCCCTTAACATTGTTAGAGTTAGAGGGTGCTCTCTAATTTGCCTCATTAACCTCTTAAAGTCAATGGTGGTAGTAGGGGAACTCTACTTTGTCCCATTAGCCCCTTTAACTTGTTGGTGGTAGTGAGTGCTCTGTCGTTTGCCCCATTATCTCCTTACAGTTATTGGTGTTAGGTAGTGCCTTCTTTTTCACAATTAATGACTTAAAATCGGTCGTGTTTGTAAGTGCAGTCTATTGTGCCCCATTAAACTCTTAAAATTGTTGATGGTAGTAAGTGAACTGTATTCTGACCAATTAACATATTAAAATCTATAGTGTTAGTGGATGCATTCTATTGCCCCATTAGCCCCTTAAAATCATTTGTGGCAGTGGTTGCTCTTTTTTTTAGGTTAACTATTTCTCAGGACTCCAGCAGAAAAAGCACTTTCAGAGGTCAGATAGTAGCAAAAGTGATTTATTAAGGTGTAAAAAGTCCAAATATCCACAGCAACAGGGGAATTGATAGCAATCAAATGTGCAGCTTGACGCATTTCGCGCATATAGTGCTTACTCATAAGCTAAACCCGCATGATATAAAAAAACATTTAAATAGTGTACTAAAAAGTGTCACAGGTGTGAGGACTGCCAATCTGCTCCAGGTCATGCCCACCGCTTGCGGATGCAAGCTATTGTATTCACTGTTGGAATCTTGGTGGACATGTCGTGGGGCGGAGTTAGTGCAACAACACTGTCTATTACTTGTTATAGTGCTATCCATTCGACTGAACTAGTAAAGTTCAATTGACATTCATTGGTGACAACAATTCTTATACATGAGAATGAATTTAAAAGACAATTGGACATGATTCTTAGAGGAGGAGAAAACAAAGTTGATGGGAAAGGGGAGGGAAATTGTGTAAACGTGAGTGTAGAGTCTCCAACCCAAAAATATGAATTTCAATTGAACTGATTATTTGAGAATATCAGATTTTTATAGAAACTCCTGAACAGTTGAAATAATTTACTACTATAATTAATTCTTATGGTCTTAATTTGGAATTAACAGTTCAAGTTAAATATGATCAGATTCAATATTACATTACATTAACATTTATTTAAACAGCGCCAACAATTTACATAGCGCTAGGTACAGAGCATAGAAGGGAACTACATGCTAAGTTAGACAAACTAGAACAGACTGGTACATGAGGTATAGAACCCTGCTCACAAGAGGGATTGAAGTTGTAGTAACAGTAGTGTGGATGGGAGGCACTAGGTGGGATAGGAAAGAGGAACTGTGTGTTCCAGCTAGGTGGGATCAGCTAGAGCTAGGTTGACAGGTATTCTAGTGTGCTGGGTAGTAAGCTTCTTTAAAGTGATGAGTTTTGAGGGACTTTTTAAAGTTTGAAAAGGAGGGAAGCTCGGGCGAAATCTTGGAGATGCGAGTGAGAAGTGGTGATGAGGTTGGAGGAGAGTCTTTGTCCCATTGAGGAGCGCAAAGGTCATGCTAGGAGCTATCGGATAACAAGGGAGGCAATGTATGGAGGGGCAGAGGAGTGGGGGGCTTTGTAGACACAGACAAGCCAGAGGCAGTCCAGTCAGGACACCATTACAGTAGTCTAGGCGAGAGATGACAAGCGAGTGCACTAGAATGTTGGTGGTCTCTTTGCTGAAGAACGGGTGAATGCGTGCGATATTCCTTAGGTGTAGCCGACAGGATTTGGCTAAATATTGAATATGAGTAATGAAGGAGAGAGCAGAGTCAAAAGTGACCCCAAGACATAGGACACGGTCAGCCGGTATGATTGTAGCATTTTCAATGGTGACTGTGAACCCAGGTTTAGGGACAGAGTTTGAGGGAGGAAAGATAATCAGTTCTCTTTTGGAGACAGACGAGCCAGAGGCAGTATAGTCAGGACACCATTACAGAAGTCCAGGCGAGAGATCACAAGTGAGTGCGCTAGAATCTTGGCAGTCTCTTTGCTGAGGAACGGGCAATGCGTGCGATATTCCTTAGGTGCAGCCGACAGGATTTGGCTAAAGATTGAATATGAGGAACGAAGGAGAGAGCAGAGTCAAAAGTGACCCCAAGACATCGGACACGGTCAGCCGGTATGATTGTAGCATTTTCAACGGTGACTGTGAACCCAGGTGTAGGGACAGAGTTTGAGGGAGGGAAGATAATCAGTTCTGTTTTGGAGAGGTTAAGTTTCAGGTAGCGATCAGATATCCAAGCGGAGATGGTTGACAGACACTCAACTACACATTTGGGATTCGGTGAGAGGGTGGATATTAAGGTAGAGAAATAGTGTTGCTTGGACTGAGCAAGAGCAGTGTTGTAGGAACACAGCATGAACTTATAGTGAAGGAAATCCTCCCGCAACGTGATTTCCTAAAACGCCACTCAGTCGTGAGAGTACATTTTTGGAGGTACCTTGTTTGCTTTGTTTGCCACGGTTGTTGGATTGGGTCTGCGGGCACGTTTGGCAACAACAGGGGCAATGTTGTCAAGGGCTGAGGGGAGGATGCTGTTGTAAGAGTTAGCTGCTTCCTCTGGACATGAGATGGATGGGAAGGAAGGGAGAGAGGTTTGAAGAGCTATGGTAAGTAGCGGGAGGGCAGGGTTAGATAGCAGTCTAATGATTTCAGTCTGGGGGAGACGTGCAGTAGTTGACTGAGGTGCAGTGGGATGGAAGGTAAGAAGGTGGTGGTCAGACAGGGGTAAAGGTGAATGGAAAAGTTAGAAATGGCACATGATTTAGTGAATACCAGGTCAAGTGAGTGACTCACTGGGAGAGACCAAAGGAAGAGGTGAGGTAGAGGAGTGTATTGGTTGGTGAAGATTAGTAAATGCTCTATTTAAATTAATACCAGATATGGTATCAATTGGTGTCTGTTTAACAGTTTACAGTTTGGTTTCCACGGTTACACAATAACAATAGAAACCAAATGAGCATTACCTCAACAGCAACATTAATAAGGTATACTGGTCAATCACACAAATATTGGTAAATATCTTGAATGAACAGACAAAAGTCTAAAGTTTGATAAAAGTATAAACAAAACTTTACTGGAAATAAAACAACACAAACACTTTAACATACACTGCTATAAACAATACAATCAGGTAAGAAATCTACTTAGCTCTAATGGTGGAGATTCAGCAGCTTACACAGGATAGTTGAATCAGCATACACAAGACAATGAGGGGAGTTCCTTGCTGCATGTTCAATGGATTGTACATGAGACCCTCTAGAGACACCTGGCTTCTTCAGACCCAGTCATGAAACTGCCCCCCTAGCTAACTGGTAATCCCTTAGGTAACCTCCCACCCATTATCCACCCACAGAGGTAACCAACCAATACCTGATGGTCATCTCTAGGAGGTGGACACTACCTGTGGTCACTTGTGGAAGGAAGTGACTCAAAGATTGTCACTTCCTCCCTCAAGCACATGTCTCATTGAATATGCGGCAGCCATCTTTATTCACTCGACGTCACAATGCTCACTAAACCCCCCTATTGGTTACATTTGTTATCACACATGAATGGGAACACTAAACATTTATTATTGCCCATAATCAATACAAGGAGTTTTGAAGTAGCAGGAGAGTTGGTCATGTCAAGAAAGTTGGGGAGCCATGCAGAGAAGTTGTCAAAAAACTGGGAGTGCGCCCCAGGGGCAGATAAACAATGGCAACACAAAGGGATAGAGAGGAGAAAAGATGAATAGTGTGTACTTCGAATGATGAAAATGTGAGGAAAGGGGCTGAGGGTAAGGGCTGGAAGGAGCAATTAGGAGATAAGAGGATACCAACACTTCCGCCCTTTTTGTCCCCAGGTCTTGGGGTGTGGCTGAAGTGTAGGTCACCATAAGAGAGAGCAGCGGGAGAGACAGTGTCAGATGAGGGAAGACAGGTTTCAGTAAGTGCAGCAAGTTTAAAGGAGTGAGAGATGAATAGATTGTGAATGTCCATAAGCATGTTGCATATACAGCATTTGTTTAGCAGGGCACAGCTGAAGAGCGGGTGACTATTGCAGGGGATGGATATAAGGTATATCAGTATTGCATTTGGTGTTGGTAGTATGAAGCAGGCGAGGCCTGTGGCAGATGCTGATTTTATTTCTGGCCAGTGTTAGGGGAGGTGTCAAGGATGAAGGAGTAAAAGGCTGAAGAGAGGAGGAGCTAGTAATAACACTAGGAGGTCAGTGAAGATTGTATGCTGCTGATTAAGTAGAGCTGGGTATCTGGACGTATTGCTTGTAGCTTGTAATGATAAAGTCAGCACCAAACTATTCCGTAAGAAGACTAGTGGTAATACCATACTCCATGCAAAATAGTTGTACCCTACCCATTCAATTCAGAGTATACCATTTATACAGTTTATCCATATTCTAAGGAATTGTTCTGAATTATCTGATTTTTCACGAGAATCTTGTGCTCTTTGGGACAGACTCCTTGACAGAGGCTACTCTTTTAAAACTTTGAGGAGAGCATTTGTTAAGGCTATGTCTCAGGATAGAATGTGTCTCCTTTCGGAATGTAGTGGCAGACATGCTAGACAGGATAGGACTAAGCATCCTGTCCTGAGTACCATGTTTAGTCGCCAATTTGATCAGACGAAACAAACTGTAGCTCGACATTTCCCATTCTGCTTAATGATAGCAGACTTGTTTTCTGATTAATTTCTGGTTTTCCGTTCTGACTGTCATTGTTCCATTCTAGGTTTTCTCTGATTATCTCTGCCTTGTTAGTTTACTTCTATACAATCAACAAACAAGAATACACTGCACCTATATGTGATAGGAGTGGCAGCACCAAAATCTACTAGTGTTTCCCTTCTAGTACAAACATTACAACATACAAAAACGTGAATTTGTGCGCTTCTCCCAAACACTTCACACTTTGATTACCCTCTCAAATGAGGCACTCATGCTCAGGAACATGATTGCCTCGTTTGATAGGGTAATCAAAGTGTGAAGTGTTTGGGAGAAGCACACAAATTCACGTTTTTGTATGTTACTTCATATAAACCACACCCATTTCTGTTCTGTCCTTTTGCAGCATCGACGGGTATTCTGTTTGTTTGTAATGTTAATCTTTAATCTCTAGTCATTCATTTGCTAATATTAAGTCATAGTTAGGGACTTGCCTAAATGTGGGGTACCTTGACGTTGTCAGCAAGCTAACATCTAATTGGCCAAAAGGGGAACTAAACCACCATTTTACCATCTTTAGTGTTAGGCTCGTTTCTCTGTTTATGTTTTTTTACTTTGTATGTTTCTCTTGTGCTCCTTAGACCTGTCCTCTGTGTGCGATCATATTTATATTTGTTATTGTCCCTTCATGTTCTATATAATTTCCCTTTGTCTATACCCTGCATTATATTATCTGCAAACCTGTGCCTTATATTGTTGATCCTTAGTTTGGTTTCTGCTTAATCTTGCTAATATTTTGCCTCTGTCCTGTAGCCCTGCACTATGTATTTCAGTTCTGTTCTCCCTCAGTTGCTTTTCTGTTTTTGCTCTGCTTGGATGTCATTTCTTTCTGTCCTAGCTTTATAATCTTGATACAGCAGCTGCCCCGGTATGTCTCTACACAAAACCTGGAGCCCCAAACTACCAGATATGTGCAGGTCCCCAGCACCAGGCCCTGTGTCTTCACCCCTGCAATGTTGTTCCTGATCGCAGGCGCTCAGGGACTATTGTCATCTGGGACCCTGTGCGTTACAGAAGTGCTTGGCATCAATCAACATTTCTGATTCATTTGTGTATAGTTGCAATGTTAGAAGGATATTGTTCAGAACCAGCAGTATGTCAGGTACATCTGTCATGCTTTCCACATGGATCTGCCAATTGCCTTTATGCCCCACCGGAATTTTACTTGGTACAATAAACTATCTCAACATTAAATGTTCAAATACCGGAAAGCTGTTCTTGACATTTCTGCTTTATTTTAAATATCCTGATGTAGAATAATTATGTATTGCTGTATTATAAAATGTTATTTTATGTGCTGACTGATAGTGCTGACAGGAATGTGATTTCATTTCTTAACTTATAATTCCAGAAAATTTAATAATTTGCTAAACATAACCCAAATTAATTCCATTTTCAAACACAATCAAATAAGTTATTTAAATAGTTGCAAAACCAAAGTTGTAACTGATAGTCACAATGACATACTTAGCCTTGTATTTAACATTCTGCTAAGTATAGTTTGCAAATGCATATACATAGGAGGTTATGGAACCACATCTAGAGTTCAAATAAATCACTTGATGGCCTGTAACTAATAACCGTTTAGTCAAACACTTGCTAATTTTATGAAAAAATCAAGAATGCAAGGAAAACAATATCAATATTTAACATTTACATGATATTTTCCATTATTAGATGCATGGCATTTGATGCAATAAAGAATATATTGTAAAATATGCTGACCCAATTATTATTTGTCCTATGGTGCATTTCGATTTTAGAGAATAGACCTATTAGAGTTTAGCCAAGGTAAACTTCCAACACTGAAAATTTGCCATTATGTATCATTCAACCAAGGAAAAGCCTAGGAGTATAGATTTGCACCTAGTCTCAGAATATGTATGTTCTTGTATATCACAGGAACAGCTAGTTGATGTACTCCACGGACACCAGTGAAAATCCTTGCTCCTTCTTTTGTTGTTCAGAGGTATTCTCTCACAGGGAGACCATTCTAATATTCATTGCTCTGTCCTCACATGGTAAAATATGTGTGCAAATCATTGACCAAAATTATGATTTTCTTTTGGAATGTATTTTATATTATTTATTTTGCTGACGAGAATTGGACACAAAGTGAGAGGCTACAGAATATTGGTAGGTTTAACAATTCTCAATGGGGAATTTATATCAAAAGTTGAAGTTGAAGGAAGTAATTTTACGTGATTGGCAAAAAAGCAGTTATTTTGTATTTAGATTGTCTGTGCTATTCTCAGCATTCTTAATATTGCATTTTACTATATTCATATTCATTCACGTCCCTGTCTAATATATCGAACGCTACATGTGACTACCACTTATGCAATACTGGATATTATGTTTTAAAAGAGCAAATTAAATGATGAATGAATGCATAGCATATTGTGCAGTAGAGAAACACTAGAACAATTTATTATTGGGAGAAAAAGGCAATACAATGAATCATTTTAACTACACTTGGTTATTGTGAAGTAAAAATACTGGAATTTCTGTATGTATGTGTGCAAGCACTTAAGTCTTCACTTGCAGAACAAGGTAATTCAAGGTCAAGTTGACATTTTCAATGATGTATATTGTATCCTGATTATTTTGTACTGCAAAACTGAACAATTATGCACTAACTAATCAAATGATGCATGTAAACAATGAAAGTCATTACATTACAATGATTAAACAAAATAATTTTTAAACATAATCTTGTTATACCTTTAAACAAAGGCACTGAACAAATGAGAAAGTAACTATCCTAAAAGTGTTTTCTTTCTAGATATTTCTAGAATGTATACCCAATATTCCATGTCAGAATATGATCTGCTTTTTATCAGTCTAGCATGAATCATGGTGCTAATGGACTAGCAAATGCCTGGATATCATTATCAATGATGCAGACCTAAGTTTCTGTTCTGCCTTAATATGCCCCTAGACTAATTTGGTAAATTGCTTCCATTATTGAATTTAAAAAGAATCATATTATAAGATTAGGGTTTTGATTAAATAACTTTTCTTTAAAATACATCTGTTTTGCATTTAGTGTTAATATCTGAAGAGCATAATTTAACAACACTAAAGCATATTCTGCAGGCTTTGTGCACATTGGTATATGAATTCAATTTGACCTCCCAACTCGACCACCTTGAACTTTTCACTAAACAAAACTTTCCCATTATTCAACACAAGTGTTACTCGAATTACCAGCTCAACGTCAAACCTCATAGAATTCACTGAAAATTGGTATTCACAAAAAGTGAACATTATACAGTTGTGAAGGTAATTGTTTTGATAACAATAATTTGTTATTATTTTCAGATTATTCAATTATTTATAGGTTTTTAAATAATTTTTTCATATTTGTATAATTAATTATTAAGAGACAATGATATGCAATTCTCCCTGTTATATTAAAAAGTGCATTTGATGGGCATTTTGATTTCATGCCACCTGCTAACAAGGTTAAGGGGTGCGGTATTGTCATTACCACACCTGTAAAAAAACAAACCATAATTAGATAATTAGATCACTGTTCTGTATGGTAATTACCACAAAACAGTGATTTACTGACAAATGGTAAAGTCTAGCAGGCAAAAAATCTTTCCATTGTACATTTTAACCCTTTCACTGCTGGATGGAATATAACCGTTGTTCTCTCCAGCCCTGAAAGGGTTAACCTTCACAAAAATAGATATAGGAGGAGCCACAGGGAATCCCCCAATTTTCCCCACCACCCCCACATTTTTTAAATATCCAAGCAACCTCCCGCTGTACTAATTGAATAAAAAAAGTGTCCCCAAGTGACTGCAGGTGGGAAATATGCCCAAAGCCACTTTAAAAAAACGAATTAATGGGCATCCCAGAGTTTGGGGTGTGCTATGCCCCCAAACCCAGAAGAAGAAAAAAACAACCAGCTTGTGACCCCAGGATTGAAGTGTTTTTTTATATCTACTAACCGCGGGCTTAGCGCTAGCACGTGATCACTAGAAGGTCACATTTTGAGGCCAGCAGGAGGCCTAAAACTGTATTCCATAATTTGTTCACTCTAACACTTCCCCGCCAAAATTGTATATACAATCCCTTAGCTTTTTCAAATCTCCAGCATTGCCTAGAATTCAAATTCCTGCAATTCTGGTAGGGACTAAATACTATTTTTGAATAACTTTATATTGAGTCTCCAAATGTGATAGATCATGTATATTAGACACGACTCTCCTAAAGAGCTAATCCAATCCTCAGATGTAATATGCACTGAATTATAATATATATACATATATACATAAAAACATTAGAAAAATTAGCTAACCTGCAACTCAACACTGAATGTCGGCAATTTTTCTATTGCATTAAATAATAAGTTAAAAATAATTAAATAAAATAATGACAACTAGTGTTAAAATTAAAATAAACTGTACAATTCAAACCATGTATCATATTTTCATCTTTTTATATTTGTTTCTGTGAAAATGTATCACATCAGGCATCCTAATTTAATGTATTCACATTTACATAAATGTAAAAGAAGACACAATTTTCAAGAGGATATTAATTAATCCATACAGGAAGCACACACATATTGGTAAATATTCCATATTTCAAAGATAGTCCATGGTTAACCGTGTTAACAGCATTTGTCAAGGTCTGTACTTGGTATGTTGTCCGCAGAGGTGTCACTAGGGTTGGTGTCAAATATCTCATACATTATTTTAATGTGGTAAGATGTTATTCTGTGGACATTTCTAACAAGAGATGCATGGTAACACTCATGATATTGCTATATTTGGGTAGGGATGGAGGTTCAGGTGTGTTTTATAAAGACTTTGTATTTAAATTTCGGTAAGCAACTTCACCTGCATATATTTTTAAAATTCGACACCAAGTGGAATGTAAACTGTGTAAATAAATGATAATGTAATATAACTCAATATATCTTGTGCTTTAATAATGCATTATAACTGGTTTTGAAATGCCTATTTCACTACAATTCAGTAACCAATGCTGACAGGTAAAGCATATATATATGGATATATTACTTTGTTAGAACTGAAACCATGCAATGTGGTAGTTAAAAAAGCTACTATTTTTTCATTAAGAATATTACAGAGCATGTCTTGAATTACAATAGTTGAAATCCCAGAAAAACAGATCACTTTGTACCTTAAAACCTGGGCATCGATCCAATGAAGTTCACAAATTAGACAGGAAAAGCTTTTGCAGGCTGCTAACATCTGCTGCATTCAAGATTTGGAAAGCATTTACAAGATAAAGCCCTACAAAGTCATACTAGCATTTAGTCTTAGCTCTGATGAAAATGTTTATAGTCAAGTTTTTAATTAAAAAGCAAAGATGTTGGAGGCATTTTAATCTGTGGAGAACCATAATGCTTGAGTTATCCATTATCATACACATTTTCGTTTTGGAATGAAAGATTGAGAGCTTTTGAATTTATGATTGGGTTCAACGAGAACATATCTCAATATGTGTCCAAAAAAATAATATATGTAATAACATAAAAACTATAATTACCAACTATTTAAAATCTACATTTAATGTAACAAGTTGAAAAGTGACATATAACAGTACACTTTGTAGCCAAATGGCACAAAATCTGGCTCAAAGTTAATAGGCTCTAGTCACTGTAATTCAAGCAAGGAACCAGTTTTTTTAAAAGAAAAAAAGAAAAAAGGACTGTATTTTGCAGGATTATCCCCCCAACCATGGGGTAGCTGACATGTGCTTCCACTTCTTCCATAAATAATTGTGATTTGATTGTGAGTCAAGTGAGACTGATACCAAGTCAAGGGTCAGAACTATGTTTTCACATCTTCTGAGAGTTAATAGGTGAAACAGCTTTAATGATTTGTTTTGAAATATTACCGTTTAATCTAAAACATTGAACCAACATACTACTAAAGGATCCTTAAGCATATGTTAATGGACTAACACTAGTGTATAATATTATTTATAGGTACCTTGCTGCAATTCTGGCTTATTACTGCTCTGGTACCCACACCAACATCAGGCACTGTCCCTTAATGCATTTCATGCTTTCCCTTTAACCCACTGTATGTATCCCACACACAAAGCACTGGGGAAGAGTATATAATCATTGATACAGTTGAAACCTAGAAGTGCAGAAGGATGATTAGTAATTGATCATAAATCAAAATCTATATATTTGGTAGTCACTGGAAAATATGGTTACTTTTAAAAATCAGTAGGAAATATTAAGGCATATATTAGTGTGCATTCACAGAGGGTTTTAAGGAAGCATGTTATCTATTTTCGATTAGAATGGTCAAACATGTTGAAGCATTATTTGCTTTTATTAATCCTAACTCTCACCAAATCAAGACACTAAGGGTTGACTCAAAATGGGTTGATTTTTGGCACCAAAATGGCATCTCTAAAGTCTGGACGTATCAGGCAGCTTTGATGTATCTTCGAATGCATCCACAATTCAGACATCATAGCTGGTACCACACCGATATTTGCTGAAAGCGAAATCAGCCATAATATGTTGGAAATGCACCAAACCAAAGTGGTAGCCTCAAACTCCCCATTATATCCTATGGGGTGTTTCACACCAAGAAAAAAAGGCCCACATTTCCAAAGTATAACCAAATTAAAACCAAAGGAAAATTAAGGAATGCACATATTTGCACTATTTGAAAGTTGAAATCTACAAGAGACCATTAAAACTAACACAACTGCAGGTATGCACAGTACCTACACAGATATGTTGAAATGTGACCAAACTTACAATTGCAAAGTTGATATTCAGATACTTGAGAAAGATCTTAATATGAATTATCAATTACAAAATGAAGAAATAGCGTAGTATGCACATTATTCATGATTACAAATATCTTGCTGAGTGTGGAATATTCCAGTGTTGACGATCAGCCAGGCTGTTAGGATCACGTAGCATGGTTCTGATGTGGAGCCTGGTTGTAGGAGTACCACTCGTACAGTAACACAACACATCTGGCAAGACCTATAGGTACAGGTCTTAAGGAATGTAACATTGGTATATGTCACAACAATTGGTGTAGTGCATCTACTATCTGGTAGAGAAGGTATGACCTTTGTGATCTGAAAAGCTTTACAACTTGAGTGTTTCCTTTGAAGCTGGAACTGATGTTACAAGGTGTGAAATGTTACACTGAGTTAGTTGCCAGCAAGTCTATCTAGAATAGGTCTGTATTCCCTCATAGATAGTAGGTTCTTTTGATATGCTAAGTGACTCTTACCAGTAAGAAGTCTTGTCCTGCAAAAGTCATCTCCCAAACATGCATTAATAATAACTCACAGATTATTAATCATGCCTCCGTTTTTATATTATATATAATATTATATATATATATAATATTTAGACAGGGAAGAGTACACCCTATAAAATGAGTACAAATATGGCTGGTGCAACTTGAGCCATTTGGAAGTTATTGTTTAGTCTGTTGTATAGAGTCATGGGTAGCAAGTGTGACATATCTATGGACTTCATAAATTGCAACAAACTAATAGAGGCAAAAATTTTGTATGTGACATGCATGGGAGGGAAATTAGAAACAAGATTCCATATTTTGACTGGGGTAGTTACACCACACGTGGGGGAGGACACTTCTAGGTACACCTTCCCACCTCTCGGCCGGCTTGGAAACCTGAGATGACCTGACAAGGTATAAATCTAATGATGGAACAATGTCCAGTGTGCTTACTAGGGACCAAGATCTAATTTTGTGTAAGTTGCCGTCATTTCCCTTCCACAGTCCCTCGGACAGAAAATACTGGTATTCCTCCATTTAAATGAGTAGTTAAGTTTTCTGTTAATTTCTCCTTTTTATTTTTATCTGTTTTGGTGTAAATAATTTGTCATCTGTTTTATTTTATGTATGCACTGTGACTATTCTTTTGTTCATAATAAATATTGCTTTATTAAGTTCTGCCTTTGTCTGGTAAAGAGACTCACGTTACCTGATTAGACCAATTTATTGGTAATTTAAATCGCATAGATATTGTGTTAAAGCATATGGTGTGGATTTAGACTAATTTGCTCGGGGGACCAAGGCACCCCATTTATAAATTGTCTTGGTGGTGGCAGTGTTAGGACATTAGTTATATCAGTATAATTAAGTGTGGGTGGTCTTATTTCTAGTCTAGGGCAGACAGATAGTTGATTTTAACCCTTGCACGACCATAACCCAGTCACATGCATTTTTGGAGCAGGGGGCATTCGTGACAGTATGAGTTTCCAGAAAAGTGTTGATGCTCGAGAACTACAGTCGTAGGTGTCCCTTATGATCACTTGCTGCATCGGATGAATTCTGGACTACGATATCACTAGCAGTGTTGTTCTTTAACTGATACTGAAGACAAATCTTAATACAGCAGATAAGATGCTCATGGGTGTAGTACTGGATTTCAATCAATAGATGGCAATGAAAACAGTTCCTTAATTAGTATTGGAAAATCACCATTAGGGGACAAGTAGATTAATCTTTGATGCAATGCCGGATCTTGACCAGCAGGAACAACTCCATTCCCAGTATGAT